>CM073136.1:14802292-15482292 GCA_037039145.1 Fundulus diaphanus | reverse complement strand
GACTGTTGAGGAGGATTGATGAGCTGATGTCATGGGCAAGGATGAAGATCAAGCCCTCCAAGTCCTGTAGCCTGTCACTCAGGAGAGGAGTCCGGAACGACAACACCACCTTCGTTGTCGGGGGAGAAAAGATCCCACTCCTTGCAGAGCAGCTCATCAAAAGCCTTGGAAGGCAGTACACTGCCGAGCTTTCTGACAAGCAAATGGGGAAAATCGTTATGAAGCAGTTCTCTGATGGCCTGAAGAGAATTGACCAAAGCCAACTCCGGGGCAAATACAAGGTCTGGTGTTACCAATTTACACTCTACCAGAGGCTGCTGTTGACAGAGTTAAGTTTAATAACTCTTTTATTCTGGAAAGAAAACCAACACAAACAAGTTTTAGACTCTTTCTCAAAGAGACAGAGGGCAGAAAGGCCAGAAACGTGAGGCCGTTTTCATCACAGTCTCGACTCCATCTGCGCTGGCTACCTTCTGTCTCTTTGGCTTTATTATCAGACATCAAAGAAAGGGCAGGAGGAGTCAGGAATTCACAACATGGGTGTAAAAGATAAGGGGGGGGTTTACCACATGGGGTTGGTACACAAAGAGGTATAAGATTAACATATATAGCAAGAGACTCCTTGTCTAGGAGATACATCTGTTTCTCCTGTGTGAAGTTAAAACAGTAGAACAGTCCTTAATAAAAAGATAAAAAGAAAATGATTACATTCACATTTCTTCTAACAGCTGTGGCCCCTGAAAATGAGTGAGATCCCCTCATCAACCGTGAGTAGGATGGATGGGAAAGCCAACTCATTCATCCGAAAGTGGTTGGGGCTGTCACGGTGCCTCTCTGAAGCCGGCCTATTTGGGAGGAACATGCTCCAGCTACCTCTAAGATCGCTACAGATGGGCTACAGGCAAGAAAAGACCAGGTTGGTGCTCGAGCTTCGGGAGTCCGCAGATGAGTCGGTTAGGAATGCTAACGCCAGGGTCCTGACTGGCCGCAAGTGGAACGCCCAGACCGAGGTCGACCGAGCTGTAAGCCGGCTGCAGCACAAGGAGATTGTGGGCAGAGTGCAGGTAGGAAGAGCAGGCCTAGGATGGGGAGAAGCACCACGCTTCTGGTCCAAGGCCCACCGCAAGGAAAGGAAGGAAATGGTGGTGGCGGAGGTGACGAGGATGGAGGAAGATCGCTACAAGATCAAGGCTGTGTCTCAGGGACGGCAAGGAAGCTGGACAACCTGGGAGGGAATCTCAACCAGGAACATCAGTTGGTCAGACTTGTGGAAGATCCCACAGGCAAGACTCAGCTTCCTTATCAGCTCAACATACGACACGCTTCCCTGTCCTCGGAACCTTCACCAGTGGTTCGGAAATGAGGAATGTTGTGCACTCTGCAATGCTCCTAACGCAAGCCTCCAGCACATCTTGTCAAGCTGCAAAGTGGCCCTCTCACAGGGGCCATGACCAGGTTTTGAGAAAGCAAGCCGAAGTACTGGAGGAGTGCAGACAGGGTAGCAGAACATCACCACCGGCAAAGGACTCCACCATCTTTGTAGCAGAAGGAGGAATCAGAAGCTTCAAGCAAAGAGAAACAACAAGGCCCTTCACTACTTGCCAGGAGTGGAGCATGAAGGTTGACCTGGACAGGAAGCTGCAGTTTCCCACAGAAATTACCACCACATCTCTCCGACCAGACATTGTGGCGTGGTCCGTAAAGGCAAGAGTGGTAGTCCTCATTGAGCTCACGGTGCCAATGGAGGAAGGGATCGAAGCTGCCTTTGAGCGAAAGAAGGCCAAGTACTCAGGGCTGGCTGCTGAGTGCCGGGAGGCAGGCTGGAAGACTACCATCTACCCAGTGGAGGTCGGATGCCGAGGCTTCACAGGGTTGTCAACCATACGCCTCCTGAAAGACGTGGGAGTCACGGGAGGAAGGCTGAGGAAGACAACAAAGGAACTGGCTGAGGAGGCGGAGAAAGGGAGCTTTTTGCTCTGGCTGCGGAGGAAGGACAGAACCTGGGGGAACAACACCTAACCCCCAGACAACAGTTGCAGGGAATAACATCTTTCAGTTGCAGGGGGTGACAAGGAGACGTCCCTGTCACTGCCCCGCCACCAGGAGACGTTCCAGGATTAAAGGGGCGAAACGGTGAATGGTGGTTCCTGGGCTGACGACCCTGCAGCTGACCCATGGGCACCGGAGGAGGTGCGACAGGCAGGACTTAACACCTTCCTGTATTATCCTGATATATATATATATATATATATATATATATATATATATATATATATATGTATATGTATATAAAATCACACAGCTATTTATTTGGCTTATTTATAATACTTGAAAATCTATATATACACATCTATGTCTAAATACAAGTCTGTACTGTATGCAAGCTAAAAACCTTGAAAAAGAATGGTCTTGCACAGCTTTTTTCTAGTGTTGCCACTCTGCAGCTTTAGTGTGTCCAGTTTTGCAACATGGTGCAGCCTTAGTTTATAGAAGGCAGATACAAATAGTGAAATCAGCCCGAATACATTTCCATGCAGCACAGCAATGAGGCATCTTCTCTGATCCACGTTCACTACCACGTGACATTATATACGTAGACGCCCCGTCGTTGGGTGAGAAGCGTGCCATCTTAGGTCAGACCAAGCTGCAGTCAGACAGAATACACGTCAATTCAGGAAAATATACTTTATGTTTTCAGACACTCTGAATCCGGTGAATTCTCAACCGATTTCCAGATAAATTAGCTGACTGAAAACGTCACCCTTTTAGGGGCTACATGAGATCAATTGATTAAATTAAATGATTGTCTAACTTAATACATAATTTCGATTTTGTATTGACAGTTAGCAAACTTCCAGAGCTTCGTCCGAGGATGCCCGATTTTTGCTCTGCTTATGGGTGCGCAAATAAAAGGACACTACAAACCACATCCTGGGGAATTACCTTCCATAAGTAAGATTGTCTGATAGATAATCCTCATGCTTTACAGTTACAGTTTTTCCCAGCATAAACACAATATGTGCTAATGGGTAGCAGGGATGGAAGCAGGGAGAAGAGCATTAAACACCCTGATTTATGATAGATGTGACTGAGGATATACAGGTAAAAGCCAGTAAATTAGAATATTTTGAAAAACTTGATTTATTTCAGTAATTGCATTCAAAAGGTGTAACTTGTACATTATATTTATTCATTGCACACAGACTGATGCATTCAAATGTTTATTTCATTTAATTTTGATGATTTGAAGTGGCAACAAATGAAAATCCAAAATTCCGTGTGTCACAAAATTAGAATATTACTTAAGGCTAATACAAAAAAGGGATTTTTTAGAAATGTTGGCCAACTGAAAAGTATGAAAATGAAAAATATGAGCATGTACAATACTCAATACTTGGTTGGAGCTCCTTTTGCCTCAATTACTGCATTAATGCGGCGTGGCATGGAGTCGATGAGTTTCTGGCACTGCTCAGGTGTTATGAGAGCCCAGGTTGCTCTGATAGTGGCCTTCAACTCTTCTGCATTGTTGGGTCTGGCATTCTGCATCTTCCTTTTCACAATACCCCACAGATTTTCTATGGGGCTAAGGTCAGGGGAGTTGGCTGGCCAATTTAGAACAGAAATACCATGGTCCGTAAACCAGGCACGGGTAGATTTTGCGCTGTGTGCAGGCGCCAAGTCCTGTTGGAACCTGAAATCTCCATCTCCATAGAGCAGGTCAGCAGCAGGAAGCATGAAGTGCTCTAAAACTTGCTGGTAGACGGCTGCGTTGACCCTGGATCTCAGGAAACAGAGTGGACCGACACCAGCAGATGACATGGCACCCCAAACCATCACTGATGGTGGAAACTTTACACTAGACTTCAGGCAACGTGGATCCTGTGCCTCTCCTGTCTTCCTCCAGACTCTGGGACCTCGATTTCCAAAGGAAATGCAAAATTTGCTTTCGTCAGAAAACATGACTTTGGACCACTCAGCAGCAGTCCAGCTCTTTTTTTTCTTAGCCCAGGTGAGACGCTTTTCGCGCTGTTTCTTGGTCAACAGTGGCTTGACACGAGGTATGCGGCAGTTGAAACCATTGTCTTTCAAGCGTCTCTTGGTGGTGGATCTTGAAGCACTGACTCCAGCAGCTGTCCACTCCTTGTGAATCTCCCCCACATTTTTGAATGGGGTTTTTTTCACAATCTTGACTAGGGCGCGGTGATCCCTATCGCTTGTACACTTTTTCTGACCACAGTTTTTCCTTCCCTTTGCCTCTCTATTAATGTGTTTGGACACAGAGCTCTGAGAACAGCCAGCCTCTTCAGCAATAACCTTTTGTGTCTTTCCCTCCTAGTGCAATGTGTCGATGGTCGCCTTTTGGACAGCTGTCAAATCTGAAGTCTTCCCCATGTTTGTGTAGGCTTCAGAACTGGACTGAGAGACCATTTAAAGCCCTTTGCAGGTGTTTTGAGTTAATCAGCTGATTAGTTTGTGGCACCAGGTGTCTTCAAAATGTAACCCTTACACAATATTCTAATTTTGTGACACACGGAATTTTGGATTTTCATTTGTTGCCACTTCAAATCATCAAAATTAAATGAAATAAACATTTGAATGCATCAGTCTGTGTGCAATGAATAAATATAATGTACAAGTTACACCTTTTGAATGCAATTACTGAAATAAATCAAGTTTTTCAAAATATTCTAATTTACTGGCTTTTACCTGTATATATTGTTTATTTTGTGAATATATATATATATATATATATATATATATATATTGTCTTTGTTATGATTTTGTAATCATTGTATTCATTTTTTGTTGATTTTTTTCCCTCCGCATTGCGGTTTGTATTATATAATTTTTAAATGCTGTTATTGGCACCTCTGCTCTCACTTGTCTGTGTATAGTTTTGCTCCTATGTAGATAAGTGCTGTTGTCATCACATACTCTTAAAAAGTGTCAGATGGTCTATATATATCCATTTTATTTTATTTTATTTTATTTTTTGTCCGCACCATCAACACCAAGTCAAATTCCTTGTAAGTGCAGACCTACTTGGCAATAAACTTGATTCTGATTCTGATGGTCACTAATGAGTATCTGTTTTTTGTACAGTTTAAAGTGTCATTTGTAAATGTATTTACACATGAAGTAGGAAGCTACCCTGTTGGATCCGATTGATGATAAAAGGGACTGCAATGAGTAGTCTATGAAAATAAATATTCATCAAATATATATATATATATATATATATATATATATATATATAGAGAGAGAGAGAGAGAGAGAGAGAGAGAGAGATAGATGTGTGTATAATTTATGTGTGTTTATTATATTAATATATAACTGCAAAATATATAACTGTGAGTATATATATCATCCAGTTTGACTTCAGTTTAAATTGCTTTGGTTCTGAATAAATATGTGTAATCTGACTGAAAGGTCACGATCACTGTGAACATATGATTAAAATGAGATCTGAGCTGCCTCCTATTCATTCTGACAGCAGCTGTCTGATCTGTGGTCTGACTCAAGATGGCCGCCCTGTAGGCACGTCTATGGTTCCATCAGCTCATTTGCGCACGCGCGAACAGAATAACTACCTGTTAGGTTTAAACACCAAACATCTTATTTAGCAACCTGCACAAAGAAGACACAGAGAATTAGTTAAATTTATCTTGCAAGGAGAGTGCTCGGAGACTGCTCAGTTACAATCCTCCAACCCACTCTGAAGCAGTCTCCGCTCGCCAGGCTTTTTATTGAAAATTGGAACGCCCTAGTTACACAGGATTCCAACTGCTGGGGGTAGGGAAACAAACCAGTTGAAATCCGTTAGGCAGAAAAACAATACACAACAACATCATTCAGGGTCATGGAGTAACTTCTTCTTTATCTTCCACAGGCAGCTGTAAGATACAATTGGGTGCAATTGCAACTGTTTGCATGCCTGTGATCTGAATCATCAGTATACAAGGATAAATAACACTTCAGTAATAAGTATAATATAATGTTGTATAGGCAATGAGATATTATAAGTGAAACATAATAAAACTAGAATATAGATTAAAAGTAGAATAACTATAATAAATCCAACATTACCCTCCTGTTTATTCACTTTAAGCTATGTTTCATCCTTTATTGGTCTCTTCTTGTCAGATTTTCAACCATAAATTCATTCACAACTTAAAGGTTACACTCAGAGGTCGTCACAGTCGTCGGGATCAGGATACAGGTCTGGAAAATTAAGAGATGTCTCTTCGTCTTCGTTTTCAGAATCATCTGGTGATTTTTCAGTTACAAGCAGCGCATACATTTCCTCTTTTACGGGCTGTATGGCTGTTGTTATCACTCTAGTGCACAATGCTCTTATACACGGGATACAGCAACATCCACATAAGGTCAGAATAGCTGCAAACACAGCAATAGACATTAAAATTGATACCATTAACTGTTTGTATTTTCCAAACATTTCTCCAAAGCCATCCCACATAGATGTATCAACTCCAGAATGGTCTTTCATTTTGCTGTTTAAGGAACGGAGGCCTTCTAGGGCCTTTGTCAAGCTGCCATCTGCCACAGTGTTATTTGGAATAAAGGTACAACACTGTTCTCCAAAGATGGCACAGACACCTCCTTTTTCTGCTAGGAGCATATCAACAGCAATTCTGTTCTGGAAAGCCATTATAGAGGTAGCTGACAGTTGTTCATGGATGGCTGCAAAACCTTGTTCTGTTTTATTACCTAATCTCTGAATGTTATAATGGATGTAGTTGATCCTGTCTACGTTTTTATTTATAGTGCACCACCAACAAAAAAAAAAGATTCAAATCCTGCTGCAATCTGATTTACGATTTTGTACTCATCTGGAACTCCGCGGGGAACTCCTATGCTATCAATATAAGTTGGATCGTCCTCACTCCAACCTTGTACTGCTCTCTTGTTTCTTTTTTGCCAAGTGTGTGGAAAAACACTTTTCACCACGGTCAATAATTCCCGTACTGTAAATGGAGTTATAGAAACTGGCAAAATCAATGTCATAGATGCACAAAGGCCAATGGTGTTATAAGGGAGTTTGTCAAACAATCTATTATCACCACACCACCACCAGATGTCACTACGTGCTACAGGTTTGAAAGTTATGTTTACTGAAAGTATTTCTGTACACTGGGTCTCATTTAACTTTCCTAATTTTTTGCCTGATCCAGTTCTATTTACACATGTGAAGTTACCTGGAGCCACATGTTTTGAAAACAGCGGTTTTCCTTTATCTTCAGTAGTTAGAGGGTAAATAGTGTCCCAGAATGTACAGCTTCCAGAAGGCACTGTGTTATTCATTATTTCAGTCAGACATTCAGGAGTCATTGTTGCTGGTACAACCTGTAGCAAGGGTCTGGGACCCATACAAACTAAACAACCTGTGGATACAGTATGAGCAGCTTGTTCCACCATTAAAAGCCAATTATTGCTTTTTCCGGACATTCCTGTGGTAATTTTGAACCAATCATCTGCAGTAGGATCTACATATATGTGTGGAGTTATTGGAGAGACAGTTTTTTGTCCTAAAGTAACTTCAGGCATCATTATTGTTGTCAGGTTTGGGCAGAAAAACAAGGTAATGCACGGATCTGTCTGGTGAGGGCGCCAAATACACAGGGCTAAACCATGACAGGGAGGATCTTTAAATTTTCTGAAACTGGCTGGTTTTCCAAAAGGTTTATGGGTGGTATTTATCGTCAGGAAAATAGTATTACTGGCATCAGTTAGTTTCACCTTTCCTTTCCACTGTCTGGCAATGTTAATCGTACCATATGTGTTTTGTCTCCACGTATGATCTGTTGTCTCAAACACATTTTCCCAATTGTGCCCTGTCTGTTTCATTCCTGTGCCATCTAAATACCATTTGTAACCTTTCCAATCAGAAGCTTTGTAACCTCCTATCTTGAATTGGTCTTTATTAAAACTAATCACAGTCCGGATCTTATTATTCTGATAACAAAAATATAGCTCTTCAGTTCTTTTGTCATCTTTTGACGCTTTACATGGATTTTGTAATAGTTTCATAATTTGGGAAGGTTTAGGATTGTAGTGGCCCACTCTTCTTGGTTCTCTGGCTCTTTTAGTTCCATGAGGAATTTGAGCTTCCCATAGCCATATAACTACTGCTGCCACGGTTAGGATGGCTATCCCCAACCACACAAGTCTTTTCCCTTTTTCAGTTAGCATTCTGTTTGCAGATTGAAATCCTTCCTAAAGACCCCTCGGCAGAGGTGTGGACAATCTTCACCGATTTGAGACGATTGTATACTAGAAATACAACCCCCTTTGTACAACGGACTTACTCTGAGGGTCGTTGAAGAATTACAATACTACAACAGATACCAAAAAGCAACCACTAGGAGGCAGACTAATACAGTCAAATTGAATGCAATAATGGAAATTGTGACCTTAGTCATGTTTAATGATTCTTTTGCAATGTGTTAAGTGAATCCACGTGCTCCGCTCTGCAATCTTTACAGCAGTTCCAGTGGTCAGCAAAACCTGGAAAGGTCCTTCCCACTTAGGTGAATGCCAATGTTTCTTCTTTATGCTTTTTATCAGAACCCAGTCCCCTGGTTCAAAGTGGAGACACAGAGGTTGTAACACTGTCAGTTTGTTCTGTCACTTGTTTCTGTTTTTCCAGCATTTTTCTCATATAATCTGCTAGAGTGCTTTCATCGTCAGTTTCCCATTTGTTCTCAAAATAGGGCAGTCTATTTGGTTTACCAAACACCATTTCATAGGGTGTCAGGCCATTTGTGCTAGTAATGTTTATGTGCAGTTTAATAAGAGTCCACGGCCTTCCTGTTTCTTCCATGCACTTTCTTAGTCTGTTCTTTATTGTTCCGTTAGTTCTCTCAATGGTTTGCCCATATCAGACATGATCTACAAATTTTTTTTTTGAATAAGAATTAAACCCATAGGGTGTGTATACTTTGTTTATTAACCCCACCATCCCTCCTGTTGAGACATGGGACTTCCCATGGCTCAAAATTGCTGCCCATTTATAGAGATTTTTAGGCAGAATGGGTTTATTTGCTGGTCAGGTGTACAAGCCATCTGTCTGTACAGCACCATTGCGCTGCCACAGTTTCATTTCTTGTTGCGGGGCCTGGTTTTGCATTTCCCTTAAAACATCATGAGTTAAAGGCTCAGGGTCCGTAGAAAGTGTGCACACGAAAGTGTCTGTCATTGCAGCTGTTTTGGCAGTTTTGTCTGCAAAAGCATTTCCTTTAGAAATAGGGTCAGTACTATTTGTGTGTGCAGTACAATTGCAAATAGCGAGTTTCGCAGGAAGTTGTACGGCTCGAAGGAGTTCTTTTAACAAATTTGCATGAGTTAC
This sequence comes from Fundulus diaphanus, assembly GCA_037039145.1. NCBI lineage: Eukaryota > Metazoa > Chordata > Actinopteri > Cyprinodontiformes > Fundulidae > Fundulus > Fundulus diaphanus. Next base: position 15,472,925 of record CM073136.1, on the reverse strand, counting down.
TGGTTTTCCAGTCGATGTTATCATGCCTCTACTTTTCCAATGTTGAGCAAATGTGTGTGTGGTTGCAAAGGCATACTGGCTGTCAGTGTAAATGGTTACTTTTTTTCCTTTCATGAGTTTACAGGCCTCAGTCAAGGCCACTAATTCTGCAGCTTGGGCAGAGTAGTGCTGTGGCAAAGAAAAAGCCCTTAGCAGTTTGTTTTATGAAATTTTTATTCAGGATCGGGAGAGATCGGCAAACACAAATAAGGACTCAAACACTGTTTCTGTTAGAATATAAGGCACACATTTATTATTATTCCCCACAGAATACAGCACATCCAAACAACTAGCTCTTCACACAGGCAAAGTAGCAAGCATTAAAGCAACAAGCTTTCAAACAGACGTGACGCTCAACAGATTCTCAGAATCAGCTCTTACCATTGACACGAACCGGGAGCCCTCAGTCCTAGGTTAAGATCAGCGTTCACGATGCCGGTGTCCACACACGAACTCACGGCAGACTCTCTGGGCTAAGGGCAGTCTCCTCTCTATATACTTGTAAATAAAAAGTCAGGTGTGGAGTGAGAGTGGCCATCTCTCCCTCCACAGCCGCCCTCCTTTCCAAAACATGTTCCCAAACAGAACCCGTTCCCAGCGTCTCAGCAGTGTGCGAAGCAAAACAATAGATAATAAAGCAAAATAAGGAATACAGAATCAGTCTTTCCCACCACAAGTTAAAACAAGTTATCTTAGTTTCATGTGAACCCAGGTGCGAACACCACAACAGCCATAATCAATGTGTGAACTGGCCAGTACCAGTCTTCCCATAATATCAAAAGTTAAAACAAGTTATAAAACCGAGCAGGTTTTCCCATAATACATTGTTAAAGAGCAAAAATAATTCTTTCATATATCACTCCACCCCTTGGTCTTTGACAATCCTAATTTTGGGAAAACCTAATTTTAGAAAAACTGTCCCCAAGGTCTATTTTAAAGTTTATTCTTTCCGTCCCAAAACCACTTTTGATTATACAGGTGCAAACATTACATAAGGTTAACACTATAATAACAATAATGAGCAAAAGCAAGGGAGGTACTACATAGTTTCGAGCAGTAAAAGACATTCCATTAAAAATGTCCCACCAATGATGTGCAGATGATTGCACCATTAACTTAGCCGCATGCAGAACCTGTCCTTGGACCATAAATGTAGACACCTTTAAGCTGGAAATGTTGGACCTGTGTGATTCAGCTAAGCAATTTAGTTCCGTAGACTGATTCAATGCGCATTTGAACCAATCCAGGGAGATGGTGAAATTGGTTAATTGATAGGTCACGTTATTCCAACTTCAGATGTATACATCAAAACACCCAACGAAAGGCACCTGAGGTAATTGAGGATGACTCTTTATTGTTTTTCTATCTGGTTCATGAGTCCAATCACATAACACCTCGTCTCCAGTTAAACATGGGTTAAGATGTCCTTGTTGTAGCATACATACCATTTCCTTTATCAGCAGTCTCTCATAGATCCAGGTCATAGGTGTAGTTTGTCTGTGGGCCAAACCAATCACCATCCAGTTTCAAAAACCAATACCCCTGTACAGTCACTACGGGCAATATATAATAACGACAGACAGTAGTACTATTGGTAACATCATATTGTGTCCAATGTCCTTCACACATAGTAGCATTACTATAGGTCTTCTGTGGTTCTAGTTGTAACCAACTTTTACTACTAATGTTCCATAGTTGTCTCCATTCCTGGAAATTTCCGATAATAACCACACGCTTAAATCGTTCTTGTTGCATGTGAGCGTGCATCATTTGTACGTTACATATCGTCCAGTTCAAAGCTACAGAAATGTTCGTTAACACTTCTGCTGTTGTTTTCCACATTTTTAATTGCCAGTTCAGTTCTTTAAGGAAGATCTTTGCAGTTTCCTCCTGTGATGTTACAACAGTAGGCATCCACAATCCAACCTGATGAACAGTTCTTGATGCATGCTGTCCAGTGTTTGATAGCATAGTTCTTGTTATTTCATTATCAATAGTGTTAGAAACACCTAACACAGTACCTGTTCCACCAAGCAAAGTGTCCCACCATGCACGTTTCGTCCTAGTACATGTCGGCAGAGGAGGAAAAACCACTCTCCAGTGGACTTTGTTTGTTATCGTCGATTGTGCCATCTGTTGACAAGTGTGTACAGCAGGTGCAATTTGTGTGTGTGTGTTCTTAGTGGAGTTCGGCAGTACATATATTGAAAAAGCAAAGGCAATCCGATTAGTAACCCAAACCTCCGATGAGGTCAAGTTCGGGGTCAGCTCCTTTGTGCCGTCGTCCTCACACGCTCGTTCTGCAAATGATTCATGTTGGCACAAACCTCTCCTTGAAACCACTTTAACGGTACATCCCTTGGAGATCACCGGTATGTTTCTTTCTTCAAAACATCCATCACAAGAATATATGGGGCATGAGCTGGAAATGTTGCTTATTACGCATACGTGCCATCGAGAGCATGTGTCGTCATCCTGGATTCCGTCACGCATGCTGTCCTGCCATCCTAGTTGATACGGCTGAACCACTTCTTTCAGGATCCGGCCTGGTGTTTCTGCCCAACAGAGGTGTGCCAGCAGGACCATGGCAGCAAGGACACGGAGGATGATGGCCCCAAATCCTGCACCAGCCCTGTGGTTCCTCCCACGGTTTGGGACGTCCGCCATCGCGCTGTCCCTCGGGTCGTCCAATCAGCAGATCCCACCGAAACATGGATCTGAAATCAAAATTAGTACTGCTATAAGACAAAGAATTTGATTAGTTTTCTCTTACATAAAATTTATCCATTTTTTTTTTCCTGAGTAAAATACTGACACTGTTGCATCACTGCCTTGTGAAATGATTTCAGCTGGTCTAGGTGGACCATTTACTTGTCTCACCTAAACTTTGGCTCCTGGTTTATCTGTTGAGCCAAACCCCCCTGTTCCTCTTACAGTGATGTTAGTGGGGGCAGCCACCCCTTGAACCTCTGTCATTTCACAGGGTTTCACTAGCAGTTGCGCTAGTTTTTCGTCTTTCTCAATTACCAGGGATTTTCTCCTTGATAATCCCCATCAATCACTTCAGCTTGTATTGTCATTAACAGCTGAGGCCTGCAACTGTACAGGCCCGGACATCATCTTTCCCAATTACACAGCTTGTTGTATGACTTTCTTAGCCAAATCTAATGCTCTTTGCTGTGCTTCTTCCCACATAAAATTTTCTTTTTCAGACACTTTTCAAAATTGGAATGACCACATCCTTGTGCTATAAAATGATAAATTCTAGTCAATAATGCTAAAATATTTTTAACTCCTGTATTACGCATTCACATATACATTAATCAAATGCAGAGACAGTAAGACTGCCCCTGGAGCAATTGGCCTATTATTCAATTGGGCCACTGCTTGCATCAATTTAGGCTTCCAATCTGTTAAGTCATGATTATCAGACACATTTTTTTTTTCAATATAACTGCCTTGACCAGCTGTTGTTTGCACGCAGAACGCTCTCCTGCGCGGAAAAAAACAACAACATACAAACATAAAAACTTCAATCTGTCCTCCCACGAATTTCCATGCTGCACAATCCTAGTTAAACTCCATCAGATCCGTCAGATCAGGGTACGTGTTGCTCCTCCTTCTATCTTTGTTCTTTCTTTTCCTTTTTTTCACTCTCCTTACTTTCACCTCTTTGCCCGAGGATTCCTCAGACTCTGACACCTCAGTCTCAACCACCTTAGCAGGTTTTCTGCCCACAACAGACTCAGATTCTTCAGCAGGTGGAGCCGATGGTGTGGGATGAATCGCCTCTCGCAACAGCTGAATCAAAGAATTTAATGGGTCCAGCTCAGCACCAAATCCTGCACAGTTAACTTTTAAGCCTCTCCTTTGACACATCTGTCTCAACTCATCAGTAGGTAATGCGTGTATCTCTGAAGCAGGCACCCCAGCATTAATCAGTGCTCTCCACAACATGTTACGTGGTGGACCCTGTTCATTTCTCCCCCGCTCCCTTTGCGGCCTGCGGACCGGAGTTTGTTGAACTCGTGGTCTGCATTCCTCCTGCTTGCCCCATTCTCCCAGATTCCCCAGCTCCATGATTCGAGCCTTAATGGTTTCCATCGGGGCATCTGGAGCTCCCAGCATCACAGTAAGCATAGCTGCCCGATAATGCTGTGGGGCAGTTTTAATCAACTGATCTCTCACCACCTTCGGAACAGCCACTTGCTGATATCCAGCCACCATCCCCACTGGTAACAAATCACGCACACACAGCCTCGTCAGCCTCTGCACACACTCCTTTAATGTTAACCATTGTCCAGAGATTTCGGGCCAATCAGATACATTGGGACATGTTGCTCGTACTGCCTCAGACCACACGTCAAACAATGATCTCGCCTGATCCCCCAAATTTCTCGCTTCTTGCCTATAATTAGCATTTACATTCCCATCAGTGCTCAGACCACCAAATGCCATGCCATCTCCGTGATCTATTTCAATCTGTTCTGCACCTTCATCCAGCAGTCGAGCCACCCATAGATCAGTGGGTTCGCCCGGATGCTGCCTTAATTTTTTAGTGATATGAGCAACTTCATCCTGCGAGTAATCTTCTGTTATGGTCCGTGACACCGCCGGCGGCTGCGGCTGTTCCACCCATTCCATTACAGGTTGTCCCGCAGCATCAAGTACATCATTACCTTGAGCATCTATCCGCTGCCGGAAGGCTGCGGGTATATGCTGCTGCTCTCTCCTCCTTCGGACGACGGGTTTAACCCCCAATGGAGGGAAAGGACGTGGATCTGGAGGACCTCCAGAATCACTGTCCTCCTCATCGTCCCACATATTACCGTCCCAGCTCTCGGGATCCCACCCAGACCCCAATCCAGCTACAAACGAACGGACTTTTTTCAGAGGAAAACGGCGGGGTTTTTTCCCCTGTTTTTTCCTTGTTAACACAGACACCTGGGCCACAGCTTTTTCTGCAACACTGGTCATCTGTTCCAGCTGATAAGTCAGCCTTTGCACATGCAGTCGGTACAGCGACTCAGCAGACTGCAGCTCAGTCATTGCCTGTCTGTCTTTTAACTGCTGAGATTTTAATTGTTGGCCAGCTTCATACTGTATTTTCCACGCTGTAACACGGATCCACAAGCGCCTCTGTAATCCGTCCACCGGAGCCTTTTTTTGCACCTCAATTTTCTGCAACACTTTCAATAATTCTTCGGGTCCCGCTGCCTCCAGCGGGCCGCTCCACGGCTCCGGTCTGCCCCCACCATCGCGCAAACACAGCGCTATCTGCTTAGAATGAGGAAACTCCCATCCGGGAACTACCTCTTCCCTCTGAATTTTCTCATCAGAGTTCTTATTTCTCCTTTTAAACATATTTCTAAACATATTTGTGTATTGTAGTCTCTCCTCCAATCCTGCCGACAACGCCAAAATGTTTTATGAAATTTTTATTCAGGATCGGGAGAGATCGGCAAACACAAATAAGGACTCAAACACTGTTTCTGTTAGAATATAAGGCACACATTTATTATTATTCCCCACAGAATACAGCACATCAAAACAACTAGCTCTTCACACAGGCAAAGTAGCAAGCATTAAAGCAACAAGCTTTCAAACAGACGTGACGCTCAACAGATTCTCAGAATCAGCTCTTACCATTGACACGAACCGGGAGCCCTCAGTCCTAGGTTAAGATCAGCGTTCACGATGCCGGTGTCCACACACGAACTCACGGCAGACTCTCTGGGCTAAGGGCAGTCTCCTCTCTATATACTTGTAAATAAAAAGTCAGGTGTGGAGTGAGAGTGGCCATCTCTCCCTCCACAGCCGCCCTCCTTTCCAAAACATGTTCCCAAACAGAACCCGTTCCCAGCGTCTCAGCAGTGTGCGAAGCAAAACAATAGATAATAAAGCAAAATAAGGAATACAGAATCAGTCTTTCCCACCACAAGTTAAAACAAGTTATCTTAGTTTCATGTGAACCCAGGTGCGAACACCACAACAGCCATAATCAATGTGTGAACTGGCCGGTACCAGTCTTCCCATAATATCAAAAGTTAAAACAAGTTATAAAACCGAGCAGGTTTTCCCATAATACATTGTTAAAGAGCAAAAATAATTCTTTCATATATCACAGTTTATCAGCAGTAACTACAGAGTAGCCAGTTCTTGTTTTGCCTTTGTCATCCTTTTTGGATGAGCCATCTACAAACAATGTTTCTCCCTCAGTCAGGGGAACGTCCTTCAGATCAGCCCTGCTTTTGGCTGTCTGTTCGGCTAAAACTTGACAGTCATGATGCTCGCCATCAGTCTGTGTGGGGAGTCCCAGTCAAATTAAGAACCACTGCTGGGGTGTTAAGGGAGAATGTTTTATAAATCCATCTTCCAAGTAAGAAATTAGTAAAGAAAACAAAGTTACATCTGGCATGTGGAACGTTCAAGCATCATTTTCAATATAATTTGCAGCAGAAGAGGGCACACAATCATGTGTGCCTTTAGTCAAATTATCTAATTTAGAGAATGTGTTTACATTAAAGAAATACTTTGGGATCTGCCCTTTAATTTTTCCAAATCCTTTTTTGTTCCTGTTGATTTCTGTCGCTCTGCAAAGTTTAACTTCTGTGGTAAAACGATTTAAACCAGTAACATTCTTCATAAATTCTTAAACATCAGCAACTCCATCTGAGGATAACTGTAAAACTGATACATGACTAGACGTAGGGCTGATAAAATCTATCTAATCAACCGGGTTGTACTTTTACCAAACAGCTTTAAGTTCCATTTTAACTTTTAACTTTTGTTTCTGCTAACTGGTGATTCCTAGACCTACAATTAGCAGAAGTTGTTAGTGAGCTAATTCCTGCTTTCCTTAGATCAACCAGATTTAAGCCGGAGTTCAACACTAGTGTATTATATTCAAACTAGGGCTTTCAAACTATTAAAATTTTAATTTCAATTAATCTCTTATTCTATCTTTTTATTTCTGAAAGTATAAAAGCTCATTTGGGAATTTTAATATGCACTTTTGCAATAAACCACACTAGTTAAAATTATGCTTATACAAACACAGATATAAGTTTTATTATTCATTTATTATTTACTCTCTTTCTCAAACACATATTCCTGAGCGGTCCCTTAGTTTATCAAATGCAGAGACAGCAAGTCTGCCTCTAGAGGGGAGGGCTGCGCCCTGAGCAGCAGGCGGGACATATCAACTATCAGTAACCAATCCTCGGCTGTTTTCAGCGATGTTGGGGCTGTAGGTGTAGCAACAGATGACGCGCAAGGTTAGTGGGTGTTTCTAATGTGTTGTTCCTGGGGGTGTCACCAGGAACCGGTAATTCTCCGCCCAACACATTCAGATGATTACATCATGGTCAGGTTTGTTTATCATATCTATTGTCCTGCTTTAGGTCAAACTGTCCCCCGAGGTTCGCCTCAGCTCAGTGTGAAAAGTCTCCCTTACACATATTCCATCCAGCTCCACTTCTCCCATATAATCTCCCCATATGCTGTTTGCCAAGTTAATAAAGTTATAACATTACAATCTAAAAAAAAAAGACCCTACTCTATTTTTACAGCTGTAATGAATCCATTGTCAAATACAAGCTTCGTGCATTAATAGTGTAACTGAATACTTTGCCCACGGCTCTGGTTAACTGTACTCCATAATTAGGCACCCAAATAACACAAAACAAAAACCTTTATCCCCAGTTTCAATCATTTGTAACAATCCTGAGATATATTTATTGAAGTTATGTTAATATCTACATGTTTAAATTTAATTTGGGCTAGACAAACTTCTATATTATTAATTCTTAAGTCTCTTTTTTTTTTTTTTCTTACAACCATTTCCATTAAACAGAAAAGGTTTAACGGAAGTCTCCAAAGTGCATTTGTTTTGAATGCTGCAGACATTCAGCGCAAATAAACACTCTTTGAAACCGTGGTTTTCTAGGATTTTAATCTGGATTATTTTCCAAAGACGAACAGAGCTTTCACACCAATAACACATACAACAAGACAATTAGATTAACAAAACACACACACATTTCTTTCCTTTTAACAGTATTTTTCACTGATCATGTTTGAAAAGTTTAGATTGCCGAAATATATTTTGCCGAAATATTATGCTTATTGGTCAATGCGCCTCTGTCACTTCACCGGGAGGTTTAGCTGGCAAAATTGCCCCGCACCGCCGTAACCGCTTAATTTACCGGCTGTCCGGCTGTCGCCTCCGCAGACACAAGGTTCAACATCTCGCCACTCGCCTGTCATCTTTTATCTCATTACGTTTCACGGTTTTTTAGTCATTTTCCCCCACTAGCCGAGAGAATCATTTTATCCGGTCCGTTACTAAAATGATTCCCTCGCGAAACGCTGCGCTTCTATAGTTCCGTTTTTTTTTTTTTATGCAACTAACGTGACTAACTGCTGATTGCACTCAGAACGCTTTGCTGCGCCAAAAAAAAGCCACAAATACATCGATCTGTCATCCCATTGATATCCATGCTGCACAATTCTATTTATTTTCACTAATATCCTTATCAAATGCACCGTACATCTCTTACGCAGACTTACACACAAAAACCCATTTGCGCACAGACATCAATCTCCGCGGATCCAAGCAGTCTCTCCCCCACTCACTCAAACAAAATTATCTAATTTCCACAGACACAATATGTTGTACAAGACAGACAGACAGCTTGCGCGTAGTGTTCTGTGGGACGTCTCTCTCTTTTTTTTATATACGAAACCTCCTTGTTCTAAACAACTCCCAGAGTGTTGCTCTGTATTTCCCCTTTAGATTTCCCGATTTATTAATGATAGCTTCCTGGAATTTTAGCTATTTTCTGTTTGTTAAGTCACCTCTTAAACCTGAATTGTATTATTTTACCCATGTAGTTCATTTATGCCAGAAGTGGATAGTTTGCCATTGAAGTTGTACTTTTTTTATCCAATAACATAAGGGTACAATTGCTGCTTTATCTTCTTTCTCAACAACTTTCCAATCTTTATATGTAAGTTCTTCAAGCAGCTCGCGTTTTCGTTTACTTTGTCCCTTTCCCATTTTGGTGAATGTTTGGACCCAGTGGGTTGCAACACCTGCTGTGTTCTAACACTGGGTTTATTTAGACAAGATGACGATCAATAACTGTTTGTGGTAAAACTCACTTCAACCTTCAAGGTGGAGTTTTCTTGCCTACATGCATCCACAAAAGCTCGTCATATTTGTTCTTGCCTGTTTTGGTATGAAATAAAATACCTAGTGGTATTTGTATTTCCTCACACACACACAGTCACACTTTTGAGCTCTTACTTTTAATCTAACACAGAGGACGCCGCCATCCTTCACAGAATTTAACTAGTTAGTTTAAACTAGAGGAGTCTGTCCTCCTGCGGACTTTAACTGTTTAGATTTCCTTTTTTTAACACAGAGGACGCCGCCGTCCTTCACAGAATTTAACTAGTTAGTTTAAACTAGAGGAGTCTGTCCTCCTGCGGACTTTAACTGTTTAGATTTCCTTTTTTATCTCTTACTTGATAGTGCCTAGGATTGTCAAGGTTTTATCGTATTTCTCAGAAATTTTCACTCATTCCTTTTTAACGAAATTCTACTCACAATTCTCTGTGTCCCTGGAATTCTTCAACCTTCGGATCCCAGCCCGCAAGGGAGGGACCAGTCCCGGAAAGGGTCTTAGTGCTGTGGCCACAGACTTGCTGGAACCTCACTTACCCGCTGGGATCGTTGGGTATGTTGAACTCCGGCTCGAAGGACCATTTAATGTTAGGTTTAAACACCAAACATCTTATTCAGCAACCTGCACAAAGAAGACACAGAGAATTAGTTAAATTTATCTTGCAAGGAGAGTGCTCGGAGACTGCTCAGTTACAATCCTCCAACCCACTCTGAAGCAGTCTCCGCTCGCCAGGCTTTTTATTGAAAATTGGAACGCCCTAGTTACACAGGATTCCAACTGCTGGGGGTAGGGAAACAAACCAGTTGAAATCCGTTAGGCAGAAAAACAATACACAACAACATCATTCAGGGTCATGGAGTAACTTCTTCTTTATCTTCCACAGGCAGCTGTAAGATACAATTGGGTGCAATTGCAACTGTTTGCATGCCTGTGATCTGAATCATCAGTATACAAGGAGAAATAACACTTCAGTAATAAGTATAATATAATGTTGTATAGGCAATGAGATATTATAAGTGAAACATAATAAAACTAGAATATAGATTAAAAGTAGAATAACTATAATAAATCCAACACTACCGGGTCGCCAAAAAAATTATGTAATTACGGTACTGAAAATACTTATTTCTATACTTAAATCATTAAAGAATGCTAAACTATATCGTATAGAAAATACTGAAGACTTTTCTGGAAGAAATTGATGCGTTTTACATTCTCTCCATTGTATTGCTTGACGTCATCATCGGATATGCTCAGAAGTCCGGGAATATATTATTGCGTAACGTTTATCTGTATTGTCTGAATGCACTCTATTAGTTTTTGTCAGGGTTCTCTGTATGTGCCTCCAATACTGGAGTAGGCGCCTCCAATACTGGAGATAGATGCCTCCAATAGAAGCCTCCAATACTGGAGTAGGCGCTGTTTTGTCCCAGCTCTCCGAGACAGATACTAAGCTCCCCCCTGTGCCTTTTTCTCTCGGCGCTTGTCGCCTGCCGAGCGTAATTATGATGTTGGGGATCGTGAACTACTGGCTATAAAGCTAGCTTTGGAGGAGTGGCGGCACTGGCTCGAGGGGTCCGAGCAGCCCATCATTATTTGGACTGATCATAAGAACCTCTCCTACCTACAGTCTGCTCGCCGCCTTAACTCCCGACAGCCCCGCTGGTCATTATTCTTCTCCCGTTTCAACCTCTCGATCACCTACAGACTCGGATCCAGAAACATTAAACCAGACGCTTTGTCTCGCCAGTTTGCTCCCCCTGAGCAGGAAGGGGAACCAGAACGGATTCTTCCTCCCTCATGCACGGTTGGAGCCCTTCATTGGGACCTGGAGGATAAGATTAACCAGGCTTAACGACTCGACCCAGACGCTGGTACGGGTCCTGCGAGTCTTAAATATGTGCCTCAGGCTGTTCGCCCTAATGTGTTGCAGTGGTGTCATGATTCTAAGTTTTCGGCCCATCCTGGGATTTTTAGGACTCAGTCCCAGGTCTCTCGACATTTTTGGTGGCCATCTTGGTCCAAAGACGTACGTGATTATGTGTTAGCCTGCCCAGTCTGTGCCCAGAACAAGCCGTCTAATCAGCCCCCCGCTGGTCTGCTCAACCCACTTCCCATTCCCAGACGACCATGGTCCCACATTGAAATAGACTTTATCACCGGTTTGCCCAAGTCTCAAGGAATGTCCACTATATTAACCGTCGTCGACAGATTCTCCAAGGCTTGTCATTTAATCCCCATCCGTAAATTACCCAACGCCTTGCAGACCGCCCAGCTCCTCATTCGACATGTCTTCAGGTTACATGGCATCCCGGTCGACATACTCTCTGACCGGGGTCCCCAGTTTGTGTCTCAGGTCTGGCGACATTTCTGCTCTGCCCTCGGCGCCCGTTATACCCTCACCTCTGGTTATCACCCACAGACTAATGGACAAACAGAACGCATGAACCAACAGTTGGAAACCACCCTTCGCTGCCTTACATCGACTTCCCCCACAGACTGGAATAAGTTTTTGCCCTGGGTGGAGTACGCTTTAAACTCCCACGTCTCCACATCCACAGGTCACTCCCCGTTCAAGGTTTCCCTTGGTTACCAACCTCCACTCCTACCTACTGATGAGCTTAGGATTCCCTTCACATCTGTTAATGAGTACATTGCCCGCTGTCAAGAGATCTGGAGGACCACCATCACCGCTCTTACCCACGCCGCAGCGCAGAGTAAGAGGTTCGCCGACTGACATCGTAGACCAGCTCCCCAATATCACCCCGGGTGATATTGGGGAGCTGGTCTACGAGCCGAGGTTGCTTTGATAACGGCCTTCAGGTCATCCTTTTTGGGGGGAGTGGTTGTTAGAGCAGTGCACTTGTGATCTGAGAAGGCAACAAGTACCTGGTTCGAACCCCGCAGACTGCCACTATGGGTTCCTGTGCAAGGAAGGGACCCATATTATTATTATTGCTATTATTATTGCTATTATTAATATTATTATTAGTGTTGCGCCGATGCCGTTTTTTGGCCCCGATACCGATACCCGATACCTGGCTGTGCAGTATTGGCCGATACCGATACCATACCGATACCATCTTTTTGAAATTGATGTGTGTATATATGAAGAACTGCATACTACTTGGATGTAAAATAATTGCCATCATGGCTTTGTCAAGCTGCTACCTTTGTAAAGCAGGAAAAAGACTAATACAAAGTGAATCCAGTAGAACTAGTGAGTGTCGGGAGAGAGAAGGCTGCGTTCAAGTGACATACAAACATCAAAATGGTATCGGTGCCCTATTTGTTGGTACTCGCCGATACCGATACCACCATTTTAGTGCTGGATCGGGGCCCCACCCGATACTGGTATCGGTGCAACACTAATTATTATTATTATTATTATTATTATTATTATTATTATTATTATTATTATTATTATTATTATTATCTGCACAGTGGAACAGTGGGTAGCGCTGTTGCCTTGCAGCAAGAAGGTCCTGGGTTCGAGTACACCCCTGGGTCTTTCTGCATGGAGTTTGCATGTTCTCCCTGTGCATGCGTGGGTTCTCTCCGGGTACTCCAGCTTCCTCCCACAGTCCAAAAACATGACTGTTAGGTTAATTGGCTTCTCCAAATTGTCCTTAGGGTGTGAGTCTGTGTGTGAATGGTTGTTTGTCTCTCTGTGTTGCCCTGCGACAGACTGGCGACCTGTCCAGGGTGTACCCCGCCTCCCGCCCAGTGAACGCTGGATATAGGCCCCAGCAACCCCCGCGACCCCATGAGGGATAAAGCGGTTTGGAAAATGGATGGATGGATTATTATCTGCCTGGATGGGTCTGGTGTCTCTTGTTGCAGATGGAAACTGGTCTCATTCTGCACGAAGTCTGCATACAGACAGGAGGTGGATCAGCTGGTCCACTGGTGCGGTCAGAACCACCTGGTGCTTAACCCGTTCAAGACTAAACTACCATTATTCACTTTATGTTGTGCTTGCCTTCACTGTGTGGTTTGGCTCATCCACAAAACAGGCCTTGTACAGGTCTAGGGGTCAGATAACATCTCTACAGACCCCATTCATCCATGGTACAAACTGTTTAGGCTTTTATGCTCAGGTCTGCCCTACAGAGAGCTGTTTGCTAAAGTCAACTTCCACAGACAGTGCTTCCCCCTCTGGCACCTTACAGCCAGAGTAGTCAGCTATGTATGTAGCTATGCACTGTGCACCTAAATAAGCATATCTGCTGTATTTAAACCTGCCTCCTTTTTGAATAAATAAAAAAGACAGTGTTGTGCCATTACGCACTGTTTTAAGTTATTTAATGTTTAAAAAAAAACTTTTGGTCTGTTAGGTATTGTCCGGTGAATATCAGCCCCAAACAGTTCAATGGGTGATTTGAGCACTGGTGATCTTTTAACAGCACACATATAGAATAAATAAGTGACAACTTCAAGTTCAAGTTTAAGAATTTATTAACAGAAATAAATTAACATCACTATAGAATGCTGTTTATCTGAATTAAACATATATTTCAATCAACAAATCCTCTCAACTAGGCTAGTGAAGCTTAACTAAAACTACTAAGCAAAATGAAGATAAAAAGAAGCTAAGGAACTAAGCTAAGGAAGGTACACACAAAAACAAAAGGACAAATAAAATAGTTGAAAACCATAATGAGAATGATTCAGTGAATCCTGGTTCACTGCAGTCCATCTTAAAGAACGAGGTTAAACTATCTTAACTAATTTAGAACAACATTGGATACGTGTTTCAACCCATGCACCATGCTAATCTTGAGCTAAACAAGACATTATTTGATAAAATAACATTTTAAAGAATTATTTGCTCAGTAAAATCAATGCCTTTAGGACACTTGATTTTATTAAAAACAATTATTTCTCAAAGAAATGATTATGGCTCTAATTGGTAATTTAGGATTAAACCACCAAGTTAATAACTATGTACCGGAAATTATGTGTCGGCCACTTCCTGTGGGCAATGTTTTCACTACCTTGAGTTTAATCCTAACGTTACACAAGCACCATTGGTTGGATATAACTCATCAGTTGAAAAAAAAAGTGTTTGAGTGAGATCAAAATGTTACAGGGGGATGGATGAACAATAATTCAATATCAATTTATATCACAATATAACTTTGTTTCTTTGTCACTGACTGACGTTCTGGGTTTTATGTAATTTTATGTGTTTTATTTTCTGAAGCAAATATTTCTAAAATTTGTGGATCTGGAGAAGGCATTCGACCGTGTCCCCCGAGGGATCCTGTGGGGGGTACTCCGGGAGTATGGAGTACCGGGCCCTTTAATAAGGGCTGTCAGGTCTCTGTACGACCGGTGTCAGAGTCTGGTCCGCATTGCCGGCAGTAAGTCGGACTCGTTTCCGGTGAGAGTTGGACTCCGCCAAGGTTGCCCTTTGTCACCGATTCTGTTCATAACTTTTATGGACAGAATTTCTAGGCGCAGCCAAGGTGTTGAGGGGATCCGTTTTGGTGGCCTTAGGATTGCGTCTCTGCTATTCGCGGATGACGTGGTCCTATGGGCTTCATCAGGGCGTGATCTACAGCACTCACTAGAGCGGTTCGCAGCCGAGTGCCGGGATGAAAATCAGTGCCTCCAAATCCGAGACCATGGTCTTGAACTGGAAAAGGGTAGACTGCCTTCTCCGGGTTGGGGAGGATGTGCTGCCCCTAGTGGAGGAGTTTAAGTATCTTGGGGTCTTGTTCACGAATGAGGGGAAGATGGAGCGGGAGATCGACAGGCGGATTGGTGCGGCGTCTGCTGTGAAGCGGGCGCTGTACCGATCCGTTGTGGTGAAGAGAGAGCTGAGCCAAAAGGCGAAGCTCTCGATTTACCGGTCGATCTATGTTCCTACCCTCATCTATGGTCACGAACTTTGGGTCGTGACCGAAAGAACGAGATCCCGGATACAAGCGGCCGAAATGAGTTTTCTCCGTAGTGTGTCTGGGCTCTCCCTTAGAGATAGGATGAGGAGCTCAGTCATCCGGGGAGGACTCAGAGTAGAGCTGCTGCTCCTCCACGTCGAGAGGAGCCAGTTGAGGTGGCTCGGGCATCTGGTTAGGATGCCTCCTGGACGCCTCCCTGGTGAGGTGTTCCAGACACGTCCCACCGGGAGGAGGCCCAGGGGAAGACACAGGACACGCTGGAGGGACTATGTCTCTCGGCTGGCCTGGGAACGCCTTGGGATTCCCCCGGAGGAGCTGGCCCAAGTGGCCGGGGAGAGGGACGTCTGGGCCTCCCTACTGAAGCTGCTACCCCCGCGACCCGACCCCGGATAAGCGGAAGAAAAACGGACAGACGGAAATATTTCTAAAATGTTATATTGGAGGAGTTTTATAAACATGGTAAAATAACGTCATAAATTTGTACAGGGATCTGTGGTGGCCATTGTTTTCAGTCTTTATGTGGCTTTTATTTTGTTTATATCGATATCATAATTTTATCATATCAACTGAAATTAAGAAACACAGACTTATCTCTTACTGAGATAAGTCTGTGTTTTTGCCACTGTCACATCCATATGTCCCTATTGTGGGATGATACAGGAGTTTCTTACCTTATCTTGATTTCTTGTTCTGAGAGTGTTTCCAGCAGGTAAATTATCTGTCATTCCCTGCATTCAAATTGCATTATTTTTAAATGGTCAAGTAGGAAGCTCTGGCTGGAGTCCAAGTACTTCCAGATTCTGATAATTCATCCCAGCTGTGAAGCTCAACAGTAATACTAGCAATGCTAATCCATCTTTGTCTACTGATAAGAATCAGAATCAGAATCAAGTTTATTGCCAAGTAAGTTTGCACTCACAAGGAATTTGACTTGGTGTTGATGGTGCAGACAAAAAATAAAATAAAATAAAGTGGATATATATACAGAAGCTATATACACTCAGTAAACTGTGCGTTAATGTAACGCAGAAGCTTGTAAGTCCTGAACGGGGGAGACAGGTCCTGGAGGGATGGCAGATTGCAGCCAATCACCTTCTCTGCAGACCTGATGACACGCTGCAGTCTGCCCTTGTCCTTAGCGGTGGCACCAGTGCACCAGATGGTGATGGAGGAGGTGAGGATGGACTCGATGATGGAGGAGTAGAACTGCACCATCATTGTCCTTGGCAGGTTGAATTTCTTCAGCTGCCGTAGGAAGTACATCCTCTGCTGGGCTTTCTTGGTGAGGGAGTTGGTGTTCAGCTCCCACTTTAGGTCCTGGGAGATGATAGTTCCCAGGAAGCGGAAAGACTCCACAGTGTCGATTGTGGAGTCACAGAGGGTGATGGGGGTAGCTAGGGCTGAGTTCTTCCTGAAGTCCACAACCATCTCCACTGTTTTTACAGCGTTGAGCTCCAGGTTGTTCTCCCTTCATCAGGTCGCCAGATGGTCAGCCTCCCACCTGTAGGCGGACTCGTCACCATCAGAGATAAGTCCGATGAGAGTGGTGTCGTCCGCGAACTTCAGGAGCTTGACAGACTGATGACTGGAGGTGCAGCTGTTGGTGTACAGGGAGAAGAGCAGAGGAGAAAGAACACAGCCCTGGGGGGAACCAGTGCTGATGAGCTGTGAGTCAGAGTCATGTTTTCCCAGCTTCACATGCTCCTTCCTGTCAGACAGGAAGTCTGTAATCCACCTGCAGGTGGAGTCGGGAACGTTCAGCTGGGAGAGATTCTCCTGAAGCAGAGCTGGGATGATTGTGTTGAAGGCTGAGCTGAAATCCACAAACAGGATCCTGGCGTAGGTTCCTGCAGTGTCCAGGTGCTGGAGGATGTGGTGAAGGGCCAGATTGACAGCGTCGTCTGCAGACCTGTTGGCTCTGTAGGCAAACTGTAGGGGGTCCAGGAGGGGGTCAGTGATTTCTTTTAGGTGTGAAAGCACAAGGCGCTCAAAGGACTTCATAACCACAGAGGTCAGAGCAACGGGTCTAAAGTCATTAAGTCCGGTGGTCCTTGGCTTCTTGGGAACAGGTATGATAGTGGAGTTTTTGAAGCAGGCTGGCACGTGACATGTCACCAGCGAGGTGTTAAAAATGTCTGTGAACACTGGAGACAGCTGATCAGCACAGTGCTTTAAGGTGGATGGAGAGACAGAGTCTGGTCCAGCCGCTTTCTGGGGGTTCTGTCTTCTGAAGAGTTTGTTAACATCTCTCTCATGTATGGAAAGAGTTGCCACTGAGGAGGAGGAGGAGGAGGTGGAGGTGATCTGTTGGGTGGTGTCGTGGGGGGTGGATGCAGGACTGGTAACTGCCTGTAGTTTCTTCAGTGTTAATCTGGGGAGTTTGGCTTTCCAGACGAATTTAGAAAATAAACTACTGTGCATAACAACATCAAAACAAACAAACAAACAAAACAAAACAAAACAACAACAAGCTGGAACAAAACTGGATAACATCTGTATTGGTATAATATTCTTGTTAAGAGATTTATCTTGATAATAGAAATTGAGTTGTGCGAATTCTGAACCGATGTCTCGCCAAAGTTTCATTATGGTTACATAATTAATTCTTAGTTCTAATTTGTTGAGATGCACAACAAAAGGGCTGTTTTTGCACCCAGATCACTTAACTTCCAAATTAATAATACAGAGGAAGGCAAAGTCTATGGGTTAATTGATAAATATGTAATATAAACAATAACATGTGTATATAATAAGTAGATAAATGGTTCCAAGCAGTCTGAGCTCTAGGCTACAGTTTTAGAACACAATGGAACATGTGATGACCTGGATCCAGGACCAGAACACCATGGAAACGTAAGACCTTCTAAAGCTCCAACATTTCAGGAAACGCTCCACATTTTGAGGCGCAGTGACCCAAGGTATGTTTGCTGCTTAGTCTGGGTTTATTTTAGGCTTATGCGTTAAAATTACATACACAAACATATTGAAGTTTTAGGAAGTTTAAAAGAACATTACATAGAGATTCGTTTCAGTTTCAACGCTTATCTTATAGCCGTTTAAGGCCACTGCTAAAGATAGCCTAAAGTGTCATAACTGCCAACAGCCAGGCCGAAATGTAATCGAACATTCTTGGAATATGCAGAATTTTGTTCAGGTTTCCGCTAATAATAATAACAACAAGCAGATGTGCAGGTCGTTTTCGGGTTTATGACTCTGGTATCCAGGAATAAATGCTACTCACCCGGTGACAACCGGATCCCAACGGCTGATGGAGCTCCATGGTGTCCGTTGCTTTTTCAGGGGTAGCCCCGCCCGCAGCTAGCATCGCCTGCTCCCACTCCACGCATTGAAACATGGAGGATCCTGCTAACAACTGCCTCCCTGACAACATCAACCCCAACAATTTTCCTGCCAAACTTTGGCGTTTGGTGAACAGAAACGGGGCCGTCCGTTGGGACAGCCGCGGCCAGGCGATCGTCATTGACCAGCAGCTCTTCGAGACCCAGGTCTTGTCCCCGGGCTCCGGAACCTCCAGCGCCACCGAGCTCTTCAAGACCACCAACTTCTCCAGCTTCGTCCGCCAGCTCAATCTGTACGGCTTTAAAAAAGTCGACCCGCCCGCCGATCACCGAGACCCGGCGGACAACAGGCTGTGCCACCACTTCCACAACCCCAACTTCCAGCGAAGTTGCCCTCAGCTGTTGGAGAACCTGGTCAGGCTCACCGTGGATAATAAAGCAAAGCTTAAATCCGGCCAGTATGTCAGCTCCCGCCTTCCCAACCAGTACCAGCGCTTAGGTTTGAACGTGGCCTCAAAATTACGTAAGTGAGACGTGATGAATCCAGTCCTGAGCCGAGTCCTGATCTTTCTCACATGTTCGTGTCAAACCGTGTGCAGGTGCAGGATGCTCCTTGCCTCAGCAGCAGCCCCCGGCTCATCCCTACTATGCCGGTAGCACCCAGGCCATGAGACCTCATAGCAGAACCCTGGTCCCGCCAACATATCTGCACAGGGTTCCCGCTGCAGCTTTCCCCCCTAATCTTCCTCTGGTCAAGGAGGGCCAGATGCCTTCAAGTCACCACTGCACCGGAGTAGCCCCAAAATCCAAAGCCCTGCAGGTTCAGCCGGCCTTCCTTCTTCATCCCAACATTGGGAACACGCGCGTCAGCAATTTTAGTCCTCAGAATCCCCAGCATCAACCTGGCTACTATCCCACAGGTAAGGCAGGGGTCATGGTGGCAGCGTCAGTTGATATGAAACCGTTGTGCGGGGCTCCCCCACTCCAAAAAAAAGACAAATCAGCAAATCAACTGAAAAGTTAGTTAAATCTGCATACAGCTATCCACAGGGTTGAAAAAATGGTATTCGAGTAAACTTGCAAAAGTATTCAAACCCCTTCAAGCTTTTGACAGTGGATCACATTACAACCAAATTTCACTGTATTTTACAGGGATACTGTGTGATGGACCAGGGCAAAGTAATGCATAATTGTGATGCGTGAGTGAAAGGTTACAATTCTCAAATTGTTTTTTTTTATATATATATTTTTGCCCCCCCCCCACACACACACACAAACACGCACACTATAGCACAACCTACCACAGACCCATTTAATTTTATTTCATTGCTCTTGCATTTTAATCACTCTTCTGTTTATCTAGATTGAAAATGATAATATCTAAAAAGCATAAAAAATATGCTATTTTAAGGGGAACTCTGACTCTTCTAGTTCAAAGGTCAGTACTGGTAGACCTTTGTATCATACGATAGCAATGAAGTAGCTCCCAGTTTCAAAATGGTTGGTGACCCCTGGCCTATACCATCTTTGCAAACCTAGGAACACCCCCCCCCCCCCTTAATTTTTCTTCATATAACAGCTCACGCCTAGTCAATTTCAATAGAGCATATATGTGAGAGCGGATTTAAATAAAGTCTTGCTCCGTGTTCTGACCAAGATTTAATTCTGGACTTTGACTAGGTCATTTTAAAATATGACCATGCTATGCTCTATATCAGAGTTTTCCGAACTTTTCAGCCTGTGAACCCCAAAATAACAATGCCAGTGACAGGCCACCCCAACCCCCCCCCCCCCCCCCCCCCCGCCCATGAAGGCACAACTTACTAAGTTTTTGAGTAAGAGCTGTTGTGTCAACGGTTTCTCCACCTGAACTGTGTATCTCTCCTCTTCCAGAGAACCGTCTTCTTGTACAAATTTTCCATACCCCCTTCATGCGACAAATTAAATGGGACTTCCTGTGGCTTTCTTTTTTTCATTGGTTTTCATCTGGCTACTCTTCAATTTAGCTGTGGGGCTTATGAATAATACAGTTGTCGGTAAACAGACTCTGTGAATCTCTGCATCTCCTCCAAAGTGACCAAAAGCGTCTTGACTTGTTGGTT
Source organism: Fundulus diaphanus (assembly GCA_037039145.1). Lineage (NCBI taxonomy): Eukaryota > Metazoa > Chordata > Actinopteri > Cyprinodontiformes > Fundulidae > Fundulus > Fundulus diaphanus. The sequence continues at coordinate 15,452,388 of CM073136.1, read as the reverse complement.
TAGGTAAGTTGGTCATATCTTGGTAGGTTTTCATAGGTGTTGCTCTCTTCATTTTTCGGGTGACGGACTGAACAGCGGGCAAGTTGTTCGGTGCTTGGGAGACCGTTGTTAGTGCGGACCTGTCCGCTGTTTTTCCTTCGGTCTTCACGATGCTGTTTGTCGGGGTGCCGTCATGCAACAGCTTTGCTTTTCGCTGAGATGGAACCACGCGCTCCGTTTACTAATCATGAGATTTCTGTGGAAATCTGGTTGCGCAGGATTGTTTTTTAGGGGCATCAGATTAAAGAGTGCTGGACGGAAATGCATGCTGCCCTCTTTAGATTTTTGTTGGTGAAAGCTTGAAAGGCATGCACTGCCACATAAATGTAACAGATGGTGACCAAATGTGAAAAGAAGTTGAAGGTGTATGGATGCTTTTGCAAGGCAATGTAGATGGAGTCACTTGGGAGCTCGAAGCCCTGACTTGCTTTTCCCGTTTGAAGTGTGCCACTGCTTCCACCCGGTGCTCGTTGCAGGAGAGGTAGCAGGCCTTCAGACTGGCTTGTTCTCCCCCAGAAGTTATTACCAGGTCAGTGAGTCAGAGTGGATGAGATTTCACGTTTACATCAAAACAGTTATTTAAAAAGCACGTCTGATGTCTAAACCACCCCGCCCTTTAAAACAAAACGTTCTAGGCAGAATGCCCTGTGACTGTGTTTGACCTCAACGACAGCTTGCACAGTGCGAAAAGCCAGGGAGTGAGAACAGCCAACGTTAACTTGGATGTAGTTTTCCAGATTGCAGATGAGGTGATGCGGACCTCACGCGGTGCCTGTCTGGTAAAAGTCGAGACCACAGAGAAACCTGTCTCTGTGCCAAAACCTTCCTCTGACCCCAGTGATGCCATATCATGTGACAACAACGGAAGTGCTCCTGTAGTTGCATATAAAAAGGAGGAGGAGCTTGTGGTCTCAGTACCTGAGCAAATTGCTGAAGATGCTATATATAAGGTAAGCCTTCGTGTCAAACACATTCTTAATGCAGTTAACCTTCTTCTTTTTTTTTTTTTTTTTTAAGGAAATGAACCCCGAAAACTACCTGGAAATGTACTGTAGCATCTGTTTTTTGCAGACTTTGGAAAGACTAGAGAATGAGAATGTGCTTTATGTGTATAGTGGACGTGGGTCGGTATAAGGTATAACAGCGATTAAAGAAGAAAGGATCACAAATATACAGCCAAAATATACACTCTGCTTATTTTAAACAGAAAAGCTAAGGTCATTTCTGTTTTGGCAAAACTAGTATATTAAATATTGTATGCATAGTCGTTTAAAAAATAGAGATAAAATAACATCCATTGGAAAAATGTAGTAGTGCTTTTATAATGATTTAGCTTCTTGTTTAGAATATTAAACCTTTTGCTGCAGTTTCCAAAATAGCTCTAACGAGATGGTTGGTTCTCCTTTAGTTTGTGTTTCTTTTTACAAACGGAAATATTTCCAGATTTTCAAGTAAGGGGGGTAATAGAATAGCAGCTTAATTTCACCCATCTCACCAGCAGTGTGCAGCAACAGGTGGGGGAGAGGAGCCGTGTTATGTTATCCCCGAGTAAACTCTGGTTACTCCGTCCGTTTCTGTGGCATCTCATTAAAAAGGTCTTTAAATGGTGAAAAACGTGGATTTTTTTTCAACATTTTTTTATTTTATTTTTTTGCTATCTTCCTTTGTGTCTCGGCAAGGTTCTCTTTGATCTAGACAATGAAATCATAAATTTTGTGGCGAGCAACTCAGGTGAAGATTCCAGTCGGGATTAAGATGAGCAGCACAGCACAAGTGACCCCATCTGGTTCTTAGGTAAGGCCCGACAGAGCCATACAGGAGCGCATGCAGAGTCAAAGTAGTGCAGCGACAGAATAACGTGTTCATTTAGTGCCAGTGACAGGTGGGTTACGTCTCTCCTTTAGATCTCAGCTGACTGATTCCGTCAGCAGGCGGCTAGAAGCTTAGTCCACAACATGCCTTCAGTCTCCACCCCGATGAGTCCTTCCTGGGGATAAAATGTTGTATTGTTGACATCAATTATTTATTTATTTTGTGATTGTGCAGTTGTGCTTTCTTCTATTGTGACTACAATAATTTAACCAATTGTTATATGTTTGTTTTGAACCAGTTTAAATTTCATCCGAACTGCTGTACATGTTTTTAAAAACTGCAATATCTCACATGTAACCCTTCAATAGATTTTTATGAATTGTAAAGCAAAGCACAACTCAGATGTTTCAACTCACATTTTTTTTAACATTTAAGTCAACAGTGTTGTGTGTTATAGCAGGTTAAAACAGAACCTCTGTAGCAGTAGATTTATTTAAATGCTTTTTTTCTTTACGTCACTAGAATATTTAGTAAAAATGTGAAGGTTTCTTGATCATTTAGAAGTGGCGACCAGGTGTAGACTGTTTTAGTCATCTTTTGTTTTTCATTGTCTCTTCTTGTCTGAAACACTTTTTTTCGGTTAATGTCATGATTTTTAGAGCCCAGTTCTTATTAAAACAAAGTATACTTTGCAGCTGAGTGGTTTATTTACGAAAAAAGCGTCACTAAAGAAATCATTTTTTCCTTTAGGACACACGGAGACGCCATCCCCCTGTTTTTGATGTCTCTGATGTCCCGGGGCAGCTCCACCCTCAGCTTTTTCCAAATGCTGCCTTCAAGTACAATTCGGAAACTGGAAATAATAGTTTTTTAAATCACGTTTCTCTATAATTGTTTACGTTTAAGAAAGTTTGGTTGTCTTCTCCTAGGGCTGTATAGATACAGTTTCTGATACTTCCTGAGCTTTAACATTGAATATGATATTACCTAGTTAAGAAGTTTCCACGATCACAATGATAACGTGCTATTAATTAATCGTAATTTCTTCAAACGATTTAAAATGCGTCACCACGTTTTCTGTTGGTATTGTATAGACATTTGATTTTTTGTTGTAAAAGATTTGGTATATTTATTTTTGGCTTGGTTAAAGTTTGGTGAAGGTTCCGTGTACGCTTTCCCGTGAAGGCATCGGGACTGCGAGCAGGTAGAGCGACAATGAGATCCCGGGGGAGCGACAGAGAGTCCGGGAGATAAACATTTGGGACGGTGTCATAACCGCGCTGTCCCGGGACCCTACCAGCGTTTCAGGGGGACTACATGGAGGCTGGACTACTATTCTTCACGCGTTTTGGGGAGTTTATTTTTTTCCCGTCCACTTGTTTGTGATTTTGATGAACGATTCATTTCCCCCCTCTGTGCTCTCAGGAGGGTCGGCTCTTTCTCAACGTGCCGCGGAAGCTCTGAAGTCGGGGGAAAGCCTGCCTTCTTCGGGCTTCTAACGCAACGACTTGGTGTAATTAAGAAGCGACTGTAGAACGCCAGTTCATGGCAGGTTTACAGGAGCCGCTTCGGTGTCAGAGCCAGCTTGGTTACAAAGGTACAAGCTCGGCAAGAAAGCTGTCCGTTTGTTCCGGTTAATAATTAGATATAACGGAGTATCAACCGAACAACGTCTTCGAGGATTATACTTTTTTTCCCTCTCCCTCTCAATTCCTCGGCTGTAAAACACAACTTTTCGGCTTCACTTTTTTTATCCGCCAGCATGACTCCCAACTCTCCGGCGGCAACCTGTATCCCAGCCTTTGAAGTTCAAGCCGCGGCTCTCGAGCGTTTTTGGTGGATTTATCCAGAATCTGTGGCGCCCGCGAGACAAGCTCTCGCTTCTTCTTCTCTTGACACTTTCGCCCAGCTCGTGTTTGCTCACACGATGTGACTGAAAAAAGGGTGTTTTTTTGCGTCTTCGTGTAACATAAGAACACAAGTCGCGTACGGCATGACCGGGATCTGATCCAGCGGAGAGAGAGAGGGGTTTCATCTGTTAGAGAGGGGGAGAGAAACAACCTGCGAACGAGAAGACCCGAGTTGGCTGGTGTGATGCGGAGCGGCGCTTTGGAAATCAGGGCACGCTTCAGGTTCCTTCATGCTGCACCGGAGCGCCACTTCTCACGTTGATAAACACTGGATGCAGGGCTCATTTAGGCCTACTTGTCACGGCTCTAGACTCCCCTTCCCGTAACGTGTGCTGTTTGAATTTTGAAACCCAGATGCTGAATGGAAGTTTTAGGAGTTGTGCTGGAAGCCCTTCATCGTTAACAGTTTGGATTACAACTAATCTCTTCAGCAGGTAGTTACTGAGGCAGAGAGAGAGAGAGAGAGAGAGAGGAGAGAAAGGGAAGAAGCGGGACCTGTTCCTGAGGGCTTAAGTTGTTATTTCTGACGAAGTCCACCATGTGCGGCCGGGCACCGCCGCTGCAGCCGAGGCCATGACCGTCCCTCTGCGGCGCCTGGCCGGGCTCTGGCCGTGGCTGCTCATGGCGGCCCTGCAGGTGGTGCTGGGCCAACCGAGCCTGGAGTCGGAGCGGTCGGGACTCCGAGCGGTCATCAAGGTGACTCTGGTGAAGGAGCCCACGGGAGAGCCCATCGTCCTGAAAGGGGAGTTCGTGGGAGGAAGTGCGGGCAAAGCGCAAGGGAAGCTGATGCAGGTAAGTGGCGAAGCACCGGCGGCCACACGGCAGGCTCTCACCTTTGATCCAACCCCCCCGATGTCTTGGTGTCTGATCCAACTTTTTTCACACGGTCGAACCTGCCAACATGTTGTGGGGGCACGTTTGCTCTTTTAGCCTTTGCTGGAGAATCTATGAACAGGATCGAGATTCTTAATGATCCAGATCAGGAACGTTCAAAAGTAGTTTTTTTTAGAACACAGTATGAAAATAAACGGTGAAAGTCAAAGCGGAAACCTGAGAGGAAATGGCAATATTCACATTGTGCTTTTATTCCAGCATGCCTTTCGCTGCACCGCCTCATCATAAAGAAGTACCCGCCCCCCTGTTTCTAACAGTCCATCTGCTGTCTAATAATGATTTTCACACCTCTACCAAGTTTTATAGTTGCAGCGGTCAGAAGTTTACACACTGTCATGATCAGCATGAATGTCATATTGACTTTGGCCTATTGATTATGCGTCTGAACCATTCTTTTTCCAGGGTGGAGCGATGCTATAACAACTACAATGGAATTTAATGACAGATGTTCAGGAGTTCAATTTTAATCTACAGAGGTTCAGGGTTACACATACTGGCTCTAACACAAACGTCATCTAGCCCACCAGTATTTGGACACATTTCCCTTAGATACCACACATTTTTTGAAGACGTCAACAAGCTCCTGGGATGATTAGGGATGGATATTTGACCACTGCTAATAACAGAAATCATAGCAGGCATGCTTCCTGGCACAGTTCATACATTTTGATTACAAGTGATTTTAACATCAGTGGGGACTGAGAAGATGGACAATCCAAATCATTTTTTAATTTTTTTTCCGAGAAGGTTTTCATGGTCCGAGGAGCAAAGACTGAGATAGCGAGCTACAATTGCTTGGAGAACACTGTACCAACCAAGCATGGTCGCGGTAGCATCATTCTGAAGGTCCCTTTCAATCAATCAATCAATCAAATTTATTTGTCAATTACAATTTGCATTGCAATCGAAAAATCAGTTCCAGTACAACCGTCCATCACATACACTTAAACAAACAAAAATTTTGGGGGGAACGATTGACTGAGGCCTTGCGTTGCCAAGGAACGCAGCCAGTCGGCCGCTGCTAAACAGCGCAGCCGTTTCGCTGCCAGTGCTACGAATGGAACGACGAGAAAGGGGGAAAACCTTCAGTTCTTCGCCTTTCCCTCAGTTGGGTTCTCCAATTGGACAGTGAGAACAAACCCACATAAGAACTCGTTTTGGAAGGAAAAAGAGATGGTTATATCATTAAACTTCTGGATTAGGGCGAGATACTTTGCCCGGTGGCGCCGATTGGATGGCAGCGCCGCTTCTGTCAATCTGCCCCAGGACAGCGGTGGCTGCAAAGTAGCTCACCACCGTCCGCGTGTGTGTGAATGGGTAAGTAACTGAACGTAGGGTAAAGCACTTCGGGGTTCTCAGGACTCGATAATACGCTATCCAAGCGCAGACCGTTTACCTTGTCAGATACTCAGCCAGCAGCTTGGTGACAATGACTAAAAATGGAGCAGTGCTCTGTAACTTGCAGAGGGTCATAAAAACCTCACGCTTGCGCCATAAACATTGGACTGTAAACTCAAACTTGTACGCCCCATTTGGCTTTCAAAAGTCATTAAAGCTGGACATTAAAAAAGCAAAGTTTGAACACATAATCGAAAGGCCAAAATTAATATGAGATTTGTGCATTACTTCATTTCCCTCTGGGATCAACGGAGTAGTTATGGAACTGACACGGATGATGGGTGTGCGCAAACGTCCGACCCAAGCTGCATGCCATTCGACTGCCGAGGTGCATGACTGTCAGACTCTCATCTCCCTACCTATCATGACCTGACAGATTATCTGAATTCCTTCATCAACGCCGAGTGCAAACATTTTATTACACTGGAGCAGTGACGTGCAGTCAGGGGAGGCAAGTGAGGCCAGGCCTCACCTGCCATCATGGAAAGAAAGAAAATATATAATGATGATAACATAATATAAATAGTGATTCATTCAGTAATTTGTAATAACGAGTTAAATTGTCATCTAATTTAATCAATTTTGATCATATTTTCTTCAAAATCGCAGAATTTTCACTACTTTCCATGTAAATCCTTAGTGGCGCTTGAGAGCGAAGCCGGTGAGGCCGCAGCGAGCTTGGCCTCCCCTGGGATTGCGCAATCCCATGTTAACTGCGCTGGCTTCCATTCTGTGAATGCATCATCCTGTCTCTAGATCAGGGGTGTGAAACATACGGCCCGCGGGCCGGTTCCGGCCCGCCGAACAGTTTAGTCCGGCCCGGTAGCTAAATGCATTGTCATTATTCAAAGAAAAAAAAAAAATGTTTTTTTTTTTTTTCTTTCCCCCCCAGTGTCCTGTCTGGCAATGTGGCAATAAGAATTGTTGTCTCAATGCCAAAAAGAGCTCATCAGATTTGACTTTCACAAGTGGAGCAGTACTGCTTTTGCCATAGTGCTTCGCTTGATTTATGAATGTGAACAGTTTTATTATGATTCATGCGGGGAATATCTCAAATGATATGGACACTACAATGGGAAAGTAGGAGATGAAAGGAAGAAAAAAAGAAAACGTGAAAGAAAGAGGAGATAAAAGGAAGAGAATGATAAAACAATTATTGAAAAAAACATGTACTTCGTTTAATTGAAAATCTGCAGTTCCTATATTGTCCACGAGGGGCGCTGTGTTTTAATCAGCATTTCTTAATTTTTATCTGTTTGATGTATTTTGTCATGCAGGACAGTGTTTTTAAGTTCCAAAAAATGTGAATAAATGTTTTTCAACATTGTACAATTACTGTGATCAGGTCTTATGCATAATGCAATTAAGTAAATGTTTAAGTGAGTAAAAGTATTGTTGAAATTGCACATACTTTTCTTAAGAACGCTGAGGTTATTCATAATATATTGTGTAAAAGTGAAATTAATTTAATATAAAAATAAACAACAAGTCCACTTTTATTAGTTCTATTTAATCTTGCAATGAGTTTACCCGTGTGGCCCTCTTGAGATCAGATTAAGCTGAATGCGGCCCCTAAACCAAAATGAGTTTGACACCCCTGCTCTAGATCATAAATTCAATTGTTCAAACAGTTATGACCTGATTTTCCATAATTTAATGTATGTGGATTACGAATTGTGTTTTGGTCATCTAACTGTGTGCAAGGTAACATGTTTTCGTGCTGCTGGGCGATCTTAACCGGCAAAGAACTGGTTGTAGGTGAGGCCGGCAGTTCCTTGGCCTCTAGGCAGGGGGTGCTCAAGGAGCAATGCTCGTGATCCCAAAACTGTAAAGTGACAGCGAGTTATGCTGAACAAGTAAAGTACTAAAAAGACTCTAAACATACAGCTGGAACAGGACTGATCAAGGAAGGCTTTCCTCCCTGACAGTGATCTCCATTGAGACTGAGAGACTTTTAAAACTGAAGAAAGATAAAGAGAACTTTTACCGGAAAATGACCGATATTTTTGTGCAGAATGAGCGCCACATGGACTTCATTTATTAGTAGAGGTAAGACAGCAATAATTATTCATATTTGTTTTTGTAATGAAATGTGCGTAATGTGGGTTATAGTCTTTGAAGTGGTTACAAATGCAGAAATCCGTCATAACTCATAAACTGTTACCAATCAAATGACAAATAATTAATTTTTGTTTTTCTCATCAAAAAAATCAATATTCTTTCCATGTCTCTTGGTGAATTTATTTGGTACAATCAATCTCCTTTAGCACTTTGCAATGAGTCTACTCTGTAGAGTGTATATAATTGTAAATCTGACTCTGATGACGTCAGTGCGTCACCAGCTATGAACCCTACCGCACGTCACTGCAGACCCGGCGGCATGGGCGGGCATTGGGGGGCCGTGCCCGCCCTGTGAGCCAGCTGTGCCCACCCTGGACGAGAAGGATATAACTGCAGAGCGTAAGAACGCCCCTGTCGGAACGCCCACACAGTCGGAATGCCCACACAGCTCTGCAGTTACGCCTGTGGGAGGTCCGACAGTGTGGGCTCAAACGCTGATTGGTTCGTTGATTTGCCCACTTCAATACATATATTTTTCCCCTCCATCTCCTTCATTCAGCGGGACGGACGAAAAATGAAGGAAAATAAAAATAAAAAAATCCACAAACGTGACTATTTTCACAACACTAAAATGGAGGACATTATGCAGCATATCAATAAATCACTATGATGTACATAGGGCTCTGGTATACTTTCATTTCAAGTACAACTTTGATTGGTTTAAATGCGATATTTGTGCAGTTGAATAGGACAAAATTAATGAAAAGTCAATAAGTGTTGCTTCACAGTATTTGTGTTTATTCATCACATTGTTGCCCTATCGCAGGGTATTAGTTTTACCTAGGGACCACATGTGATTTGTAATAATTACGGCGTTGTATGCAGACAGATATTAACCGGCTCGCGCTGTCAGGAGTATTGTGTAGTACGATAGACAGGATTATCCTGTCCTGTCAGGATAAGGGCTTCTACTGGAGAAACAGCTCAAATATGCGACTGCAAGCTCAAAAATAAAGCTAAAAAAACTGCAACTCACGAAATTTACCAGCGACTGTAGAAAAAAAGAAAGCATACAGAGGCGGAGTTGACAGCTCTGCTTCTGTCACACAGCTGCAGCGCAGCGTATTAATTACATGTAATCCCAGGTAAAAACCAGATCCGTGCGAGTAGGCGATTGGACATTTTGCTGCATGGAGCCAGGCAAAGTTGGAAAAAAAATCCGCTTCCAAGCATAAAGCCTGAAAAAGAAGGACAAATATGCATGTGGGGCATTCAAAATCCGGACCGTCACCTGCCTTTCGACGGACGTATGGTCACCCTACTGTTTATTATTGTATTCTTTCCTTCGTTATTGCAGATTTTCAGTTTTGTGTAACTCTGCAACATTTTTCAATGTATGGTTTGTTTAATAAAAAACAAAGAATAATGGAAATAAAATAAAATAGAGGGTGACGTCACGTCCGGGTATTTGCGTCACATCCGGTGATTCACATCCTATGATGACGCGCAGAAGGACCGCCCAGTCGGTACGCCCACACAGTCGGAACGTCCCCAGTCGGAACGCCCACACAGTCGGAACGCCCACACAGTCGGAACGCCCACACAGCTCTGCAGTTACTCCTGGAAGCTGTCTTTTTTTTTTTTTTTTTTACCTCGGAGTGGCCATCGTCCTTTTAGTACTATCTTTGATGTGCCAATCATACAATTTAACCAATCAAATCAACGACTGACGGCGACATGCTAGCCAATCACAGCTGGAGTGGGGCGGGACACCGAGTTATAGCCTTCAGTCGCCGCCGCAGTTCGGTTGTGGTCACCGTTGGTGTCGGTAGAGCGGGATGAAAATTTGGTCTGATTACCAAACAATTACAAGAAGTGACAACGAAGTAGAGAGCGAGCTGGAAGGAGCGTTATTAATTTCTGTTTGAAATGCCAGCACTGAAGTCTAAACTGGAGTAAACATTAACGCTAGGAGGGTTAGCTAGACAGCTAGCAGGGTTAGCTAGGACAGCTACGAGCACAAGCTGTTCTGCTCCTTGTTCTCATAGCTGCTGTAATTACAGAACCTGTTCTAGTCAGAATTGTTACTTCAGTCAGTGTTCAGCCTGACACCAGCGCTCATGTTTATTAGCGTGTAGCTTATGCTGGACTTTTAAGTTAAGACACAGCGCTACAGGTTACCCTATGTCACTGTTAGTTTCCAGTAACCCAAACCAGCATAAAACCTGCCCAACTTAAAATAAAAAAACAAGCCCAAATCTCAAACTCTCTCATGTTAAAAGCACAGAACTATTAAACACATAAGAACATGCCATTAGCACACAACTGCGCCGAAGCAAAGAAAAAAACTGGGCTCCAAACAAAATGTACAATCAGACAACCAAATAACACACAAGATTTCTTTAACAATCAGGATATATCAACCGTAAAAAAATAAATTATAAATAGCTTCCCAACATGAGTTGTAAATCTACCTTAATATAAACGTAATTTCTCTCAGTATAGCTCAATTAAACATTTCTCTTACACGCAGTCATGAAATATTTTTAAGTTGATAAGTAGAACTCAACCCCTCTTGGGCGTTTACACTGACCAAACACTTGATTAACCATTATTCTTTTCTTGTTTTATTATGACAATATTATTCATTATAACTATTATTCATTGATGATGTCAGATTGACAGATTCAACTTATTTAAAAAATAGATAATGACTCTTTTGATATATTTTGTTAGTAATTATTTCTAAAAGCCCAACAAATGTTATGAAAAGCTTCCGAAATTTTTTATCTGCCCATAAGCTATTTTTTTTCCAGCTCAATGTGTTCAAAAGCCTAATTGGTTGGAAACCTGCCTAATTTGGCAACACTGACTACACTATTGCTATTTGTTTGTTCGTTACAGTAGCCACAGAGCCACTGTTCAGCCTGAAGCATATATATATATATATATATAATTATTTTTTCTTTTTAAAGTGTGCCCCCCTAAAAAAATGGAATGCCCCCCCTGTAATTTGTTTCTGCAGCTGGGTCTGCGTCACTGCACTGGAGTCTGTTTGGATAATCTGAAAAACATGTCGGCTGCGGTTGCCAACTGTTGTAGGTGTACCTTTCCCAACGTGACCACTTTGTTTTGCGTCAGCTATTTTTGGAATCTGGTCTTCATCCAATGCAATCAATCAAGGTGTGGCACAAGGCTTTTAAAGAACGGCTAATCATGTTGAGAACAATGGAAGCCTTTAATTTTTCTCCCCCTTCCACCATTATGAGGAGAAAATATGCCGTTAGCCTGGCAAGTAGGACGTTTTTTAGTTTGCATATGTAAGATGCAGGAGCGGATTAAGGTTCCTGGGCTATAAATCCTTCCTGTGTGAATAGATTTATTGCGATTTCCCGGGAACGACAGATGTGATGTACTGTAAGATTTTGTCTCTCCTCGCTCACCAGGTGCGGGTCTGTCTGCGAACCTTGAGCCAGACGCTTTAGTTGGCCGTAATTGACGAGGCTTTAACGCGGCTTCGTCGCATTAGGCGCGGTGAAAAAGGCGCCGCTGTTTTCCTTCTTCGAGGGGAAGCTCGTCTGACTTTGCCGCGTCTGTGTGAGGCGTTGAAAACATGTTGAGGATGCACATCGCAGCCCTTCTCAGATCAAGTGCGCTTCCAGCTTTCTGGGATCTCCAACTTTCTTTAGTTTGTTTTCTTCACCCCACAAAACCTTGTAGAGTTTTGGAGATTCATGGGACTTCTTCTTTCTCCTTACCACCTAGCCATGCATAATTATCTACTGGTTTCAGTGTGTCAGATCGTCCACTGTGGTTCTGTCTAGAAGCGTGAAGGTAAACTTTATGCAGACCCTCTCCTCCAACACACAGTGCACAGAGGTGATGTTATGCTGCAGGATGCCCTTTGTTAGCACACAGACCTGTTCTAACAGGTCATTTTTTTCTTTTCTTTCTTGCCTCTGCCGACAGCTTCACTCAGCCGCTTTCAGTTCTTATTATCCAGTGGAGGAGGAGGATGAAGGTTTCAAAGTTTGATGGGAAAATTCTCTGCATGTTTCCGCTCTCACTTGTAATCAGTCTTCCGCATTTAGCACAGTTTGCGATTACGCTCTATGCGGCACATATCTGATTAAGGATCGTTTGTGTACAACCGTCCAGCAGGCGTGTTTTTACTAGAGAGGCTCAGATCAGAATTTTGGGGTCAATTGCTGATATGCGGTTCTTGTAAAACCTTGACCTAGCAGTTTTAGCTGATTCTGATTTCCATTGAAGAACTGTAATGTAAGTTGGTAATGGAGCCGTAATAAAAACCCTTTCGTCTTGCCTTGCTGCCTCGATTATTATTGACTATTTCTGTTCAAAGCAGATGTAACGTCACACCCTGTGTGTAAGAGAGCGGTCAGTGTAAAACAATGACTCTTAAGGCAAATGCATTTTGTTCTTTTTAAAAAGAAAGAAAATATTCACAGAGCTGGCAGAGTTTATATCCCAGTAATCATATATTAGTGATTAGTATGTTCAACACCGCTAGCATTACTGAAACAACACTCTATGTGTTTAAATGACTTAAGTCAGTTTATTTATATAGCACTAATTTACAACAGATGCCATCTCAAGGCACTTTACAGAGTCAGTTCATTCCCTCCTGAACAAGCGCAGAGCCACGGTGGACATTCGTCTGCATTGTGTCCTTGATTTTGCAGCAATCCCTCATAATGGGCTACAGTGGAATATTGTGGAGACTGTAGATCCTTATCTTAACTTAGAGATTACCAAAAGGCTGTTAATACTTTCACATCCACGATCTTCCATAACAGACGTTTAAATCTCAAAAGAGTAAAACAGAGCGTCTTCGCTGTGCTCCATCGCTTCGTCATGTTATTTGCTTTAAGTCTGGCTTTCTCTTGTTCCCTCCCAGCCTCAATGAATGAACCATAGACATTTCAGCAGCTTGTTACATCTCTTCGCTCCCCACACCTTCATTCTAAACACCTGATAATGGCTAAAGCCGGGCATACACTGTACGAGTTTTTCAGTCGTGGTACTTATATACATCTCAAACTGTGCGACGGAACCGCGGGGTTTAAAAGTTCACCGCTCACGATCTGTGTACGGCGCGACGCTCGGACGCGACCAGAGTGCTCAGACTGTACGTCCGAATGTAGACAGAAGAAGACGAAGAAGACGGAAGAAGAAGAAGACGGAAGTGTCGATGGCTGTGGATAGCAGATTCTAATATAACAGATCTTGAATTATCTCAAATAAATGGCAGTAAAACAGTTATTAGATCAATACTTCATCCATCTATGGCGTGTTGCCGCCATAGTTCTGTGTTGTCCGAGAGGAAGACGGAAGAAGAATCTACTTGTTTGCGCGAGGTTGGGGGAAAACGGCTCGTAAACTGTCGTAGCTCTGCTTGAACAGCAGGATGCGCTCACGAAAACCTCACGACGGCCGACTGAATTTCAAACATGTTTGATTTCAACCGACCGTCCGATTCCTGATCGGGAGGTGGTCGTGAGAAGCCAGTCGCCCCTCCTCCCCCCCTGTACGATCAAGCTGAAATTCGGCCCGATTCAAAAAATGCTCACACGACTGAAGAATCGGCCCGAAAATGGCAAAAACTCGTACAGTGTATGCCCGGCTTAACTAGGTTTTCCTTCCCTCAGTGGCAGCATCCACATGAAGTGTTATTTATTACCACACCCTGACTGCACTAAGGTGTGTTGCTGAATAAGATTGAGTTTTATACATTATGACCAGCCAGTCAGCAGGCAGGGCCATTCAAGCCAAAAATGAGCCAATTCTGGTCGGTGCATATCACATTTTTAATAGGTCTGAGTCCCACTAATGTCTTACCAGGATTCTTAAATTAACTTTTCCTGCAGTTTGCTTACAGCAGTGTTATTTCCTCTTGAAATATTCAGTTTGCTAACATGAGGGAGGCAAACATGTACGAGTGGGGAGAGAGGAAGTTCACGGCTTTCTTCAGCGTATCCAAGTCATGAGACTTCCCTTTGGTACGTTAGCCCGTCTGATCTTTACAACTGGGTTCTCCCTGGATATATGCCCTCTGTCCGCTGAATGGACACGTTCATTGGAACACTGGCTGGGTTCTGGCCAGAACTATTTGGACAAACACTAGTGCGGTGGAATTTCTGACTCTCCCTCTCTGTCTCCTTTCCAAAATGGAGCTCAGTGACGAGAGGAGAGGTTCCCAGAAGTTCGTAGCTTTTCTCCAGGTCTCCGTGGGAAGAGGCAGACCGAGTTTATCCACTTAGGAGAGCATCATTAAAGCTCAACCTATTTCCACTTCAAACCATCTTGACTTTCTAGTTTCAACTTTTCACTGTTGCATTTCTGGGTCTTTGTGCTTTCTGCTGTGTCGACCTGTGAGAGCTCCCCCAGATTCATCAGCTACAATTAAGGCAGGCCACTAGTTAACTCTGCACCACTTCACATTCCTCAGCCCCCTTTTCCCAGTTTCCCAAAAGGTACTGAATGCCTCCGCCTCCTCACCTCCCTCTTCCTCCCTTTCACTGAGTCCCCCTGCCTGTACTAGGCCGCTATCTCCTCTGCGGCCTCACCCCCGGCCCTCGGCGCAGTCGTTTGGGAACGAGGGATGGGAGGGCGGAGTGGGCGCTGGGGGACAACATCAAAGTACGGCCAGTTCTGAACGTGAGCTGGGATGATTAAAAGCTGAGACTGTTTACACTGGGCTTCCCATTCGAGCCCTGTTCTCCCCCTCCCTTCGGGTTTCCTGTCCATACTTCCTATCTCCGTGGATTACATAACAGCGTGTCCAAGGCTCCTTAGGGCTCCTTGCCACTTAACATAGCAGGGATCGCTGTGATGCGTAGTTCTACTTGTATGCCCCGATGCACATAAGTCAAAAGTATATGTAGCTTAAGGTTCTCTGAAGATTGTACAAGTGTTCATAGCACCTAGACAGTTTCACGTGTTCTCCCACTACAACCAAAAGCCTAATGCATGTTATTGGGGTATGTAGGATGATAGGATGAACCTTCAGTTGGACGAGAAATAAGAAAACCGTGTCAACTTACTGTACAACATTCCATGCTCCAACGTGGTGGTGTCACTGTCATCCTGTGGGGATGCTAACTGCAGGAAGAAATCCTTTTTGGAGGCGGCAAGACTTGAGGCTGGGGCAGAGGTTCACCGTCCGGCGATACGACGACCTGGAACGTGCAAGCAGCCTGAGCTACAACGGGCTTTAGATCATAGCATGTTCCAGTGCTCCAATGGAGCAGTCAGTAGTCCAGACCTGAATCCAGTTGGGAACCTGGCCAAACTTCAAGACTGCTGCCCACAAAGTCGCAGTCCAAACCAACTTAGATTAGACTCCTAGGTGATCCGAATATGCAAGGCTGGTAGAGCCACACCTCAAAAGAGTTACAGATGTAACTGCAGCAAAAGATGGTTTAAATGATTGACTTAACAGGTGCGAAATACACCTTTTAAGTCTTTTTGTTGTAAAACATCTTTAAACCATGTATAATTGTCCTTCCTTTTTACCATAATGCACCACTTTGTCTTGGTCTTTGTCTGTCGCATACCTCCCTTATGTGATTTTTAGAAGTTTGTCTTGTAATGAAAGCAAATTTTAAGTAGTATGATGCCCTTGCAATTCCCTGCAGGTGCTTATCTTGCTTATATTTCATGTCAAGCATCAGTCAGGACATTTAATGTTTTGCATAGTATAAAATCCATGTCATCGAACTTCTCTGCGGCAGCTTTCTGATTTCCTTCAGCTGTCCACTGGGTAATGAACCGCTGAAAAAGCCTCAAGTGAACCTGAAGTGACATCAAAGGGCTGCAGTCTGAGTTTTACACATTCAGAGTTCTCTTGGGTGTACTGGTAAGGGAGCCATATGAGACTTGAATATAAATATGCCTCTTGGCAAATCTGGCAGTCACACAAAGGAACAAGCAAAATCGTCCTAAGCTCACAATTTCCTCCCTGCTTCTGCCACAGCGCCTTATGACTTTTTTATGTGATTAACTTCTGTTTGTGTAGAAAGGGAGGCCGTTCAGGGACAACTTTACCATCACTCTATAACACAAGAGACATGCTCTTCATGCACAGATCATTTATTCGAACTATCTCAACAGATCTACTGTTAGGAAGTGATTATTTCCCACCCCCTATCTCTGTTTGGTCAGTTCGGTTCAGTTGCTATCACCTCCTTCCTCCAGCGAGACCTCGGTTCTATCTTACGTCTGGCTTCGAGCCATGAACAGACCCCTACGTGTGTCCAGGCAATCAGACAGGCCGCGCACTAATGGTTTCTCCTTAGCAGGGATCCGACAAAACGGAGCCATGCAACACAGGAAGCTGGGCCTACCGCCGTCCTGTCCACCCTTTTCTACGAGGGGTGGCTGAATAGATGCCTCCAAGGACGGCGGGAAGAAGTCAGGGGCGGGCGGGGTGGGGGCACAGCAGATGTCTCAATCCTGCCGGTCCCCTTCTTTTTTAGTCATTAGGCTGCGTCTGGAATTTTTGAATGTTATACAACACATTCTTGTCTCCCTTTCATAGCACTCCATGTGCAAATAACCAAGAAAGCTGTCTGCTCCTTCACTCGCTCGCTGTCACTCATGTGGCCACTCCCTCACACATCGGCAAAACAGAGTGGCGTACTAAATTTGATATCTTTTTATAGCACAGAGCGCGCAGACAAGCACCGCGTATGTGGCTGCTGTATGGTGAAGCCATTACTACCAGGCTTATCACTGAACTGGCCCACGGGGCGGAAAAAGAAACAAACAGCGCCTCTCTCATCTCTCTCTCTTCCCTTGAACACGTACGCCGCGCGTCCCTTTGGGGAGCTGCTGGCACACGGAGGGAGTCGCGAATGCACGCAGCTCTTTTATGTTTCGCCTTCATCTCGCCGCATATCCGTTGCGGCGGAGAGAGGTGACTCACTGCCGTTTCCAAAAGCGCATAGGCGCACATTCACCCATGGCTATTGTCATTCTTGAACGGCAGTGTGCCGTAAGGGGCCAGGCAGGGGAGAGGCGCTTTGAGGGTCAGCAGCATTCAGTAAGGGAAGACGTCAATGCAGGGGCGTTTTTACCTTCTCTGTCACAGCTATAGTTACGAGGGACCGTTCTCAGTTTGCTGCAACAGTCCAAGTCAAGCCGAGCACCTGTCTCTTTCCGAATGAAACCGATCCACCAAGAGCACAGAGGAGAGCCTGCTGATCCACCGTGGGCGTGGAGGCCAAGCCGTCCCCTCTCTCTCTCTCTCTCTCTCTCTCTCTCTCTCTCTCTCTCTCTCTCTCTCTCTCTCTCTCTCTCTCTCTCTCTCTCTCTCTCTCTCTCTCTCTCTCTCTCGGGATCAAGGCCACATTTCTAGAGACTTACAGAGAACCGTGTTGCTCAGAGGACAGTTGTACCACCCCGCATGAGAATTCACCAGCCGCCGATGAGGAGGTTGTGTTTATCTGTGTCTCCGCAAAAATGTCACGATAAGTGGAGCTAGGCGGCCAGCTACATACCTGCATTAAAGTTTTACTACTAATGGTATTTCTGATTTCTATCCTACATGGTCCTATGAAACAAAACACACTTGTGCAACTCTTCTTCAGCAGGGACAAGGAGGTTGGTCAGAGTTAATAAATGATGGATGGAGCTAAATAGAGGGCAGTCCTGGAAGAAGCCTATTAGGGGATAGCAAAAGAATTTCACCCTCGAGCAAGACAACAACCCCAAGCATACAGCCAGAGCTGCAATAGAATGGTTTACCTGACAGCATATTCATCTGGTAAAATGGCCCAGTCAAAGTCCAGACCTAAATACAGTGGAGAGTCTTTGGGAAGCCTTGACAATCGCTGCTCACTGACACACTGCCAAATCTAGGAATTGCTCAGTTTTAATCAAACAGAGGGGAAACATGCTGATGTTGGCCCAGAAGTTCAGCATGAAAACATGGTCGGCGGGAGCAGGACAAGAGTTTATTGAAGACTCTACCTGTACGTGGGGAGGCAGATATGTCTCTAGAAGTCGTGATAAAGCGATGCACATTTTGAGCGAGGCGTTGTCAGAACATTGCAGTGGCTCTGTGAACATGTAGGCTGCCCTGCAGAAGCTCCAGTTGGGACAGAATATCTACAGTAATTTAATATTCGACCGTGTAATGGTGATAGAATGCTGTCTGTTACTTTAAAGTTTGATTTGATTAACTTTCGAGGGATTCGGACTCAGCATTCGACTAACAGCTGTTTTCAAATGCCTCCCAAATGCATCAGGGGAAGAATCTTTGATCAGGACATCCCTTCTTAATGTCTTTGGTCATTTCAGTCATGAATTCTGCCAGTACCAACTTTTAGCGCAACCTCTGTGGCAGGAGCAGAACCTTCTGTCCCCGGCAACATCAAAGGCTCAGAAGCCTCGCTGCAGTTTTTCATATCACCGCATGTGTTGTTCCTCTTCATCCTAGCAGAGCCCCCCCCCCCTTCGCTCACCTCCTCTGGTCTCCTAACCAGCCCTCTCTTGTTTCTTGACAGCTCTTTAAAACGGTTGTAATTCATTGTACGCGCTTCAGTTTCAAGGACAGAAACGGTTGCGTGCTCTCAAAAGGCAGGAAGCTCTTGGTTTGCTGAGAACTTGGAGGAAAAGAGTCATCACCGTGCCTCAGATAAATGCTATCTGACAAACACCCTCCCTCTCCCAGGCTCCCTGTGGCTCCCTCAGTCACTTGCTCAGACATTTGTTTTTTAAATAGCTTTGCGCTCGGCACTTTGAGAACTGCAGCCTGTAGTACCTCCCAGAGCGAAATAATCTCATTCAAAGTTGTTTGGGTTCCGTACAACAAAACTATTTGTGCAACCTGCTTATGAAGGACATGTTTACAGCTGCAGAAGCAACAGCGTTAAAAAGGCAGCGTCCGCAGGAAGCAGGGGGCACTTTTTCTTTTTTTTTCTTTTTACTTTTCTGCTTGAGCGCTTGGCTCAATGATCCAAAAGGTTGACTAGCTTTCACCTGTGCGACGGTCCCTTTTCGCTTCGCTACTTGTGTGTGCAGGCATGAATGAGTCCCTGCAGTTGGGTCCAAATTGTGTTTGTGTGTACGTGTGCATGTGTCTGAGTGCATAAGAGGTGGAGCTCCCATTCTGAGATCATTTACCAAACTCTTTTAAGCAAGATCAAAGTGACTTTCAGGGCTGCATGACTACAAAAGCCATATTGTAACCCCAGATTAAGGGAGATAACGCTGCTGACAAAAAATGCTTTATGTCTCTGAGAGTCACATGGTCACTTCCAAACAGTAAACAGCATGTCCTGGCTCTGACCTTTTTCATCCTTTTATTTTAAGAAATGCCTCAGTGTTAGCTTTGGTAATAATCTTTGTGCCACCTCGTTCACTGAAAACCTAATTTATTGTATGAGCAAAGGAGGGTTAAGATGTAGAATTTCAGCATGACAAAAACACTCTGATTCCCTCTCTGCCCCTGAATGGAACAAGTAAACCGGTTGGCACCGAAATTAGCCAATGCAATTTTGTCCTTTCCACAGTTTAATAAGCACACAATGATGACTTTCACAGACAAAAGCCACAGACCACCCGTCAGCCCTGTGTTAGCCGGTGCATGAGCGGTGTCAGGTGGAAGCCCGAGCAGCTGGCATATCTGATCACAGTGCAGCTAAACAAAGACGATATGAGCACCACACAGTGCCAGCCTCGGCGACAGATCGTGTTTCGTGTGCCTGCTCAACAATAAAAGACACCTCATGCTTGGCCCGTTGAACGGTTTCATGTAAACATGTGGATGCGTGTTATGCAGGCGAGACCAAACAATGTCTACGCCAAGCCATTTTATAAAAAGCAGGCAAACAAGTGGCCAAGTGCAAATTTTACTTGGAAGTTAGAAACATCAGAATTTAAATGAGGAAAAATCAATCAGGATGCCCCCTTGGAGTTTAAATTTCTACCTGTAAGGTTGCAGGTTTTGTTTTTTACACCAACTCTGATCTTAAAATTCTACATGGCTGCTACAGACACAAATGTGGGATAAACCATTACCTGCTTTCCTGACAGTTTACGTCGTGCACGTTTTGCCCTGCAAACCTTTATGAATTAACATGTTCCTACAGTATTTGAATGCGTTCTTGCCTGTATGGGAAATAGTTAGCAGCAATCTCATCAGAACGGCACAACGTGCCGTCTGTCCCATGGAGTGTGCTCCAAAAAGCTTTAAAGCTTCTGAATTTCTGTCAGTCTTGTGGGAACTCGGTTAAAAACAGACATGCTCGCATAATAACAGACAAAACCTGGCTGATCTGTAAAGCATTGTGAGCGATTGGCTAACAGTTAGCCGCTTACGACACTAAAGTTAGCATCCTATCCAGAGCATCTAAGCAGGATTTAATCCAGCCGATCTAAATGAATGTTTCAAACAAAACTCCAAAGTTAGAGTCCATAAGACATAAGAAGAAGAAGTAACTGCAGGTTGTATTATTTGGGAATGAATGATGGTATAGGATTGCCATGAAAGGAATGTAGCAGTAGACTACAGGATTCGCTTGTTTTACACACTGGTTAATAGGAAACGTTTGAGAATTGAGGCTTGTGTTTATGACATGACACAGTAACAGGAAAATTAGTTGATAGAGATGATGAAAGTAGCAAAACGACAAAGACGCAAACGAAGATAGGTGAGGGTAGAAAGCAAGACAAAATCTTCATGTGCCTATTCTCAGATGGAAATCAAAGATTAAGATGCGCAGTGTTGCCGATCTTTCTTGTTGAGACCATATCTCTGTATGTAAGCTTAGAAATGTTACATAAAATGTCAAGTAAAGGCCTTTTAAAATGAAGGTAACACCTCCCATCCCTTCTGATGATTGCACTTTGACAGAGAGGGATTGATGGCTGTGGATCCAGTCACATGGCTGCCAGATGATGAAAGATGTCTTGCTCAGGAAAAACTAAAAAGTGTCTGCCGTTGCAATCGCCTTAGGCGTAGTGTGTCTGATAGTGTCAAGCTGACGAGCTAATTTCTGCAGAGACAGTTTTCCTCTTGTTCATATGGGAATTCCACTAAAAGTGTACACTCAGGCATGGAGACAAAATGTCCCGCTTGGCTTGCCTTTAAAGCTAGTGTAACACGAGTGTCCACTTTGTTTAGAGGAACCAGATCGAAAGTTTTTTTTTTTTTTTTTTTTTTTTTTTTACTGCTGTATGTCTTAAAAGCTTTGATATAAATGTGTTTATCTTTCCATGGGACACTTGAAGTTCTATATGTTTGGTTAATTTGGTCTATTAATATATAAATGAATTTATTTGTCAAACATCAACACAGCTCTCTTTTTTAATGATACAATTAGAGAGCAAAGGTGATATCAAACCATTTATTTTAAAGTGCAAGGTTTTAATATTAGCAAAAAAGAAATGATTATGGCCTTTACATGGCTTTACCTGTCTTTAGTGTGGTTTATCAGCAGTAGGCAAGATTAGAGTAGCTAGCATTGTTAAAACACCAATCTCTGTGTGTATTCCCAGAGAATCTAGATTCATAACTTAACTTCCCGATATCGCTAACTTCAGCCAGTTGAAAGTGCAAAAATCCAAACAAAAACGACAATATTGTAATCCATTCAGCCTTCCTGTTATCCGCTGCAAGTCTTACGCTCTCTCACTGCCTGAGCGAACCATCGAAGTCTCGATACGTCTCTAAAAACACGGTTTCCTCTTAAATACTTTGCCACAGCATTCTGCTTTTCTGACTTTATTTTTAGCACACCTTAACTTTAAGTCTTTTTTTCCTTATTAATAGCATCTACAATGAAAGCAAGACATAGTGCATTTAGTCTCCAGCCAATTTACCGATTTTCAAACCTGTAAAATGTAAAAGAACTTGTTTTGCAATTTACGCAATCAAAGTTACTGCCAGTTCAATCCTAGGTGGAGTGACTCTGTGCCAAGCTGTGACCTTGTTGCCTGGCCCAAAAACAACTTGAGCTCAAACTAGACTGTGACATGTTGACTGTTCAACGGCCCCCAGGAGAGGACTGTGTATCTATGAGGCCTATTCCAATCGGCCATGACCTCCTGACTGGCAGCCCCTAATTAGAGCCAGTCCTTCACAGTGCCCCCATCTCTTGTCCAAAGTAAATACCTTGGCACCCAATAGGAATGCTGACAGATTGCCGTTTAGGGTGCCTCGATCGCAGCCCTCACGTGTAGCCTACTGGCGAGTGGTCCAGGCAAAACTAACAACCATCAGCAGTCTACTGATGCAACATTCAAGATATTGCAGCTGATCTCATTTAAAATAGGCATTTGTTATCTTGAGTTTTCCAAGGCAGCAAGCCATTTTTATTTTCCAACCGTGCGCTCTCAGATTATTCTCTTCAGATGCCCTTGACCACAGAACAGGACCTGATTGAGTTGGTGGCATAGCTTCCACAACTTGGTTATATAACCTGTGTATGCACGTTCACTCCAACACAAAGCTTCCAATGGCCATAAAGTGAAGAAAACAGAAAAAAAAACGGATCTTTGCTGTTTCAGTGTCAGCTGCCCC
The DNA here is from genome assembly GCA_037039145.1 of Fundulus diaphanus. Taxonomy (NCBI): domain Eukaryota; kingdom Metazoa; phylum Chordata; class Actinopteri; order Cyprinodontiformes; family Fundulidae; genus Fundulus; species Fundulus diaphanus. Next base: position 15,429,726 of record CM073136.1, on the reverse strand, counting down.
TGGTGCACGGTGCGCGATCAAGTAGGCGGATCAAAAGCCAACTTGTAGTTGAGAGAAATAGGTCACAATGTCGCATCAGGGTCGCTCTCATGATAACCTCCTCTCTGTTGGAGCTGCTCCAAAGCAACAAAAATATCTCCTACCTGGCATCTTATAGGGCATGGTTTCCGAGCTGTAATAAGTTATAATTGCTAATTTTCTACTTTGAGATGGCTCCAGCAGTCAGGCCTCATTCCCTCAAAGGCTGCTATTTTAACCCTCTTGATTGCAGTGCGGGAGTGGAGCGGAGCATGGTGTCGCTCTTTGTTCTGGGCCCTAGGTTAAGGTTAGCACTGCATGTCTGCCACAGCGGCCCTGAAAGCCAGACCAGAAGACCGAAGCTGAGCTGTGTGCGGTTTGTTGTTTGGTCTGCTCGCACTGAGATTAGCAACAGGTCGGCAGAGGATTGGCATAATGACACGTCTACTGCTCCTCGAGTCCTTGCGCCGTCTGAGGCGTCGGGGCGACTTTGAAAGCGAGACGGGCACCTTCGCACAGAAACGTCGAACACTGCCCTCCCCGTCTTCCAACGGGGGAATCTGACCATGACACATCACTGACAGACAGACAGAGTTTGAGCTTGCAAAAATAATTTTTCTAACCTCTGCCAAATGACATGTGATTTGGTAAACCACTAATTGTCTTGGAAACACAGAAAACATGCAAACCACCAGCCATGTCTTATTTTGCTGTGTTATGTCTTTGTGATTGTGATTGAGGGGGAAAAATAGCCTTTTCTGGTTCTACAAGGTGCTTGCGCTGCAATGGAAACTTTGATTTAAATTTTGAAGCACAGAAATGTGAGAGTTAATGTAATCTCAAAGCAATAAAAAACACAGTTTCCACCTCTGCGTGTGATCTACTGAGAAAAAACGTGCAGCCCAAATCTAAAAACCTAGAGAAGGACCAAGTCTGCAAGTTTAACGTCAGTCCTAGCGGAGAGAGATCAGACGGGAGGATCGGGTTGTGATGGAGAACGTGGGTAACGAGCTGGTGGGTTAGGGTAAGGGGTGGCTGGGGAGCTTGGGTGGGTTGTGGTGGTGGTGGTGGGGGGGGGGGGGGGGGGGGGGGGGGGGTTTAGCAGCGCGTCTGTCTGCTGCAGTTCTCTGACCTACCTCCACGCTGCTGACTTCGACTGTTTGTCCACCCTGTTAACTATTAGCAAAGGGTTTGTGTACCTTGGCTGTAGCCCAGTGCTCTTACACACACTGTGGACCATTATCAAAGAAGACCTGCATTACATGCCTTGGAGTACATCCAGAAAAAGGGCTGCAGAAACACTGTGTGCTCCAAGACCTATCTCAAGGCTGCACTGCTCGCAACCCCACCCCCCCTCTTGTTTATCCATCTCTTACACTCTAATTTCCCTCTCAAGCTTCACTCTTCCATCCTGCATTTTCCCCCTCCTCTCTCCACATCGTCTGCCACAAGTTGAAACGTCGTGTCCACCCAGGTATAGTTCCACCTGTGGCCGTGTCGTCTGTCAGCGTTTATTCCCTCGCTGATAAACGCGGCGACCAACCAGGGATCTCCTCGTGATTCGCTATTATGTTTTATTTAAACACAAAGAAGAGTAGCTCAGGCTAATTTAGCATGACCCTTGAAGAAGAAAAGTCAGCATTTGACTGAGTTCGATTGAGAAAAAGTAAAAAAAAAAAAAAAAAGCCTGCGCTGTTCTGAAGCAAAGAAGGCGGAGCTGCATCGGCTGTCGGTATGCAGCAGTGTTCACCTGATGAGCAGCTGCGCTCCAGGACACTAAATAAAATGACAAGGATTTTGATGCTTACAGATTGTTAAGAATACTACATCAAAAAGATAAAATAAATAAACTCCAGCTACAACATGGACTGGAGAACGGGTTCTAACTGGGTGAAGCCAGAGAAAGGCGATTCTCAGAGAGTTTTTTTATGAAGTTAAAGTGGAGCGCGGACACAGGGTTCATCCTGGACAGGTCTCCAGTCACTGGGCTAAAATATAACCATTTTATTAAACTTCAAAAAAGATAAATCTTGCCTTTTTTTATAAAATGTAATGATTAATTGGTGAACAATAATGGGCAAAGCAGAGACTGATTACTGTCGTGCAATCTGTGTCAAATTAAAATGTATTATGTCATGATAGTGTTGGTGAAGTGTCCTGCATTTCCAAGGCTGTGTTTGGCCTTGTATGATCATAAAATTGGTTTATATTGAATGTGACAGGGAACACCTTGATATGTGCTTGAGGTTGGCTTTGTTGCCAATCAAAACCAGGTGTAAAATCCTTGCAGGGCAGCCTAAAGCTCACTTCTCTCATTAAGCAATAAAAAAGAAATTTAAAAAAGTTCAGGTGTTTTATAAAAGATGTGAAAGTCAAGAAATTGTCTATATACCAAACTGCGAAAGATTGTTGTTCTCTATTTCAAAAAGCACTTTGGATTTTAAAATAGAAAAACGTTCTATTTTTATGTTATTTTTTTTTGCGGATGCATAAACATTTTATTTCAGTGTTAAATACTGTTTGAAGTAACGGATTGTAATTACAAATGTGTCCGGACCTTTACTGGTTGTTGATGTTTTTTATTCGGACCCCGCTGATTTTTAATTAGTGACCCCTGCCCTAGATATCTGTCGCAGCTCCCCCTGCTGGGTGTTGGTTTTCACCATGAAGGCTCTGATTATTGAATTTTGGCCTAGAATAATAACACTTTGTGTGTTGGTACAGTTTTATTTAGTTTTAACAGTGAAACACTGATGCCTTATTCAGTGTGCTCAAGGCACTCTAGCTTTATAAACCGTGAACATGGATAAGAAAGATAAAAATAAAACCTTCAACTGAATAAAAAAAACAACAAGGCGGGCTCTTTATTTGTAATGGTGCTCTTAATTTGACAATTTTACATTTGATCCGTAAAAACTGGAAACTAAGGCCTAAAGGAAATTAATACATTTTTGTGCAGTCTCCATCAGGGGCTCACGGAGACCAACAGTTATTTAACGTTGTTGTAAAATACCTGAATTAGTTTCACTGTTAATCTTCTCTTGATGGAAACATTAACAACAGAGGAGGTCCACCATGTGTGTTTATAAGCCCAGTTATCAACAAGTCATATGAAAACCGAGCGAAAGCAAGTTAATGCCAGCCTGGGAATCCAGCAAATATCTTTCAGTACAAAACGTGTCAGCAGAGGTTGACTGAAGTCTTTTTGGAGTTGTATGTGCTGAGTCAGATAGTCCTGAAAAAACTACACATATTTTAGGTGAAATCTTGTTAGAACATTAACTTATATCATAATTCTAAAGCCTAGTTAACCCCATGTTGGAGCAGAGAAGATTGTCCAAAAATGTGCTGTCTGAAGCAAAGCATCATGATTGGTGATGTTCAGCACTTTTTATTTCACAAGGGTTGTTTCTATACTTTTATATAAAACATATGTGCTCTTTTTTTAGTAATATACAGTTTGTAATAACTGGCTTTATGGGGAAAAAAGCTATTTAAAAACATAGGAGTTTATTGAGTTAAACTGCTGAAGATTATACATCATCCACACGGTTAGATAATTGTCTCAGTTAAAGTCCAGTTTATTTCTAAAAGGTAGTTAGTTTTATGCTAGATGTAATGGACCAATTCTCTTTACTATATATATGCTTCCGATCGGCAAAATTATCAGACAGCATGGGATTAATTTCCACTGTTATGCTGATGACACTCAGCTATATCTATCCATAAATCCTGATGAATCCAATCAATTACTTCGACTGCAGTCATGTCTTGATGACATCAAAAGCTGGATGACTTTAAATTTCCTGCATCTAAATTCTGACAAGACCGAAGTTGTAATCTTTGGGCCAGAGTCCTCAAAAAATAAACTTCTTAACCAATCACTTAATCTGGATGACATTAACTTGGCCTCTGGTAATAAAGTAAAAAACCTTGGTGTTATTTTTGACCAAGACATGTCATTTAAATCCCATATTAAACAGGTTTCCAGAGTTTCCTTTTTTCACCTCCGGAATATCGCCAAAATTAGAAACATTCTGTCCAGGAGTGATGCTGAAAAACTAGTCCATGCATTTGTTACTTCAAGGCTGGACTATTGTAATTCTTTACTATCAGGAAGTCCACAAAATGCAATTCAAAGTCTTCAGCTTATCCAAAATGCTGCAGCAAGAGTTCTGATGAAAATCAACAAGAGGGATCATATTTCTCCAATTTTAGCTTCCCTTCATTGGCTTCCTGTTAAATCAAGAATAGAATTTAAAATTCTTCTTCTAACGTATAAAGCCCTTAATAATCAAGCTCCATCATATATCAGAGCTCTGATTACTCCGTATGTTCCTAACAGAGCACTTCGCACTCAGACTGCAGGTCTGCTGGTGGTTCCTAGAGTCTCTAAAAGTAGAATGGGAGGCAGATCCTTTAGCTATCAGGCTCCTCTCCTGTGGAACCAACTCCCAGTTTTGGTCCGTGAAGCAGACACCCTGTCTACTTTTAAGACTAATCTTAAAACTTTCCTTTTTGACAAAGCTTATAACTAGAGTGGCTCATGTTACTCTGAGCTACCTTTATAGTTTTGCTGCTATAGGCTTAGGCTACTGGAGGACATCAGGGCCTACTTTTCTCACTCTACTGATTTTTACTGTTCTCCAGTCTACTGTTCTCCAGATTTGCATTGCATTACATTGAAATGACTGTTGTCATTTCAGCTTTTAACTTTTTGTTCTCTCTCTTTTTTCTTCATAGTAGGCACACCTGGTCTGACGTTCTGTTGACTGTGAAATCATCCAGGGAGGACAGATCACCGACTATTACCATCTAATGTAGAACAGATTACTAGATCAATGTGTGCTTCTGTGCTTTTTTGTCTCTCTTGTTGTGTCTCTGCTCTGTCTTCTGTAACCCCAGTCGGTCGAGGCAGATGACCGTTCATACTGAGCCCGGTTCTGCCGGAGGTTTTTTTTTCCCGTTAATGGGTGGTTTTTCTTCCCACTGTCGCTTCATGCTTGCTCAGTATGAGGGATTGCAGCAAAGCCATGTACAATGCAGACGACTCTCCCTGTGGCTCTACGGTCCCCCAGGAGTGAATGCTGCTTGTCGGGACTTTGATGCAATCAACTGGATTCCTTATATAGGACATTTTGACCAATCTGTATAATCTGACCCAATCTGTATAATATGATTGAACTTGATTTTGTAAAGTGCCTTGAGATGACATGTTTCATGATTTGGCGCTATATAAATAAAATTGAATTGAATTGAATTAATGGCATGCACACCTTCCAAATGTTTCACTTTTGTGTCGTTGCCTTTGTGTTCTCTTTGCTCATGGGTGGTTTTAACTTTCATTTCAGTTTTCACCCAGTTTCTTTCTCCCTGAGAAAAGCAAGGCCTGCAGTGCTTTAGATAATGATCTGGGTTCTCTTATGCGTTCCTGAATGAGCTGTCAATGCATGGAGAGATGTTGGAAGGCCGCCACTCTTGGGACGATTCATCCTGTGGCTGTCACTGTGCCTTACTAAGCCCTAGATATAGCTTGGTTTGTGTCTTTTAGTCTACTTCATGTCGTCAGACAGGTTATATTTAAAGGGGCCTTGTCACATATTATGACTTTACAAAAGCGCTATTTTGTATATTTACCACAACAAGATCCGCGACTTGAAGTACAACATTTTGCATGCACACAGTGACTAAACAAGGAGAACCAATGGACCCGAGCGAGTCAGCAAGCCCATGTGCGAAAAGAAAGAGGAAAAGGCCAAGATCAAGTGTCAAGAAGAGCAAAAACAAATTTGATGCCAAGAGGGATAAGGCATGAGTAGCACCGAGTTGTCACTTTACTGCGAGGCATCAATTAGGTTGATTAATCACAGTTAACTCATGATTTAACAAGGAAGGGGCGTTTACTTTTTCATTTCCAGGTTGGTTTGAAAAACTCCCCCCCCCCTCTTATTAAAGGAGATTTGCACAAGTTTAAATGTTAAATATTATTTATTTTCTTTCCCATACATGCCCTTACAATTGCCCGACGTGTAAAATTACCTCTATTTACTGTAGTTGCATCTATAGGCTCCCTTAGTGAGTTCATGAGAGAGTGATTCAGGTCATATTCTCTGGCTGTGGGCGTAGGCTACTTTGTTGAATCTCCGCCATAATCGATGCATTGGTGAGAGAACACTGGCTAAAAATCAGTATTTATAACTTTCTTACCTCAAAAGACATTACGCCTCTAAACAATAGACCTGTGCAGTCGCAACGGCAGATGATTTTCCTCTCCCCCCATGCACGTGTACAACTCTGTTGTCATTTCAACTTTTCACCAGAGGGGGCAGGCTTCTGCCAAAACTCTGGAACTTGCGCTATGCTCCTTTAAATCAATTCTTTATTTGAGAACTGTATTCTGTGTGTACTCAGGTTGATACCTTAATTTCTTTCACAGTCTGAAACATTTAAGTGTGACACGTCTCTATTGTCTTGTTAACAAAAAGGTAAAGTAGTACTAGTTGCTCATTAACATTTTATGCTTCTCATTAATAGATCTCAAAGATTTGTGAATTCCAAGACAGAGCAGCGGAAACTGCTGGTGTATTTTGCTCTCAAACTACTGTCACAACTCTATGTTTATTATTATTTCAGAAGTAAATTACCAATGACAAGTTTGTTGCTTTTCTGCCAGCTGAGAAACAGGTTGCTACCCAAACATATAAAACACATCCCACAATCATAATTTTGTTTTATCATAAGATGACAAGTTAACGGAGATCCTTTCCCACTGACTCTTATCATCTCATGATTAAGTAGCAGTGGAGCGTGGAAAGCTTCCCCCCAGCAACCACTCAGACTGTATATCAATTCATTATTGACTTTTAAAGTTGAAAGAGTACAAAAGGAGTTGGCTCACTTTGACAGATCCGCTATCTAATTTAATAGCATTTGTAAAACTGTGAGTTTTCCTTTACAGATCACAAGAAGACAATTTTAATGTGGAGGTTATTATGTAATTGTGTCATTAGTGAGGCTTGTGGGGAGCAGAAAATCACAATTAGCTATTTGAAGATAAGGAGATATGCCCTAGTATATGAAAGACCAAGTTCATAATGTGTAATAATTAGAAGAAGAAAAAATGGCGTTGGCCTTTCAAAGCAAGTGGGGCTTTTGATGACTACAAATCAAGCTTTGTTTTCTTCCCTCTTAATTTTTCATTTAATTTGCTGTGCATTCCTCAGATAAAAGCCCTTCCGTGCAGCGTAATGTTTCTAATAATGCGAATACAAGTTTAGCTCTTTGATTTCTCTTCCACAATGTCACAAGGAATTCATCTGCAACCAAGTTCCAAACGTTGAATCCTTCTGGCCACATGTGAGCCAGATGTCATACTATGGTCAAGCTCTTTCCCAGATCTCCGGTTTTGTCCATTTGCTGCCCCCCCTGTACGTCGGGGTTCATAGGTGTCTGCCACGTTGTCTTGTTAAATTCAGACTTAACAGAGGCTCTTTGTCTGCAACGGGACTAACTCGTGGGTATTATTCCTCTCATCACATTTCTGATGTATTATGTGGACAAGAGAAGCTGACAGCAGCCGGATGAATACCATGATTATGTGGCTGAAGGGTATTGTGGAGCTTATTTGATCAGGTGGCAGCTGCGTCATGCCATACCCAGGTGCTCGCCCGTATTACCTTGAATTGTTTCACATAGCACTTTCTGTGGCAGAAGGCTGTTTTTTTTTTTTTTATTAAACCAGGACTCTGATTGCCAATAATTGATATGTAAACAGAAGGTGCTTTGAAGTGCCTGTGTGGTGCGGACTGGATCTGATAGCGCAATGTCAGTTATGTATCCTTGGGCCACGCGATGCGCTCCTCTGCTGGTTCCTTTGAGCTGGTTTATTTAGAGAAAACAGGAGCACCCTAGCCCCCCCAGACACCACTCTACCTCCTCACTCCTCTACACACGCCTTTACCAAGCTCACTTCCTCTCCCCAGCAGGAAGTCCTGGCCTTTTTTCACCCTGACAGTAGCCTCTCGTCTGAGCCTTATCTCTAAGACTTTTAATTAACTGTGAGGCGTCTGGCCCCTGCTCTGTCATCCCTAGTCTTCAAGGCCTGGGAAGGGATGATTAGACAAACAATGGCAGCACTGTGTTGCTTCAATATTTCACTTGCATGTGGTCCATAATGCATAAAGCTACATTAGCTGTGTCATTGATTATTTTAATTTGTTGCTGCATACAAATCAATCTCATATAGTGAAAATGTCTTTCAGTTATTGTTAATTTCTTGTATTTATGTACAGCACTTATTTCCAAGCACCCCGATATTCTGGCAGTTCTTTAAAACGATCTGCAGCAATAGTTCTTCAGATTTGCTTAAGGATGTTCCAGCCATTGGCTGCTTAATTATTCTGCTATATTCAGAAAGGAATGTTATTACTGCTTGTTAAGCCACCTCACCCTATAAGAGCTTGGCAAGGAGCTGTTAAATTGCAATTTTGAGCACTTCAATTTATCCCCATTTTTGTTGATTGCATGAACAAAGATTGCACAGCCTGACAAGCATTAGACAGTATTTTAGCACCAACGAGGTGATTGCAAAGGAGATACTAGCTAAACATTTGACGCACAGCAGATTGTCCTCTAACAGAACATGTGATCATCAGGTCCTGGGTTCTTTGCTGGATTTTTATTGGACGGTTTGAGGGACTGTGTTTTTTATGCATTGTTGATATTGGAAGCTACAAGGTGGCGTTCCCTTGAAGCAAAAAGGGTATTGAATCTCCACCAAGGCCATTCTGCATTGACTGCATCTTCTCTCCATCGATACACAGGTTCTCTCCAGGTACTCTGGCTTCCTCCCATTGTCCAAAAACATGCATGTTGGATGAAATGGTTTCTCTAAAGCGATTCCTCCTATGTGTCAGCTGTCCCATGGTGGGCTGGCGACCTGTCTAAGGTGCATCTGGCTTTTCGCTCAATGACCGCTTGAAATAGGCACCACCCCCCTACTTCATGGGTTTAGAAATGGATGGATGGATCTCTGCTTGAAAATGAAATGTCAACATTAGCCATGGCTCACATATAGGCATTTCTTTCTTGGTTGTGAAACATTCAGGATGCTGAAAGAACCCATTGTAATCTTGGACTTAAAATAAAGCTACAGGTGCTGGTCATACAATTAGAATATCATGAAAAAGTAGATTTTTTTTCAGTAATTCCATTCAAAAAATGAAACTTGTATATTATATTCATTCATTACACACAGACTGATAAATCTCAAGTGCTTATTTCTTTTAATTTTGACGATTATAACTGACAACTAGTGGAAATCCCAAATTCAGTATCTGAGAAGATTAGAATATTTTCGTGATATTCTAATTCATGATACTCTTGTATGACCAGCACCTGTAAATATCCATTCATGTTTAAATGTTTGCAACGGCTTGGCGACTTGCTTCTTGATCAATGACTGCTTGGATCGACTCTTGGCTCTCCCGGTTTCCCTTATCTCACCAACACGCACCTCTGTCCACGGTTTGTGTTTTTGACCGGCTAAACCGTTATTATACTGGTTTTTAAATGATTGTTTGAATTTAGAATTTTTTTTTATTGACGCCACTGTAATCAAGCTGCATAATGAAAGTTACCTGGAGCAGCGTGCCCCTAAACTCTGTCTTTTATGACTCTGAATTTAACAGCAGTGGGCAGAGAGTGATTATTGTCAGTCATTGTAAATGCTATACAAATAAGACTGAATAAAGCTTTTGTAAACAACTTTACTAGCTGACATAACCAATAGCCTGACAATTTAGAGTACAGCACAGTTGTTGTCTTGCTGATGTGGCTTTATGTCAACTCGACCCCTTGTCCCCTCCTACTTGTTCGTTCCAAGGATAACAGGAGGTATTGTTTACATCTGTAAGTGTGCTCATAGCATGTTTGTCTGCCTAACATCAAGGAGTGGTACATCTCTGAGTTAAAACCAGAAGTAGATGTGACAAATACTGATCAGTTGATGCATAAATTGGCAGAAGATTTTTTTAGTTGGTTTTGGATGGTAATGCAAAAGAAAAAATATCAACCCCCTCCATACATTTCACAGTGGTAGATAATGAAGGTTTTGTCCTCCCACAATGTAATTTTCCATATATGGCCAGTTGAGCATTTTCTCCAGCTGGCTCAACATGGACTTAGAAAATCCGAACTCATAATTTTTTTAGATGTGTTAATTTTATTTGTTCCCGTTTGGTGGATATTGGTGTTGTAGTAAAATTAACTGCTGGGAGAAGACATTAAAGGGGACATATGTTTTTAATTTCTTCCATTTCACGTTGAAATGATTTAGTAATTATTTCAATAATAAGGTGGAACCTCAACGCTTTGGTGTGAATTCCTCGTTAAATAAACCCTACGTTCCTCTTTTTATCCCTGTTCTGGATAAAAGTATAGATGCACTTCAGCATCTATACTTTGGGAAGCAGGGAAAGCAGTGATGAGAGGCAAAATAATTTCATTCTCATCTCACAAAAAGAAGTTGGAAAACAAGAAGATTCAGGAATAAGAAGAAAAACTCAAGTTACTAGAAACTTCCCTGGAAGAGGGAAAGTTGGGTAAAATCCGTAAAATAAAACTAGAATTAAACCAGTATATTGAAAAGCAAAACAAATTTCTAATAGAAAAACTTCGATTAGAAAATTTTGAACATGGCAATAAGTCAGGAAGCTTCTTAGCTAATCAGTTAAAAATAAATAAAGAGAAAACGACTATATTTGCAGTTACAGATTCCAATGGGAATACATTACATGATCCAGAATGTATAAATAACACCTGCCGTGATTTCTACAAAACTTTATACACATCACAGATAAATCCATCAGACAATGTCATCAAGCAGTTTCTGGATAAAATTACACTTCCTAAACTATCAGATAACCAAAGAACGACACTGGACTCACCGCTGACAACAGTTGAAGTTCAGGAAGCTTTAACAAGCATGCCCAATAAAAAAGCTCCAGGCCCAGATGGATTCCCTACTGAGTTTTATAAGGAGTTCTGGAATACACTGGCACCAACGTTTCACAGAATGTTGCAAGAAATTCAGGAAAATGGCAGATTTCCAGCTAATATGAACTCTGCCACCATCAGTCTTCTGCTTAAGCCAGGCAAAGATCCTATGTTTCCCACCAGCTATCGTCCCATATCCTTAATCAACGTGGATATTAAAATAATATGTAAAGCTTTTGCAAAACGATTAGATAAAGTCACTCCTTTCATAATCCACCCAGACCAAACTGGCTTTATCAGAGGAAGGCAGTCATCCACAAATACACGCAGATTACTTAATTTAATAGATTATTCCTACAGTACAAATAATAAATCTATTATAATGTCTTTAGATGCAGAAAAAGCATTTGATAGAGTAAATTGGAATTTTTTATTCGCTACTCTGCATAAATTTGGTTTTGGCAATTTTTTTATAAATTGGTTAAAAATTTTATACAGCTCTCCTACAGCCTGTGTCAGGACAAATAATCAAACATCTTCCATCTTTTGTCTCCAGAGGGGCACTAGGCAAGGATGCCCACTTTCGCCCTCACTTTTTGCCATTTTTATTGAACCTCTAGCAGCAACAATTAGACAAACAAAGGTTATTAAAGGTATAAAATGCATGAATATAGAGCATAAGATTAGTCTTTATGCTGATGATGTATTACTCTATCTTCAGCACTCAAGCTCTTCCCTTTCTCAAGTAATTAGATTACTAGAATCCTTCTCAAAGGTTTCTGATTACTCTATAAACTGGTCTAAATCTACGGTACTGCCAATTAATTGCTCTTTCCAAAACCCCCTAGATTTACATTTGCGCTCAGGAAACATCACATATTTGGGTATCACTGTGTCGTCTAAACTTGCGGATTTAGTAAAATTCAATCACATCCCACTTTTAAAAAAGATAGAAGATGACCTGGATAGATGGAAATCGCTTCCAATTTCACTCATGGGTAGGGTAGCTTCGATTAAAATGATGGTCTTACCTAGAATTAATTACTTATTTTCAATGATCCCCAATAAACCATCATCTGACTGGTTTAAATCTCTAGACTCTTCAATCTCTAAATTTCTTTGGAAAGATAAACCGCCCTGTATCAGCTTAAAGACGCTACAGAAAACTAAAGACAGAGGGGGACTAGATCTGCCTAACTTCCATAAGTACTAGACTACAATATATCACTAAATGGATAAAGCATAATCCTTTAGACGAGCCCTGGATAGATATAGAACAGAAAATATGCAATAATATCATGATTTCAGATTTGCCGTTTATTAGCTCAAATATAAAACGGCATACATGCTTTAAAAATATCAATATCAGCTCTACTCTGACAGCATGGTGGGAGTTTCTTAAAATGACAAAGTCGTCACTTATCCCATGCAGTCGTACACCTATCTGGAATAACCCTGATATCCTACAAAATAATAAAATGATAAACTTTACATACTGGAAGAATAAAGGTATTGAATATCTGGAACATTTACTTGATGGAACCGAGTTCATCAATTTTTCCAAACTAAATATGCAATATGGCATTAGTAAAAATAAATTTTTGGAATATGAACAACTTAAATCTATAATTGGAAAAAAAATTAAGCATATTAAAGGAGGTTTACAAATTCCAAGTAATATATTAGAGTTCCTAGATTTAAACCCCCCCAAACTACTGTCTAAATCATACAGGATACTGACTAAAATAGATGATTCAATATCTCTTCCTATTATGAAATGGGAAGAGGATCTATCAGTCAGCTTTGAACAAAACTTCTGGGCTCAGACATGTCTAAGAACTTTCAAATTGACTAGAAACACCAACTTACAACTAATACAATACAAAATCCTTCACAGAGTACACTACACAGGACAAAGATTATTCAAGATGGGTCTGGCACAATCTAATATCTGTCCACACTGCATAGGCAATCATCCTGATAATTATATTCATGCGTTATGGTTATGCACACCAGTCCAGAGGTTCTGGACTGTCACAGGCCGGCTCAATGCCCATGACAAAAAGGAGGGGAGACAAAACGGTTTAGGCCAATCAACAGTTTATTGTAACCTATAAGTAACTTTAAATAAATAAAACAGGGATCAGATGTGAGTCTGTAAGAATGTTTAGTGTGTGCAGTGTATGAGTGGGTGAACATGTATGTGAGAATGTGTCTGAATGTTAACCAAAACCAAACGGAACCAACCAACAAAGTGAGTACCTGGAGGAGCAGAGAGAGAGAGAGTGTTAATGGAGCCCAACTTATATAGTGAGCCCAAGTGGCTCCAATTAATAAGACCCGCCTCTGCCTGCAGGAGGAACCGCCCCTGCAGGTCAGAGGAAAGGGCCGTGACACCCCCCTCCTTAAAATGAGGGTTCCACCCTCAACCCAAAATTTGGCCCACATTAAAACCAATTCAAAATGTTCCCCAAAACACAAATAGCTACCAGTCCCAGCTCTAGTCGTTGCTCTGCATCCCTGACCAGCTGTCCATCCCTCCATCTCAGCAGCCCTGGTACCTGGGGAGCAGTTTAAGAGAAGGAGGAAGAGACAGCCAGCAGAGGAAAACAGAGAAACAAATAAAGTTAGTTCAATGGAGCACGGGACAAAGCGTCAGCTATAATGTTACTTTTACCACTGATGTGTCTAATGTCAAGGTTATAAGGCTGTAGGAACAAGGCCCAACGCATCAGCCGCTGGTTGGGATTCTGCAAAGACTTCAAAAATGTAAGTGGATTATGGTCAGTGAAAACGATCAAAGGAGTCAAACCAGAGCCGACATAGACCTCGAAGTGCTGTAAAGCCCAGATGAGGCCTAGTGCCTCCTTTTCTATGATAGAATAGTTTTGCTGGTACTTATTAAATTTCCGGGAGAAGAAACTTACAGGACACTCAACTCCCTCGTCACTTTCTTGCAGTAAGACAGCCCCAGCCCCTATCTGACTAGCATCTACCTGTAATTTGAAGGGTTGACCAAAACGTGGTGCTGCCAACACAGGAGCTGAACACAAAAGAGCCTTTACTGCCTCAAATGCTGCATGGCACTAGGTGGACCAGATGAACTCAGCTTTGGCCTTCAACAGGTTGGTCAGGGGAGACACTACTACGGAAAAGTTTTTACAAAAGGCACGGTAGTAGCCTGCCATTCCCAGGAAGCGCATTAGTTCCTTCTTGGTGGTTGGCTGTGGGAACTGCTTCACAGCGGCGATCTTTGCTTCCAAAGGACGAACAAAACCCTGACCAACAATTTTTCCAAGATAAGTCACAGTGGCTTTGGCAAACTCACACTTTGCCAAATTAACAGTCAGCCTGGCCCACACCAGTTTTTCAAATAGGGCTTGTACTCGCCGGATGTGCTCCTCCCAACAATCTGAATAAACGACTACATCGTCCAGATACACGGCACACCCTTCCAGACCTGACACCACCAGATTCATCAGCCTCTGGAAGGTGGCTGGAGCATTCCGCAACCCGAAAGGCATTACGTTGTAACAGTACAAGCCAGATGGAATGACAAAAGCAGCAATCTCACGGGCTCTCTTTGTCAAAGGCACCTGCCAATACCCTTTAAGAAGATCAAATTTGCTAACAAACTTTGCTGACCCAACTTGATCTATGCAGTCCTCCATCCTAGGAAGAGGAAAAAGATCTGCTTTAGTGACACTGTTTACTTTTCGATAATCAGTACAAGGTCTAAAAGTTGAGTCAGACTTTCTAACTAAAAGACAGGGTGATGCCCAATTGGAAGAGCATGGCTCAGCAATTTTATTTTTCAACATGTATTGCACCTCTGTCTCCAACTGTTGTTTCTTCTCCTCGGATACTCTATAAAACCTTTGTTTAATGGGTTTAGCCTCTCCAATGTCTATGTCATGCTCGATTAAATGAGTCTGTGAAGGAGTGTCAGAAAACAAAGTAGGATAACTTCTAATGAGTGCCACCAACTCATCACGTTTACCACAATCTAGATGATCTACCAGTGCACTAAGATTTTGCAAAGTCTGAGAGTTTTTCAAACGACCTCTCAAAACTTCATCTGAAACCACAGCTACCTCCTCTTCTCCCCCCTCCAAAAAGTTAAAGCCACTAGGGACAGTGATGGGCGCAGCAGCCAACGCTGACCTCACTGCTGAAGTGCTTTCAACTTGAACTGGACTACGGGAATGATAGGACTTTAGCAGGTTTATGTGACATAGTTTAGAGGATTTCCTATGACCTGGGGTTTCAATGAGATAGTTTAAATCTGACACTTTACGCAACACTGTAAATGGACCATAATATTTTGCCTGAAACGGTGAATTTACAAGTGGCAAAAGAGCAAGGACACAATCACCAGGACTAAACTCGCGCAGCTCAGCTTGTCTGTCATATTTCTGTTTCATTTTCTTTTGAGACAATTCCAGTTTTTCCTTAGCCAGTTCACCAGCTCTGTACAACTTCAGTCTAAACCCATTCACATAGTCAAGAAGGTTTTGAGGTGGTTCATCAGGCAAACAACCATCCTGCAAAACTGCTAATGGCCCTCGGACTTTGTGACCAAACACTAAATCATTTGGGCTAAACCCTGTGCTTTCCTGCACTACTTCACGAGCGGCTAGTAACAACCAGGGTAACCCTTCCTCCCAATCTGCTGACAACTCTGTACAGTATGCACGAAGCAAAGACTTTAAAGTCTGATGAAAACGTTCCAAAGCTCCTTGGCTTTGAGCATGGAATGCAGTAGACTTGTTATGATTAACTTTAAGCTGTTTAAGAATTTGGGCAAACAAATGGGAAGTGAAATTAGAACCCTGATCTGACTGAATAACTTTTGGAATACCAAATGTAGAAATAAACTGAGTCAATGCTTTTACAACTGATTTTGAAGTTATTGTGCGAAGTGGAAAAGCAGCCGGATATCTAGTTGCTTGGCACATTACAGTCAATAGATAGCTATGTCCAGACTTAGACCGTGGTAATGGCCCAACACAATCAATAATGAGATGTTCAAAAGGCTGCCCTATGGCTGGGATTGGGTACAAAGGTGCTGGCTTGACTACCTGGTTTGGTTTGCTGGTGAGCTGACATGTATGACAAGTCCTAATAAACTGAGTTACATCTCTTTTAAGACGTGGCCAGAAAAAATGACGGAGTATGCGGTCACAAGTTTTACGCACACCCAGATGACCTGCTACTTCACCATGTGATGTTTGTAAAACCTTGTTTCTCAATACAGTTGGGACAACTACTTGAAAGACTGGATCTCCCAAACCCTGGTCACTCTGTGGAACCCATTTCCTAACTAAAACTTCATCTAGAAGGAAATAACACATAGCACTGTCTCTCACAACTGACTCAGGCATAACATTAGCAAAAAGATTAGACAAAGTTGTATCAGCTTTTTGTTCAGCTACTAATGTATCTTTAGAAGTAGACAACTGTTCTGTCTGAAGTTTGAATGACAACTCAAGATTTTCTGGCTTAACATCACCCTCTTTAACTCTAGAGGCAGCACGGGTTACAGCACAAACAGGAAATACATCAGAAGGCACACTACTACAGTGCAAAGATAGACCTACAGGGGACACAGAAGTTGGCTTTTTAAAGATGTTGGGATTACCATCTGCCCACACTTTACACCCTGCAAGGTCATTCCCCAAAATCATGTGCACTCCCTCTACTGGCAACTGGGGCCGTACCCCAACATCTACATCACCTTCTACAAGACCACAAGCTAAAGTGACTTTATGTAAAGGAGAGGAAAATGGAACTAACCCCATGCCCTGTACAATGACACAACAACCAGTATCAGACATTTTAGAAAATGGCAACACAGACTCTAAAATAAAAGAATCCAAAGCTCCCGTATCTCTCAAAATTTTAATTGGGACTTCCTTGCTATCACCAACTAAAGACACTACACCATCAGAAATAAAGGCTGAAAAATCACAATGAGAAGAACCAACCTTAACCTGTGACTGCAACAGCTCAACCTGGAGGTCAGGAAGTGTAACAGGAGCTGCCATTACAGCAGGTTTAACTTGACCTGACCTTTTAGATTTAAGCAAAGGACACTCTTTCTTCCAGTGACCCTCAACTAGACAATATCTACAGGTATTGGCATTAACTGGTGCTTTATGACCAAATTTTTGCTGGGGCTTGTGATTTAAAACTTCAGACAAAGGACCATGTCTGAGACCATACTTATGAGTAGCACGGCTTGGTTCAAAGTGACTTTTGTGAGTAAGCACATACTCGTCTGCAAGGGCTGCTGTTTCACATGGAGATTGAACCTTACGTTCATTAATGTACGTTGCAACTGCCTCAGGCACTGAATTTTTGAACTGTTCTAACACAATTAAGTCACAAAGACCCTCAAAAGTAGTAGCTTCAGAAGCTGTAGACCAGCGATTAAATGCAGAAGTCAAATCACGAACAAACTCTGAATAAGTCTGTGAATCTAACCTTTTCCTAAAACGAAAACGTTGGCGATATGCCTCAGGTACAAGCTCATACACTTTCAGTACTGCAGATTTTACTGTAGCATAAACCCTGCTGTCAGCTACACTCAATGCTGAGAAAGCCTCACGTGCTTTACCTGTGAGCACACATTGCAACAACGTAGTTCTATCTAAGTCTGTCCAACCTCTAAAATTTGCTATCCTCTCAAATAGAGTGAAATAAGTGTCAACATCTGACTCATCAAATTTAGGCAACAGACAAATGTTTTGTGCAACATCAAACTGTCCTCTGGTATCTGAAACTGGTCTATTAGTACCCCTCAATCTCTCCAGCTCTAGCTGCATTTGTAACAGCTCTCTCTGCTGCTCAAAGGTTAAAACAGGTGGACTAGGCTGACAACTTGCACCCTGGCTGCAAAGAATTCCTGCCTCCATAAGACCCTGTTTTAAACCTTTGAGCAGTTTAAAACAAAAGTTTGGAAAACTGAAGCAAAAATTAAGTACTCAAAACTACTGAATGCAATTTACTACAAAACAAGTAGCCAAACTACCACTTATCAATGATAAGATAAAAGGGGAAACCATACCAATGTTAACCAATCTAACAGAATGTTAAGTTAACCAAACAACAGCATGTTAAAGTACACAAAAACTAAAGGTACAACTAACATTAACTTAACTTGGACGAGCCCCTATTTGTCACAGGCCGGCTCAATGCCCATGACAAAAAGGAGGGGAGACAAAACGGTTTAGGCCAATCAACAGTTTATTGTAACCTATAAGTAACTTTAAATAAATAAAACAGGGATCAGATGTGAGTCTGTAAGAATGTTTAGTGTGTGCAGTGTATGAGTGGGTGAACATGTATGTGAGAATGTTTCTGAATGTTAACCAAAACCAAACGGAACCAACCAACAAAGTGAGTACCTGGAGGAGCAGAGAGAGAGAGAGTGTTAATGGAGCCCAACTTATATAGTGAGCCCAAGTGGCTCCAATTAATAAGCAGGAGGAACCGCCCCTGCAGGTCAGAGGAAAGGGCCGTGACAGGACACAGATATGTAAGGACTTATCAAAGTGCTTGAGCTGTAAAATTACACCTTCCCCATCAGTTTGCTTGCTTGGTAATTTTGAGGAAAGCCCTCTGGGGAATAAAATAGTTTACATGGTTTTCACTGCACTATGTATCGCAAAGAAAACTATCCTCATGAATTGGAAAAGTAAGGAGAATCTCAGTATCAATCAGTATAGAAATCTTTTGTTGGATCATATTAATCTTGAGACAGCATCTGCATCCACATCTGTTCGATCTCTTTGGGCTCCTTTGATTAGCACTATCACTTAGTGGAATAGGGGGCGGTGGGTTGCTTCCTGCAGGGCGCAGTGGCTGGGTGGAGGGGTTCCTGGGACTCTGGGGGCACTTGGAGTGGGGCGCTTGGTGGGTCTGACTCCAGGGTCTGCTGCCCCCATCTGGGAGGAGCTTGGGAGGCCTACGGGTGGCCCACAGCACCGCTTGCGGCGCTCTTGGGGAGCTGCGCGGTGACGGACGTGGGTTACTGACCTGGTAGCTGTGCTGTCGCTGGGTGGGTCCTGGGTGGGTCTGGGGGCCTGGGGTCCCTGGGGCGCGCTGCCCTCGGGCGGGGGCCCCGGCGGGGCCTCGGGGGTTCCGGTTCCGGGGGGTGTGCCGCTTGGGGTCTGGGCCGGCGTGCGCCCGGGTGTCTGCCCCTGCACGGGGCCTCTGGTGCGCTGGGGGGCCTCGGGGCCTGTTGAGCTGGTAGGGGGGCATGGTCATTAACATCTCAGGGCAGATGCTCTTCCCCTTGTTTGGGTTGGCACTCTGCTAGTGGGGGGAGGGGAGGGAGGGGGAGTAGTGACTTACCCAGCCTGGATGTCTAGTGTCGAATGTATGGTGAGATGTTTGAATGTTAGTGTTGGGGAGGGGTTAAATCTACGGGTGGGGTGGGGGGGGGATTGGTGGACGTTCTGGTGGGCTTGTGTCCGGCCCCCTGTCCCGGTCCTGGTCCGTGTAGTCTCCCGGTGCGGGTTTCACCTGGGGGGTGGGGTTTGGGATGGCTCGTGCGGGCTGGCTGGCCAGGGTCCCCCATCTTATTAACTTAATATTTTAATTTATTTATTTATATATTATTATTATTATTATTATTAATTTTTTTGGGGGGGGGTTAAAGCCAGTAGGCTTGGGGGGTGGGCTGGGGGAGGTAGAGGTGTTGGTCCTGGTGGGTGGTTGGCTGGCGGGCCCTGCGGCCTCTCCCCGGCCCCCGGGCTATGGTGGTGCCGCTGGAGGGGCCCCTTTCTCCGGGTGGAGCTTTCGGGGAGCGGGGGTGCCTATTGGAGTCAGTAGGGGAGCTGGCTCCCTGGGTTGGCTCCCCAGTCCTTTGCTCCCCATCCCCGGACTCCTCCCTCTGCCTGCTCCATCACGCCGCCACACATGTAGGTCCTTGGGGAGAGGGCGTTACTGGAGGTTGCCACCTTTTGGTGACGTCCCTCTCCCCAATTTTATCATGCATTTTAGACACTTTCACTCCAAACATTTTCACAACGCACATTCATGTAGGCCACAATATGGGGGGGTGGGGGGAAGACGTCTGGGGGGGGGGGGGGGCTTATGTTGTGTGGGCCTCGCCTCGGGCGGCTCCCTTCACCCCCTCTCGCATTTAGACATTGAGGATTCTGGGTAGTTGCTTGGAGGGGGGGCGCTGGCACCAGCTTCCTTCCGGAGGGGGGGTGGGCTGTGCCGTGCACCCCCTTCGGTGCTCCCAGTTTTAAATACACCTGAGATCAACATGCAACAACACAACATCTGAGCGGGCGTAGGGAGGATCGGGGGTCTTTTGCACACCCCCGATCTCCGATCGCGGCACGGAGTCTGGGGCCTGGAGGAGGTGCGGGCCACTCGGTCCGGGGTCTTGGCGGGGGGCTGCTGCGGGTAGCCAGCGGCTTACCGGCTCTGGGGCTGACGCCTCTGCTCTCCCCAGGAAGGGATGGGGGGCAGGGGTGGCTAGGGTAAGGTCGGGGTGGGAGGGGGTTTATTAGGTATATAGTGGGTGAGGGGGGCTCTGGTCGGGTGGCCCGTACGGGTCGTGTCGGCCCCCCCTCTTTGGGGGGCCTGGTCCGGGGGGCGTCTGGTCCGGGGGCGGGGCCGGGGGTCGGGCACAGGCAGTCGTATTGTTGAATTGTGGTGACCCCCCCACTTGGGATTTTTGGTTGTGAATGCTATGTGGGAATGTGTGTACAGCATCCTTTTTTTTTTTTTTTTTTTTTTTTTGTGTCTGAGTGCGGCGAGTGGGGCACAAGGGAGGGATGGTGTGAATGAGTTTTTTTTTTTTTTTTTTTTTGTTTTTTTTTCTTTCCAGGTTCGGGTCCGGTCCGCTCCCTCTCCCAAGATCACCTCAAGTCTCCGATAGGTGCGGAGCCCATCCCCCCACGTCCTGCCCTCCTCCGCTGCGTTGGCAGGCGCCTTGGCCCTCTGGCGCGTTGACGGTCCTCGGGTTTGGGGCGGGTTCCCGGGTGGGCGCCGGCCCATTCCCGGCGGTGGCTTCGCGGGGCCTGGCCCCCCGGGGGGCGGCCGGGGCCCCTGCCGCGGGGGCGGGGCGCCCCTGGGGCCTCTGGCCCCCGGGGCCCATGGCCGGGACCACTTCAGCGCGGCCGGCTGCCGGCGGAGCCCACGGGCTCGTCCCCGCGGCTCTTGGGGGCGTCGGCATTGCGGTGGCTGGGGGATTTCCTCGGGGTCGTCTCTCCTCTTTCCTCGGGGGGGGAGGTTGCAGATTTCCTGTGAAGGCCCCTCTCGGGCGCACTGCTTTGGGGGCCCCTTTGGGAGTCCGGGGTTACGGGTCCCCTGACTCCTGCCTCTGTGCTCGGGGAAGGTGGGTCTTCGGTTCTCCACAATCACTATCAAACTATTTCCTTCTGGATAAATTTTCACCTAAACTAGTGCACTCTCACAAACTCCCACAGGTGCCGGGTCCCAGGTATTAAATGTTCACTTATATACAGAAAGGCTATAATTCATTTATTTACTTTCTTTTACTTTCTTTTTTAGGTATCACATTACACATGTCAGCTTAAATAATAATACATATGATTTAGCAATGGTATCAAGGTGTTACACGATTGTATCTGTTGCTTTATGTCTGTTGGTTGTGCTGTTCTTTCTGTATCTCTTTCCAGGTGATGGAGCAGACAGAGGACGTTTTATCATTCTCTTCCTTTTATCTCTTCTTTCTTTCACCTCTTCTTTCTTTTTTTTTCTTCTCTTCTCGTTTTTCTTTTACTCTCCTACTTTCCCATTGTAGTGTCCACATAATCTGAAATTCTCCCTGCAGGAATCACAATAAAGCTATTTACACGCACAAATCAAGCGGAGCATTATGGCGAAAGCTGTTTGCTCCACTTGTGAAAGTAAAATCTGTCGAGCTCTATTTGGCATTAAGATATCAATTCTTATTGCCACATTGCTAGACAGGACACTGGGGAAAAAAATAAATAAATAAATAAATAAATAAACCCTACGTTCCTCTTTTTATCCCTGTTCTGAGGTGAGTCAACGCATTCTCACTCCCAACTTGTCAAATATTGACGCTCGGTCAAGGCCCTGCACGTTAGATACTGATGCAATGGGGGTATCCCTCTTGTCAGTATCTACAGGACTGGTCTAGCAGCTTCGCAGCAAATACTGTGATGTAATTGTTCAAAAAACATAATATTCCCTTTAAAGAGTGGAAACAACAGCTGCATCCGAAATGCTCAAATTATAGCTCCTAGCTTGTGTTCCTTTTTATCTTTAAAGTAGTCTTGATTAGAAGCTTTCCAGACTTTTAGAAGATACTTTTGAATTTTTACTGTTTTTAATCAGTAACCTGAGCAGATGAATAGTATCAGTATAAGTCACGTCTTTCAGACCTGAGTGATCCATCATTCTTCAGTTGACCATCTTCTGGGATGCCAAGTTTTCAGCAAATAGCTCCCAGAAGCTAAAATAGGTTAAATTTTTAAAGTATTACCTTTGTTATTAAAAAAAAGGATTATTGATTATCACTGATGAAGTTTAGTAACTGTCATGATTTGCCTTCATGAACCCGGACAGAGCACACAAACACAGAGCTGGTCTTGAGAGTTTATTGCAAAGAAGGAGTAGTGGAAGGTGAAAACCAGTCAGTTACCGGGCTGGAGTTGATGAGTTGCAGGAGCAGGCTGACTGGAGGAAACAAGAGAAGTGAAGCACTGGGGTAAACAGGAGTTCCAACAGCGATGCAGAGTACTGGACTGGACAGGCGTGGTGTGAGTGGAGACTGCAGACGACCCGGCGACCAGGAACAAACTGAGCAGAGTATTTAAAGAGGGGTGAGCAGGTGGAGCCAGTCACAGGTGATTGCAGCCTGACAGGTGATCAGGCTGCGCTGGGAAGGAGGAGGCAGGAACTGCTAAAAATGCAGCCACCAGGCTGCATCATGACAGTAACCTTTTCTGCTGGTCAGACGTCTGACCAGCAGAAAAGGTTACTGTCATGATACCTGTTCTAAAATGGTCAGATAATGGCGTGAACAAGGGTAAAAAGCTACTAAAACAGGCTTTGGTAAACCTTCAGAAAACCTGGAGATATATTGATCAAGACCACTTTAAAGGAAAGTCTGGACTTCTGGAGCTGACTTAAAACTTCTGGAGGGTTCTAGCAATATCAAGTTTCAAAAGGACTGAAATAATTAGCACAATCGAACCTCATTAAAGGTAAAAATGCTAAGAGAGGATAGAGTTAGGGGAATATTATTATGGTTCTTTCTTATTAGGCACCATGGCCATCAAAATAGAGCCCCCTCCTCCCACATAGCACACATTGAATTAAAACTCTGCTGTCATCCCTAAAGTGATGTTGCTACACTAAGCTAATGTTTGTACTTCACCCTCTCTATGGTCGGTAGAAATGGACCGGGACTGAAAGTACAAAATCCTAGATAGAAGCAGCTGAAATGAACTTTTTCCAGGGTACTGGACTCTCCCTTAGAAACAGGGCAAGGAGCTCCATGTTTCAGGGGAGGTTCAGAGTGGAGTCCCACTGGACATGGACATGTCCCACTGGAAGGACATCCAGCATGAGAACCCATTTCAGTTGCCACAGAATAAGCTGGAGATTGCGACTGGTGAGAGGGATGTGTGGGTTTCCCTCCTTGATCTGCTCTCTTCACAGTGTAATCTTAGGTATGCTAAAGGCGATGGACGGACGGATGGATGGATGTTAGCTCTCAAATCAGTACACACAGCAATGCACAAGCCACAGTCTGGATATATTACAACTCTTCAGTATGAATGTGTGCAGTTTTCAGCATATAACCAAGACTAAAATATAATGTTTACCACTTCCTGGATGTGGATTTATCGCTCTAAAGTCCCTAATTTACTTGAAATGTAGCAACTAGTCATTTCACAAGCAGACTTTACACACACCTCCCACAAACTTGCGGGGACATATAGACGTTTTATCCCTGCAGCAAGCCAGCGGCTCCAGTCTTCATGGCCAGCAGGGAGTGGAGAGGGCAGCGCCCTTCAGAGGGTTTCTCCTCCACACCTACGACGCCTTTGTATTCTGGCATAAAGATTTCCTTTTGGGTCATCTCTCCAGCCTTTCAGGGCAGTGAAAGTGGATCTGTCCGAGGCCTCTCCATTACATAGTCCATCAGATAGGGCGCACCAGATAAGTCACCCCTGTATAATAAATGTCTTATATTTGATCTCCACAGGTGGGAGTGATCACAAACACTGTAGACACGGTTGCTCCCCTGGGACAGCTTGCACAAACACTTCTTTAGATGGCAGGGGGGAGGGTCACGTCTACGTGCCTTTTCACATGCACTATCATGCAAACATAATTTACAAAAGATACTCTCAAGGGACCATTTCCTGGGGCTCTACACTCCTGGATGTGTGGGAATGTGAAAGGTTAACAACCCCCCGCTTATTCCGCCTGGACAACCTTTCAAGAAGCTTTATGGTTTTATGAGTTTACCCCAACCCTGGATGTCTCACTAAGTGCCTCACCTTCCCACTATCCTGCCTCGTGGGTTCAAAGTTCAGCAGACTAAGGGCCAGCAGTCAGTGACAGTACTGAATTAAAAGATGGTTGGAAATCAAAGAGGTAATCTGACAACTACGGTTGGCTTCAACAGGAACCAGTGAACGTGAATAAACAGGAGAGTAAACAGTGGAGCCAAATGTCCGGGGGCCTTGTTAGCAGGTGTAGTGTTGCATGGCTGCGGTCTGAGCTGGAAGTATTGGAGACTCGGGAGGGCAAGCCTTGCTGTGAGCTATTTTTCCCGTGCGGTGCATACTCCGTCCTCAGCATCCAGGCAACTTTCAGAGCTGCGGCTTGTTTTCACCAGGGTGGCATTTCCTTTGAAGACCTTTGGCCACCTAAGACAGGGGAGTGTTCCACCGGACCGCCCTCTTATGGTCTCTCGGTGCAGGGACTGCAGATGGAAAACAGCCCTTTGTTATTAATAATGACGAAGCCCCTGCTAAAGAAACCAATTTTATTTCTGTTCTCCCCGTCAGCATGGTTCATGGTTCAACATGCATAGACCCAGTTTTGTACCATGCTTGGTAGCCTAAATCTTTCCACAAACTGCTTTTGAAATTACGCCGTTTTAATAGCAGTAAAATACTGCAAGGTGATAGAGAGTATGATCTCAGCTGTGAATGCATTCACTGGTAGATAATTTGTGCATCCAGTCCATGGTAAATGTATTCATACCTTTTGTATTGAGGATTTTTGCTGTTTGTACCTCACAGTTTCAGACAACCGCTGTTGGGGACATACTAAACATCTGGAGGGAGATGCTTTGGTCCTATGAGAGTAAAATCTACATTTCGGGTCTGGATGCAAAATACTATGTGTGGTGGGAAGGTAACACAGCAAATTACCCCCTAACATTCCCTCATCTGTGGGAATACTTTTCTGTAGCAGGACCAGGGAAAGCAGTCTGAGTTGATGGTAAGATGGATGGAGATGTAGACGCTCACCGTCCAGTCTGACTGAACGTGAGCCATTTTGAAGAAAAGCAAGGACAAAAAACGAAAAGCTGATAAATGCATACCCCAGTAGTGGTGCAGCTGTCATTGGAGCAAACAGGTGTTCTACAAAGAAAACAAATGCTTGCCACATTTTATTTTTATTTTTAGGAGCAAACAGGCTGAAAACCATGTTTTCCCTCCACTTACCCCACAGTAATACACTTGATCTGTCATATCCCATTAAAACTCTTGAATTTTGTGCTCGTGGCATGAAAAAAGTTCAGATCTATGAGTCGTTGTCTTATAAGTCTAAATGGATTGCACGGTGCACGCGGCGCCTATGTTATTGTTGCCAGTGTTTGCACAGAGCAGCGATGGAAACGGGCATCACCCTTTTATCCCCTACTGTTCTTCCACTATTCAGACTCAGTCTTTATAACCTGCACGCTTGGCATTGTCTGCCGTCTACCTGCCTCTTTAGTCCCCTATATTTTTAGATTGCTTATCTGATATTGTCATGGCGATGCAGAATAAACAAACCGTCTGGATTGCCGCAGGCTGTAGGGTTGGAACCGTACGGCAGCTCCTTTGATCAAAGAAATGTTTTATTCTGCCAAGAAGCTTGAGAAACCCGTAAAAGGGACGGATGGTCCCACAGTGAGGCAGCCTGAAGAACAATAGTCTGTAGGCTGTAGAAATGTGAGGGAAAGGGTGCAAATGTTAACAGAAGCTGTAAGGATCGCCTCTAGGGAACTCTGTGAGGTATAGCAGATAGACTTTGACTGTGGCTGTGCTTTAGATGATTGATCTGCTTCACTGCTTCTTTTTTTTCCCAACATTCGATTCACAGATATGGTTTGGCGTGTCTGTTTAAAGCTCACTGCTCTACCAAAGGAATGGACTGCATTTATAGAGGCTGTGCTCTCAACGCTGCCACACACAGCTGTTCTACTGGAGCCGGACGTCTGAGCGTCATTTCAGACACATTTTAGAGCGCAAAAAAGGAAGCCGTTTTGTGTCCTCGTTTAGTGTTGGACATCTTTGCTTGTATTTGTTTGTCAGCCAACACAAAAGCCCACACACAGATACAAGAGTCCAATAACAGACAGCAATTAGAGTCACTAATTAAAACTGAAATGCATATGTTTGTGTGGAAACCGCTGAGTCCAGGGAAGACCATCGTATTCATATGTGGAGAACATGCCAACTCTGCACAGAAACATCCCTGACAAACAATATTCAATTTTCAATTCAATTCAATTCAATTTTATTTATATAGCGCCAATTCATGAAATATGTCATCTCAAGGCACTTTACAAAGTTAAGTTCAATCATATTATACAGATTGGGTCAGATTATACAGATTGGTCAAAAATGTTCCTATATAAGAAAACCAGTTGATTGCATCAAAGTCCCGACAAGCAGCATTCACTCCTGGAGAAGCGTAGAGCCACAGGGAGAGTCGTCTGCATTGTACATGGCTTTGCTGCAATCCCTCATACTGAGCAAGCATGAAGCGACAGTGGAAAGAAAAAACACCCGTTAGCGGGAAGGGAAAACCTCTAGCAGAACCGGGCTCAGTATGAACGGTCATCTGCCTCGACCGACTGGGGGTTACAGAAGACAGAGCAGAGACACAACAAGACAGACAAAAAGCACAGAAGCACACATTGATCTAGTAATCTGTTCTATATTAGATGGTAATAGTCGGTGATCTGTCCTCCCTGGATGATTTCACAGTCAACAGAACGTCAGACCAGGTGTACCTACTATGAAGAAAAAAGAGAGAGAACAAAAAGTTAAAAGCTGAAATGACAACAGTCATTTCAATGTAATGCAATGCAAATCTGGAGAACAGTAGACTGGAGAACAGTAAAAATCAGTAGAGAGAGAAAAATAGGCCCTGATGTCCTCCAGTAGCCTAAGCCTATAGCAGCAAAACTATAAAGGTAGCTCAGAGTAACATGAGCCACTCTAGTTATAAGCTTTGTCAAAAAGGAAGGTTTTAAGATTAGTCTTAAAAGTAGACAGGGTGTCTGCTTCACGGACCAAAACTGGAAGTTGGTTCCACAGGAGAGGAGTCTGATAGCTAAAGGATCTGCCTCCCATTCTACTTTTAGAGACTCTAGGAACCACCAGCAGACCTGCAGTCTGAGAGCGAAGTGCTCTGTTAGGAACATACGGGGTAATCAGAGCTCTGATATATGATGGAGCTTGATTATTAAGGGCTTTATACGTTAGAAGAAGAATTTTAAATTCTATTCTTGATTTAACAGGAAGCCAATGAAGGGAAGCTAAAATTGGAGAAATATGATCCCGCTTGTTGATTTTCATCAGAACTCTTGCTGCAGCATTTTGGATCAGCTGAAGGCTTTGAACTGCATTTTGTGGACTTCCTGATAGTAAAGAATTACAATAGTCCAGCCTTGAAGTAACAAATGCATGGACTAGTTTTTCAGCATCACTCCTGGACAGAATGTTTCTAATTTTGGCAATATTCCGGAGGTGAAAAAAGGAAACTCTGGAAACCTGTTTAATATGGGATTTAAATGACATGTCTTGGTCTAAAATAACACCAAGGTTTTTTACTTTATTACCAGAGGCCAAGATAATGCCATCCAGATTAAGTGATTGGTTAAGAAGTTTATTTTTTGAGGACTCTGGCCCAAAGATTACAACTTCTGTCTTGTCAGAATTTAGATGCAGGAAATTTAAAGTCATCCAGCTTTTGATGTCATCAAGACATGACTGCAATCAAAGTAATTGATTGGATTCATCAGGATTTATGGATAAATATAGCTGAGTGTCATCAGTATCAATACTGATAAATATCGTACCATAGTGCAGTGCTGAATTTCCAACTTTTGCACAGTGAACTTTTCCGGTTGTCCTTTTCTAACTTCATGCTTTTACGGTGTCTTTCAAGAATTATATAATGTAATATAAAATAACCCTTGACCTTGTTCTTATTTGGGATTTTGTATGATAGACCAAAATAAAGTTGTTAATAGTTTTAAAGTGGAAGGTAAATAAAATATGGCTTTCAGCATAGAATCATATAAATGCCTTTTAAAAACCCAGCTATTTTCCCTGACTTTTGACTGATCAATAGTTTTTTGTGTTTTTTTTAGAAATCTTTAATCTTCTGTGTTATTCATCCTTATTACAGTTTAAATTTATTTGAATTTTTCAAAGTTTATTTGCATAGCTCTTATTAACAACCTAGACGGTGCCGCTAAGTGCTTTACACTTCTGGAGTAAAAGAACAAGTTGAAACAAAAGAAAGAAAATGTTAATAAAATTGTTAATATTGCAATTAAAATGTATATTTTAATTGCAATATTATAGATAGATAGATAGATAGATAGATAGATAGATAGATAGATAGATAGATAGATAGATAGATAGATAGATAGATAGATAGATAGATAGATAGATAGATAGATAGATAGATAGATAGATAGATAGATAGATAGATAGATATTATCTGGAATTATTATCTTCTATTATCTTCTAGATAAGTATTTGTATTTCTATTCATTTATTTAAAAGGGACAATGCATTTAAATAGTATACATACAAATTTGCAGAAATACTTAAAAATACAGGATTATAGCCTATGCTAATTTCCATCCTCGGTCCCCTGCCTGGGCCAGCCCAGCTATTTGCCACTTACAACTCACGCCACATGAGTCACACCTAAACGATAACTATGCATCAAATGCCCGTTTAAACAGATATGTGCCTCGCTGTCTGCTAAAAACAAGCGCAGCAGGATGCTTCCACCACCATGTTTCACAGCTTGGATTATGTATTCAGCGCGATGGGAAGTGTCGCATTTTCAGCAACAGTGTTCTTCGCTCAGGGCAAACAAAGTTAAGTAAAGTTAAGTCTCCTCTGACAGAAAACTTTCTACTACATTTTTGCTGCACCCTCTGGGTGACTTTTGCCAAACTGTAATCGGGACTTTTAACGGCCTTCTTTTAACAATGGTTATCTTTTTACCTAAAAATCCAACAACGACAGGTGAAACAACCCCAAGTTCAAATAAAGGACACAGCAAATCATCTATTGACATTTGTAGAAATAGCTAAACTTTTATAGACATTTTTAATCTCATAATCAAGATGTCCCCTTGTTTTTCTGCATAAGTGTCCATACCTAAGAGGTGATTAAACAATTGGTACGGGGACTGGGTTCTGCTATCAGTATTATTGGAGACTAACAACAAGCCAAGCACACACACACACAGCACAGGAGGCAGAGGTGCACTTTATTTGCATGCTGCTCAGTGAGATAATAAATTAAAACTCAATGTCAGAACCAAGTAAGTATGAATGGATTCAGCTTTAATGACACTTAATTAGGCAAACTTGTGACTTGTACAATTAAAAGCAAATGTCTGTTTCTCCACCTCATTCAACCGTTTCCAGACTGCCCTAGAAACATATTTAGAAAAGAACAACTTTGGTTCTGATCGCTATAGCAGACGTAACCAACACTGTGTAGGGGGTCGTAATAGTTTGGCTTAATTGTCATTGTAATTGTCAGTTTTAGGAAATAAATGACTAGCCGAGGCCCCGTGGCTTAGAGAGAACGCGTCATGATGAAATAGGCTTACGCATAAAGAGGGCTCTGGGCATCGTATTTGGCATTGCATGCTTGTAAAGGCTGTATGGTGAGGTCACTGCTGATTGGGCCGTTGGTGGGGGTAAGGTTGGAGAGCTGTGATGCTTGCTGCAGATGGGGGAGTGTGGGAACCAACTGACCGGTGCACAGTAAGTGGGGGTGGGGGGGTCGGGGGTAATAGATGAGGTAAATGTTTTGGAGCCGAACAGTTAGCATGTTGATTTCTTCACTCCTCATGTCCCAGTTCTACGGGCGCTGTGGAGCAGAGCGGGTCGCTATAGGAGTGCAGTGCCACCCTGTTGGATGACGGATGGGTTGTGCTGCTTGATGCTAAAAATACCAACATGGAATCAGCGTACGCTGTAACAGAATATGCTCTCCATTATATAAGGACTCCGAGCGTGAGGAAAAGAAGGCATGACTCCGGTGATAAACAGTTTGTTTAGTGTGTTTGGCTGTTTTTTTCAGTCTCCTCCCCTCTGCTAGGCCTGTTTGAAGTGTTTTCCAGCACCGGAACACATCTAATAGATCTCTGTTTGGACCCTCTTAGATGTATACAGCAGTGCCTTTGCCAAAGCATTCAGACGCCTTGAACTTTTTTCTCTCTCCGTTTTGTCCCATTTCAGCCACAAACCTAGTCGATTTCTGAAGAGATTTTATGTGATACACCAAAACAAAGTCGTGGATCATTGTTTCAGACTTTTTTTACAGTAACAATCTGGTACGGCATGAAAGTGGATTTCGCCCCTGTTAACCTTATACTCAAAAAAATGAAATCCAGAGCAATCAAGTGCCCTTATAAGTCACACTCATAAAATCTTATTTGTTTTTAGGTCTGGACTTTGACGGGGCCATTCGAACAAAGGATTGATCTAAAACATTATTTTGCAGCTCTGGCTGTACTTTAAGGGTCCTTGTCCTGCTGGATGGTGAACCTCCACCTCAGTTTCATGTCTTGGAACATCGAACAGGTTTTCTCAAAGATTGCTGTGTTTATAGCCGTTTCTAGACAGCTCCACCGAATCGATAGTGTGTTTTGGACTTTGGCAGTGTTATTTTTTTGCCCCACATGCCTTTTAGCATGTAGGTTGGAAAGTTTATTTTCTGTCTCTTCTGACTAAAGCACTTGCTACATGGCCTGTGGCAAACTGCCGTGGGATGTCTTATTGCCTTCTTCCATTGATGTTTTTTCGTTGCCACTCTTCTGTAGAAGCTAGGCATGTGGAGCCTACAACTAATAGTTGTTCTGTTGACAGATTAAATTACAAATGTCTGGAAGATTGTTGTTGTAACATGACAGTGTGTGAAAAAGTTAAAGCAGTATTGCCATCTTTCCAAGGGACTGTCTTTACTGTACTGTCCTGTTCGCTCCAACGTGAGCGTTGTTCACAGACTCTTACTGTCATCATGGGTTGGGACGGTTGGTATTCTCGTACTATTACAGGTAAAACTGAATAAAAATTTCTTTTTCAAACTGACCATAGCCTCTTTTGAGTCAGTAGCAATAAAGGTTTTTATGGAATGTCCTCACAGCGACTGTTTTCATCTTCCAAAGACTATGCCTCCCTCCCTCCTTTGATCATATTTTAAAAAGCCCACAATGAAAGACCAGCTGTCCCTTGCCCTCTGCTGGCTCTGAGCAGGCCCCAGATAGATGCTCGATGTTTAACCTCTGTCGCCCCCTGCGCCCGAGGCTGCACACACGCTCTTGCCAAAGCACACACACTCGCAGCCCAGGCTTGGATGCGGGGCCATCACCGGCAGGCGTCAGGTTACTCGGGCCCAGAACCAAGCGAGGTCCCCTCCTTGCAAACGAAGGCTTTGATGAGAAACCTTCATGCTCCGGGCTGCAATTGCTCAGCTCAAAATCGTCATGCTCATACACACCGCTCTTGATGCTGGTCGTCAGAGCGCCGTTCTGTGAAAGTCGACCATATGACAGAAATAGAGCCCAGCAGCCTTTAATGTTGGAGGCTTCCCGAGAAAACACAGGCTGCTGGTGGAACTCCTTGGAATAAATTAGGGCTTGTGTGGCCAGCTCGTATGTTACTATAAGAGAAGAGATCGCAGTCTGTTTTGAAACTGTAGCTAATCAAACACAGTGGAGGAATGTCTGTGCGGCTTACATCCCCTGCAAAATGCAATAAAGTTACAGCTGAAGTCTTCCGTGTTTTTCACTCTCATTTTCCCTCTTTATAGCTATGCTAACATCATGGCAATGCATGCCCAAAGCCGTCTGATGGATGATTCCGACACAACGAGATTAATCGTCACAGCTGAGTAAAAAGAAGCTCCAGCAGATCTCTTGTGGTGTCTTTTTCCTCCAGAATGGATGTTACCTCTCCATCACCTGGCTTCTTGCATCTGAAATGACTGCTTGGATGGGAGCTCATTTTCTGAGTGGTCTTTCCTTTTGATGCTTCTATAAAATATATTACAATATCTGGCTGGATGCCGCTATGAGAATTTGCTGTTCCAAAATGGCATGTATTTAGATGAAGGTTCCTCATTCCGTGTTTGGCAACATATATTCATGTGTGTGAATTTAAAGCCGGCTCATGTTTGCGTTTTTACACATATTTTACTGTTGTAGTGGAAAAGGTTTTTTGCCCATCGAGGCTCAGAACAGAAACAATCCCACATTCTCATCTGTCTCAATCAGTCAGGAATTGGAGTTGGCTAATTTTCTAACTGAACAGCTCTAATTGGGGAGCAGTACATTAAAGACTGGAAAATCAGATTTTTTCCCCCTGTTCAATACTAAAAACTACTATTTTCCATCTATTAATGGATTAACCAACATCATGTACTTCCAGGCACTTTTATCAGGTTAATCAAAATTAGATCAATGTACTTGCGCTTTGATGCATAAATGCTGTTAATTTTGTAATATTTTCATTTTCTGTTGGATCCAAAACTACTATTTGTATCAAAGAATCTGGAGAACATTTTTTTCTTTTCATGTGTGTTTTACATGTCCTTGAATTTTTTTTTTTAAATCAGTCAAAATCAGAATCTGCAGTTAAGACTTAAAAGGAAACCAGAAATTGGTTTTGACCTGGGAAAGTCATATTTGGTGCAACTCCAACTGTGAAGCCCAGGGGTCAAAAATCCATTATGTGACAATTTATCATCCAAGTGTCATTGCGACTGTGTCATGATGGGTCAAAATTCAGACTGGTAACTGAAGGGAGTGTTATATTATTGTGCGTGTACATCTCTAGTAATGTACACCATGAAAGAGAAGGTAGGAGTGGAGCTAAGCTTTCTTCTCCCACTAATGTCATGATTATATTGCATCAAATATAGTAGCTGTAGACAATCTGAATAAATTGTACTGATTTTTGCAATGAATTCCTGCACCAGCATATTGGGTGTACAACATCATGCAAGAGTTGTCATGAAATGTGAGGTTTTTGCTGGGCCAGAAATCGGACATGTTCTCGGAAGCCCCATGATGAAAGTCAGGTTTTAATGAAAAAACAAAACAAAAATACAAAAACAAGTTTACAGCTGACAAAAATCTAGAAGAACAACATAGCAACCGGGAGCAGGGAAACAAACAGAAGGGTAAGAAGCGTAAGTTCACGGAGTCAGCAGAGACCAGGGAGTTTAAATACAGAGGGAGGTGCAGAGTAAAGTGAGGCAGAACACAGGTGAAAGTGATCAGAAGGAAATGAAGACCAGCTGAGACCAATGAGACAGATGAGCTGAGGAGAGGGCAGCAATGAACTGAAGGGGAACACGGGAAATTAACAAAGTGTACAAAGAATAAAATAAGAACAGAATCCACTAACTAATCCACAAAAGTAAGACCTATAAACAAACCCTAATAAACCAAGGAAGGCACAAGCCAGGAACTTAAAGAACCGGCCAAAATACATACACCAGAGGAAAACAAAACACAGACACCTGGAGATCATGACAAGAGTGGGTATTTAGCTTCCCGGTCATGGTTTTTATTCCATTGGAGGATTATGCTAGACAGGTTGGACCCACAGTAATCATACAGTGCTTAATCAGAGGTAGACATTGTTAAAGCTGAAAATAAAACTACTGAGAGAGTTAGCCTGTTTATTGAAACATACATTTCCTTATTCAATCATAAGGAAATTTATGTTTGTTTGTTTTTTGCAACTCCAAATCAGGGCCAAAGCAGAGTTGCAAAAGAATATTTGCAACTTAAGCTATTCTTCACAATGGATAGTGGTATTTGGTAGTTTGAGGGTAAAAAATTCACAATCTTTATATCAGAATCAGCTCTATTTGCCATATATGTGTACAAATACGAGGAACGAGGAATTTCATTCTGGATCGTACAATGCTCACCATGTGCTTACTTATACAATAAACCTCAAACATAAAATCAAAGACACACACACACACACTGTAAACACTGGGTTACGTCACGGTAAGTTTTTCCTAACCCTGCTAGTCCTAAAGTATCCCTAGGGCACCAACTGTTTGCATTATCTCCTACAAGCTGTAACAATGGTGGTAAAACTATTGCTTTACTGTTACCTTACACAAAGAACAGGTAGGAATATCATAATATCATCCAGATAGAATGTCTGATATGGTTTCAAATGCATTTTCATTTCTAAATGAATAATTACAACATTGCAAAAAATCCTGCTGTGACTATTTTTCATTCAAAATTAGGATTACACAACATACTAGCCGTGTTTCAGAGCTTGGGGTTAACAAACATAACTGTAGTAATAGATTTTGGTCATAACTGTGCAAAGAATGTGATAAATTACTATTATTACCAAAATTCCTCTCTCATAATAAAAGATGCTCTTGATATTTTGAGAGTTGGTTTGGATCTGAAGCCTGCTTTCAGGCTAATTTTTTAAAAAAATCCTTTTCTCCCAGTTTTATGGCTCCTGGGCAAGGACAACGGAAATCTGATGCAAAACGAGCACAGATTACTCGCATTTTTTGCACACGATAGGTGTGTGCACCCACATCTTATTAGTGCTATTTAGTTTGGGAATCAGACACAAAAAAAGAGCCGACAACAGGCATGAATAATGTCCGAAATGTGGAGCTAAACAGCGAAGTCATATATATATAGCAGTCAGTCAGGGATAGGGCAGTTTTACCATCTTAAAGCTTTGAAGCCACATGTTCTGCTTCATCGATCCATCAACAAACTCACACACAGATGGCAGCTACGGCTGAGACGGCAGTCTGCTGGGTTTTCCTTGACACATTTGTTTTATTTACATCATGTGGAATAGCAACATATGATTAAAGCAACTGATATTATGTTCCTGCAGATGGCGGGGATAATCGTATTAGGGGATGTAAAAGATTGGATATATTTTCGCTCACGGAGACCACGAAGAAAACAATCCAAGATATCTTTTGAATACAATATCAATCACTATCAATCCTTGAGTGGGTAGCATACGTCTCCCACTGTAACAAGGAACTTTGCTCCATGCAAGCGCTATCGTTTAGCTGACATGGAGTAACATTTACTGGGAGAGGTTTGTTGATAATTCCTCCTAAGAGATTTTTGTTATTGGAAACAATAGTCACCCCCCTTTTTCCTTCTGTCTCCATTGTCAGAGATACTGTAGTCTCACTTTGATGAGTGGACTCTTGTTACTTAGAGATAGCTGTCTGCATGCAGCTGTGGATGAAAATATTGGGTGTATTTGGGAAAGCGCCCATTGTTGGACTTCTTGAGAGAATGGGTCAGGGGGTCAGTAGCCAGTGTATTGGATGTGTTTGATGCCAACTGACTGACAGACGGCCACGTGCATTATCTCCAGGAAAACGAAATTGCTCCCCTAATCTACTTACACTGGAATTCTTGCAAAGAAAACGCTGAGGAGCAGAGCTAGTGTAGACGAGGATTCACTTGCACGTCTTGAAGACAAAGTAACTCTGTGTTGCTACTTTTCTTTTTCTGTTTTAGTGGATGTCAACGGTATCTGTTTAGTTGTTGTTTTTTAATCTCCAGGGATCCTGTTCCCGTAGGGTATAATCTGCTTGTACGGTTTTCTAGCTGGAGGGAGTGACAACATCAAACAGCAAGATAAACTCTAGGTTGACCTGAGACTTCCTCTGTCCTCACCAGGCCAGCTGACAGCTTTGCTAGGGCCCGGGACAACGCAGTCTTTTTGCCCCCCCCCCCCCCCCCCCCCTACACCTGCCGCCACCACACACACACACACACACACACACACAAAGTCAACTTAACTGTATACTTCATGCCCTGGAAATCTCGGTATTTTATATTGGATATTTTCAACCCATCTATTGAATTTAGTGCACTAGTTGATTTTTTCTTCATCCGAGAACAGCAAGCACTGCAGTCAAAATATGGCCTTTTTTTTGACCTGCTGTATATTAGCCAGTCCCTAACAATTTTTTTCCCTTCCATTGCAGGAAGTAGAATATGTTAGATACTTTAGGAATTCTCTGCCCTCTGAATCTCTGAGAAAGGCTTCCTTTTTGCCATTAAACACACAACATTCACAGATACTTTTGACATTTAAGCTTGATGTATCATGAAACTGTTGACCTTTCGGGTTTTGTGATTTTTATTCTATTATTACAATTATATAATAATAATAATAATAATTTTATCTTTGTTTTTTTTTTCCTAATCCACCTCATGTATCTTTCAATCCTTATTTAATTTTGTCTGTGTTGTGTGCACCTGCCTGTTGCTTTAATCCTATAAATTTCCCCGTCGTGAGATAAATAAAGGATTAGCTAAATAACACTTTTTAATAGGATATATGTACTGGGTTCTTAAAAAGTCTTAATTACATTTTCTGTGTGGGCTCCAGTAGCATATGATATATAATATCTACTTTGAAAGTTAACATGAAGTGCTGCTGAAGATGAACTCTGATCTACCTGGATGTATTCTGGAGGACTGAAACGCCTCAGTCAGTGACGTCAATCTGTGGGTCTGTCGGGGCAATGAGAGACGTTTCGTCTCCTTTTCTGTTTCTCGACGTTTTCTTGCTCATGGTTTTTCACGTGCTTAGATAAAGTTGTTGAGTTTCCACTAAATTTAACCGGCTTTTTACAAAACATACAGCTTGATTTCATTTACGGTATTAAAATAAAGCCAAACGCCGCTTATTTCCCTCTTCATGCTTTTCAGCTGCTGCGGTCTCTCTCCCAGTCTGAAGAAGAGCCGCGCGGTTGTTTGTGTGTTGAGTGAAGAGAAGCTGAGTGGGCGGGCCAGGCTGAGCCTGCGTGCTGATTGGCTGGCGCCACTGAGCCATGTACGAGAGGGGAGGGGGAGCAGCAGAGAGCCGTGACACACAGACTGCTGCTGCAGTTAGTGTGCGCGCTGACTGACACTGACCATTTTAATGATCAGAGTGTCAGTTTTGGGCCCCCCTCTGTCCTGGGCCCGGGACAACTGACCCGTTTGTCCCCCCCTGTTGGCGGGTGTGGTCCTCACTATCGCTATCGTAGCCCATCAGAGGGTGCTGACAGACGAAACACTCTTATCATTTTATTCCTGTGGGCTTTCCTTGTTCGTTTTAAACTTTATAAATTCTTCTAAACATAAGCGCCTGTTCAAAAATCCTCAAAGGGACCAAGATGAAAGGATGGGCGGTAAAGGTGTTTTCATTTTACTTTAAGTAAAATAAAATAATATGTCCAGTTTCTGGGTTTAACAAAGTATGATTAACTCCTGTTTTATAATGCATACAAGCAATACATAAGTGTAATCAGAATCAGAATCAGACAGAATCAGAATCAGACAAACTTTAATAATCCCAGAGGGAAATTGCTGTTTCAGTACAATCGCCATAACATATACCATATACAGTGCGAGGTTCGAGTAATTGTACCCCTTGAATTTTAGCATTTAGTCACATTAAAAGCAATTTTAGAATCTTAGATGATTTACCAACGACGAGGTTAAAGTAAAAACAATATTTCACAATCTCCAGGTGTTTAGTAGGGATGTAAATCACCAGCTTTACCCCGATACAATGTTATATTGATGTGTTTGGATGACAATACGATATTTACGGATATCACAAAGTCTTTTACGAATTCCGATCGATGCAAAAAGATATGATGTAATTTCATCTGCCCACCTAACATTATTGTTTACACGATATCAAGTCAGATAAAAAATATGATTTGACCATTTTATTTCTCAGCTCTTACATTTAAATCAGGCATTTAAAACAAAAACAGCATTCTTCTAATCTTAAAATAATAACAGATCACATGTTCACTACAGTTTGCATGAATTTCAAAATAAAGGTGTATCTTAAATATGACAATATGTATCGATATTTTAATTGAATCGTTTGTCATGTAATTGATATATCGATGTTGATCGATGTATTGTTACACCCCTAGTGTTTAGGTCTTGGATTTTGTTTTCTGTTGGCATTTTGAGTGTTTCCTTGTTGCTTATTTATGTTCAGTTAGGCCCTATCATTTCATGCTTTTGTGGGATTAAATTTATTTCTCTTTGCTTGCTATTTATCTTTTCCCCTTGGTTTGCAGTTAGGTCAGCTTCCTCTGTTAATCAGCCCCCTTCCCTCAGCTGCCCTGCCTTCATTCTGCCTTAGCAGCTGCTAAGAAGTTTCCTCTGATTAGCTCCTCTGGTTCTCCACCAACTACCTTTGTGTTTAAGCTCACTGGTTGCTCATCAGCCAGTCTCTGCATTTGGGTCCTCCACAACCAAAACAGGACAGATAATCCAGTTTTCAAAATGTTTTTCAAATGAAAAACCTAAAAAATGTGGCACCAACTTGTATTTAGTTCCTTTTACTCCAGTATCGCTAAATAAAATCCAGTGTAAACAACTGCCTTCAATCAGTAAATAGAGTCCTCCTATGTGTAATGTAATCTCCAGCTGTTTTTTGAGGGGCTCAGAGGTTTTATTAAAGAACATTAGGGGATAAAACAGCATTGTGAAGACCAACGAGCATCACAGAGAGATGAGGGAAAATGATGAGAAGTTTAAAACAGAGTTTGTTTATAAAACAATATTCTAGGGCTGGACTGATATCAATATCTGATATTAATATTGGTGTTATGTCCGATAACCGATATTTAACAACGTGTCTGTGTAAAACCTTGTACTAACTGAAAACTATGCTAACTAATTTTTTTATGTGGGTTATAGTCCAGACTTATACCCTGTTTTTTTGTTTTTGTTTTTTTTAAATCTCTGCTTCATTTAAAAAATAACAACAATCCTGGCTGCAATGCATCACTGTCACATGACCGGACAAAAAAACGCATGTCCAACCCCCTCCCCCGCTTAAAACACAGGCAGAAAGGGCAACTAGATGGAAATAAACATCGATTGATAATATCGGCCTAGTTTTACTTATCGGACCGATACTGATGTGTTAAAAAATGACTAACATCAACCGATACCGATGTTAATGCCGATATATCTTTCATCTCTACAATATTCCTATTAGAAATGAATAATCTAAAAACGGAGCTGCAAACCTAGCAAGACATGGCCATCCAACCAAACGATTAGGTCAACCAGAGAGAGCTCACAGAAATGGTCATTTTGGGGGAACTGCAGAGATTCACATATCAGGTGGGAGAATCTGTTCACAGGACAAATATTCATTAGTCATGGACTTGTTAAATCTAGCTTCGATGATAGAGTGGCAAGAAGAAAGCCATTGTT
This sequence comes from Fundulus diaphanus, assembly GCA_037039145.1. Classification (NCBI taxonomy): domain Eukaryota; kingdom Metazoa; phylum Chordata; class Actinopteri; order Cyprinodontiformes; family Fundulidae; genus Fundulus; species Fundulus diaphanus. The sequence continues at coordinate 15,389,925 of CM073136.1, read as the reverse complement.
CAAAGTCTTAAATTTTGTTTGCAAGGTACGAAGTGGGCCACTGCAAATATGTGCAAGAAGATCCTCTGGTCTGTTAAACCCAATGGCCTTTATACCAAACACCATTTTAGAGGTTAACTAACTGCACATAACCCGGAACATACCATCCCCATGATGAAACATGCTGGTTGATGCATCATGTTGCAGGCATGGTCTTCTACAGCAGGGACAGGGGACCTGGTCAGAGTTGATGGGAGGATGGATGGAGCTAAATACAGGATAATCCTTGCTTGAAACATCTTAGAGGTTGACCTCCCACACCCAAATGGGTATTAAGCTATTTCACTCAGATGAATGGGCACAATTCTCCATTAATTTGGGTTGGTCAATCATATAAAATACCAATAAAAGATATTGAAGTTCACAGTTGCAATGTGATACAATCTGAAAAAAGATTGAATTTTTACAACTTTAAAAAAAAATAGCTTAATGCATGGTCAGATGATCCTGCATCTTAAGTTCTGACTCCTACACAGAATGAGTAGAGCCAGTGGTAGATTGGGGACCATTGTGTATACTTGTTTGTTGTCAGAGGCTTGAAAATTTCCATTGACTGAAGAAGTTTTGTGTTCGTTCAAAAAAACAAAAATAGAGCAGGACAAATTTAAAATGAATAAACACCTGGATATAATAATGACGAGTCATTAGTATTTATCAATTCCTTTTGCTAGATGGGAACAAAATCTTGGCTTGTGATGTTTCCTCTTGTTTTCTTGCATATGGGTGCGGGATGGGGAATGAACGTGCCATTTTCCTGCCCCCATGTTCAGCAGCATAGCAGAGTCGGTGTACGTGGCCCTGTGGAAATAAAGGCTCTGGATGAAAGAGGACAGATTACTTATTCAGCCGGCCCATTTAGAGGAAGCGAAGCCTGTACGGATCACGCTGGCAAACTTTAGATTACTCACAGGTGCAACTGTAGGAGAGACACACGGCTACCTCCACCTTCACCCTCGATCTGTTGCGTTCCGTGCCTTACTCTTTCTTTCATCCCGTCGCTCCATTGCATACGCTTGTGTTTCGTCACCTTCAGCTCTGTGTCTGTTATCGGCGGCCTTTATCTCTCCGGTCACGGCGCGTTTCGGCACGTACCGCCTTTGTCCCTTATCACCAACCTACGCAGCTTATCAGGCCCTCTTTTATGCGCAGGATTTTTCTTTTTTCCCTTTTGTCTGCTGTCGGAATTTCTTCTTTATCCCCGCAGTTGCTCACAACGACTCCGCTGCAGGAAAGTTCTCCAGCAGGGTCAGTTGTGTTTTCTCTTTTCTGCGAAACAGAAGCAGGAGGGGCCTAGGGGCAGGTAATGTCATGAGGTGTGCTTAGTGATTTCTCAGGTAGGGAAAAGTGTCATTTTAGCATCGTCACTGTTGGGACATCTGCTTTCATTTCTTAATCAATATGAATTGCTTTTATTTAAAAAGAAAATGAGCAAGGTGTCAGTGAAACTGCCTTGCATTTTCTACTCTGTCCATAGAGACTTGCTTATAATAATCATATGCAACTCATAAAACAAAAATGTTTATTTACATTTTTTTAAAATAATAAGTCTTTGCAAAATTGGACCATCTTATCCTGCTGTGGACTTTTGATGTGCTGTAGTTGACCCCAGCAACTACAAATGGTTTGCTGCCCTTTTTATAGACCGCACGATAACAATGTCACCACTGAAATGGCTTCAGTCAGGACATTATCGGGCACATTTACTGCCTCTTGAAGGCAGAGATTGTGCACTAGCTCAAGATAAGCTTTCTTGTTGACTTTATGTGGTGGAGTGCATATGTGTAAACACAATGAAGGGCAATGCCTGCGACCTCGTGGTGGAGAAAAACCCTGAAGCCTGTCTAGCTGGGAACAGAACAGTCAAGAAAGAAAGCATACTTTGGAAGGGATATTCTAGCCAGAGTCTGCTCCTCCTTGAGGGTCACCATGGTTGACAGGGACGTCAGTGATTCATGTTTGGTCTACCTATCTGCTCCTGTTCCACCTTTAGTGCAATTGGCCTAGAGGGGCAGTAGACGACGGTATGCTTCTGATTGGCTCCACACCAAAGAGCTCAGCACATCAGCTGTCGCAAGTCTGAGCCTAAGGCTAGACCCATTGCGTGCAACCACTTCAGCAGCCAATTTAGCTTCTGAAAAGAAGTGACAGGCTGTACTGGATATAAAGATATAATTTACTAAGAAACGTTTAGCTCTTTCTTCGTTCCTTTTATGTTCAGTGCATCCAGAAACAGAATTAAGAAACGCCGATTAAAAAAAAAAGCTTCCATTTTGACTCTGTTTTTCCCTCTATAGAACATTTTCTGGCCTATTCTATCGCGTTTCTGTTGCACATGTTCGGGAGTAAGTACGTGAGGGTGAATATTGCTGTATTCCTGCATCATGTAGAAGAAAGTGGTGTTGCTTAGATGAGGATTGAGTTTTGGGATGACTCCTCCAGATGATCCGGTGTGTAGCTGGAGCAGCAACACAGCTGGAATTGTTATCTCTTTTGATATCACGGCTACATGTAATGTGGAAAACACCCCCAGCCGGCCCCACTTCCTCCTCAAGCAATTGGGGTTTCACATGCCAGTTGGCTTGTATAGTCCCCTGGAGATTTGTAGTTCATTTTGCAGAATTCCTACTTTGCTATGTAAACTATTTCCCCTTTGCTATCAGCAATGACAGAAGATTCCTGGATTTACGTTTTGTTTTTCTGTTTTGCATCTTGACATTAGATTAGATTCTAAACCACATTCAGGGTCTTACCCCATCTTCTTACCTTTACAAGATGTTTCTTAGAAGAGAGCAGAGGGGAGGAAGTGCTTTAGATGTTATGCCTGTCTACCCAGAAGGGCTGCGTGTTGAGACACACCCCTCCCTCCTCCCAATCTTCCCTTTCCCACCTTCCCTTCACACCCCTTGCACTGATCTCCCGGCCCATCAATGCCTCCTGAGGCGAAAGTTCTGTCTCTCTTGCCAGAACTGTCTGGCCTGTGGGATCCACGTAAAGTGACAGACACACCTTGCCAGTAAAAACAGAGCAAACATCACAGCGGTGCTCTGAAGCAAAGTACATTTTCTCATGCTTGTGCAAGTGGGACTTTCTGAATGTGGAGTAAGGCAGAAATAAGACACATTTCTGTCATTTTTGCTTTTGCCATCACTTTCAGAAATGGTAACTTTTCTCAGCATTAAAGGTATAGTGGAGGTTTTTTTTTACAGAAATGTAGGTAAAAAATGCCCAAGTTTGAAAAACGACGCACGCGCGAGACCATCTTAACTGCTCTACCACTCCTTAGTGGATCACATGAAAAAATCTCCCAAATCCACTCTGGTCTAATTTCTTTTTACCGAGGCCTTCCTCTTCGTATGAACTTGTATGCAGTTTGCTTCTTGGGACTCTCCCCCATGTTCAAAGTGTACGTGTGAGCAGTGGAGCTACAATGAACGGCCAACACTGACGCTAGCTGGATACGTAAACACTAAAAGTGCACAGCCAGCAAGAGGAAACTAGCCAGAAACGAGCACCCACAATGGCGTTAGGTGAGCGCATCAGAATGATTTGCATGTGGGACAATCAATAGATAAGGTTATACCCCCGCGACTCAAAGCCGAAAAAAGATCGTCCACTGTACCTTTAAAGTACCCTAGTTGTATGATAATCAGTGGCATATTTTTTTTTAAGTGCTAGGTATGCATAACTTGGTTTGTGATATTTAAGTTAACTGCTAAACGTTTCTATAATTGAAAGACCTTTTATTGAGATGCCAGAGGAGGGGCCAGAGTGACATGAGTATTCTCCAGTTGTTTACAGCGTAGAGCAGTGCTGGCTCTGCCCTGCCTATTGTTACACACTGCCAATCAGCTGGCTCAAAGAAGGCTTCTTCAGTTTTCTCTTTGTTACAAAAAAGGCAAATTTGCCTGTTTGGAAATATTTTTGTTTGTAAAAAGCATGACCAGCTGGGACGTTGAAACTAAAGGAACGCCAGTCAATTCAGTCATAATACTAAAATACTAACATTTTATTTTTGTTGCTGGCATAGGTGATTTCATGTCCTTCTCTGTACCTCTTTTTTGTGGAGGTCCACAAGGTTCAATTTTAGGCCTTTTCTTTTTCTCTCTCTGCTAAGCCTCCCATTCGTACCGGCAGTAAGTCCAGAAAACTGCCTCTACCCTTTTAACCAGAGCACAAAATGGTGAACGTACTTCACCAGTTTTCTCTGCTCTCATGTGCCCTATAGAATAGATTTTAAATTTAACCTACTGCCATACAAATGCTCCACCAAACCTCCCTGGGAAGGTTCAGCCTTATCTTCCAACTGGGTCTCCAATGTCTGCTAAGCAATTGCCATTAGTTTACCTGAAAGCTATGCACAGAGGGGATTAGGTGTTTGTTGCCACTGCATCTAAACTGTGGAATAAGTATGCGTTAAATGTTAGACGGGCTACTTCTCTCCCCATTTTGAAATCTTTGTTTTAACAGATCACCCGCTATTACCATCTAATGTAGAACAGATTACTGGATCAATGTGTGCTTCTGTGCTTGTTTGTCTCTCTTGTTGTGTCTCTGCTCTGTCTTCTCTGACCCCCAGTCGGTCGAGGCAGATGACCGTTCATACTGAGCCTGGTTCTGCTGGAGGTTTTCCTTCCCATTAATGGGGAGTTTTTCTTTCCACTGTTGCTTCATGCTTGCTCGGTATGAGGGATTGCTGCAAAGCCATGGACAGTGCAGACGACTGTCCCTGTGGCTCTACGCTTCTTCAGCAGGAGTGAATGCTGCTTGTCAAGACTTGATGCAATCAACTGGGTTCCCTTATATAGGACATTTTTTGACCAATCTGTATAATCTGATTGAATTTGACTTTGGAAAGTGCTTTGAGATGACATGTTTCATGAATTGGTGCTATATAAATAAAATTGAATTGAATTGAATTGAATCTGGGTTTCATCACAATGTAAGCTGAACATTTATTTTTACTTGTGGATTTTACTGGTATGCTGTTCTGTTATACTTATTTAGATTTGTTATATGCAGCACTTTAGTTCAGCTCTGTTATTCTTAAACCCAGGACCTACTTGCTGCAAAGCAACAGTGCTACCAACTGCACCACTGCGCAGCCCTTGTTGCTCCTTTGATCACAAAAGATGTTTGATATTCAATTACAACGTTTCAGACAAGAATTAGTAAATGTGCAGCTGTTCCATAACAAAAGAAGCCATTTTCTGATAGTACTCATTGTGGAAACGTCAGGCCACTTGTTGCCAGATTGCCATGCTAATGATATTGTATTGTTTTGATAGATGGAATGATGCGTTTACCTGGCACCTTGGAGAAACATGTGTATAAACTGTGTTTTGTGCCAACAATCACATAGGGGCCAGCTACTTGACTTCATGGCAATACTGCTGAAACTTGAACTGTGTAGCAGACTGCCTATCACGATGACTCACTTCAGGCTCAGCGTTAATAAGCCTGGCAGAGTGACAGCATGACTAAACATAAGCTTGAGTCACACGTCTGCTCCTATTAATTTAACCAATCTTTGCGAACTCAACAACCGGTCCGAATAGCAATACATATTAAGGGATACACCTGTGCCTGTTGCAAAATGATTGATGCGTATTAGGCAGAATTATCTCCTCTGCAGTGGCTAAGCCTGTTGAATTGACTGAATCACATCTTATGGTGGGATACAGTTGGGAAAACAAAACAATGAGATGAGCACCTTACTGTAGCATGTATGCCCTTTTTAAAATGATCATGCTGCAAGAGGGAGTGTTCTTTCTGCCTGGCTAGAAGTGAATGATGTAATTTTGTAATCCTGTACTGCAGGCTATGATAGTCGGAGCGGTTCAATGGTTAAAGTGGCCCCCACTTGGAAGATGAAACAGGACATTGCTAAAATAGATTCAGATCATGTTTGTCTGTGTTTTACCATTCAGGAGAATTCACAAAGACAATATATTTTAAGTGGGATTAAAACAAGGAAACCAATAAAGTGCAATGAATGAAATGCAATACAGAACTTGGCCTCATCCTATAAACTGTTGTTAAAATTTTAAAAAAACTTTGTGCTGTTTTCAGGTGTTGTATTTGTTGATGCAAACTCCCTAAAAACATCCAAAAGGACCGACCTGACAGAAGAAACGGACCCATATCACGACAAGTTTTGTTCTCCTGAGGAACATTCATTTGGAGGAGCTCATAAAAACCCAAAAACCCTCAAAGTAAATAATTCTTGAATTAGGACAGATTTAACAGGCTAAACGATTTTCTCGTGTCTGTTGCTTATCACACTTAGAATTTTCGTTTGTGCGGTTTAGTGTCGCTTCAGTAGTGAATACGTGCATGTGAAATGATGCTTTGCTACTTACCTCTCGTCTGCTGCTGAGGGGCGCTGCTGCCCACTGTGCCCTGAGTAGGAGAGGTGGACAGGAGGCGGGACCGAGGGGCACTGTCTCCCTGACTTTCTAAGAAACGGGAGGAACAGCTGAAACAGAAAACAAAATGACGTTTCAATTACAGCACAGACAAGGTCCAAAAAGGATGGAAGCATGTGTGTTGATAACGGATTAAAAAAACTTCATGGCTTGCTGAGCCGTTTGTCTGGTGCACCCCCACGGCCCGCACAAGGTGCCCTACACGTGGGCGGAGCGCCGCCGCCGCTGACCCCTCGCCTGTCTCTGTTTTACTGTTATTTGGCCTCTTCATATCACCAAAGCTTTTCCAGTTACATTACTGATTTTGCCACCAATATTTTTAGGGGCTCAACCGGTATAGGTAAAATTGATCTTTATAGGGACATATCCAATTCTCTATTTATCTATGACAGTCTTGTTTTATCTTAACATTACGCAGAGTGGTTAAATCAGCAGCATGCCATGCCTATCAAAAATGGTCCCTTTCTCCTTCAGTTCTAATCGTACTCCCAACTCCGCCACTGACTGGAGCACTCACAATAGGTTGCAGGACGTCCTAAGCCAAAGTAAGCTCAGAGTGGCTTTGGGACTGCTAGCCTGAAAAAGGTTGTCATAACCTGGGTTGAAAGAGCTGCAGATGTTGGCCAGTTTTTGGAAATTCCCAGGTTTTTATTGCGTGTGTGTATTATAAAGAGCACTAATCTCTGAGCATGCTACATGTTTCATACTTAAATTGTCAACCTGCTCAGCAATGAAGGAAACACATTCAAATGATATGATAAGTGGAAAAAGAACACAGGCGTAATCACAATATCATTGTGTGCAATATTGCAATAGCAAGGAGATGCTTGAATTTCTTTTTTTCTAGAATGTAATATGTCAAGTCTCATGCGTTCACACATGTATAATCATTTTGAACATTTAAATGGACTAACTTTTTTTCTTTTTTTTTTTGCCCAGACAAGGAGTATTTCTGTAATGTTTCGGTAGTGTCCTTGATGCTTAGAGCTCATGGAGAGAGGTGTGAACATCGTGTAATGGTAAAGAAACAAAAGTGTATTGAAAATGAAAGTGGATCGTAGCAATATTGTCAAGATACATATTTTCCCAAAATTGAGCCGCCCAGTAATGTCATAGTTTTCTAAGATGAACCCTGGAAGCACACCACGCACACGGAGCTTTATTTCTGAGAGTTTATTGAATGAAGGATGAGCAGTGGATGAAGGAAACTGGGGGTGTAGATTGAAGCAGGAGCTGACGGACCGGAGAGAGTTCTAAGGAGAGCAGGGCTGCTGGAGTACAGAGGCAGCAGGAGATCCAGGCGACAAAGCAGCGAGCAAACTTGGAGCACAGGCAGTCCAGTAACAGAGCAGAGTTCAAATTTAGAGCACGCGAGTGGCAGGAAAATCCAGCAGCTAGCAGAGGCTTTACTTGAGACACAGATGAGGCAGGAAACCCAGCAGCTAGCAGAGGCCTTACTTGAAGCTCAGAGGTGGCAGGAAAATCCAGCAGCTAGCAGAGGCCTTACTTGAAGCTCAGGGGAGGCAGGAAACCCAGCAGCTAGCAGAGGCTTTACTTGAGACTCAGATGAAGCAGGAAACCCAGCAGCTAGCAGAGGCTTTACTTGAGACACAGATGAGGCAGAAAACCCAGCAGCTAGCAGAGGCCTTACTTGAAGCTCAGGTGAGGCAGGAAACCCAGCAGCTAGCAGAGGCTAAATTGAAGCTCCAAAGTGATGGGTCCGGCAACACTGATGCGTCGATGCATGCGTTGAGCTGATAGAGCAACACCCGTGTCGATGCACGTATCGCTATGGGAAAGTCGCGTGACCGATACAGGAACTGTTTCGAACTGACTCTGACGCGCCAAAGCAGTGTTCCTCTAAGCTGCGCTTAGAGGAGCACGCTGAATCCAGCATCTGGATTCAGCGTGCACAGCAAAGCTATGCTGCGCAGTAAATAAAATCCAAGCGGAACTGTAAACAAAATGTTAATAAGCCAAGTTATTTTTTTTACCATTTTGCAACTCTGGTGTGATGGTGTACCACGGCCCCGCTCTGTGAGCGCCAGGTGCTGATCGGAGCGCACCACTGATTGATGGGTTGGGCAGACGCCTTTATGGTTGGGCAGGTCGCTGTGCGTCTTTGTTCTGAGCCTCATTTAAAAAAAAATGGCTGATCTACCCTGAGTAGAAAGCTGCTACTCTGAGTAGTTCTACGTACATCACTCTGTCATACTCAGCGTTTCCGGTTTCAGAACAGATGATATAAGTCAGGTAACTAAACACAGCGTCCGATCAACCATGAGTTGAACGTGAGAACGAGCATGAAAAAAAGCCAGATTAATGGAACTCAAATAACGTGATTTACCATGGCAACGACAGGAAATAAGCTTGGAAGTGGGCATGTCCTGCGAGTGGAATTAGAAATCTATAAAGAAAGCATATGGACAATATTAAACCACAAGAAACAATGCCGTTGCTGCTGAAAAAGCGAGTTGGCGGCAGAGAATTCTTTTTAGATAACATTTGGCAACATCTTGACATCGAAGTGGGCAGGCAGACCCAAAGTGCCACAGATGATGCCATGCAGGAGGTGCATAGATACTTAGCAGATGGTCCCAGGATCCTATGATATACTGGAAAAAACAAAAAACAGTCTGTCCAAATTCTTCTGCCTTTCATTACAATTTCTCTGCACTCCAGCATCATCTGTGCCTTGTGAGCGGGTGTTTTCTACAGCTGGAGAAGTGATATCAAAAAAGTGTACCAGACTCAATATCAAAACGTTGAAACAACTTATTTTTTGAATAAAAATTTGTAAAAAAAAATGCCAGTCCACAAGCATCCTCATACACAACATGTTTACTTAGATGTTATTACATTATGATACAGGTTCACATTATTTCTAGACTGTATCTAAAACAAATCAAATATATTTTAAATTTAAATGAAAATATAAAATAATGCATGCAACATACAATGCCTTAAATTGTATTATTGTGTATACTAGGTCATCAAATCATTGTCAGTTAAGTCTGTCAACTAGGTTGCCTGGAGGGATTTTTAAGGTCCAGCAGGTGTCAGTATTCAGTGACACAGTATCGATCAGTTTGGCAACGTGTCGAAACGCTTCATGACGCCTCATCAACCCATCACTACAGGAAACCCAGCAGCTGGCAGAGGCTTAACTAGAGGCACAGAGGTGCCAAGAATCTAGCAGCTAGCAGAGGCAAACCAGGCTGACTGACGTGAAGTGAGTGGAGACTGATGACGAACCGGCAGGGAAGAGAAGACTGAGGGAGGCTTTTGTAGGGAGGCTGGCAGGTGGAGTGAGTTCTGACTAATTAGTGTCCAACAGGTGTGACGGATTGCTGAGGGAGTGAAGGGTGAGCTGAGTGAGAGGAGGAACTGAAAAATAACAGGAAAAAAGCCAGACCAAACTAAACCATGACAAGTATGGTATTTAAAATAATGTTTTTTAAACTTCGTTTGGACCTCTGTGAATATGTTGAAGACTGTCAGTTCACTACCGAATATAATGTTAAGTGACTGGCTGCTTGGAAGCTCAAAAATCTGATCCTATGTTTTCAAGATGGTTCTGGCAGCCTTGCAGCAGCTTCTGTTCAATCCTGGGTTTGCTATTTTTCCCCTTATTTTTTAGAAGTGCATTTTAGAGCTGCACAACATATGGCAAATGTGTTCTTATCATACTAAACCTCTATGCAATATTATGTCACAAAAGACAACCTAGAACACTGGGTTTTCTTACATTGTCTGTGCTCCCATCCATCCATCCATCCATCCATCCATCCATCCATCCATCCATCCATCCATCCATCCATCCATCCATCCATCCATCCATCCATCCATCCATCCATCCATCCATCCATCCATCCATCCATCTATCCATCCATCCATCCATCCAACCAACCAACCATCCATCCATTCATCCATCCATCCAACCATACTCTATATCTGCTTATCCGTGCAGGGCTGTGGAAGGGCTAGTAGTGCCTATCTCCAGCGGTCAATGGGTGAGAGGCGGGGTACACCCTGGACAAGCTGCCAGTCCATCACAGGGCATCTCTGCTCTCAATAAGGATGATTAAAAAGCAATCATGGCAAGATTTTTTACATTTTTACATCTTAGATTTATGTTCTCCGTTTCTGTTTTTTACTCACGTTCTGAGATCATGTCTAATCTGTTCATAGACAAACGAAACTGCACGTTATTGATGATTCAAGCTGAAACAGAAACAGCTAGGGTGACCACCTGTCCCGCGTAGCGCGTGCGCGCACAGCGTTTGAAGCCCAATTCATGCGTCCCGCAAATTGAGACCGTGTCACGCATAATCAATGCTTTCTCAAAAAAAAGTTGGTCGCTCTATCCACCTTATTTTCGAACGACGAAGTAACTATGGCAACAGCTTCAAACTATTCATGACTGAGAGGATGACATGAAGAAGTGCCTCATATAAAGTACGAGGACATTTTAACCTGTTTCGTGTCGTCACTTGGTGCGGGCAGTGCGACTTTACCGAGGCGAACCTCCGCAGTGAAAAAGTTGAATCGGTGTTAATAAATATCAACAAGGATAACCTGGTATTCATGGAGGCTGTTGGCCGTTCAAGCCAAAACTAGTCCGACGTTCACGCTGCTGGATCCTGACTGCATCAACCGGCTCTACCGAGACGGCCGAAGCGCTCTGGTGCTGCGGCTCCAGGAGAAGCCTTCAGTCATGCAGCGGCGACCTTATGGAAGGTAGGCTGATGAATGGTCTGATTCAGAAACATCCTGGCTGTTGGCTCGTTGTGATTAGATTGCTGGTCAGTTAATTTTGTAATGTTTTGGATTAAACTGATGTTATAAGTGGACATCTAAACATTCTGCCCACTTCATGTTTTGGCTTGAAAAGGTTTGAGTCCTAAAGGTGACCCCAAAGTCCTAAAAGTGTCCCCAGGATGTTGAACAGTTTTTTTTTCCTGCGCCTGCCTTTACCAACATCCAAGTTTACCATCCTTCCTCCCCCTTCTCGTTCTGTGAACCTCTGGAGTCGTGAGTTAAGACTTTTGTACAGTTCCTGTGGTGTAGAGCAACTACAATTCCTGTTAATCCTTTAATTTTAAATTATAATTTATTTAAAGTGAATAAATTGTAATGAAAAATAAATAAAATTAAATAGCTAAAGTAAATCGGAATTGGAAGTGCATCTGTTCATTGAATGTTCAACGTATTATGAATCTTTATTTAGAAAGAAATACACATTGGTTGGCCTATTCCTGAGCATACATCAGCAATTACACATGTTTATGGGAATAGGGCATTATTAATATACCATGTAAGGTGGTATGTGCTAGAAATGTGTAAACCCCTATCAGTGAGTCTGCCCGTGAGGTGGGGGCACCGCCGCGCCAAGCAGTGTCCCACTTTGTCCCTCAGAAACATACCCCTTGTCCCCCCTTGGGCTTATTAGCAGGTGGTCACCCTAGAAACAGCCATGATCAACATTTGACCTTTTAAGGCATCTTAACACTAGAAGTGTGTTAATTTTAAGTGTTAAAAATGTACACATGTTCCTAAGTGGTCACATATATTCACTCACTATAAGATTCCCTTCAAATGTAAAGGAATTAGTTTATTCTTTTCGCTACACGTTTTACAGCAATACATTCATTTCTCATTTACAGTAATGTACCAAAGGAAATGAACACATTTAAAGTTATCACTTTACAGAATACTCATTTCCACGCAAAGAACAGCCTGGTCTGTGTGACTGAAACAGCATGTGCATCAACATACCCTCACTGTCACCTGTCAACACCCAAGCGGATGTGTAACATCAGTCAAGCAGCCGCAAGAGCCTATATGAGCACTTCAGCTGACTCGACTAAGGTTAATCCTATACTTCTGATCCTGTTCTCTTTTATTATTCATTATTATTATCCAGCAGTGGTAGATTGGGAATAGAAATGGGAGGGAAGTGACAATCAGAAGGTGGTGAGCAGTCATAAGGTCAGAGCTGCTGCTGGTTTGGCTCTGATGTGGTCTACCAGAAGCAAGTTAGAGCGGCCTGCAGCCTCTGCCACATGGCACCCATTCCTGGAAGAAGCTGGTTCAGATTTACAGCCCACCCACATAGCACTTGAGCGTAGATGGACCTAACCAAGGCATCTCTGTGCTTTCCCCTTAGCTAGAGGTTTTAATGTCATGCGGTTATTTACTGCCTTCCACTGATATTTTTCTTTCCTTTTCGTCCTTTGTTTTGCCGGGTGCAGGTGTGCATTCGCCCAGCCAAGGAGGTTTGTCGGCTTAGCTACAAAGGCACTGAGATAAAAATGAATCAGGAAATTCTGGTTCCACTTTATTGAGTCCTTCCTCTCACATGCCAGTAAATGCCTCAAACCAAGCCCCTGCTCCAGGAAAAAATTAGTTCAAGTCATAGCCACAAGATTGTTGTCACCTGCCAAATGTTTATTAGAACATCCTGGATTTAATTAGTATTATACTTCATGGATTAGTCAGACAGAAGGCTAGAAACACCTGGAATAGGAGAGTCTTTCTTTGAGCCATGGGCTTTTCAGGACCCAGCTTGACTCAGGTGACAGTTAATTAGTCTGTAAAGGACTGTCAGTACCGTGGACCCTCCAGTTGACTCCAGTTGAGACGGGATTCTTGAGTCGCCTTTCATATGCCGTATGAGGTCACTCCCTTTTGTGTCCACTGCAAACACACACACCATCCCAGAGACAGACACTCATGGCCATTACACCCTCAGGGCTAGAGGGAAGGAGACCCAGCGAAGGAAGTGTGGAGGCCTAAAATGCGGGACCACTGAGTGACTCTGGAAGCTTTCCGGATCAGGTTGCGGAGCCAACCGGGCCTGCATTGTGAAGATGAGTAGGTCTGTTTGATTGAATGGGCCTTGCATCCATCAGTGGAGTCGTGTTTGTGTCCAAGACCCCTTCACCTGCCTGTAGGCGCTAAACGTCGAGGGCCACTGTGGAAATTTTAATTCCTTTGTATTGGAGCGGAATACCGTTCAAGACTTTTTTGACTTGAAATAAGATTCACAATGACTCATTGACAATGACTCACTGATCATATTTTATCCGGCAGTATATGGATTACTAAGAAACGGTCAGAATTTAGGTTTCATTGATCTTGTAGTTAAATCGATTTGTTTTTTCTTCTGGAACCTAGAGTAGTAACGATGCCCATATTTACACTGGCCATCTCTTCAGCCACTAGATTAAATGCATATGGAACGCATTGGTATAAACAGGTGTTTGGTGGGTGAGAGAGTTAGTTGGTGTAAAAAAGGGTATTACTAATACTTTAAAATAATTACAACATCAGTGCAGAGCTAACATTTTAAATGGTTGGTAGCATTTTTTCTTGGCCAATTAGCACTGCTAATTTTACTATAACAGCAGTCTGTGTATATTCCATTAAGACTGCCCTTACCTTATTTCTGAGATTTCCAAAAGAATACCAACATTTCCAAATCCAGTATATTGAATGACAGAATTCGAAAGCTTAAAAATCACATTGAAACTTCTCTGTACTCTGCTCAGCCTTCTTGTTTTCTGCTGATAGCCCCACCTTCACTAGCCCCAACTTCCCCTCTCACTGTTCCCTATTGTCATTGCCACTGGCGGCTGGTATTGGTCCAAGCAAAAATATTTATGAAATTCAAACAGCTAATCGAATCCACAAAATGATTTTATATGCTGATAATTCATTGGTGTCTCTGGGAAATGCAAACCACTCTCTTACAGAGACAATAACCATGGTAAATAAGTTTTCACCTATTTCAGACTTCTCTGTCAATTGGAGCAAATCAAAGGTCCTTCTTATTTCCTCTAATGTTCATCTCTCTCTGATTCTTTTACAGATTGGAAACATTAGTTAGCTGGGCATCAATCTGAATAAGTTGACACGATTAAATTATACAGCATCACTCAAATTGATGGAAGACAACCTGGCATGGTGGAGAACTCTCCCTTTCTCACTCCTGGGAAGAGTGTCTCCAATTAAAATTACGGATCCTTCATAGAATGCATTCCAAATGCGGTTCTGACTTACTAACATTTAGCTGAAAATCTACTGACTGCGGTAGCTGCTCACGATTTCTCTGAGCATCTCTGATAGGGAACATGTTCTCATTTGTGTTGTGTTTGAATTCAAGTCTTTAACTAGGGAGGCATGTTCTCTTTTTTCATTGGAAAATACTACCAAAAACATTCATAGGACAACAAAACAAACACATGAATGGAAAACTTCATTTTTCTGTGATCCAATTTAGAGGACTTCTGTGCTGCTTCTGATCATCTAAAAGGCAAAACAACAGTGTTTGTCTGCAGGGTTTTAGAGAAGCACAAGGAAAACTAACAGCTGTTTGGCCTTGATTTACCTTACCCTGTTCTCCACGGCCTCCTTTTCCTGTGTGCCAGCAGTGGAGCGGTGCCCACTTGTGGAGTCGTCTAGCCCTCGCAGACAGTATAGCCCTTTCCTGCAAAAGTGATTGATCTATTTGGTGCCGGAAAACACCAGCAGAAAAGCCCTGCCAGGCAGCAAAGGTACCAATTTGAATCCTACCCTGTGATATAAGAGTGTTGTAGTGATGACAGACCACGCTGTGTTCTGGGCTCCCCCACCTTTCATCCTGCAGCATAGAGAGGGACAACTGAGGACATCTGAATGGCAGATATAGCAGGCAGAGCTGTACATTTAATGTTCTGCTTCAGGGACGTAAAGAGACCGTTGGAGGGGCAAGTGCTCAAAGTTAAAAGAGGGCACATGGGGCACGGATTTAAAACATGATACAGAAACATACCTTGCTATCCACCTTATTTTTGAACGCGGAAGTAACTATGGGTCCAACTTCCGTTTTTTTGTGCGGCACTTCCTTTTCAGCGCTTCCCTCGGCCAAATAACATTAGTTTGACAGAAATGATAAACTGTCGCGGCAACATTGTCAAAAATTGAAGAGCAATCGAAGTGGCAGGTCAGTACCACAGCCTCAAATTATTCATGACTGAGAGGATGAAATGAAGAAGTGGCCTCATATAACGAATAAGGACATTTTAACCAGTTTGTGTCGTCACTTGGTGCGGACGGCTCTGCAGTGCGACTTTACCGAAGCGAACCTCCGCAGTGGAAAAGTTGGATCGGTGTTAATAAATAGCAACATGGTTGACCTGGTATTCATGGAGGCTGATGTCCGTTCAAGCCAAAGCAAGTCCGACGTTCACTCTGCTGGATCCTGACTACATTAACCGGCTCTACCGAGACGACCGGAGTGCTATGATGCTGCGACTCCTGGGGAAGTCCTTCAGTCAGGCAGCGGCGACTTATGGAAGGTAGGCTATGAATCGTCTGATTCAAAACATTCTAGCTGTTGCCTCGTTGTGATTAGATTGCTGCTCAGTTAATTTTACAAAGATAGCAGTGCTAAATGTTTGGGACTCCTCTCCTCTTGACGTCTCCTTGTTTTTGTTTTTAATGGAACTTCGCAGCCCAGACACTTTTCTGGCGACGTGTGCTCTTCTGTCGGTCTTTTGTCCACAAAAATGAAAAGAATAAACATACGGTCGCTTCGGTGTTTTCTTCAGATTTAAAGCTTTTAACCACAGGGCGAAGAGATTCCTCATTCTTTGGCTGAGGGTGAATGAAGTAGGGCTCCCCGCATCCGCAGCTCTTGTTTACGGTCGATGATTAAAACACTCCTGCTCCACATAAACCTTTCTTTTACACGCGTTATTATGACAACCTGTAACCGTACAAACGATCCCGGTCTTCCTTGAAGCCATAAAGACAAGTAATTTGAGACGAAGTAGCTGCATCAGTCGCTTTTCAGCAAGCTACCCACTGACAGGAAGTGAGCGTCCGGAAGTCTTGCACAAAAAAACGGCAACTCGCTGGCTTTGTATTTCCGTCGAAAATAAGGTGAATACAACCGGTTGAAATGTACCAACCCATACTATAAAGAATGGAACATGGAATCGAGGGCATAGGTTTGATTTGAACTTGGATTTGAACTTCAACCCTAGGGACACTATTGGCCCAAAGCTTCATTGGTCCTACGCAATATGCATGCTCCTATTTCTTTATGCTTGACTTGAGCGTCAGGATGCGTTTCTTCTGTCTAAAGAGAAAAGCAGTATTTCTTGCTACATTTATACAAATTTTATAAGCACGACACACACTAGATGCTTTTTGTTAATCTGGTGGCCTAGTGGTTAGAGCATTGAGCTTGGGTCCCAGAGGTTCTGAGTTCAACTCCCACAGACTGCCACTCTGTGTCCCTGAGCAAGACCCTTAACCCCCGATTGCTCCCCTGGCGCCGCACAGTGGCAGCCCACTGCTCCCCGAGGGGATGGGTAAAGATGCAGAAGTGAATTTCTCCATTGTGAGATCAATAAAGTTAAATTGTTATTATAAATTATGAAGCAGCGCCCGATCTGATGAATGTTGAATTGGGACCTTTTTCCCACTTTGAAAAAGTTTGCATTTGAACTTATTAGCAACAGAGCCAGATGGTAAAAACGTGCCAATTAAACCAAATATATTCAAAATATGTCTGTTGTCTAGATATATCCTGTATTTTCTTTAGAAGATATAGAAATGTGCAGAGATAAACCCCACCCTTATTTTTTTATCTAAGATACTCTGTCTGCATCATACAACAGCAACATTGTACATTCAAGGGACTGCAAATAACTTTCTTGTATTTACTCTGCACTGGAAGTAGAACTGTAACTGACACTGACAGCATTTCAAATATTAAATTCAAACTTCAACAAATGTACAACTGGGCTGTGTAGCCCATTTCATGTAATTTATCTTAACATTCCAAACACATTTCTTACATCATATATCTGAAGTGTAGATAACAGCTTCTCCTTACCTACAACTAATTATTTCCCTAACAATAGTGAGATGTCAATGTTTAAATGTGCAGTAAATCTTAATACATAAGCAGCATGGAGGACCTAATACTGTACCTTGAGTAGGATTGGTGACACCAAAACTGAATTGTAACCTGAGTGGTTGTCCATTTCATAATTAAAATGAGAACATATTAATATACTATTGGTATATACTAGTACGACTATTAAAGAACAGCAGATACAACTTTAAGATATGTAAAGGCCTATATTAAATGAATTTTACGACCACATCAACAGATTAAATAATTTTTACTTTTTTGGTGTACCAAATTACCCTCGTAATGATGTAATATTTTATGGGCTAAGTCTCTGGTGATGAGAATGTCTAACTCCACCCCTGGTTTGCACTAATTTACTAATGAACAGTGTGAAAACCTTTGTACAACAAAAACAATGTAAATAGTGTTCCTCGGTTGTATTTGTCGGAATTCTAATTCTAAAAGTAGAAATAGTGAAATAAATAGCAGTATCATTTTGTGGAATCCTACTTATGCTATTATAAATAAGCAAAAGTCTAAACAATACATAGCAGTTGTTTAGGCGGCATCTAGTGTTCTCATACTGTATATCATGTAAAAGAAATATCACCTGCTATTTATACCTGAACTGCCTCAAAGGGTCAACAAAAAATTAAGCAATAATAACAACGAAATATGGTAAAAAGAAAACCCTCACCTTATTATTGCTTTTGGACATGCACACACGCACAAACAAACACGCACACATAAAAAAAAAATACTGACAAAAGGGCACTTTGGGGCAAAGGGGGCAGGTGCTCAAGCACCCTCCCCCCCCCCCCCCCCCTTTCACGTCCCTGTTCTGCTTGCTGTGGAAGAGTGGCTTTAGTTCTGCTGCCCAAGGCTGGCTAAATATAGTTAGCTCATTGATACAAACAAAGTTATTCTGAGGAAAGGTAATTTAAGGTTTAAAGGTAATTTATGCAAAAATAGTTTTTCTCAGACAACATCATGGTATTTCAGACACTGCTCTGTCAAGTCTCTCCTTCACTGACCCCTTTATTGAATTAAACGCTTCAGAGTTCATTCATCAAGCTAGGAACCATGCGACGATGTTCAAAGGCGGTCAGGTTCCTCCTGCTCAACTGGCACAGCTGTGTGAAAATCAAATCCTCCGACCGGTCATGGGTCAGTGGTACTTTCTTATTTCTGTGTGTATGGTGTATACACACTGTTCCCGAGTGAGACAAGGGATTTATTTACAGTATACAGAGTTTTATTCGTTGACATGCAAATGTGTTGAGTAAGTGGCCGTGTAACAGCAGGCCCAGATTATTTGATAAAAATAAAACCTGCGGCAGCCTAGCTTAAACATATGCTAAGGAAGAAAAAACGCATGGCCAGTAAAAGAAGAGGTTATTTTCTTGGGAAGCTTTAAAGCTGTTGTACAATTAAACTCTTAATTTCTTCAAACCCCTGGCAGATTTAGATAAAAAAATGCTATGCTGCTATTTATCTTTGGTGATGTGCTCTGAGTCTTTGAGGTTGGAAGGCCTTTTTGCCTTCATTCTAATCTTTAGTTTCCTCCAACGACTGAAGTCTGGATTCTTGCTGGGTCACTCCAAATGTTAATATTATTTCCAGTGAGAAGAAACGTGTTGGTAAAAACACTTAGTGAGATTACAAGATAGCCTTAGTGGGGCAAAAGGTTTAGATTACTTTTATCTTTCCTTTTAGGGCTCAAAGCTTACAATACGTTGTATTACATAGTTTTAATTATTTTCATTGATGACCCTTCGTCCCGAGGGAGGCGGGGGACATTGAGTCTGAGTGGACCGTGTTCCGCGCCTCTATTGTTGAGGCAGCTAGTCGGAGCTGTGGCCGCAAGGCTGTCGGTGCATGTCGCGGCGGCAACCCTCGAACACGCTGATGGACACCAGCGGTGAGGGAAGCTGTCAAGCTGAAGAAGGAGTCCTATCGGGCTTTACTGGCCTGTGGGACTCCGTAAGCAGCTAATATGTTCCGGCAGTCAAAAAGGCAGGCGGCTCGGCTGGTCGCCAAGGCAAAAACTTGAAGAGTTCGGAGAGGCCATGGAGAAAGACTTCCGTACGGCTTCGAAATGATTCTGGTCCACTATCCGGCGTCTCAGGAGGGGTAAGTAGTGCAGTACCAACACTGTTTATAGTGGGGGTGGTGTGCTGCTGACCTCGACTCGGGACGTCGTGAGTCGGTGGGCGGAATACTTCGAAGACCTCTTTAATCCCACCAACACGTCTTCCATTGCGGAAGCAGAGTCTGAGGACTCTGGGTCGGGTTCTCCCATCTCTGGTGCTGAGGTCGCCGAGGTTGTTAAAAAGCTCCTCGGTGGCAAGGCCCCGGGGGTGGATGAGATTCGCCCTGAGTACCTTAAGGGTCTGGATGTTGTGGAGCTGTGTTGTTTAACGCGGCTCTGCAGCATTGCGTGGACATCGGAGGCAGTTCCCCTGGATTGGCAGACTGGGGTGGTGGTCTCCCTATTTAAAAAGGGGGACCGGAGGGTGTGTTCCAACTACAGAGGAATCACACTCTTAAGCCTCCCCGGTAAGGTCTATTCTGGGGTTCTGGAAAGGAGGGTCCATCGGATAGTCGAATCTCGGATTCAGGAAGAGCAGTGTGGTGTTCGTCCTGGCCGTGGAACACTGGACCAGCTCTACACCCTCAGCAGGATCCTGGAGGGGGCATGGGAGTTTGCCCAACCAGTCTACATGTGCTTTGGGGATCTGGAGAAGGCATTCGACCGTGTCCCTCAAGGGGTCCTGTGGGGGGTACTCCGGGAGTATGGAGTACCGGGCCCTTTAATAAGGGCTGTTAGGTCTCTGTATGACCGGTGTCAGAGTCTGGTCCGCATTGCCGACAGTAAGTCGGACTCATTTCCGGTGATAGTTGGACTCCGCCAAAGTTGGCCTTTGTCACCGATTCTGTTCATAACTTTTATGGACAGAATTTCTAGGCGCAGCCAAGGTGTTGAGGGGATCCATTTTGGTGGCCTTAGGATTGCGTCTCTGCTATTCGCAGATGACGTGGTCCTATTGGCTTCATCAGGGCGTGATCTACAGCTCTCACTGGAGCGGTTCGCAGCTGAGTGTGAAGCGGGCGGGATGAGAATCAATGCCTCCAAATCCGAGACCATGGTCTTGAGCCGGAAAAGGGTAGAGTGCCTTCTCCGGGTTGGGGAGGATGTGCTACCCCTAGTGGAGGAGTTTAAGTATTTTGGGGTCTTGTTCACGAATGAGGGGAAGATGGAGCGGGAGATCGACAGGCGGATTGGTGCGGCGTCTGCTGTGAAGCGGGTGCTGTACCGGTCCGTTGTGGTGAAGAGAGAGCTGAGCCAAAAGGCGAAGCTCTCGATTTACCGGTCGATCTACGTTCCTACCCTCATCTATGGTCACGAGCTTTGGGTCGTGATCGAAAGAATGACATCCCGGATACAAGCGGCCGAAATGAGTTTTCTCCGTAGTGTGTCTGGGCTCTACCTTAAGAGATAGGGTGAGGAGCTCAGTCATCCGGGGAGGACTCAGAGTAGAGCCGCTGCTCCTCCACGTCGAGAGGAGCCAGTTGAGGTGGCTCGGGCATCTGGTTAGGATGCCTCCTGGACGCCTCCCTGGTGAGGTGTTCCGGGCATTACCCATCGGAAGGAGACCCAGACGGAGACACAGGACACGCTGGAGGGACTATGTCTCTCGGCTGGCCTGGGAACGCCTTGGGATTCCCCCGGAGGAGCTGGCCCAAGTGGCTGGGGAGAGGGACGTCTGGGCCTCCCTACTGAAGCTGCTACCCCCGCGACCCGACCCCGGATAAGCGGAAGACGATGGATGGATGGATGATGACCCTTAAGGTCTTAACATACCTTTCTGTGTCCATGAGAGATGCTGCTCAGACCTCGCCGTCACACACAAACCCCTATTCAAACTAGTTTTCATCAGTTTTGTTCATCATCAATGTCAGAGAATATGACAATATAGAATTTCTTATCCCCTGTTTCAAAAATGCAGTGTTTTGCTTTGAATGTTGTAAAATATAACTCTATGCAGCTCTGTCCCACACTGACAGCCATTAGGAGACACAGCACTCTGAGAGTGTCACATGACACAGGAGGGCGCAACAGCCACTACAGTTTCCCTCATATTGTGAACGTCATTGTGAATATAGAAAATATCCAGGTGGTTTAGCATAACATGCATTTGTTAGACTGCAAAAAGTGTTTGTTTTATCCAATAATTTGAATAAACAATGATTATTTAAATTTGCCTCAATCAGGTCTCCGTCTTGTAGCTGGAATAGGATCAGGACTTGTGTAAATTATTATCAGACGTAACAGTTAAAAGAATGAAGAATAAACAGCAAAGGTACATGCCTTGTGGCTGCTAACTAAATATTTCCACTCACACTGGTTGCAAGTCTGTTTAAATAAAAATGCTTCAGTATGAGGTTTAGAGCTTTAGGTCTTTGTTTCAAGTTATTTGCTGTTTCTACCACAAGTACTAGAAGTTGAAACTAAAGATTAAACTGATAAAACAGTAAAAAACAAATCCAGCGGATAAGAGCAATGCTGTGTATGCCACTGCTACAACAAGAAATAAAGATCAGAAACTAGAGGGTCATTGACCTGCATCCATACAGGATCAAACTGGGCCAGGAAAGCAAATTCTGCAGTCCTGACTGCATTGGGAAGTGTCCAGATGTGAATGTTTTACACTCTAGAAATGTTTAAAAGGTTCTGGGGGAGGAAAAAAAATGCATCTCTGACATGAAGTGCCCTGAAGTATCGATGCGTTCAGATGAAGAAATGTTTAGAGCTTCTTGTTCCAGGTGGATCCTACCTGCTGTGGTGGAGAGAGTGGTTTATTTTCTGTTTCAGGTGTACACAGACTGTTGGTAAAGGCATGGCAGCAGGGCTTACCTGCCCACTGGAGCAGACTCCTCAGCATGCTGGCTGAGGCGTGGACTCACAAGCTCCGGTGCCTTCGTGTGTACTGTCTACAGCAGAGACATTCTTAACCCGATATCGCTGCAGCGTGCTCAACAAAGACGTTGAAAGGCCATATGGAGGCGGGGGTTTGGGAGTGGGCGGGGGATGTTGATGAGATAGACGCACTGACTGTAGTCAGAGGGGCCAGAAGCCTTGAAGTGCCGTGCTCGCAGGAGAGCAGGTGTGAGCCTCTTAATGCGTGTGTATGTGTGTGCAGACGTGCATGGCCGACCACGTGCCCTGAACCACGGGCATGTGTTCCACGCTGGCCGTTGTGCCCCTGTGAAAATGCACACGCACTATATGTGCTGGCTTTTCAGGTCGCGTCCATTCCTCTGCCTAAACAGCAACAACACGGCTGGATAAAACCGGGCTTTCTTTGTTAATCAACACAGCAGTAGGTGGCGGGTGGTTGTGCACTCGTATTTGTGTGTGTGTGTGTGTGTGTGTGCGCGCGCAATAGGGAGATGGAGCGACTTCAAAGCAGCGTGGCAGCATTCTCCCAGCCCAGCCTGTTTACACTGCTCACTGAAGTCTACATTCCACTGTCTCATTTTTCCATGGCATTCCA
This sequence comes from Fundulus diaphanus, assembly GCA_037039145.1. Classification (NCBI taxonomy): domain Eukaryota; kingdom Metazoa; phylum Chordata; class Actinopteri; order Cyprinodontiformes; family Fundulidae; genus Fundulus; species Fundulus diaphanus. Next base: position 15,366,994 of record CM073136.1, on the reverse strand, counting down.
CGAAGAGCTCACTTCTCCTGGCTGCGTGCCCTACAAAGCTTACCCCTCCCCTCACCCCATGCGTGTACACATTGTATAGCACATGCTGGCTGCTCACTCCATTTGGCCCCTAAAACAAGACAGGGCCCAGCTGGGTGTGAAGAGAGCATGTTTAGATGGGGAAATAACTCATATGCACAGCTGCACTTTGGAATGGTTGACGATTCAGTCCACCTCTTATAATGAGACTACCTAATGTCTTGTCTCATTATCAGATATAGGAGATTCTCCATGTATGATAAGACTTTGTAAACAATTTTGTGATATCATGTTAAGAAGATAAAATATTTAAAACCAAACTTTATTATATGATCTAACTACTTTGGGTTAAAAGTGGTTAGCCAATAATTCCAAAAAGTGGAATTTGTCCTTCCTTTAAGGAAGAGAAAAACACAAGAGCCTTCTCTGAGCTAGCCAGCCGGTCCATATAGCTGGGGGAAACTAATGCCACTATAGCACTTTCTAAGGCATCTCATTAAAAGGACTTAAATATATTTTTTATGATGTCAGGATGGAAATGCTTCAGTTAACTTTTTCCATCTTTCCTTGAAGTGTCCCTGGCTGTTTCCAGTTCTTATCTCATTCATAAATATGTATCCTAAAGATTATGACACAATTTCACGAAAATAAATATGCAGCAGGTTTCTTGATAGGGTAGTAGAAATAGAAAATGCATCTATGCACCAAAAGCACATGACCCTAACATTTATCAGATTTTTTAATTAAACTCAACGAAGGTACATGCTGATGTTTGAAGAGTTTATAGACTATGAATGATTTTTTTTTATCTTACGATGCATTTAATAAATGGGAAGAATTAGTCTGTCATATGACGATCAAAGCCCATCAAAGGGAAATTTGATGGAATCCCTAACGTGAAAAGTTGTTATTAAAGATTATAAAGATGCACCAATCAAGCTTTACTGGCCGATACCGACTTCTGTTTTTCTTAGGTCTGATCTCACAGTTCTGATTTTCACCACTTACAGGGTTTTTGTTTGTTAACCATAAAGGATAAGAAAATGTCTGCTGCATGTTTTATAATGGAGATTATAATTTTGAAAATGAAATGTTTACAAATTCTCATTTATGCATCAAGACATTGGCCCTAACCTTTATTTGATTTTCATTCAACTCAAAAAACTGGATCAAAATACCGTGCTGTTGGGTGATGCTATAAATAGCTGGAGTTTTTAATGAAGAGAAAAGTATTAAGATTCTTTTTAATATTTGAGCTGTCCTTTCTTAATTAGCTCCAGTCAAGCTAACGTTGTCTGATTCCAATCTCTGGCTGCTCGCCATACCTTTGTTCTGGTTGCCATCCCGGGCCTAATCCAGACCTGTCCGCTTCTCTTTCCTGTCGCACTCATGCGTCTCTGCTGGTTCATCTTGAAAAGTTCTCGCTACCTCCCCCGGCCATAAATCAAGGGACTTCGACGCCTCCCTCGGAACCACAGTGAAACCCAGCAGCAAGAAGGAAAACAGTTACTGTGCCAATTACGAGGTGTGTTGCAAGCAGGCTACGGGTCTGAGCTAAAGTATGGGTTGCTGTTTACTGATGGCTTGCCAAGGATGTCAGCCATGTCAAGATGGCTCCATTACCGTTGTTGGGGGTGAAAAGAAAAATAGCATACACACACATAAAAAACTAGTACATTGTGTTTACCTCCTATGTGTCTTTATAATTGCATCCCTCCGACACCAGCCACAGGTGGTTAGAGGAAACCTTGTGGCCTGGAGAAGGTGGCAGGCAGTGACATTTGTAGTGAAATATGCCCCTTTTTCCTTTGCACTGGATCCTCCCTTGGATTACATTAGAGATCTTCCATAACAGTGTTTCTAGATAATGACAACAGCAGAGCACTTTCCTTTGATTTTGAATCTCCAAACATTTCAAAAATGTGTGGGAGGCTTCTATAAGAAGTCTGGGTCTAGATGAGTAATGTGTCCAACTCATTTCTGGTTTCACGGCAGGCGTCCCGTGTCTTAGAGAAGCAGGACGCGATACTGCCTATGTAATCACGGCACTTCTTAGTTTGCGGTTTGAAGAGCTGCGTAGCGTGTACAACACAAACGCATCGCAGGCAGATATTGAAGAGGTCGACTGTGGGAACAGAGAAAGTGTGCTGGAGAAATTATTTCTCTTTGTTGTTGTTCTGTGCAGAAGAGAGGACAGAGATGCCTCCGAGGCTAGTTCAGGAAAATGATTTACGGCGACAACTCCAACCCCAATAATCAAGCTTAAACATTTACCTGCAATCATGCCTGATCACATTTGTGCCAAAGAAGACAGATATATCCAAATCATTACGCAACTTGCACGGAGTTGAGAAGGGCATAGGTTTGGTATTATGCCATTTTGCAATTAATCTTTATATATAAGTTGGTCTTTTCCCAGCTGGTGGGTTCAGTTTGTGTTGTTCAGCTTGAATCAAGACGGTTTATTGAATTCATTTTGGTTTCTTTTATTGGTGCATTTACTCCGAAAGCATGAATGGTATTCCCATTCTTCACCAGGGAAAAACGAAAGTACAATGTCAAAATTGTCATGTTGCTCACCCTACACAAAGCACTGATCACTACTCTGAGGAAGTGACCTACTTCTCTGCTTCAGATCTGGACCAGATTTTGAAACATCCTCATGCCTTGCAAAAGTATTCAAACTTTACGCTTGTATGTGAATATGTTACTAGGATAATCGTTCATATGAGCAGCAACACAAACGTTTCCATGATTTTCAATGCTTTTACAAATAGATATCTGTAAAGTGTGGTTAGCATTTATATTTAGCCCCCTTTTCAGACCACTTAATAAAATTCAATGCAACAAACGGCTTTGAAAACTCCTGAATACAAAGAGTCCTCCTGTGTGTAATTTTATCCCGCTGTAAATCCAGCTCCTCTGTGAAGGCCTCAGTTTTAGAGAAAATTTGATAACAAACCGCACCATGAAGAATAGAGCCGCCAGGTCAGGGAGGAGGATGTGGAGAAGTTTAAAGCAAGGTTAGGTTAAAAAACAATCTCTGTTTCATTCAAACACTGTAGGAGTAATGCACACGCAGAACTACTAAGGCATAATTATTAGGGCTGTGCATATAAAGCGATACAAAGTTTAAAATCTATGTTTTTAAAAACGATTTAATAGCGATATTCTGGCTTCCAAGATTGATATACCTGCCAACCCCTAGGGGGCGATATTACAGCGCGTCATTACTCTTCACAGCGAGGAAGAGGAAGTCACTGGCTGCCATCTTGCTACTCTCTACTCTCACAGAGGCCGTTTCTCAATTCACAAGAACGCAAGTCCGTTCTCGCGTTCTCGTCAAGTCTGTTCTCGGTAAGAACACAGGAAGATCGGACTTGACGAGAACGCGAGCACGCAGCACGTATGGTGTATTGGAACAGAAGCGTACTTGTGACGTCATGAGACACACAGTTCTTTAGTATTTCTTTAACATTCAAAACTATTTATATACTACACCACAATAAATCTTATTGAACATTTTTTTTAAAACAACATTTTTAATTTCTAAAAAGCCTAAAAATTATCTTGCCGCGGTGCATTCTGGGCAAGCGGTCAGTCTGAAGAACGCACAAGTCTGCTCTGATGCATGCTCGATAAAGAGGGCGGGCGAAAACAACATCCGGGGAATTCGGCGCGTTCTCGGTTTGGCGTTCTCAGTATTGGAACAGTGCTCGGGCTGAGGCTGATGACGTGTCACGAGCATACGAGCACACGAGAACGCTCAAGAACGCATATTGAGAAACGGCCACAATCCCATAGGATTTGGTTGCAACAACAAGCAGTTTTCTGGCTGTGTGAAAACGTTTCACAGGTAATTCTACTGTCAGTAGATGTACTAACAGTATCAAGTACTAGGAAATTATGTGCTGAAATATTTTACATGTTATTCATATTAAATATATACACTCACCGGCCACTTTATTAGGTACCCCATGCTAGTAACGGGTTGGACCCCCTTTTGCCTTCAGAACTGCCTCAATTCTTCGTGGCATAGATTCAACAAGGTGCTGGAAGCATTCCTCAGGGAGTTTGGTCCATATTGACATGATGGCATCACACAGTTGCCGCAGATTTGTCGGCTGCACATCCATGATGCGAATCTCCCGTTCCACCACATCCCAAAGATGCTCTATTGGATTGAGATCTGGTGACTGTGGAGGCCATTTGAGTACAGCGAACTCATTGTTATGTTCAAGAAACCAGTCTGAGATGATTCCAGCTTTATGACATGGCGCATTATCCTGCTGAAAGTAGCCATCATGGGTTGGGTACATTGTGGTCATAAAGGGATGGACATGGTCAGCAACAATACTCAGGTAGGCTGTGGCGTTGCAACGATGCTCAATTGGTACCAAGGGGCCCAAAGAGTGCCAAGAAAATATTCCCCACACCATGACACCACCACCACCAGCCTGAACCGTTGATACAAGGCAGGATGGATCCATGCTTTCATGTTGTAGACGCCAAATTCTGACCCTGCCATCCGACTGTCGCAGCAGAAATCGAGACTCATCAGACCAGGCAACGTTTTTCCAATCTTCTATTGTCCAATTTCGATGAGCTTGTGCAAATTGTAGCCTCAGTTTCCTGTTCTTAGCTGAAAGGAGTGGCACCCGATGTGGTCTTCTGCTGCTGTAGCCCATCTGCCTCAAAGTTCGACGTACTGTGCGTTCAGAGATGCTCTTCTGCCCACCTTGGTTGTAACGGGTGGTTATTTGAGTCACTGTTGCCCTTCTATCAGCTCGAACCAGTCTGGCCATTCTCCTCTGACCTCTGGCATCAACAAGGCATTTCCGCCCACAGAACTGCCGCTCACTGGATGTTTTTTCTTTTTCGGACCATTCTCTGTAAACCCTAGAGATGGTTGTGCGTGAAAATCCCAGTAGATTAGCAGTTTCTGAAATACTCAGACCAGCCCTTCTGGCACCAACAATCATGCCACGTTCAAAGTCACTCAAATCACCTTTCTTCCCCATACTGATGCTCGGTTTGAACTGCAGGAGATTCTCTTGACCATGTCTACATGCCTAAATGCACTGAGTTGCCGCCATGTGATTGGCTGCTTAGAAATTAAGTGTTAACGAGCAGTTGGACAGGTGTACCTAATAAAGTGGCCGGTGAGTGTATATATATGTATATATAAATATGTGTATATGTATATATGTGTATATATATGTATACATATATGTAAATATATGTTTTTGTATATTGTTATTTATATATTTATAAATGTTATTTATATATATATATAAATAAATAACATGCAAAATATTTCAGCACATGACTTTCTCAGTACTTGATAGTTTTAGTACATAACATAAAAGTATATGGCATTTGACATTTTAAAAGTTTTAAGCCCCCCCTGAACATGAGAAAATCATCGTTGTTCGATGCTGTAGCGCACTGTTAATATATCAGTGTTCAATAAATTGAACATAAATATAATATTTGGCTGGTTTTGTTGATTGAATGACTTTGAGCATTAATTTGAAGGTCATACATATCGATATTGGAGTCAAATCAAATCAAGCTGAGATATATCGAGAATCGGATCGAATCGGCTCATCCTAGTCGATAACCCAGCCCTAATAATTATCAACGTAAACTGACAGGCCAGGCGAGGAGAGCATTAATCAGAGAAGCTGCCAAGAGGCCCATGGAGATTGCTATGAAATTAAGACCCTAAAGATAAGATAAGATAAGATAAGATAAGATAAGATAAGATAAGATAAGATAGGCTTTATTGATCTCACATTGGAGAAATTCACTTGTCACATCAGCTCAGTAGTCAATAATCAGAAGAAGGTGCCAAAAGTAGGACAAGGTGCATCAGTTATATACAGTGTGTCCTTGTTTATACAGTGGATCAAAAAAAAAGTAGATAAGAAAAATAAGAATAAAAATACAAAATAGAAATAAGGCAGAGGATGTCTTATGTACATTCACGGTGACTTATATACATATGTATTGACATATATTCAGGTGGCAGTAGCAGCAGAGGTCACTTCTTTCAGGATTATTGCACAATGTATTAAATAGAATTGCACATTAGTTATTGCACGTTGGTTATTACAGTTGTAGTTACAGTTATAGTTACAGTTATAGTGCAGCATTGTATAATCTGATAGCAGCAGGGATGAATGACCTGCGGTAACGCTCCTTTTTACAGACAGGATGTCTGAGTCTGTCACTAAAGGAGCTGCTCAGCTCCTTTAGTGACACACCATCCCCACCTTGAAACATGGTGGTGGCAGCATCATGTTGTAGGGATGTTTTTTTTTTCAAAAGGGACAAAGACGGTGTCAAAAGAGCTAAGAAGTGATCCTAAATCTAATAGAAAGTACGTGGCAACACTTTGATATATGCAGATGTTCTCCATGCACTCTGGTTGAGCTTGAGCTATATAGCAAAGCAGAATGGGCAAAAGTTTCATTCTCTAAGTTTGCAAAGCTGGTGGAGATGTTCCCCAAAATGCTTCCAACTGTAACTGCAGAAGAAAAGGTTGCTCTATGAAGACTTATCACAAGGAGCTGAGTAGAAATGCACGGCTCACTTTTTTTATTCTTCAAAGACCTTTGAAACTTTGTATAATTTGCCTACTGCTTCACAACCATACACTATTTTGTGTTGGTTAATCTTACAAAGTTAAATTTATTTTCCTGAAGTGTAACTTTGTACATTTTTATGGTGGAATTTTTATGAGTGGAAGAGCTTTGAACAATAAGCCAAAAGATAACTCACGAGAATCTTTAGCCTCCAAGGAGTAAGCAAAAAGCAGTGTTTTCTCTTCGTAGACTGCTTTGTGCCCCATTTAAACGGCGCCCATGTTTCTTAAAATCAGTCATTTGTCGACGTTCTTCATTAGTGGTGTGAGGCCGTCTCTGTCTTCAGTTGTTGCTTTGTGCACAGAACTGCTTGGGGCCACTCGTGTTCAGCCCAGGAGCCGTGTCTTGGCTTCAGCCTTCATGAAAAGGTTTTTAAAGCTGGAGCAGCAAAGATGTGTCGTCAGACAGCCTGACCCCTCTTTAGACGGGGTATACTTCTTGATGGGTGGGTACGGGGGGGCGGGATTGCATTTCCTAATAAAAGAGTGGTGTTAAATACACGCTCAGCAGCCTACCGAGTTTTATTTTATGTGTAAGTGTGTAAAGAAGGCACCTGTCCCCCGTTAAGTAGATAACCACAGTAAAACTCTGCTCTGATGTTCCTCAGCCCACATGTAACACTGAACCGGTGGATGGATGGACAAAACCAATTACTTCCCTTGTTTCTTTTCCTCATGTATCCTATTAGTCAGGTCCTTTGCCTCCATTATTCTGCACTCCTGAGTTTCCCTCTGACCTATTCTTCAAGTTAACCGCTTTCCAGCTAGCTGACCTCCTAGTTCCAGCAATTAGTTACTGACACTTTCGGACTGGGGCTTTTCTCCTTCATCAAAGTTATGGAACCTAATAGGGTCTGTATTCTAAGGGCCGGGGCCGGGTTGCAGGAGGCCCATAGAAGCAGTGTGGACGTGGCCACTGTGTCCACAGGGCAGAGGGATCACTGCAACACTAACAAACTGCGGGGTTACCAAGCCACTGGCTTGTTATGACAGGGAAGCGCTGTGTTTATGTTTAACTTTGAGCTTTGAAATGTAAAGCGCCAACCTGGCCTGAGGCTGATGGAGAAACTCAAGTTTTTTTTTGTTTGTTTTTTTTACATTTTTATTTCTGTGTCTATGCTAATGTGTTTGCATATGTTAGGTGTTTATGTTAGTAAGGCCACAGAACCCGAGCAGGGCGCGCAGATGAAGTACTTGGCTGCGATCTGAGGCCGTTTCCGCAGAATTCCCGTTGCAACCAGCAGAAACTGTGCTTCAAGAACAAGACCAACCAGATGCTCACTTTGTTCTCTGTCATGTACATAATACCTGTAAACTAAAGATCAGACGATGGATTGCTTTCCACTAATGCTACTAAGCTGTTACTCAACTACAAGACACACGGTAGATGTTAGACGTTTATTTCTTAGCAGAACGCTTAAGTTACAGTAAATGTAAAGCTATAGGTTGGTGGTATATTTACGGCATTTTAGAAAGTTCAGTCTGTCCGATAATTCAGATTTTCTTTTTTTGCAATAACAAAAAGTGTACACTAAGGATTTACTGACCCAGCTCCAGCGCTTCCGTAGCCTTCTGCTCTTACCCTCAAGCCGTCAGCATTACACAGACGTACTTCTTTGCAAGTATGTCATGAACAGAGCTCTCAACTCTCACGCATTGACCGTGTGACACACGCATTTCACTGACTTCACACGCTCACACGCAACACATGGCATTTCACACGCAAACATGGAATTTCTCACGCATAAAAATCACAAAGCCCATCTGAGCTGCGGACGAGAAAACTCCGCCTTCTGCTGAGCTGTTTCGGCTTCTTTCACAGCTTGTGGCCATCCGTAATTCCTGCTGCAGTTCGTGTTAACAGAGCAGCAGGAAGAGTGATCAGAGTTATGAATAATTTTAGTCTTAACAGTGGTGAAAGCGAGCTGGTAAGGTCCTGTACCGCGTACACAGGAGGGGAGGGGGCGGGGGGAGAGCTGCTTGCTTGCTGCACGCAGGATCATAAAAACAGTTCTGCTATCCAGATGCAGTTTAAAACGCCACTTGGTCTGTTTATAAGTTTCATTTTTATTAATTCTGCATTTTTTAACTACATGCACCGTATTTCTGTGCCTCCGCGCTTGCTCACCCCCCCCCCCCCTCCTTTTCCCTCGGAGCAGGTGCTTTTATCACCGTTCACTATTCAAAACGTGAATCATACGTTTAATTCCCTCACATCGGTAGCAACGTGTGCCAGTTAAAGTCAATAGGAGAGTTGCTCTTGTATTTTTAACAACATAGAATCAGTGGCGCTTCGGTGGGCGTGCTGCCTTGCGCTTTAATTCAGGTGCGCACTTTTAAGGGTCATTTTAAAGAACTTGTAACATCAGGGGCTTCATCTCAGATCTGTCAGTACTCACGTTTCCTTTATAGGAGCCCTTTACAGCCTTTAGTTATGTATTTTCCCCACTTTTTATCCGTCGCACGCAGCGCACCAACGGGGGTAAAATCCGCCCACCTCACCAGAGCGCACTGACAAGAGCAATAGAGATCCGTCTGTTCAGCGCGGCGACTGACTGAGAAACCTGTCGCTGTGAAAGGTGATGATAATGGTTATAAACTGTAACAGTCTAGAAGCGCATTGAGCTGAAAAGAAGGAGACATCAGCAGCTGGATCGTGCGTAATGATGCAGCGGGAACCTCTGTGAGCTTCAGTGTTGCTGCTGAGGGGAAACTGCATGTTGACCATAAAGGCTTGATGAAATCACCAATCAGGTTATAGATCTACAATGATAAACAAACCCATAGATGAATGTGTAACAGTTTAATAATTCAGTCAATAACTTAAAACTACTTAATTTTATTTAGTATTATTTGAACAATTGTGTATTTTTTTATGTTTTAATCCATTAACAGAACAATAAAGCATTAATATGTCTCTTTCTCTTTTTAACAAAAGTAATACATGTCTACTTCATTGTCTGGTGGGATAAAAATGAGATGGAGTTGACTCCACCACTCTTCCAGGGTCTGGTTAGCCCCGCCCCCAAACAAGCCCCGCCCCCAAATTAGCATAATCTCACTCTTAACTTTTGATAAAAGTTGAGAGGTCTGGTCATGAAGCCCAAGAAGCTAGAGTCTCCTACGAAATATGTTACCTTAGTTCTCCAGACCCACAGTCAAGCCCAAATTATTATTTTTTTGTATCCCTAACAGATTTAGATGTTATGTTGGTTCCATTCAGCCTCGTTTGATTCTGTTCAGAAATGACAGGACATTTCCTAGAAGATTATTAGACAATATACAACAAATTCTTTCCAAAAACAATAAATCTGAAACAAAAAAGTTGCATGTTGAAAATTACTTTGACCACTTTTTCAATGGAAATTCAAAATCAATGGAAAAGTATTTGTTGGCATTAATAGAATACATTGCTGACAAGCTTTCTGCATGTTTCCATTGGAGTTTTTGACAATTCGTCATTGAAGCGAGCTTCCAAGTGTTTGTGTTTTTAAGGCCTCCTGGCCGTTACCCTAACTTTTACCCCCCAATGCAAATTCTCTATCAGATTGAAGTCTGATAGAGACTTCAATCTGATAGCCCCTTATGACGAGTAACATAAATGGATTTCGTGTTCCCTCACCCGGACGCGGGTCACCGGGGCCCCACTCTGGAGCCAGGCCTGGAGGTGGGGCACGTTGGCGAGCGTCTGGTGGCCGGGCTTTTGCCCATGGAGCCCGGCCGGGCTCAGCCCGAAGAGATGACATGGGTCCCCCTTCCGATGGGCTCACCACCTATGGGAGGGGCCAAAGGGGTCGGTGCGTTGTGCAATGGATGGCAGTAGAGGGCGGGGGCCTTGGCGTTCCGATCCTCGGCTGCAGAAGCTGGCTCTTGGGACGTGGAATGTCACCTCTGTGGTGGGGAAGGAGCCTGAGCTAGTGCGCGAGGTTGAGAGGTTCCGACTAGAGATAGTCGGGCTCACCTCAACGCATGGCTCTGGCTCTGGAACCAGGCTGGACATTCTTCCACTCTGGAGTTGCCCCCGGTGAGAGGCGCCGAGCTGGGGTGGGCATACTTGTTGCCCCTCATCTCGGTGCCTGTACGTTGGGGTTCTCCCCGGTGAACGAGAGGGTGGCCTCCCTCCGCATTCGTGTGGGGGGACGGGTTCTGACTGTTGTTTGTACTTATGCGCCAAACAGCAGTTCAGAATACCCACCCTTTTTGGAGTCCTTGGAAGGGGTACTGGAGAGTGCCCCTCCTGGGGACTCCCTCGTTTTGCTAGGGGACTTCAACGCTCACATGGGCAATGACAGTGGGACCTGGAGGGGCGTGGTTGGGAGGAACGGCCCACCTGATCTGAACTCGAGTGGACTTCTGTGCTCGTCATGGATTGTCCATCACAAACACCATGTTCAAGCATAAGGGTGTCCATATGTGCTCTTGGCACCAGGACACCCTAGGCCAGAGGTCACGGATTAGCGGACCACGGTCCGGATCCGGACCCAGCTGCTACCTAATCCGGACCCAACCTGATTTAAAACATAACTCAGGGGTTAAAGTTCTCCGTCGCTGCGACGGATTTCCGTCATTTGGAAATTGAGCGCAAAAAGTTCCGTCTAGACTTTTTATTCAAGGTTTTAAACACAAGCTGCTCTCAACCAATCAAACCTGGCAGAGCTGGGACATTAGCCAATCAGAATGAGAGCAGGGCGGGTCTTTCCAAAGCGGACATTGCCAGTCTGTGGTTTATCGGTGTACATCATTTTAACCTTTGGGAGAGCATTTTAAACTGGCCACAGATGGTATGAATGAAAGTAGCGGTGGTCAAAGGTTTTCTTTGGATTTATGCAAACCAGCAGGTCAGAAAGTTCAGCAGCTGACAACAACTTCCCTCGGTAAGCGTCAATCTGCTCCGGCAGTTAATTAATGAATTATTTCCACCTGTGGCCATGTCGCCTGTCAGCGTTTATTCCCTCGCTGATAAACGCGGCGACCAACCAGGGATCTCCTCGTGATTCGCTATTATGTTTTATTTAAACACAAAGAAGAGTTAGCTCAGGCTAATTTAGCATGACCCTTGAAGAACAAGAGTCGGACTGTGAAACAATGTGCCACATTTGACTGGGTTCGATTCGGAAAAAGTAAAAAAAAAATAAAAAACCTGCTCTGTTCTGAAGCAAAGAAGGCAGAGCTGTATCTGCTGTCGGTATGCAGCAGTGATCACCTGATGAGCAGTTGCGCTCCAGGACACTAAATAAAATGACAAGGTTGACTACATCAAAAAGATAAAACAAATAAACTGCAGCTACAACATGGACTGGAGAACAGGTTCTAACTGGGTGAGGCCAGAGAAAGGCGATTCTCAGAGAGTTTTTTTATGAAGTTAAAGTGGAGCGCGGACACAGGGTTCATCCTGGACAGGTCTCCAGTCACTGGGTCAAAATATAACCATTTTATTAAACTTCAAAAAAGTTAAATCATGCCTTTTTATAAACTGTAATGATTAATTGGTGAACAATAACAGGCAAAGCAGAGATTGATTATTGTCATGTGCAATCTGTGTCAAATTAAAATGTATTATGTCATGATAGTGTTGGTGATGTGTCCTGCATTTCCAAGGCTGTGGTTGGCCTTGTATGATCATAAAATTGGTTTATATTGAATGTGACAGGGAGCCAGTGGAGTTGATGTACAGGAGTGAAGTAGATGATGTAATGATGAAGCTGCTGTCCTCTGAATCAGCTGGAGTTTATGGAGGGTTTCTGGAGGACAGGGAGCTGGGATTGTAAAGTGGACTGTGGACCAGTTTGTCAACAGTGTGAAGGAAGAACTTGATGCTGCAGAGAGGAAAGTAACCCAGATGATGATGTGGATGTGGAAAGTGATGGAGAGGCTGGCCAGGATGACGCAAAGGCTTTAAAGCTGAAAGGTGGCAGAGATACAAGAATTTTCAATGGATATTTTAAAAGTATCAGATTTAGTTGACTTTGCACACTAAGCAAGTGAGCCAACTAATGCGGCATGATGTCCACGGCCCGGGAATATATGGGCTTGCGAGAAAATGTTTTCAGTCAAACATTATTTTTGCTTCAACCCCTGTGCTAACTTCACTTGCGCCGCTTCTCTTGTTAATATGGCAAAGCCCTCCGGAGCGTTCCCAAACATATCCGCTTGCTCATACATACGGAGAAAATAGCTGATTTAAAGGCGCAGAACGAGTGAGCACCTTGATATGTGCTTGAGGTTGGCTTTGTTGCCAATCAAACCCAGGTGTAAAATCCTTGCAGGGCAGCCTAAAGCTCACTTCTATCATTAAGCCATAAAAATGAAATTAAAAAAAGTTCAGTTGTTTTATAAAAGATGTGAAAGTCAAGAAATTGTCTATATACCAAACTGTGAAAGATTGTGGTTCTTTATTTCAAAAAGCACTTTGGATTTTAAAATAGAAAAACGTTCTATTTTTATGTTATTGTTTTGTTTAAAAAGTCAATGTATAAGGTGGATGCATAAACATTTTATTTCAGTGTTAAATACTGTTTAAAGTAACGGATTGTAATAAAAAATGTGTCCGGACCTTTACTGGTTGTTGATTTTCTTTATTCGGACCCCGCTGATTTTTAATTAGTGACCCCTGCCCTAGGCCGTAGTTCAATGATCGACTTTGTTGTCGTTTCATCTGATCTGCAGCCGCATGTCTTGGACACTCGGGTGAAGAGAGGGGCGGAGCTCTCCACCGACCACTACCTGGTGGTGAGTTGGCTCTGATGGTGGGGGAGGAAGCCAGTCAGACCAGGCAGGCCCAAACGTATTGTGAGGGTTTGCTGGGAACGTCTGACAGAGTCCCCCGTTAGACGGAGCTTTAACTCCCACCTCCGGGAGAGCTTTGAACACATCCCGAGGGAGGCGGGGGACATTGAGTCTGAATGGACCATGTTCCGCGCAAGGTTGTCGGTGCATGTCGCGGCGGCAACCCTCGAACACGCTGGTGGACACCAGCGGTGAGGGAAGCCGTCAAGCTGAAGAAGGAGTCCTACCGGGCTTTTTTGGCCTATGGGACTCCGGAAGCAGCTGATGTGTACCGGCAGTCGAAGCGGCAGGCGGCTCGGCTGGTCGCCGAGGCAAAAACTCCGGCGTGGGAAGAGTTCGGAGAGGCCATGGAGAAACACTTCCGTACGGCTTCGAAGCGATTCTGGTCCACTATCCGGCGTCTAAGGAGGGGGAAGCAGTGCAGTACCAACACTGTTTATAGTGGGGGTGGTGTGCTGCTGACCTCGACTCGGGACGTCATGCTTCGGTGGGCGGAATACTTCGAAGACCTCCTTAATCCCACCAACACGTCTTCCATTGCGGAAGCAGAGCCTGAAGACTCTGGGTCGGGTTCTCCCATCTCTGGTGCTGAGGTTGCCTAGGTTGTTAAAAAGCTCCTCGGTGGCAAGGCCCCGGGGGTGGATGAGATTCACCCTGAGTACCTTAAGGCACTGGCTGTTGTGGGGCTGTGTTGGTTAACGCGGCTCTGCAGCATTGCGTGGACATCGGGGGCAGTTCCCCTGGATTGGCAGACTGGGGTGGTGGTCCCCCTATTTAAAAAGGGGGACCGGAGGGTGTGTTCCAACTACAGAGGAATCACACTCTTAAGCCTCCCTGGTAAGGTCTATTCAGGGGTTCTGGAAAGGAGGGTCTGTCGGATAGTCGAATCTCGGATTCAGGAAGAGCAGTGTGGTTTTCGTCCTGGCCGTGGAACACTGGACCAGCTCTACACCCTCAGCAGGATCCTGGAGGGGGCATGGGAGTTTGCCCAACCAGTCTACATGTGCTTTGGGGATCTGGAGAAGGCATTTGACCGTGTCCCCCGAGGGATCCTGTGGGGGGTACTCCGGGAGTATGGAGTACCGGGCCCTTTAATAAGGGCTGTCAGGTCTCTGTATGACAGAGGGGATCCGTTTTGGTGGCCTTAGGATTGCGTCTCTGCTATTCGCGGATGACGTGGTCCTGTTGGCTTCATCAGGGCGTGATCTACAGCTCTCACTGGAGCGGTTCCCAGCCGAGTGCGAAGCGGCCGGGATGAAAATCAGTGCCTCAAAATCCGAGACCATGGTCTTGAACCGGAAAAGGGTAGAGTGCCTCCTCCGGGTTGGGAGGATGTACTGCCCCTAGTGGAGGAGTTCAAGTATCTTGGGGTCTTGTTCACGAATGAGGGGAAGATGGAGCGGGAGATCGACAGGCGGATTGGTGCGGCGTCTGCTGTGAAGCGGGCACTGTACCGATCCGTTGTGGTGAAGAGAGAGCTGAGCCAAAAGGCGAAGCTCTCGATTTACCGGTCGATCTACATTCCTACCCTTCCTGTCAGAAGAAGCTTGTTGATCACACCAAAAGACCACTTTAAATCTATATTTGCCAGTGGTATAAATAGATGTAAGCCCAACAGTGTCTCTGTATCTTCCAGACTTAAAAAACTCTGAGCATTTGTGTAAAATATTCAGTATTTATGGTGCCATATTTTAGCTTAATTCTGGAAATGGACCAAGTTCTGCAACTAGATTGGATTCTTTTCTTGAAAGGGAGGACAAACTGCTTGCATCCTGGGAAGATTTCACCATTATAGGCTAGTGTTTTAGTTAGATTCACCTCTGGATGAGAAACTCAGCTAATGTGAAGCTAATTTATAACCTTATAGAGTTAAACATGGCTTAGTTCTTTGATATGCTTTTATATTTTATTGAGATTCCTTGTAAAAATATCCCTACCCCTCAAACCTTCTCCTTTTATCACATTACAAGTTTTTGTGCTGTGCCAAAACAGCACATAGTTGGCAAATGGAAGGAAAATGTTTTTTTTTTGGTATACTTTTACAAATATTCAAAAAAAGATACAATAAAGATATTACAGATACAACATCTGAAAAGTGTGGCGTGCATATGTGTTCAGCTCCCGCTGAGTTAATGCTTTTGCAGAACCACCTTTCAATTACAGCTCCAAGTCTATTTGAGTACATTCTTACCAGCGTTGCACGTCTAGAGACTAGTAATTGATCCCATTCTTTGCAGGATAGCGCAGTCGCATTTGATGAGGAGTGCCTTTGAACAGTAATTTTCAAGTGTCGCCACATATTCTAAGTTGGATTTAGGTCTGGACTTAAACTGGGCCATTATTCTGATACATGAAGATGATTTGACCAAAACCATTGCAGCTCTGGCTGAATGTTTTAAGTTGTCTTGGTGAAAGTCTTCTCCAGCCTCTAACAGGTTTTCTTCCAGGATTGTCCTGTATTTAGCTCCATTCATCTTCCCATGGGCTCTGACCAGCCCTTCTGTCCCTGTCCCTGCTGATAAACTGGACCCCACAGCATGAGGTTGCCACCACCCTGGGTCACTGTAGGGAGGGTGTTTTCAGAGTGATATGCAGTGTTAGTGCATTTTGCATGTAGGTCAAACAGTGATATTCTGGTCCTATCTGACCCACGCGTCTTCTTCATCACATTTGGTGTGTTCCAAACATGGCTTGTGATTAACCTTAAAGGAGCAATAGGTAATAATTACACCTAGTGGTTAAAAT
Source organism: Fundulus diaphanus (assembly GCA_037039145.1). Classification (NCBI taxonomy): domain Eukaryota; kingdom Metazoa; phylum Chordata; class Actinopteri; order Cyprinodontiformes; family Fundulidae; genus Fundulus; species Fundulus diaphanus. Next base: position 15,350,796 of record CM073136.1, on the reverse strand, counting down.
CAGAACAACATACACACAGTTCATTTCACGGAGACCCGCCATTTACCCAACGGTCCGTTGTTGCTGTGAAACTCCACTGAAGTTTTACTTCCACAGGATAGGTATATGATGTTGTATTCTGCTCTATTTCTGGTCCACTTCTCTTACTGGCTGCCATGTTAGTAGGCTGCTGCTCTTTTGCCAAAATAAAATACCAAATGCTGCGTTCTGTTTTGAGAACCCTGGGAACTTTTATATGATTGGCTCAGAAACCAGGAATTAAACACAGGCTACACTCTGAACCGAAGTAGTTCCGGACCGTACCTCTAGGCTTGAAAGGAGAAAAACTTGACTAAGACATTGTTGATGGTGAGGAACAATGTTATAGGAAATGTTACTTCCATCCAAGGTGACAAATTAAAATGATTTTGGTTGATTTTACAGTAAATATCTAGCTTATAGCACCTTTAAATAGGACCTCTAATGATTTAGGAATAGCTGTCTTCTTGCTACTCTTAAATGTGCATGTGTCTTCCTTCTCTGTTCAGTTAAAACTCACACCTGCTATAACATAATTAGCTAGAACCTTACCTTCTGAGTTTCAAAAAGGTAGTAGAAAAAAAAAATAGATTAGCAAGACTGCAAATGTTCTGCAGCCTCCCTAGCACAGCTACGGCTACACACAGCTGCGCCACAGCCTGGCTGTGCAAAGTTCATCACTCTTTTATGCCACGTTATCTAATAGAAATGAAGGGATACAAGCAGGATGGGGGGCTGGGTGGCAAAAAAAGAGCAAAAGTGTAGAAGGCGAGCAGCGTGATCTGCAAACACTCTATGAGACCAACAGTTGTTCCTTTTTCCCCTGTTCCAGCAGTGGAAGTGTTTAATTCACCCCTCAGCCCTATTTCTGCTGCTCTTGCTCCTCTTCCATCCCCAGGTTCTTTCTTTTCAGTCTAATCCCTTTCATGAAGCAGAGACAGTCTGACGGGCCTGAACTTGGGGGTGGGGGGCTGGGTGGGGGGGTTCTCCTCCTTACAGAAACCGCCCGGGCAAAGTTGGGGCTGGTGGTAATTACTTGGGCTTCATTAAGGGATCACGTTTCCGTTACTGGATATGGGGCTGACAATGTCAATAAAAGGGGCTGGAAGATGAGACTCTTTTTGTTTTTGACGGACCAAAAGCAGCAAGGCCTCCTGTGCGTGTGTGTTTGCAAAGAGAAAAGGGGGTGAAGGACCGAGACCCCACTTTTCCAGATGCTCCAACAAGGAGGATGTCTGCTCTGTTCCCTTCGCAATCTGCCTTCTCAGCCATATCAGCGTCAGATGTACATGTAGTTTGTATAGGGTCGGCATATCCGAGGATTTCTCTTTTGGGAGTGTGGATATGGGACATTTGTGACACTGAAAGCTTGAGTACGCTGGGCAGAAAACAAAAGCTACCTTTGGGGTTTGGACTCCCTTGCAGGAAAACACAGGAACTCCTTCCACCAGTCACTGGCGCTCATGCACACACATATACATTCACATGCAAGCACATGTTCAGGTGCCTTTAGCAACGCCACAGAGCCATGTGCTCTCTGCAAACGATCACACGCTGATGCTGAACAGACTTGTTTCCAAAGTGGGAAGGTGGGAAGCAAGGGGTCAGTGTCTCAACCCGCCCTGTCACCTCGGGCTCCCTCGCTTCTGAAGAAAACAGCTTGGTACAGATTGTTGTAGCGTGCACTTCAGTAGTAACCCAGGCAACTACATTCTGATTGCTTTTAGCTATCACATGCGGTTGATCTGCTCCATTTTAGTAACCATTTTCCTGTGATTAAAACAAACCACTGCTTTCATTATAGAGTCCTCTTGAGACAAGTTGTAATGCACGCTCCTCCTCCAAAAAGGCATAACCACACAACGTTCCTTTATATTTTTCTTGAAAATTGCCAGGAGTTCATATAATGTTTTACGGTGGTCTCAAGTGGTAGTTCTCGGGATTTTCTGGAGGTGATTTTATTTATTTTTATTTATATATTTTTATTTTATTGTTATTTTTTGTGATGATTTTGGCTGCTTTAAACATAAATAAATCTGGAGTGACCCAAGACTTTTACACAATAAAGTGTTTTTTATAGAAATAAATCTTTGGCCACAAGCAAGAACCGCAACCTTATGGTGGAAGTGATGAATGACAACCAGTTTACAGCCTTAAAGGGTAACTCACCCTTAGGTAGGTGTCTTGCATTGAATTTCAAAATCAGTATTGCTGTTGGTTTAAAAGTTTTTGTGACGTCATTTGGAGATACTGACGTCAGTAGGTCTGCCGCTGTGGGGTATGAAAGCAGCTCCGTCAAAAAAAAAAGGAAAAGAAAACATAGCTCCGTCTTAAGCCTCAAGAGCGAGCGCTGTTGCCAACTTAGTGACATTTCTGACCCCTCTAGCAACTTCCTTTCTTCAAAAAAGCAACTAGCAGCAAATCGAGCGACTTGTTCTGTGACTGGCGACTTTACGTGAAAACACCTGTACTGCAGTTACTGTTTATGAGTGCTGCCGTGAGCCCCTTCCCTTAGCTCTGTTTCACAGGCAGACAGCTGCTGCCTTGTCCTGAAAGACGCCTGCAGTCAGAGCAAAGAGAGCAGAGAGGAGATCAACAACACTCCCTTTCCACAAAGTTGTCGGTGACCCCGCCCCGGATTACAAAGCGGGACATAAATACTAACCTGTCCTCCACTGCCTCGGCAGCACCGACTTCGGGCATTGCTGAGTCAGCGCCTGAGACAGCGGCTCAGACGTATAAGGCTCTGGCCCACTGAGCTCCATAAAGCTTCCCTCAACCTCTGGTGAGGAGGGGGGAAAAATCCTCCACCTCAAAAGACCGATCAGCGGCATGACTACCAGTGTAAATCTGCTCCCTCTCCATGATTAAGTATGGCAAATCAAGCTAGCTGCTGCTTTCATGGGGGGGTCGTGTCCGAGTGGTTAGAGCAGTGCGCTTGCACTCAGAGAAGGATGCAAGTACCCAGTTCGATCCCCAGTGCCGGCACTCTGGGTCCCTGAGCAAGACCCTTAACCCCAGATTGCTCCCCGGGCGCCACACATGGCAGCCCACTGCTCCCCAAGGGTGATGGGTTAAAAGCAGAGAACAAATTTCGTTGTAATGTATGTTTCAGTGACAATAAAGATGATATTACTATTACTATTACTTACTATTACTTTCCCTCATCCTGAACCCCCTCCCTCCCTCCTACTCATCCCCGCCCACTTTGATGGAATTTTTCTAATTTGTCTGGGGGCAGAATTGTGCTTTTACATCAGGGTGAGTTACCCTTTAAGGTTCAAGTTGCCTTTTGGGGAAACAATATTGTTTTAAAGCCACCTTGAGGTCAGACCACCTCACTACATCCCGTTGCCACTGAATAGAGCACAGTTGCATATCACATAAATTGTATTGAACTCCTGAATGTGTACGCCATAACAACCATGGGGAGATTAGATGATTTTGGCCCAGGTGTGTTTTATTACTGAACAGGTATGTTTTTGTTGTTGTTGTTTTCTGCCGGTCCCGTTAAAGTTCATTGGACGGATTTGGGTGTTTCAGGCTCTGCCCACTCTATTATTTCGCTAAGAGATTTTGCACCTCCACACAAAGGTGGTTTTTGATGGCAAATACAGAAGGCTTTAAAAAACACAAATTCCAAGTGGTGATTTTTTTTTCTTTTTTACAAGTTGTCTGTCCCTGTGGAGTTTATTGAAAGTCCTTTATAATGTAGAGGCACATGTCGCAAATGGCCAATAGACAACAATGTTTTTGTGAGTTTTTATGTCTTGCTTTGTCCATTCTTTCTCTTTTAGTAAGGTTTAACTAAATCTTCTCGAAGTTAAGAGACGAGATGATAAGCTGAGCTCCAGCATCTTCTCCCCAGCGCTGATTTAGCCATTTGAAGGCTGATTTATTTTTGTTGTTTTGATGTTGGTAATGTTGAGTCTGTTGACGTATCAAAGGTATTAAAGCGTTTTGATTGGAATCCCAGAGAGTGCAGCTTTGTGAGCCTGAGTCACCCCAGAGGCAGAGCCGAACGCAGGAGCGTGCTCGCTGTGTGTGTTCACAGGTTTGCGTGCACCACGATGAGTGAATTCTTCCTCGACTTGCAGTAACCTGGCAGGCTTTTCAGGCCCCTGAGGCGGAGCTCCGTGGATCACCTTCTTTGCTCTGAGCCTTGATTCGGGAGATTTCCTCTGAATAACAGAAAAATCTTCCTCGTCTTAAAGGTAGCATTTTGGCTACCGCTTGTCAGAGACACTGTGACCTGAACTCAGCTGGTAACTGAGTGGTAAAGCTTGATACGAGGTTCAACCCCCCCCCCCCTTCCAATTGCCCCCACTGACACAACTGCCTGGGCTTGGTTCCCTGCTGGCAGCAGATGAACTAACAAGCTCCCTTACTGATTATTGGCAGATGAAAAAAGAAGATCTGCAGGGCCAAGTCAAGGGGGAAAATGTTATTGAGTCGTTACTGCAGCTACTATTTATTTTCTCCTTTTTTTCTGTCCATGTATTTGTTTTTTAGACTTATTTATTTTATTTTTTTTTGCCTTGGAATATTTTTGGTGTAGTCTTTGATGGAGCTGAGAAGGAATGCCTTTAATCGAGGCTACAAAGGAGCCGAGGGACATGTCCCCGTCGGTTCTGCAACAGATCTAGACAGATGAGGAGGAGGAGGCAGAGCTGAGGAGTTTGCATTGTTAACAGTCTGTGGGGAACAGTTTGCGTTGCCTGTGGTTTCTCGTCCCTGTGAAATGGAGACTCAGTGATTCGGTTTCCCAGGCTCCGTTTTTGTCAGGGCCACAAAAAAAAGAAAAAAAAAAGAAAACCAAATGAAGACGTTTCAGACTGTCCTTGTTTCTGTTTATAGTCCGGCGAGCAGCGTGCCTCGGAGTGGTACTCGCCACCAACGGTGGCGCATGTAGAATGTCCGCAGGCCTCTGATTGCAAGTGGTGTGGGTGCATCTAAAATAGAAGATAATGTCTGGTGTAGTTTGAGACGCAAAACATAGGTGGTTGACCTCAGAGGAAGCCAGAAGAAAGTAAAAGCAGCCACTCCTTCTGAGCCTGTTTGGCTCGGCATTGGGGTTATTATCTCCTTTATTTGGTGTGATTGCACAGCGTCATGTAGCGACTTGTTCAATGTCCCAACAAGATCCAAACACTGTCAAGTTAGTTAGCCCCCCCCCCCCCCCCCCCCCCCCAACATTTTGTTGATTGTTTCTCTGTTTCCAGCGCGTCCCGCAAATCTGCAGAGGTCAGGGCACCGCGGGAGTAATGTCAATAAAAAGTATTTTTTTCTGGACTTCTTTGTTGCTGAAGTCCAAGTTCAACTGTGGGCCTTTAATTTGAGCCTAGTAAATGAAGATTGGTGAAAACAGCTGGCAGCAGAGCATCGGAGCAAGCCAGGGGTTCTTACTGCTCGCTAGCTCGCCGCCGTCACAAGCGCTGACTGCAATATTCACGCTATAGTCCCCTCTAGTTGACCATTTCATGTGGTCTGTAATCACTGCTGCTGTTTCTCAGATCTTCACTGTAGGCTCAGATAGCTTCTGTCAGGGTTTAAACAGAGAGAACAACCTATGGAGATCTTAAAGATTAATGCTCTTCGGATTAGACGATGACATATAACCCATGATGTATTAAACTGCTTCTCTCCACCTTCACTGCTTCCATAGGAATCCGGACGGCGAGTAGCAGCGAGGTGCTGCTGTTTTTCTGCCGCTTCCTTGCGTCTCGCTGTCCCGCTCTGGTTTTCCGAGTCTGTTTTCCTTCGTGCCTCCTCTCCCTCCCTCTGCCTGACAGACATGCACCAGCCCTTTGCAGCCCATTACGTCAATTCCCCAACCCCGGGGATGCCAGCTGTTGATGTCACCCTTGGGTCTTTTTAATTTGGAGATTTCCGCTGGGCGAGTTAAGGGGGAGGCCCGCAGCCACATGAAGGGGCCTATTGGGGCAGAACCGTTCCGGACCAGGCCCGACCCGAAACAGGGCAGGGGAAGGGTGGAACTGCTCCGCTGGGGTGCGGGTGAGCGCCGGGAGTCCGAAACAAGAGCAGATCAGGGAAAGCCTTTACTGGGAGGTGTATGGGGGGTTAGGAGCACATTGCTGCCTCCATGACTCGAGACAGCATGTCTGTGACCTGCAAACACTGCGGCTATCCCCTTGAGCTGTTAAATGCAGCCTTTCAGCAGTTATGATTCTCCTCCCTTTCAGGGGGGATCAGATGTTCCTACCAAAAGCCTATCTCTCATTCTTTAGATCCTCGAGGCTTTGTGTGGGAGTGAACGTCACCTTCCATGTAATTGATTTCATTGGTTTATGAACGAGGAGCTTCACACACAACTGCCTCCGACTTTTCTTGTCTGTTAGGGTGAAAACTTCTCTCTCTAGCTTGTCTTTTTAGGAGCTCTCCTTCAACGTTTCTTCTGCGTTAGTTTGCATGTGTGTTAAACGTGTGTTTTTTTTTAAGCTCTACAGTACCTGGTAAGAGAATTTATATTCCCTGAACTTGCCCTGCGTCGATTCTTTCCTGATCAGCCTTTCACTGCAATTACAGCTGCAAGTGTGGTGTTACAAAGACGTGTGATCAAAGAAGGCTGGTCCAAAGCTGATGAAGAGTCTCTGTAAACAGCAATTTTCCAGTCTTGTCACAGATTCTCAAGTTAGTGCTGAACTTTGGGCCAAACGAACACTCAAAGCATGTGCTTGGATCTAAAGTGAAATTGTCGCTGCATGTTTAGGGTCGCTGTCCTGCTGGAAGCTTAACCTCTGCCCCCGTCCCAAGTCTTTTGCACCCCCCAACCTCTATCCAGCTATCCCCTGTATTTTCACCGGGTCCCAGGCCAAAGAACAGCGTTATCACAGTATGATGCTGCCCCCACCATGTTTTTGTCTGACCACATGTTTGCTGTGCCTTGCGTGTCTCACGGTTTTCTTCTTCTTTCATAAAGGCCCGATGTATGAAGTTCAAAACTAATAGTTGTCCTTTGTGGAGCTTAGGATCTAAGCAGCTCCTCCAAAGTTACCATAGACCTCTTCTCTACTTCTCTGGTTAATGCTCCCCTTTGGATATAGCATTGAGCAGTCATGCATGGGATTTTCAGAACCTGGGAAATTGTTTTATCACATAATCACATGAAATTGTAATAGCTCGCAGTAATATTTTGTGATGGTTCAGACTTCTCAGTTTCTCAGGCGTTCATGTGGTTTGGACAGTAGAAATGATGTTTTCTTACCTTGCTTGTCTCCCTGTGTTTTCTGCAGTATCACCCTCTGTCTCTGTGCAACACAAGCGATGATGAACGACAAGACAGCGCCTTCATCACCATCGTCAAACTGGAGCACAGAGTTCCCCGCTGCTCGCTGCTACTGGATAAGGTACCCTTCACGCGCAAGCACACACGGATGCCCCTCTCTGTGACACTGTCTTTTGTTGTTTTTTCAGACTTGGCAGCAGAAAGATAAAACATCTTGCCACGCTGCCTTCTCCCTAGCTCTCCTTCCGCTTTTGGATAAAGTACAAAAGGTTTTTGAGGGAAATATTTGGCTGAGTTTCCTTCTTCAGGACAGTGATCTTTCAGGGTGAGGCCTTGAAAAAAAAAATGGAGGGGGTGGGAATAGCTCCGCGCTGCTATGTAGCAAGTGGCTATGAGCCCTGGCTCTGAATGTAAGACTTTCAGGCCCCAGCTGTCACTGGTGCGATCTCAGCCAGCCAGACACGCAGGGTTCTCCATTTCTGCCCTTCCCTCTAATAAGAATGCAGCCAGACCTCCGCAGAATTGGGCCACAATAATTTAAATGCATGTGTAAGTTTGTCGGAGCTGACCCAAATCTCCCCCTTGCGTTTTAAGTACTATGCCATGCACGCTGGCTGGCATCCCTCAGCTTTAAAGCGCCGTGATTTAAACTGTTGCTATTTTTCTCTCTCCTTTTTCAAGTGGTGACAAATTAGCAGGCAGGAGTATGGTTAGGCGGCTCGCTTTTTTATTTAGCTGGTGTTTTCTTTTCCCCCTAATTTAAAGCCATGTCGAGGAGCTGCCCAACGCGGCGACGATGTAGAGACATTCCCACAGTTTCCCTGCTCCTTCTCTTCCTCCTCCTGTTGCTCCCTCCGAGTATGTGTGTATGTGTGTGTGTGTGTGTGTGTGTGTGTGTGTGTGTATGTGTGTGTGTGTGGGTGTGTGGGGTGGGGGAGAGAAGAGGCCTGTCACTCAAGGCTGACTGCAGAGAATAGTTTTGATTAAAGCTTTAATGGCAACACTGTGTTGTCCCATAAACACAAAGTTCCCCCGCCCCTGTGCTAAGAGACCGTGGAAAAAAGGCAACTGCTTCCGAGTGCTCTCTCTCTCTCTCTCTCTCTCTCTCTCTCTCTCTCTCTCTCTCTCTCTCTCTCTCTCTCTCTCTCTCTCTCTCTCTCTCTCTCTCTCTCTCTCTCTCTCTCTTCCTGCTAATGGTCTTTGAGATCCAGAGAAGTTAAGGAGGGAGGGGTATGTGTTTGTGAGGGGGGGGGGGGGGGGGGGGGGGTCTTGTTGTTTTGGCTCCCTGGAAACTATGTGTTGCAATAAACTCTGGTCCAGCCACCTGCATCCTCCCTTTTCTTGGTGAGATTCGGAGCTTTTGGTCATGCTCGATTTACTGTGTGTGTGTGTGGGGGGGGGGGGTTCACCATGCAGCTGTTGGGAAGTTCACCCCATGCCTTTTGAAGAGGATGAATCAGACTGTACTGTATGGGATGTGCGGTGCTTTCTGAGGGTCGGTCTCTGCGCGGCACTTCTTTATGGTTTAGTCTGACTGCAAGGCGCCCCTGCCAGCCTATAGACACTCGGACAGCCACAGAGGGTTCATGTTGCACCACTTACACTTTGAATAGAGTGTAAAGCAAACAAAGTGAGGTTAAGAACCTTGAAGGGAAAAGTTTCATTCCTGTCCTTTGTTTTTATGTCGGTTTTCTAGCATTTTTGTAGCCACTACAAGGAGATTCCTTCACCTAACCGTCTCTCCAAAGGTCTCCACCCGACGATTCCCACCATGTGTTTGAACATTGCCCCCGGCATATCTTCTGTTCAAAATATATTGTACTTTTCTAATTTCAAAAGATGACGGTTACTGTGAAATAATACACAGATTTTCCTTACAAGGGAACCAGGTTACAGAGCCGTCTCTGAATTTCTGGAAATCTGCTGGTAGAATAAAATCCTCCAGATTATAGGACAAGTAAAACTCATCGAAAAAGTCCAACTTCTCTCGTATACCCTTCTAAAGGACAGATAAGTATTCAAGATTTTTCTTTATCTTTGCAAGGCATAAAAGAAAAAAGATATTTACTTTCATGACACGAAAAAAGCTACGATTTTGTAGTTTCCGACCAGTCGGTCAAAGTGTAAAATGCTGAGGTTGCGGTCATTGACCAGTTTATCTTTGCATCCCTATTCTAGATACAAAGTCTCCTTTTACGTGTCATCTTATTCTACAGAGAACTACCGAGGCTACCGTCCACCTCGTTGACCATGTTGCCCTTTCATTGAACACAACAGAATTTTGAGTTTCACCCCAAAATAAGTGAAAACCAACTGTGAGAGCATTCCATAGTCGAGATTTGTTATGATTTCTCATGCACAACCCTAAGTGTACAGCTGAGGATGAATCAGGCTAGACTGGAAGGCGTCCACTTTGTTAAAAATCTGTTTGTATTTTTTATTAATTATTAATGGAATTCTTTAATGAATATACTTAGAGAGTTTCTAAAAATCAGGAATAGACTTAGACTTAGACTTTCTTTATTGTCATTTTGTATACACAGAGTGGATACAGAACGAAATTTCGCTTTCACACAGCTCAGAAAGATTGCAGTAACTCTACAGGATACCTTGCGGTGAATTACAGTACAGGATAAAGTGCAGTGATAAATCGCAGTCACTTACAGGATAAGTTTCAATTGACTTCCGGATAAAGTGCAGCAGTGAGCAGTAGGCAGTTGAAATGTAAACAGTGTAAAACAAATGTAAACAAATACGCAGTAAGGTGCAGCAATGATTTAAAAGTAGACAGTTGCATTGTACACAGTTTTGCAGTACGTTTCCCGGTAAGGTGCAGCAGCAATTTTGCAGGATACGATACAATGTGCAAATGTGCAGATGTGCAAATCAGCGAATCGAATGTGGTACACAGTCCGTTTTTATACTTTAGCAGTTCAGCAGTTCAACAGTCTGATGGCAGCAGGGAAAAAGCTTTTGCAGAACCTAGTGGACCTGCAGCGGATGCTGCGAAACCTCTTTCCAGAGGGCAGCAGGGAGAATAGTCTGTGGTGGGGGTGTGAGGGGTCCCTGATGATGTTACGGGCTCGAGACACACAGCGCTGCGATGAAATGTCTTTTATGGAGGGAAGAGGAGCCCCGATGATCCCTTCTGCTGTCCTCACCACTCTCCTCACGTTCTTCCAGTCGGAGGCACTGCAGCCTCCACACCACACAGAGAGACAGCTGGTCAGAATACTCTCTATGGTGCTTCTATAGAAGGTCGTGAGGATGGGCGGGGACAGGCGGGCTCTCCTCATCCTCCGCAGAAAGTACAGTCGTTTCTGTGCCCTCTTCACCAGCGACGCGGTGTTCACAGTCCAGGTGAGGTTGTCCGTGATGTGCACCCCCAGGAACTTGGTGCTGCTGACCACCTCCACCGCTGAGTTGTTGATGAGCAGTGGAGCATGGTGAGGCCGGTTTTTCCTGAAGTCGACGATGATCTCCTTCGTCTTCTCCACGTTCAGGATCAGGCTGTTGTCTCTGCACCAGCCCACCAGCTGCTCCACCTCCTCTCTGTAGTCCTGGTCGTTGTCGTCTCTGATCAGGCCCACCACCGGGCCTGAACCTACAGAAAACCTACAGAAGTTTCCTCTTAGCAGTAGCTCATTCCCACCAGCCTGTGTGTCCCGTTCTCTTTGTAAATGTCTGAATCGGAGCCTTGGACCAATCCAGTGGTTTTGCGTCACTGCGCCACACAACATAACACAAGCAGAGGCTGCATACTCTCTCTGCCAGCATGTTGCGCTCCAGTGGAAAAGATCTGTCTGCTTTCTGCTCGCCAGCCTGCCTCGTCTGTTTACATGTGGGCTTTGGAAGGGTTCTCCGGTCGAGCTGCAGAGCAACAGATTCAGGAAGAAAAAGCTGACGAAACCCGCCCTTCACACTTTACTCCTAACATATTCTCTCATCACCACTTTGACTCGTACTTAGAGCTCAGCTTTGTGAAGTATTTTGACTCTAAGATTGTTTTTGTGGAAACAGCTCCAACAGTTAACAAGTTCAGGGCCCTTGCCTCAACTTGTTAACTCTCATAGAGGCTTTCTTATTGATTCTGCCCCTCAGATGAGAAGACCTGCAGGGGAGTGTTGGCCTAGAGCAGCGTGCTTGCACTCAGAGAAGGATGCAAGTACCCGGTTCGATCCCTGAGCAAGACCCTTAACCCCAGATTGCTCCCCGGGCGCCGCACATGGCAGCCCACTGCTCCCCAAGGGTGATGGGTTAAAAGCAGAGAACAAATTTCATTGTAATGTATGTTTCAATCTATGTTTCAATGACAATAAAGATGATATTACTATTATTACCTCTTGGCCCGATTGAGCACTAATCCTGTCTTCTTTAGCAATGTCTTTCAAGATCATGTATTTGTTCATCGAATATGTGTGTTAGCGGATCATATTATGTGACGCATGCTTTCCAAAAGTTCCTCTGCCGATCACATTGTGAATCAAAACGTTTATACATCCGCTTTAACATGTCAGATTCTTTACCAACTCTTATTTCTGCATTCAGATCGTTTTTGTGTCAAATCAAAGAAATAATTATTAACGTTGCTAGTAGCAACACAACCGTGGAAAGGGACATGAATAAAAAGCCCAGCTGAAACCAAACCTGCACCAAATGTTTACACATAGGCATTAGCACTGCATCACAGTTAGCTTCCGCAGGAAGTTAGAAAACTAGTAGTTTAAATTTACCATGAGTCCGTGCTTCTAAACTAAGACACAGGCTTATGTGTTGTTTTGATTTTAGCATTTAGCATTTTTGCCCATACAGATAATTACTATAAAAAAAATTTAGTCTTTTGTGTTTCTCAGCATATTGAGTTAGTACTGACAAAAAAAAAGCCACCGTGATGAACATTCTTTGGGAACGAGTCTGGTTTTGCCAGCCTGTGAAAAATCTTAAAGCTATAGTTGATAATCCTGTTCAGAAACACTTTTTGTTATACTGGGTAAAATGGTTCTTCCATCCTGACAGTAGTCATTGAATTTTGTATTCAGAAAAAGGAGGTTAAAAGATTTGATCTCTTTGAGAGCTGCAGGTCTGTAAAAACTGCCATTCAGGTGACTCTAGATTCAGTCCGAATGGCAGGGATTGGTCTGAGAGCAATAAGCAAACCATGTACAAGTTTATCAGAAGAAGAGGAAGGCCTCAGTAGAAAGAAATAAGACCAGAGTGGATTTGGGACATTTTTTCATACGATCCCCCTGAGGAGCAGAAGAGCAGGTACGACGGTCTTGCGCATGCGCAGTTATGCAAAAAGGGACTTGGGCATTTCTTACTTACATTTCTGGGAAAATCTCCGACTCTACCTTTAATTTGATTCCTTAATGTGAACTTACGTATGTATATGTAAGTTCACATTAAGGAATCATATGTACCGAGGCTTGGACTGTGACAACAAGCTGCCTCTTAAATATTAGAGGTCCAACTTTTAAGGACAAAGCTGAAAAAGTTGTGCTGGTGTTAACATTGGATCCTTGGTTAAGTTATAATGGACAGCAATCCTATATTCTATATTCTATTTGCATTCTACTTGGTGTCAGCTTGTTGTATTTTTGTTTTACTAGTTGTAATTCCAATTGTTAATATTTTATCTTAACAATTATATTTTAATATCTACTGCTTTGCTACAGTAGAAATGCTGATTGCATGCCATCTGTATTCGGATGTTGGGTATATTTACAGTTGTGATAAAACGTGGCCATCGAATTAAGTATTATTTTTTTAATGAGGAAATATTAACATAGATTTTTCACAAAAAACATTACCTCTGGCAAAAGGAATTTAAGAGCAAACATTAATCTTGGAAAGTTTGTCCCACTCCTTGCTTTCATGTGTGAAATGTTTGAGCGGTTTCTGGCACGTACCGTTTAAAGTCACCCCAGGCTTTCACACGGCCCAGGACTTTCCATTTCTTAATTCTTACCCAGTCCTCGGTCAAAAACTCACGGGCTGCCCGATTCCTCACCTGACTGTATATACACGATAAACCCTTTGAAAAACTCTTCTAATGCTTTGAAAAATACAGCATTAGAACTAAAAGAGCCACTGTTTTCCTAATGCCCCAGACACAAAACATTGTTTGTTTTTGGAGGTCCACATTTTAAGATACATTTGAAATTTCCGTACATACTTGGAGATGTAGCATAGCCTCAGATTGATCAACACCAGAAGTCACCAGAAGCTTTTTTTGTTGTTTTCTCTGGGAACTATTATAGAAGTGCACCTGAATAACTTGTGTCTTATCACGCAGGCGACTGCAGCTACACGCCTACCTCTGGGCAACACTTAAAGATGAAAGTGATGAGGAAGGTGATTTGTGTAGGCGTTGACCTGGTTACTACGTGTTTTGGAAAGAGCAGGATTAGAAACTACGGTTTAATTAATCAAAACGACAGATCTGAATTGCACATAAGCATCGGGGTTTCTGCGGTTTATTTTGCAATGCGCTTGTGCTTGTTGCACAGAATCAAATTTAAGCCAATCGGGTCCTTGACAGCAGGTGAAAAACAAACCTACAATCCTTATCCAACACAAAAACTTCAAAACCTGTGCGGGTTTAGAGTTAATTGGACAACATGATTGGATCCTGCTGTTTTGAATCCGATCCATTTCCTCCCTGCAGATACGTTTTGAAAAAAAAATAAAAAATTCGGCTGGTGTGACAAGATCTACCCTCCCAGCCTGCAGGAGGATACGGGACTGTTGGAAAGAAGGAGAGTCAGCGCAGCATCCATATGGAAGAGGGGATTTTCTGCTGCTGTTGCACACTTCAAATAAAGCGTTCATGTGAAAGGATTGAAGGGTGTGATTGGCCACAGATCACATGTGACAGCTCCATTTGACTGGCTGACCTAACTTGCAGGCTCCGCTCCATTCGACAAAAAATAAGAAGGAAGTCATAAACTGCTCTTAATGGTTAGGTTGGACTTCTACTGTTGCCTCTGCTTCCAGACCAGTAAATGCAGTCCCAGTGACAGGAAGTGGTTTTGAAAACAAGAGAAAGCCCATTGATGGGGGTATAAATCACAACAACTGTTTTCTTTTTTTGTCCTTGTCTTATTGTCTGCAGGGGGTGAGTGTAGCCTCAGGCTGTTCTTTCTAATGTAGGAAAGACAGGGTCTGGAACTGCAATGGGAGCTGCCTTTGGCATCTCTTTTTTTTTTTTTTTTTTTTTTTTTTGTTAACCGGGGCCAATGTCTCCAGTTCAGCTGGGACACGTCAAAGAGGAGGAACATCGGGAAACATCTGGAAAAAGATGGATATTTTAGCTTTTCGACTAAATGCAGAAAGCAGCAGGTATACAATGGACGTTCTGGCTGCTGCGAAATGTGTCAGTGTTTGAAGACTTCTGAATATTGCTTTGATTTCCCGCCCGAAAAAATCATTATCTGCTCGCCTGTGCCAGACAGTTGTAGACGGTTGTATTCCAGGGGATGAACGAGGACTTTCTGTCTCTTTCTTCTGTTTGTCTGTAATGGACCTTTTCTTCCTTTGTTGGCTTGGCTTTAAAGGAGCTGCGAGAATCGCACATGTTCCAATATCTGAAGCAAAAACAAACACACACCACCCACAAATTTAATCTGTTTACAATATCAGATAAACTACCTGTCTACTACATAAAACCTTTAAAAAACCCACATGGGGACAGTTTAAAGTCTGTTTTTTAGTCCTTTCACCAAACCATACAAGCTGTTTCTAAATACATTTTTGTGGAAGTAATGTTCCTTCTGCTCTTTGACGATGATTTCAAAAATGGTTGAAGAAAAAAAAGTTAAGCTTACATATTACATTTACATACAGCTTTTTAAACACCCCTGATTAACTTAGTATTTAAGAAAGTCAGACACGATCTGATAACAGGCTTCTGTCTCTTATCAGTTATGAAATAAAAAGGACTAGTTTTGAAACTTTGACTATTTTTTGGGCTAAGACACCGACCGTCCCCTCGAATAAAAGCGACCAAGGCCAGTGAGAAAGAGAAGCCTGAACTCAGTCTTTTGCAGCCGTCCCATCTGTTTGAAGTCTCCTCATAACATGCAGCAGAGCAACTGCTTAAACAGACAAATTCCAGCCGAGCTTTCTGAGCCGAGCCAGTCAGGGGACACGGCAAACATGTGGAAGAAGGTGGATGTGAAACACTATGTCTGACAGAGAGCTAAAACTGTACATTACCTTGAACCCGCCATCCTCACGTGTTGGTGGCATCATCATGCTGTGGAGATGCTTTTCCTCTGCAGGGACAGGGAAGCCTGTCAAAGGAGATGGTTTGACGGATGCAGCTAATTACATGGCGATCCTGCAAGAAAATCTGAAAATCATTGTCCCCATTATAGAAGCCAGCGGGGTCTGGTTAAATCAGCATCCCAATGAATGTCCTTTTTCATGCAGTTTGCTCACTTTTTACTTTTCCTCATGCGCTGCAGTGTTAGTTTTTTTTTCCAATTTCCATTCGGTTTGTGTTTGAGAGCGGTGTTTTGTTTGTTGGGTTGGGGTATTTTTTTTCCAAACCAGAGTCTTCTCTCTCTTGTTCTTCTCTGAGGGTTTTTAATAAAGCCACACAATGTGCACCTTTGTCAGACCTGCTCCCTTATCCACCTACACAGGAAGAATCCCAACCCCACCCCACTCCAGCATGAGCTGCTGTACCCTTTATTTCTGCGCTTTTATGCTGCCGTTCATGCTGCAAAAAACACGACTGGCAAAAATCTGATGGAATCACTGCGGGACTAGAGGATGCTCATTCAGCATTCATTCTGTTTTTAGAGGGTGCAGGACAAAACCTTGGCTTCGTAGAATACAGAAACAAAATTATACTTTTTTTTGGGATATTTTTAGCGGCTCTAGTGGCTCGCTTTTTATTACAGTAGGCTGACAGGAAGGTGGTGGAAGAGGGGGAGAGACATGTGGCAAAGGACCGTGGGTCATAGTCGAACCCGGGTCGACCGCGTCGAGCACTAAGGCCTCCATACATGGGTCGCGCTACCCGCTGCACCACCAGCGCGCCCCAATATTATACATTTTTAAATGAATTCTATGCTTAGTGGTATTTTATTAGGTTAGGTATAGAGGAAAATGTAGAGGTAAATACATTTGTAATTTGCTCATCTGAAAGAAATACCTGCACAAGTCTAGACGTGCAAATTAGTCTCCATGAATCTTAATGAACTCTTGGGCCTAGATGACTGATAGGTCTTTTGCTGGCGCAATGTTTCTAACGTTATGAAAACCGAAAGGAGTGATGATTAAAAATGGCCAACAATAAAAAAAAGTACAGCATCATTGCAGCTCAGTCTATATGGTGTTTTGGAGCGTTTCCTCATGCTCCACAGAGGAAAGATCGAGGCATGTCTACAGGAGCGGCGTTGGCGCGTTCCCATGGGAAGAATGTTTCGGGCAAAGAAAAGTCAGAGGCAGCACGAATGTTTTTCAATCTAGAGTCACCCAAACAAGCTGTGGGATGCTGTTAGTTGACCTCCACCTTATCTCTGGAAGGCTGGAGGCACAATTTCGGGAAGATTGCCCACACATTAGAGACCGACAGCTGCGTTAACCAGCTGAGTAGGGAGACATCTTGAAAGAAATTTCCCACTGGTTTACAATGGGAGTTCACCAACAAGGTGGATTAGGAGCATCAGAATATGCCTTTACTACTGGGGGAGACCATTCAGTGAGAGCTTTGCTTAGTGAGCAACCAAACAAAGAGAGGAGGGCTGCAGGTTTTCCTACTTAATGAGAATTGCATTCCTGTTTTTGTCACCACTTCAAAAAGCAAGTGGTATCCTTTGCATTTTGCAGCCGTGTAGATTTTGGGAGAGCTGTTTTAGTGGTTTCTGAGAGGCCACCAAAGATGAAATCAGAAGAAGCACAGAGATGTAAGAAGCTTTTTAAAAGAAACCTTTTTTTTTAAACCTATGAGGTAAAGGTCTATATGTCAAAAGACATGGTACTGCTGTTTTAGCACTTTTCCTATAAGAAAAGACATGAAAGACAATTTAAATCTGGGATTTTTTTTTATCATTCTGACTTTGTTTAAAAATATTAGTAAAACCTGGTTTTACTGTGTTTGCTCTCTTAAAAAAGCTTATGAGGTAAATAATTAATTGCTGGTCAAAGCTGGAGAGGTAGAAATAGACATTTGGAATGCTGTTCTCATCTTAATATGTATTATATTTCCCAAAAAGAATCTACCAGCATCACCAACCTTCCAGATTGCTGGATCCAGGGAGCATTAAAGCTGAGGGGTAGACTCAGGAGCTAGACGGACCTGCAGGTCAGATCTCAGCGCGCCTGAGCCAGATCCACAAGGTCAATAAGCAGATCTTGTCCTCCTATTCCACTCACCTGTGGTCCTAATTATTTAGGCTCCATCCGAATACCTCTATTGGGTAAGGACTCTTTAGCCACTAGTTCATCTCTCTGCCCAGCTTCCTGCTCCATGTTTTTGTTCCATGCTCTGCCTTCCTTGTATATCAATTTATTTGTTTCATTTAATTCAATCTTTTCACTAACTACGCAGCTGCCGAGATCTCGTCTGCACTTTGGTCCAGGGAAAACCTCACCTCTCATGACAGACAGCCTCTGTGAAGGTCAGCTCCGCATGTTGACAGCGAGTTTAATGGATTGAATCAGCAGGCCATTCTACAGCTCCTTACATCCTGTTGCGTTTAAATAGACACCCTTGTGAATCTCTGTGCTTTTGCTGTATCTGATGATTGATATGCTTAGAATGTATGTTAAATTGTTCAAACCTTGGTAGAATGAGTCATCTTTGGAGTTCGCTGTGTAATCAGCTAGAAATGGTTTGCAGGGGACTCTCACATGAATGGCCCATAAAATGCGTTCATTTTCATGCAAAGATGGCAATATCTCAGTAGTTAGATGCACATGTGCTAAATCAAAGCCAGCTAATGGTTTCTCTTCTCTCACATACCACTCTGCTTTTGTGATCGTACGCAAGTTTAAAGCGAGCGCATTCTCCTTTCGCCCGGACGCACGTCCGTGCACGCGTGGCTGTTTATCTGCCGCCTCAGGGCAAACACGCCACCTACCTGCAGGGCTGCTGCTGGTATTCCAGAACGAATGTCTCTCGAGGCTTTCATATTAACTCGACACATCCCTCCCTTGTCACTTCAAAGGGAGTGTGCAAGGGTCAGGGTTTCATCACGCTGTCGTTTGGCACATGAGATATGAGGGGAAAAAAATGCCGCTCTAAAAATAGGAGGCT
Source organism: Fundulus diaphanus (assembly GCA_037039145.1). Taxonomy (NCBI): domain Eukaryota; kingdom Metazoa; phylum Chordata; class Actinopteri; order Cyprinodontiformes; family Fundulidae; genus Fundulus; species Fundulus diaphanus. The sequence goes on along the minus strand of CM073136.1, from coordinate 15,332,263 downwards.
GTGCTCCAGAAGACAGACGGAGATATCTCTCAGTGCCAAAATACTTTTGGTTGTGTTGCGTGCATGGCATTCAGGCACCCTAAACATGATGCAAGGAGGGAAAGGTGGTTCTCTTGTGGTGTATCAAAATATTTAGAGTGCTTGGGATGTTTGCAAATTAATATATCAGTGCATACATTTCCCACTCAGCCTGCCGAGTTGAAGTTGTTTTTGCACATAGAGATGGCAAGTAGGATCATATGATGAGTGCCTAATGACCCTGCAGTTACAGCTGTACTATATCACAGCCTCTCCCTGATGGAGGCATTCATATGGCAGTAACTTTTTATTATTGCTGCATTAGTCCTTTGATCTTCCAACGCTGGAGATTTTGAAGGGGCGGCCCGTCAAAATAGCTTAGTAGATGGGCCCGGTCTTGCCTCAGCTTTGGGGTGAGGAGGCCTGGAGGTGTGTAGAGGCACCAGTGTGCTGGAAAACCTGGCAACAGAGGCATGACACTGCGGCGTATTGGACCTCTGGTTCCAAATGCTTGAACGGATCTGAGAATTGCCTTATGGTTTAATGTTTGTTGTTGTTCTCTGGTGCTCTGCTTCTTCTAAATGTCCAGTGTAAATGTATATACACCTCTTAAGCTTTTTCAGATTTGGTCACATCACAACCACAAACATCAGTGTATTTTATTGGGGTTTTATGTGAGAGACAATAGTAGGCAATAATTGGGAAGTGTAGGGAAATGTTTTATTTAAACAGTTTTTTTGACAAGACAAAATTGAAAGTGTCATAGTCTGAAACCAATAAATAAAGTCCATTGTAGCCAATTGGAGGTGGGGCCACCATTGTGCTGGGGCAATAATTTTCTTTAGCTTATCAGAGTCGATGGGAAGATGGATGGATGGAGCTAAATCCAGGAAGAAACCCTGAAAGGAGCAAAACCCTGAGACTGGGATGGAGGTTGAGCTTCGAGCAGGACAAAGACCCCCAAATGTACAGCCCGAGTTACAGTGAGGGGGTTTAATTCAAAGCATGTTCATGTGCTAGAAGGGCCCAGTCAAAGTCCAGACCTAAGTCCAGTTTAGAACCTGTGGCAAGTGTTTTAATTTAGTGGTATGAATTTTGCGAGGCTCTGCAGCTAGATGATTTGTCTGCCTGGTTCAGATCGTTGGAAAATGGAAAATCCCGGTGTTCTTTTCAGAGACCTTAAATATAAAGGTGCTTCCCTTAAATCTGGGCTGAGAAGCTGCACTGAACCGCAGGTTGCCATTCCAGCCAGGACATTCCTGTTTTAATGACAAAGGCAGTGGAAGTCTCATAGTGAAACATGAAGAGGCAGAAGGGAACAGGATAGTTGAATGGGTCGATTCAGGAGCGTGACAGGCAAGGCCGATGGGTGACCCTCTCTGTCCTGTCTGTCAGACTGCATGAAGGTCAGCTCTGCCAGGCCATAAACAGCGCTGTTGACAGGAAAAAGTGTTGCTTTGATTCGACTCCGTCACGTCTTTTTGTCTCAGTAATAACTGCTGCTTGCATTCCCTCTTAAATCTCTTCCCACCCTCCCGTCCTCCAGCAGTACATCTGGCACAGCAGCCTTCCCATTGTGCATTCAGAGCCGCTGGCCCTCTTTAAGATCTGCATTTGAATGTTGTTTTCATATAACAGCAAGCGGAGGCATGTGGAGCCTCTTTTGAACTGCTCTGCAAACAGAAGGAGATTTCTAACGCTGCCTTTATGAGATTAAGTGAAACATTCCCATAAAAAAGACATTTCCTTATATCCATTCACCCTTCCCAGACTCACTGTCTCTTACTCTTTTCTCTTCTTTCTCTCTTCATCTCTGTCCCCTTAACTTCTGCCTTTATTTTTGGTTTCCCTTAGGCTAAGGCAATGCCACAAACCTTAAGAAAGTGAAATGGAAAGAAGACAGGTTTGTGTTAACAGTAGCTACATCCACGGGCAAGAAGGCTGCTCCTGAGTCGACCCCCGAGTTCACATCAGACTAGCAAACGGGTCTTGCGAGTGCAACACTGCAGGCGGACATGTCCAGTTCTTGTTCCTCTTTTGTATTGTGACCCTTTCTAACTGTGACTCAGGTGGGTTTGTGCCAAGTGAACCCTCCACCCACCCACTCTAACAAGGGTTTGACAAAACACATTCACAGGGCAGACGGGGAGGCTCTGTGGAATGAAGCTCACCAGGATACAAAAACACTATTTAGACTTGGATTTGTATGGCGTAGATGTCTATTAGCTATCAACAATGGCTGTAAACTATATACAATTTGCAAAGTTGAGCTCTGCCACTGAGTGGTGGACTTGCCCCAGTTTTTCATAAGCCAGTATGCCATTGTGTTATGAGGGCCCTAGAAATTAATCAATATCTTAATATAATCAACACTGAGAACATTTCTTATCCAAAGATACTCATTTGTGTTAAAAATCGATACAAACCAACCCATTCACATTTGCCCAAACGTGAATGTCGCACATAACAGACTCAATGCCTCCGATCCCTGCAGCCGCTGATCTCTACAATGATCTGCTGCTGGACGTTTTAAACTCCGCTAACATGTCGAGTACAGCCAGAAAGCATATGCAACACTCTTTATAGATGAGACAAAAACAAATGTGTTGTTCGGAGAAAGGTCCCCTATAAACCAGTTGGAGAAGAAAAAACACAATGCTGAACGATTTCATGTAGCTATCGCTACAAGCTAAAGCTACGACACTGATGTTTGAGAGCAACTTTTAAAAAAATCAGCAAAGACCCTATCTGCGACAGTGAAGTCGTATACCTAACGCTATCTGTTTAAATTTTAGCTTTGTGGACTCGGACTCCCCAGTGACTGTCGGTCTGAGCTGCCCTCTCAAGATGCGCTTTCTCTCAGTTTTACTGCGGTACGAATTAACCCAGGAAAATGGGTCAGCTGACGGCTCAGACAGTCGGCTACTAAACAGTTAAGCGATAAAACAAACCAGTATGCCAACCTCCATTACTTCTCTGTTTAGTTGTGAGGCTATTTGAGGCTAATGTGGCTAATGATAACACAGGTTATGGTGGAGCCAGACTAATGAAGCTGACAGAGAAGAAAAAATTAGGATCCATCAGAAAACTACCCTGCTGCTGTAGTTGATCACTAAAAAATATCTAATGCAAAATCAACAGAAGGGCAGACATTGTGCATTATATATTTTTTAGTGATCAACAACGGCTCTTCTTCCTCAGAAAATTTAAACAGACTCGACTTTCCACTAAGCTGCAAAAAAACTTTTACATTGCTACCATAGAAAGTATTTTATACCTCAGCATAACAGTGCGGTATGGGAGCTGCACAGTGCAGGAGAGGAAGGATTTAGCACGGCGGGTGAGGACAGCGCAGGGATTGTGGGATGCTTTCTAAAGGATTTGGACTCAGTTTATGCAGCATAAGTCCAGGGCAGTGCCAGATGCATCTCCACAGATCCTACCCACCCAGGAAATGCACTGTTTGCCCCTCTCCCATCAGGTAAGCGCTTCAGAAGCATCAAATCCAGAACCAATTAACTCAAAAACAGCTTCTTTCTAAGAGCTGTGAGGCCAATCGCCCCCTGCTGAGAAGCTTGTGGTCCATCATATGTTACAATCACATTACTGTTATTGCCTATTCTCACGAATATCAAACTGCACGTTTCTATAAATCCAGCCCCAAGATCACTGCACAAAAATTACCTCATTACTTGAGATTATGAAGGAAGGACTAACCCATGTAACATGGCTCATAACACTTGCAAAGGGACTAATATCAGAGCTCTTGGACTCTGATACAAACTGGCATGCTCTGTGTGAAAAAAAAACCCTGTAAATACTAAGCTCCTGAGTCTACCCCTCTGTGGAGCACCACTGTGTCAGGTTGCAAACCACCTCTCTGTAGTGGGACTCAACATTATTGGAGATGAGACGTCCGCAAACTTCACTACTGTGTTTGTTGGGTAGATAGCAGAACAGTCATGGTTGAAAACAGTGAAGAGAGCAGGGCTGAGTACACAACCCTGCTGCGTGTCGGTGTTAAGGATCAGTGAAGCAGATGTGCGAGAGGTGTGGATTATCCCAGGTTGTGGTGTTTCAGAGCCAGCATGTCTAGGAGCATGGTGTTGAATTCTGAATTGAAGTCCACTAATAGCATCCTAACATAGGTGTTGGGCTGCTGCAGATGAGTCAGAGCTGAGTGGAGTGTTAACAAGACAGCATCCTCCGTGGAGCGATTCTCCCTGTAGGCAGACTGCAGGCTGTCCAAGCAAGCAGGGATGGTATCCTTGATGTGTTGCAGGAGGATCTTGTCAAATTTTAGCACCATGGCAACCCTAGGGCATAGTGTATCTGATTGGAACAGTTGAGAAAACAAGGTACACCATTTTGTCACTCCCATAATATTCCTATTAAATTCCCATTAGCAATGTAAAGATGTGAAATTATGTATTGTGATTGTTGTCAGCGTTTTTTCCCTCGACTGCCAGTATTGGAATGAATTTGTTAAAATGATATAGTAATGTTACTACTCTGCTATTATCAACATACTTTGTAGTAGTAATATTAACACACACACAAAACACACAAACAAAAACTGACCCAGCCCCATCCTGAAGTTTCCATTTTTCAGGATGGCTATATCAGCGGCAATGGCTGTCCCATGCTGCTTATCAATGGTGTGCAGACCTGAAGGGCAGCACACAAGCATTGATCATGGCATTGCAGGAGCAGACCTTGAGCACCAGAGGAATAGAGGCCCTGGTCTACCATACCTGGCATGATCCCAGGTACAGACGGTGCAAAGAGGCCCCATAAACAATCCAGCAACAATCCATCACAACAGGGTGGCAAGATACTGGCTGGAAAGGAAATCATGGAGCACCATAACGAATTAGCCATTATAGGGCAAAGAAAGAACTGTGCAAAATACGAACTGGAAACCCCTAGTTCCAACTCTGAATAGCCTCCCAAGATGGTGGAAAGTAACCAAGCAAAGATCCTATGGGACCTCGACATACAAACCGAGAAAATGGTAAAAGCCAACCAACAGGACATTGTGATCATTGGTAGGATTTGGTCAAATCAGCCACTCCAGCTATCTGTTGGTGGTACATCCCACAGAGGGGTTTTTACTCCCATGTTGGGTCCTCGGGCACCTTCTCCCTTCAGTTTCCATTGGCTAAGAGATTCATTAAGTGCTTGTCTGTTGGTACTGTCTTCCTGATGTAATCTTTGATCTGAGATGTTTCATCTTGGCTAGTGGCTCTGATGTGGATGTCCTCCACCTTCTTCTGTGTGCTTAGTGTATAGCCTGCGGACACTGGAATTAGGGTGGGATCTACCATACTTGGTTGGTAGCTTTCGTCTGTAAACTTCTGTGGTTTGAATTTCCCCCTTTGGCCAACTTATTATCCCTGCAGGGTGTCTGATTACTGGCAGGACATAGCTGTTGATTGACTGGACCTTGTTCTGGCCATTTAGCTGACTTTTCCGAACATGCCTTTCATTGTACAGGTATTTGGCTGCTTCTGCTTACCTTGTGGCTTCTTTGTAGGTGCCATATGCTGTATTTTCTATATTTCTATTCCCCTTACACTACACAACATGGGCACACCCTGTTTCCTTTAACTGGTTGGGCATGTGAGCAACAGAAACGTTATTTGGAGCACAACTGATAGAAAGTTATTACTTTTTCAAGTACTTGTTCTGCCCCTCAGCTTATGCCCCCCTGGGTGGAGACCCATATTAACCATATCAAGGACCTTCACTGGTGTTAGCTATTTTAGTCAGCATTCAAATGCACTTTTAAAGATCTAAGAGGACTAGATTTATGCTAAAGGCTCCTATTGGGAATGTTTGCAGGAAGTTCTTCATTAATTTGTCTGCCGTGTTGAGACTTTTAACAAAGTAGACATTCATCTAACTGCGTCAGGCAAAAAAGAGTATAAGCAAACCCTTAGCTATAATGTGGTAGCCAATAAATATGATACGTTAGCAACTAGTTAACCAAACCAGGCTATTTTGAGGACTGCATACATCTAGTTTAAAGTTAACTTACTTTGCGTTACCACCACACATTAGCAGGTAGAGCATTCCACAAGAGCTGTTGTATAATAAATCCAGGTATTTGCAATGTTTTAGAGCACAAAGAAAGTCAGCAGGCTTAGAAAAGTGTTTTTCATCCGTTTGCAATCATCCAGATTTAGCAGGGTTGCACAAAGATAAAGCTGTGAAAAAACAGATTTTTCTTGGCTGCTTAATTCTTGAGGTGTGTCCGCCGATCACTACTTCCACTGACTGCTGAGCAATTACTGCCAAGAACATCAAAGGCATAGCTCAGTAGCAAAGTCTGTTTGCAGTAATCTGTGTAATGACTCAGGATTTAGTTTGAGGGTCCCTGACTGTCATCTGCTCCAGCAGTTTTTCTAAATTACCCTTTACCCTGATTTTAATTCCAAGTCTTTGTTGTTTCTTGCCTGACAAGACCCGCTAGAATCATTGGGCCCACTTGAGTTGTGGTAGTAAAATAAGAAGCGTGACATTCGTTTCTTTGCCTCTTTAATTGATTTTGGCTGTAATAAAGATCTACTTAGAGAACATCTACAACCATGTTCTCAAAATAGCTGTGAAAGCGTCATCTTACATGTTAAGGGTGAATATTTTTAGAGTTAATGGTAGCAACATTACGCAATGGGTAAAAAAAGTCTAAAGCAGTATCAGTCCAAAAGAGTGTGCTTGATAAAAATCAGTTTAAGTAGAACTTTCTCTGGAAGATGGTTCAAAAAGTTTAGGTGTTTAGTTCTTACAGGCTGATTTGAAGAGTCATGCTCTCCAATCCAATATAGCTTTCAGCAAATCCCAAATAACTCCAGATTTTGTTGAGGAAATAACTTCAAGTATTCAGAAATGCTCCTGAAATCTGCTCATTTGGTCCATCCTCCAGCCTACAGAGAACAGGTTTAGTTTGTAACATAGCTCCATCCATCTACCTATCCGCTTTGACCAAATTTGGGTGCCCACAGCATGATGTTGCCACCGCCATGCTTGACTCTTGTGTTTAGGCTGATGTCCAGCGTTTTCCGTTGTTTTTGTTTATTTATTTTTTTGACACACACTTTTTGTTTCAAATCAAACTAGCCAGCAGAGAATCTACAAAGCTCCATGTCCTCCACTGAAGATTGAAAATCTCTGGACAGTTGTTCATGTAATGAATAGTGGAAAACAATAATGTAAATTTGTTTGTATCTAGGTTAAGCTTATTCACAGAAACCCTGTGTGTGTGCGTGCATGAGTGCGTGCGTGAGCGTGTGTGTGTGTGTGTGTGTGTGTGTGTGTGTGTGTGTGTGTGTGTGTGTGTGTGTGTGTGTGTGTGGTGAGTTGTCAGCATGCTGCTGGTGTTTGTGTACGTGTGTTTGCTCTGCAGAGAGACACGGCTCTCTGCACGGCCTGTTCCAAGAGTGAATTCCTGGAGGCTTACAAGAGCTGTTGAATGAGATGGAGGGCTCAGTACAGGAATGATGGGAGAGAGAGGAGGGAGCGAGGGACGCTGCTCTGCACTGTGGGAGGGTGGTGTCAAGCTCTCACTTACAGGCCTGATTAAATAACAGGATGCTTTATGAAAACAAGAACATTATCTGCCTCTTAAAAGGCCAGGAGAGGCCCTCTAATTGGCTTCCCCCGAGTCTCCGTGTTGACTCCCGTTGGTTAGAGCCAGCTACAAAGAAATCAAGCAGTAGTCTTTCTCAACCTCCTCTGGTCGAGCTCTCCCCTGTGCTATATTACAGGAATGTATCAACACACTGATACAGGCACTACAAAGAGGGTTGTCCTTTTCAACTCAGAGGAGAATTACTCCTGAGCAAAGCTCCCGATTGAGTTCAACACCGACAATAAAAAAGATAGAGGCACAGTTCTGGCTTCGGATGGCTTCTCATGTGGCAACTTTTACAGCTGAGGTTTCAAAAATACCCTCTGTGTGTGGGGAGGTATGGGTAAAATGTCAGCGGGAGAGTTCAGAGTGTGTGTGTGAAACAATGATCCTGCTCTTCCTCCGCTTGTCATCCAAACCATGCAGTTTGCTTAGTCATCCTTTATTACTTCTAAGTGTGACACAGTCAGTGTAATTTATGTATGAATGAAAAGAAGGTGGGATACCTTGCAAAAGTGTTCACACTTCTTAAAGTTTTTTTTTTTTCAGTTTTGCCATGTTAAAGTCACAAGCATCTATCCATATTGATGTGACAGCTTAACGCAAAATGGTGCATAATGGTGAAGTGGAAGAACAATTACATATGGTCCTCAATTACCTTTGAAATACAACTCTGAAAAGTGTGACTTGCATTTGAAACCAGTCCACCTTTTTTGTGGTACGCCTAAATAGATTCCACCTTGATGGAAGCTGTTCTGCGAAGGCCTCAGAGAAACAAAAAGCCAGTTTGGAAAGAAAGCCATAAGAAAGCCTGTTTACCACCAGTCATGTAGATGACACATGAACTGAGCACATCGTCCCCACGGGGAAACACAGTGGTGGCAGAATCATGCTGTTGGGTTGCTTTTCTTCAGGCTGGACAGGGAAGGTGGGTGGTGCTAAATACTGGGCAAGACTGGAGGGAAACCATTAGGTGCTGCAAAAGATGCAAGACTCCAGCTGGACAAGGAGCCTAAACCTCTGACTGAATGGTTTAGATCAAAGCATATTTATGTGTCCGAACTGCTCAGTCAAAATCCAGAGCTAAATCCAACTGAGAATCTGTGTCAAGACTTAAAAATGGATGTTCACAGGTGCGTCCCTGCTCTTTTGTGTAGAAGACTGATGACAAATGTCAGTCTGACATACTTGAAAAGATTTTGTTGGAATTGCACAGGAAGGCAGTTGTATCGACTCAGGAGGCCAGAATATAAATTAAAGACACACTTTTTGTATTTTTTAAGACCATTTATTATTTTCTTCCACTTCACAATTACACTCTACTTTATCTTGCTCCATTACATAAGATGAGCTAAGGTTTGTGGCTTGTAACGTGACATAATATGAAGAAGTTCAAAAGTAGATAGCTAATTTAGTCAGTGCAATCAATTCAATCAATCCTACCAAACATAATTAATACATTTTTATTAAAAGCTAAAGATAAAAACATAATTATGTAATTTCTGCCAGGATTTCTGTACTGTGCCAAAATGTGTACAAAAAAATAATGTCTGTGGTTCCCTCTACTGGTAGTGCTTTGAAAGACACTTCAATTCTAATACTTTTCATCAGACCCCGTCATAATTACAGACATGTCCCAAGCGTGTTCCCAACCATTGACACACAGTATGAGGAACACAGTATGAGCTTTCTTATGCTCCGCTAAAAATGGACTCTCCAGTCATAAAAAAAATCCAGCCTGCTGATTTGCTCCCTCTCGGTTCTATTTAAATTCTGAATCCGGAACCAGAAATGAATAAGCAAAATAAACCCAAGAAGTGTGGCTTTGTGGCACTGTTTTCACACTTAGATGATCCTTATGTGAGAAACGAAATGCTATCAGATCTGACTGTTTTTGTCTTCAGCATTTCGTGGGAATGGCAATCTCTTGCAAAACTGTAAAATTAGGACTCTAGCTTGACATTGATCCTAAAGGAGCCGCTCAGCTTGTTGATAGTTTTCTTTTTGACACCTTAACTGGCTTTTTAACCATCGATTATCGGCCTCAGCGCCTGGCAGAGGGCTCTCTGGGTAAGTCGGGATGTGCAGGTCGCTCAGGGAGCCTCTCGGTTCCGTCGTCACTCTTGTGGCTGGCACACACTCCGAACTGATCCATCCCACACGCAATACCCCCCACGGGGTACGGGTGCTCGCCACTCACCTCTTTAAAGTTCCAGTGATGTGTTTAGCCAGCGATAGCGTATCAGATGTTGCTGGTTTTTCTCTTCTAACCGTGTGCTTTGCATTTCAAATGTATGTAACTGTGACTGCTAATGAGGGGGCGTCAGGCTCCAGCTTTCATACTGAGAGCGCTCTGAATGACCTCTGTTACCTGCTGGCAGGTGGATCAGGCTCAGATCTTATCCTACTTCTGTTCCGTCCCTCGTGCCGGGGAGGATGGCTGAGTCCAGACTCTGGATTGAATGTTCCTGTGCGTGCGTGTGTGTTGAATGCATACAAATGAAAAGTAGGAATGTGTGACCCCTTCAGGGTTTAAACTTTTCCTGAGAGTTAAAATCTGCTTACCTGACTTGACTTGCCTGCCCCCCCCCCCCCCTCCACCACCACCACCCCTCCTTCCTCTTCATACAGTAGTTGCCCCCTCCCCCAATTACAGTGGCCCCACATCAAAGAGCTCCTGTGAGTAATAGATACCCAGCAGGGCCACACCCTTCCCTCCCCTTCTTCAACCGACTCAGCTGCCACTCAGCCAGAAGCAAGCAGACGGCAATCTCCCACACATACGGCAATTATTCGCGCACAATTTGACGTAAATATAGAGCCTCAGAGCTTCATAAACAATATTTAGAGCAAATGCTGTATTTATTTTTGGTGTAATTTACTGAACAAAGGGAAAAAAATATATTTATAGAGACAGGGAGAATTTTACCTTTTGAGTCTGACGGTCCTGTTCTGCCTTATTGAACTGTGCTTGTATTTCAGCAATATCTTGAGTTTTATTACTGGATAAAAGTAAAGAAAAAACCTCAAGGGCCCATTGGTTTTAGTTTTTACCTTAAAATTCTTCTGAACGACAAACTTCAGTGGAGACGACGGTGTCCTGGCAGTAGATCATTAACCATGATAAATGATGAGGAACAAATCCTGAGCAGGTAAACAGCCATGTATCCTGGTTGTCCTTTTTAATATGCACTTTAATAACAAAATTTATTTTGTTATTAAAGTAACAAAATAAATGTTGTTACATCACATGATACTAAGTGACAATGATTTTGACCCAAGTAAGCTTATATTCTGGTCGTATTGGTCTCGTAGATGGGCGTCAAACATTAATTTAGGTTTAGTAGATTAAAACTGCTCTAAATCTAAGTGTGCAAATTTGAACCACATTATCATACCACTCTACTTGACCCGATTTAATAATTTTCCCGTTATACATTTAGCATTTTTGGGAAAGTGCAACTTTTATTTTAAATCTGGGAGTTTTCCTCTCCACTGTCGCTACATGCATGCTCAGTATGAGGGATTGCTACAAAGTCAACGGCACAATGCAGGCCACTGTCCACTGTGGCTACACACTCATACAGGAGGAGTGAATGCTGCAAGTCAGCAACTCAATGCAGAAAATAGAAAACTTTTTAACTAATCTGAACAATAAACTGAAATTGACTGCATTGGAAGATAACTAGTATTAAATTGGAATGTGAGTAAGTGGATTCTGCCTTGAGACGGTATTTGTTGTGAATCTGCCCTGCATAAATGAACAAATACAATTAAAAAAAACTTTCACTTAAAAATGAGCTGTGATACTGTATTTCATTGGACTGCATTGGAACAAACTGGCTTGAGTAAATTTTTTATTTGATCCAACATCTTCACCGGAATATTTACAAAGGTCCAAAAACCTGAGTATTAAAGAAAAAAATGTGTAACTACCTTATTTTCTTCTGTCAAGTGCAAGCAGGCCCTCAGCTTTCTGAAAAATGGCAGCAAGTTAACTTCCTCAGCATGAGGGAGATGGGTGGTTGCATCTTGGAGAGATCGCAAAGCTCAGTCTGTCACTCTGGACCCCTTTGAGCAAGACCTTTGACCACAGATTGCTCCCCATGCACCAATCAGTGGCAGCACACTGCTCCCTAGAGGATGGGTTAAATGCAGAGAAAGATTTCCCTTCTGTGGGATTATCAAGGGAAATATTTATTTATTTTATTTTATTAGCCGCTGGGCAGTTAGCAGCGCCCAGAGCAAGAGGACTTAAAATGTTGCTTCCCTCGACATGGAATGGGGACAAAAGCGATTCCAAAAGGCCTGTTTCTTGTACAGGTGTAATGTCCACGATACAGCTGTACTTAGGGGGCTTGAAATGTCTGATTTCTACTTCTCTGCTTGCATCTGGAACAAAGCGACTAAGATGCTACTTTGATGCAAAAATCCCCAAATCCAGTTGTTATTACAGCAACAAGCGTTTACAGTTTTAAAGTTAATTTTGCTTTTACTCAGGAATTCTTTCTTGGCATCCGATTCCTCTTTTGAAATAGCCCAGCATAATTGGATTAAAGCAAATGTGTTAAACCTTCGCACAACATGGCATGACAGCAAAGAGATTTAAGATTTCTGGACTCTCCACACGTCGACCACTTTATCCAGCTGCTTCCTACAGTGATGTGTGCTCAGCACAGTGATCATGGAAGCAGCGAAGCGATGGTGGCTGGAATGAAGCGCAGCATAATGAGGTGGCAGAACTACTCGCCATCTCAGATCTCTGACTTCTTTCTTGCCAGCTCAGAGGTGTAGCTGCCATGAGTTGACCTCCAGCCACCATGCTGTAATGGTCTTAGCATGACACTCACCACGGAGTGCAAAATACATATGCATCCCAGCTTAAAAGTGCAAAGGGGTATATGGAGTTACAGAAACTCCCCCTGGTGAAACCAGGAAGGAAAATAACAGCGTAGAGGAGGGGGAAATGATGCTTCGAGAGCCTTTCTAAAGTATTCATCCTCCTTAGGCAGCAACTTAGATGACCTGTTTTAGGGACTTGGTTGCTGGATTTCATCCAGGGGGATCATAGGAAAAGGGGCTGAAAAGAAATGCATACCACACTTCTGATTTTTATTTGTAAAAAAATTATCATTATCCTTCTGCTTCACAAATGCGCACTACTTACATGTTCAAAGTGTGAGAATACTTCATGAAGGCACTGTTTCAGTTTACGATAGTCTGAAAGTTAGAGTTTATTTCTACTTTCCAATACTCCCAAATTCATTTGCTGTTGTTTGCTTTTTTTGTCAGTCTGCACCGCTGCGTGCCCCCTAACGAAGAAATTTGTTTTACTCTTAAACATGTTAATGTTCCGATTTGAATCCAAACGTTGGTACTTTGAAGTTAAACCTACTAAAAATCTAAAAGCTGAAACAGCTGAGCCAGCAGTTTACACAAGGTATTATTGACCCTGCTCCTCACTGGACAGGTCAACTGGCCTGTCGGAAAGTCAACACCAGTGCTTTGGTGACCTGCCACCGTGAAAAGAAAAGCATTACATAAGCAGAGACGTAATCAATGCTGAGTATCTGAAGGTTTGTCATGAGCTCAACCTTGATTTGGAGACTGACTATTAAAACTGACCCGAAGTGCACCTGCTTTAAAGCCGGTTTGTCACCGCCATCATCAGCGAGCCTCTCCGTTCCTCCCCCTTCATTTATCCACGTGGTGCACCGAACGTCTCAGTAATCATTCCAGTGTGGAGAAATGACAGAGCAGAGAGTCGGCCTCAGACCTGCAGGCCCGGAGCTCCTTACTCTGTCATTAGGCACCAGAACGCTACAGCACCACAGCTTGCGTGCCTTGCTCCTCTCCCGCCATGACTTTTCCCTCTTTCGTTTACCTTTTTTCACTTTCACTCCTTCCTCCCACGCGTATTACCCCACAGTGTAATGCGTGTGCCCACCGAGTGATGTGGGGAGTCTTGATGAGGGGTGTAGAGCAGAGTTTACACAGGAACTATAAAGTTAGAGATGTGAGCGAGGCTCAATTTGTTGATGTTTTTCCTAGAAGCAAACGAAGAATGGTGTCATCCAGTTTACGGTTAAATCTAATACATGCTTACAGTCTAGGCTGAAAATCTCTTCTTTTTTTCACCGTTTCAGTTTGGACATTTAACTTGAAATTTATTTGTTGTGTGTTATTTCAGGAAATACTGAAGGGATTACATAAAATCTGCTGTAAACGGGGAGGTCTGGAGCTTGGGGTTTAAGATTTGTGTGACTGGATCAATTGTAGACGTTAATACAGAGGTTCCTCCAACACCGAATATTTACGCTCACAATTTGGCCTTGGAAAGTGTGCTTGTGAAAGTTTCTCCTGGGTTTAGTCTCTGTCATCCACTCCAAACCCTGACACGTTACCAAGCAAAGCGTCTTGTCAGGCGATGGAGAACTCTCTGGCCCGTTTATCATGTGCACCAAAGACACCAGCGCAGCGTGGTTTGTTTCTCCTCGGTCAACAACACTCGGTGATGCCGGGCCTGGCTCACAGTATGCCTGTGTCGCAGGGCACTCTTTTACCCAGTTGCAAACAAACAGCCCCACCGGTCCCGAGAAGGCCACCCACAGCTGTAGAGGGCAGATCACTGGCTCCCACTGATGTTTACGCAAGAAGCACTGTGGTTAATACGGAGATTTAGGGCTGGCTTGTTTGTGTGAGTCATCTTCTTCCACCACCCCAGCTCTGAAGCGGCTCGGAGCTGCTGTGAGTAAGATTTTTACAAGATAAAAGCATCTAGTAATTAGGTTTTTATTTGCTGGCAGATGAAAAAAATACAGCGTGTCCATCAGGTTAAAGATGTCCTAAGAAATTTAACAAATCAAACAAAATGACTGTTCTGTATAGAAAAAATATTAAATGGTTGGACTGAATAGTTTTGTTTGCTACTTAATGTCAAGTTATCAACAAATAGGTTTCCATTCTACACCTTTAATTAGCAATATTAAAGGTAATAAAGTTTAATTCTGATTCGAATGTGAGATCATCCCCCTATGAGTAAATCATCCCATATTTAAATTCCTTTTCTGTCCATTATCACAAATGTTAACATGAAGAGTTTAATACGCTCTGCTGGGACTTTAATTGGAGCTGTCTGCTTTAGTTAGACACGTTTTCCTGCAAACACAATGAACGAGCATGTGGAAAACACTTAATGCTCACTGTTAAGTATGATGTATGATCTGCGATGCTGTGGGCTCGTCTGTCATTAGCTCCATGGCATCATAAACACTTTATTATTTTTGTCTTGTCTTTTCCAATAAACCAAAAATGATTAATCCCTGCAATAGTTTAATGATCCTAAACCTATGGCCAAATCGATTCAGAAATGGTTTACTAGACACAAAATCAACCTTCCACAATGGCTACCTCAGTCCTCAAACTTAAATCCTATACTTGTATATGCACACCATGATTAGTTAAAGAATACACACTTTTAATGTTAACTCAGGAAGTTAAAATACCTCCTGGTGTTTTAAAACAACCTTGTGAAGTCAGAATTTCAAGAGGGAAAGTCTAAGGTTTCAATTACAACCTCAAAATCCAATAGGGCTGCCTTCCAGATTAATCTTAACTGCCTTGAATACAAAAAACAGATTATTAGCCACGCCCAGGGTCCGAAATTAACACTCGCCACTCGCCAATTGCGAGTAAATTTCCCGTTTGGCGAGTGAATTTCAGAGGGCTAGCTGCCACATGGCGAGTAAATCTTTGTACCAAATAAATTAAAAATAAAAAAAAATAACAAAGCCCATCTGGGCTGCGGATGATCCGTTCACAGAGCTCAGTCTAGACCCGCCTTCTGCGGAGCTGCTTCAGCTTCTTTCACATCTTATTTCTGGGGAGAGCGGCTGCCAGATAAAACCTTCATTCAAAACCAGTCATGGCTGCACGCTGGATCAGAAAACAGATCTGCTAACCAGATGCAGTCTAAAACGCCCATTAGTCTGTTTATAAGTTTCGTTTTTATTAATTCTGCATTTAACTATGTGCGCTCCGAGGGAAGGGAGGAGAGAGGCGCAGTTACAGCGCCTCTCTCCTCCCTTCCCTCGGAGCCAGGTGCTTTTATCAGCGACCAGCCTTCAAAACGTGAATCACTGCGTTTAATGTCCTTCCACTCGTACCAAAATGTCCCAATTAAAATCAATAGGAGAGTCAGTAGCTATGTTTAATGCTCTTTTGTATTTAACGACACAGAGCCAGTAGTGCTTCGGGGGGCTGCTGCCTTGCGCTTGAATTCAGGTGCGCAAAATTACGTTACATGTAATATAGGTGCGGACTTTCTAAGGAACTTGTAAAATCAGGGGCTTCAGCTCAGACCCATTATTCATTCTCTTCCCTCTAAAGGAGCCCGTTACAGTCTTTATTTATGCATTTCCCCCACTGTTTATCCCTCGCGCGCAGCGCACAAGGGTATAATCCAGCAGCTGGATCAGTGTAAAGACGCAGCGTGAACCCCTGCGTGCTTTAAGTGTTGCAGCTGAGAGAAAAATGTTGAACCGTATAGGCTTGATGAAACTCTGCCTCATTCACAAATTAGACCAACACGGATAGAATAATGATAATCTGTAGTGTTTTTTATTGCCTGGATGTAAATGTGATAATTCTTATTGTGCCTTTTATAATCAACTACAATATTTTCTTAAAGTCAGGAAAGAAAGATTTCTCTTCCAGGGTCCAGACAGCCACGCCCCCAACCACGCCCCACAAAAATTAACATAATCTCACTCTTAATTTTTGATAAAAATTGAGGTCTGGTCAGGATTAATATTTTGGCCGGTAAAAAATATGCCTGGCCGGTTGATTTTTACATCTACCGGCCAACTTGGCCGGTGAATCAGGAAGTTAATTTCGGACACTGGCCACGCCTCTCTCTACCTCCAAAATCTAAGACCCAGACCGGTTATCCATTTCAAATATACATTTTTTGTCAAACAAAGAATTTCCTGAATGATCTCGGTGGGCATCTTAAACTATGCTAACCGTGTTACTCGCCTCACATAAACAGTAACCCCTGGCCCATTGCTGGTAAAACTCTAACAATTAACCCACATGCCACAATTGTAGCATCACATTGAATCGAATCAACACAGCAACACAAGTCTGACAAGACTGTAACACCAACAAAACAAAACATTTGACTTCATGCTGTTATTCACCTGTCTGGAGGAGAAACGCTAGCTCAGAGTCAAACTAGAGCTGCTTCTGCTCCCGAAATGCTCTACACCTTGGAACCATGAAGCCAAGGAAATACTTGTTTTGTCACTTTTCTTATCTGACAACTTCTTTGTCAAAGGCCATTGCTTTTTTGTGGTACTATTGGGCCCTGACCATCTGCGGGCAGGGAGGGGCTAAGCCCCGACTGGCAGCTGTTCACATGAATGTACATGCACACGCGGCCGGCCCGGCTATGTAAACAAGAAACCGAAGAACAACACAGAGAGATGGTGTGTGATGTCATTCCATATTCCATCTAAAAAGATATCTTTAGTTCTTCACAAAGCTATTTTAGTTCTTTCTATCTAAAATAATGACATTTAATTGCTCCTTTGAGTTTGGTAAGAATCAGTGAAACCCTTTGAACTTGTGGTTTGATGCATATGTGGGGATAATCTTGCTGCTCCTAATCTGAAATGTGATTATCATTATTTGGCATTGCAACATACATTCCAACGGGATTCGTCATCGGCATTTAGCTCCCGTCTCTTAGGGAGCAGTGGGCTGCCTCTGCGTGGCGCCCAGGGAGCATTCTGGGGCTAAGTACCTTGCTCAGGGACCCTGCGTGTCAGTCTGTGGGAGTCGAACCCAGAACCTTGCACCCTCTCCAGGACGCAAGCACCTTGCTTTCTAACCACCTGACCACCACCCCCCTGTGCTAAAGTGCTCAGAATACTTTTTTTTGGTGCTTCTCTTGTCTTAATTTTACAAATGTTTCGATTTGAAACAGCAAAGTACCGAAAGGCGAAGGTGTGAAAGGTTTTTAGAAGCAGTTTCAGCGTCTGGCTCTTTGCAAAATGGAGCTGTCTCGGTTTTAGAACACCTAATTGCTGTTTTTATGGTTAGCTATAATTTGCTGCTGTAAAATAAGGTGACCAGATTTCTGAATCTGGGGACATTTCTTGCTCGTGGATAAAAATCAATACATCTCATCAAGATGAAATTAGGAAACGGGGACAGTAATGGTTTCATTTATTTTTACATATTTATTAATATTTAAACAACAAAAATCAAGTGCAAAAGCCAGGAATGTGCCTCTCCATACTTTTAGTATAACCTAAGATTAATAAAATGAATACATCAATAGTGTTATTAATAGACAAACTAGAACTGTGTCTCTGGGTTGGGGCAAAGTGGTGGGGGTGGGAGTGAATGGGTCAAGGGTGGTTAGCAGGGCTTTCCGATTTTGGCCGCCCCCTAAGGGAAGAGTGACATGAGGGGGGAAAAAAAACGAAAAAGTAAATACAAACATTTATTCTATACCCGTGACTGTCTGTGGAGACAGAGTTCGCCCACCTTTTCAAAAATGTGCAACAAATACTTATTCTGTTCACATCTACATACCGATGAGAAATAGGTTTTTTCTGCATTAACATCAAAAACAAGTAGCGGTCAAGCCCGCATGTAAAGGATGATACATGTTTCTTACTGTCACCTGGCCACATCAGGGGACTGTGTATCTCAAAGAAGCAGATTAATTTCTCCCACTAATGGGCTATAAGCTCAGCTCCACTACTTCCTGAAGTTCAGCAGCTCCTTTGTTTCCTGTCTTTCATTACTGGACAAGCTGATTAATCCAGATGTGTCTGGCTGGTTACTGAGGTCAGACACACCTGGATTAATCAGTCTGGCCAGTAATGAAAGGCAGGAACCAAAGGAGCTGCTGAGGTTCAGGAAGAAGTGGAGCTGTTCATAGAGCCTGTTTGGGACAAGAAAATGTGTTGTGGTGATGTGAGGTGAAAAAGGCACAGACTTGGAAATCCCCTTGACATGAATGCAAGTGATTGTCTGTGTATTGCAGCATGAGCATGTATAAACTTACATAAAGTGTAAATAACTACATTATGTGTATGGTAGTAGTTGATGTGCAAGTATATTGTTTGCTCCTATAAGGTGAGTTAACTCCGGTCAGTGAGTCAGCTAACAGGAGATCATCTCTGGTTTCTTCGAGGCCTTCTGTGTCTGAAGAGCCATCAGCCACGGTATCCAGAGGTCTGGATAGAATAAGAGGAGAAGAGGATATTATGTGCAGAACAGAAATTTTTAAAACACAAGAAAAAAATACAACTAAACTGCTTCTTCATTCTGCCACAGCTAGGAAAGTGCAGTGAAACTCATATTCATTGCTGAGACTCAGAAAGAGGTTATATCCTCAGACAATTGGGCTTCTCAACTCAAACCTGAGTATATAGCCTCTCTGTTTTACATAGCATACTTCACACACTTCATTACTCAATTCGTTAGTTTATCACTTAAATCATGTCAGCGCTTTATCACTTGAACTTTATTAATACTCTAAGTAAAGTTTTCTCCCTTCTTTTCAACTGTTTTTTCCAGTGTTCCTATTTTCCTCCACTCTTATTTAATCTCCTTTCTGTCTTCCTATCTTCTCCCTGTCTCCTTTTGTATCAATCTTACATTATTCTAAAACAGAGACATTATATAATTAAAATCACTTCCAAAAACATTAGAATGTACAATATGAAAACGTCCTATTATTATTATTATTATTATTATCTCATCTGATTAAATACTAAAAATGCTAATTACCACAATATTTGCAGCTACAAGCAAAAACAACATAATAAATGAACATTAAACAGGTGGTTATATGTTATTCCATCATTCTCAGATCATGCAGATCTTGTCTCATTCAGTTCTCCTGTTTCTGACTCCTATTTTTTTCATTTTTTCATGAGGAACTTTCATATATCCAAACTGAGCAGTAGAAAAGCACACCTAAAACTGGAAGTCTATGCTCATAAATCACAACCATAAATCAGCAAAACAACTTGTAATAACTCTACTTATAACTATCTGAAATATAAACTAAAGGTCACCAATCAGTTCTAAAACATCTTTAGACGAACCTTTGTTGATCCCTGGAGAACCACCGTACCAGATTAGCGCCTTACAAAGAGTTTTCAATCATTCTGTTACATTTTATCTCAGTGTCTTTTACTCATGTGAGCAGCAACTCGTGGTCTTGTCTTACTTTTTATTGATTATTTTTTAACCTGGACACGAACCAAACATTTCTCACAGGATCAGCCCGATCCAAATAAAATGAATCGATTAACACACTTACCATAACTCAGGGCAGCTCCCCATCAGTTGCCACCGGTTGACAACGAACTTCCACTTCTTCTTCTTCTGTTTTAAAAGTGGTGCGCTCTTCTTCTTCTTCTGTTTTAATGGGTGCTGATCACATCCACAAGGATCATTACAGCACTTCTAGTGGTGCGCTCTGTTCCTCATCTTTATATTATCGGCAGCACAACCAGCTACCGTAAAAGCTGTTTCTGCGTGCAACAGCTCTACCGTAATAACAGTCTACACGCAACATTTTTCACCTCGGTAAAATCGGGGACATTTCCGGGGACAGCTGTAGCCAGGGACAGGTGGTCCAAAACGGGGACAGTCCCCGGAAATCGGGGACGTCTGGTCACCCTACTGTAAAAGTATTTGTCGTGAACAGGGTTTGCAGGTTTGCTTCCTCACGTTTGTGACGCTACCTGCTGTGCTGCCGCTGCCACCACCTCAACTGAACTCGTCTCTGTCTCGCAAATCGCAGCTGCGCTCCCCCCACCCCCTCGTGTTTTCCCTCTCCCTTCATCAAAAAGCCGCCCGCATTAAAATAGGAAACAGGCCGTTGTGGCTTGTGTGTTGTTTGTTAGTTTTTTACTGATGACGTCTTTTGCTGTGTTGCTCCGTAAACCGCAGTCATTTCCGACGCCGCAGTTGTTTCTGCTCGCATTGCCAAACAGTGTGTAATCACATGTGTCAGGTTGCTCCTCGCGAGGATAAGTGTTTACTTAACCGCAGCCATGTCTGTTTCTGCTCCGACCGCGGCGAACCTGGAGATGTCGAAACACTTGTGTTGATAGCCCTCTTAACGGTCTTGTTAGCGTTGGACATCCATTTTCTCTGCACCATTAAAGTTTAAATATATCTCCTTTTAATCATGTAATGAGATCTCTCAGCCTGTTTCCGGATCTGTGGCTCTGGGGAACCACATGGTTTGGCAACCACAATCTGGAACCACTACTACTAATGCTGAGATATAAAAAGACCACAGCGGTCGTTTAGGAAGTGTGTGAGGGTATATGTCTGAGCCGTTTGTATGTGTATGTTGGACTTTTGAACCCCAGGTAAAGCAGATTCCCACATGTCACACGGCAGTTAAAAACAAAAAAATCTTTTTATGTGACCGCACCTCATTTAGGCCCATGCATGCACGACGATTACTGTTCTGATGAAACCCTGGAGAGGCTGTTGCAACAGAAAGCTGCAAGCCGCTTTACCTCCTTTTAACATGAAACGCTTGATCAATACTTTGAATGCCACGGGCTCCTCCTTAGGGCCAATATTTTCTTGTGCTCAGATGTGTGGACGGTATTTCTTTCGTCAAGTTATGTGCTGGACTGTTTAGGGTTTGCTTCGACCGGGGCCATTAGGTTTTCAAACTTGCGTCTCATCCTCATTAGGCGTTGGCAGATGTCAGACACTAAAGAGCATCTGATGAGACGTTGATGAAACGGCTGCTATTTGTTTTCACGCAGACTTCTGCCAAAAGCTTTTCTGGGCTCCGGCGGAGCATGTCAGTGTCAAAAACAGGCTTTCGAAGCAGCACAGTAATGCCTACTGACAGCAGGTCTTAAGGTCTTCATGACTTTGGTCAGTAGTAGGATTGTCAAAAGAATTGATGCCTCAATATAATCAGTGCTTTAAAAAAATTAATTATTCAAAGATCCTGATTTACGTCAAAGTCAATAAACTGACCCAGTGACATTTGCCCAAATTGCTGCACTTCTTCTGGCTGCAGTAATCCCTCCACCCCCTGCACCGTCACCTGACCATAGTTATCTGCTGCTGGAAGTTTTAAACATGTCGAGCACAGCCTGAAGAAAATATGCGACCCTCTTTATCGACAAGATAAACAGAAATGTGTTCTTCAGAGGAAAGTTCCCTATAAGGTAGACAGAAGAAGAAAAACAAAAGGGTGAACGGCGCTACATGCTAAGGTGGCAACGTAAACCGGGTGGCAACGTAAACCGGCCAGTAAAGCTCCTGTCCCTGCAACAGTGAAGTAGTAAACCTCCTTGTCAACAGCAGCAACCTGCCCTGCTGCTGGAGCTGATCACTGAAGAAAACATAATGCAACGTTCCCAAAAAGACAGAAATTGCACATGGCTGCTGCTGAATATATATTTGCAGTAACCAGGTCCTTAGTTACATTATTAGAAAAACACTTTTTTTTTGTGTTGAATGACTCTTTATTTGTGCCTCTGTAGTTCCATTTCTTTGTATCATCAGCAAATTGACAGGCCAACTGAAGCACACAGTGGCTCATTAAAGATAGGCAATAGTAATAAAATAAGATAATTGCATGATTAAATCAAAGGTACATACTTTCCATTACGGATATTAACACTTATACTATTAGTATCATCTGGTCTAATGTTTTACCAAACAGGGAACAGATGATTTTCTCTAAAGGGGGGCTGAAACATAGAATTAAAAATAAAAGCAGAAATATATAAATGGCCCAATAAATAAACCAATAAACTTACAACGTACAAATTCATTAAAAAAATGAGAAGTCAGTTTTTGTGATTGTATGTCTTTAAATATCCTATTTATTTATTCATTTTACCATGTTTTATACTTTAATTAACCTTCATATTTCTTTTGAGCCTCACAGCAGTCTGTGCTGATTAATTCTGAAATTATTGCACTAGGTTTTCTGTAGGGATGTCAGACAAAAGGATGAATAAAGGCCACTCTTTTTTTATTTGTAAAAACAGTTGTGTTGGTCAAATTCAATAAAACTGCAATGAAGCACATATAAGTTTGTGTAACCGGTGGGAAAAGATTGAAGAGGTATAAATGCACTTTGCCTACACCTTGATGTTCCAAAATGCCCTTAGATTTGAACCCCTAGTTGTTTTTATCTCAAATGTTGTATTTTAACAAGGGTTTAGGAGCAGTGTATACTGTCATTCAGATTACGAAGAGGGCATCTTAGAGCACTTCCTTTTTCTACCCTGAGAGGACTCCTATTCCATCACACGCTATAAACCACAAGAAAAACTAAGAAGGGGGAGGGTTGCAGTAGATTTTTAGAGCCTCGTTTGAATGCAAAACCGTCCTGATTTGCATGTTGGGCTGATATTGGACATATTTTATGTCATCCATCATTGTCCTCCTTTTGCTTTCACGCCATCAAATGATCCTCTTTTACTTTCTGTAGCCGCGGTCTCAAGGAAATTTGAATAAGATATATTTGGTCTGTCACTGTACTTTACAGTCCGTCTTCAGCTCCTGGGTCAGCTTGTCCGGCCAGATCTGAGCCCGTCATGAGACATGACTGCCACCTAGTGAGGATTTAGGACAAATGCAGGACACTGTGTAACTGACCTGTAGAACAATCATGTTTGTTGGTTTGGGAGCAATTTAGTCTAGTAATGCTTGCTTTATAGCAGCAGTGAAATGGTCTGCGTGTATATATTCAACCTGACTGTATTCCGTTCTGCTGTTTGTCCCTCAGGCTCGCATAGCGCTGGAAAAGGGAGCCCAGGCTGTCATCTTCGACGTCAGCGATGATGCCGTCGCGGCTGCTGAGGTAAATGTCATCTAACAGTTGTTCTCACTCAGGGTAGCAATAAGACAAAAAGTAGAATATGGTAGAATATGGCATCGTTGTTCCTCTCGCGCTGCTGTTTGTTTCCTCGTTGTGTGTGTCCCCCCCCCCCATCTTCTTTGTTTGACTGACTGATGCACAATTTCCCACTCCCAGCTGAAGGAAACAGACTCACTCTCCCGTCCAGTGGTGCTGATAAAGGGAGTGGATGCTGAGGAGCTTATGAACCTTGTCAACAAGAACGAGGAGGCCACAGTTGTCATTGAGACCAAGGTGGAGCCCAAATGGGTAAGCACCGATTGCCAAAAAACAAAAGCCAACTGTGTGCTGAGGTTTTCTGATGTTGATAAAACAAAATCCAAGGCACTCTTTTGCTGAAGAAGCAAGTGTGCAGGTTAGGCTCAGATGTGGTCCTCCATTTGCTTTACAGCCACATTACGATGTGAGTATCCTGCTCACCATCGTCCTGGTCATCCTCACCATCGTCCTGATCTTTGCTTTCCGCTACAAGTGCAAGTCCAACAGAACTTGGGTGAGTGGCAGCTGCAGCTCTTGCAGCGCTGATATTCCTCAAGCACCCCCCGACTCACTTCATCTGCTGTGCGTTTAGGACTCTGTCCATCAGCAGACCATGCAGGCCATTAGCCGCCTGGAGACCAGAATCTATCGCTCCCAGGGCTGCTCTGGCTCACAGCGCCACCGTGGGGCCTGGGGCTCGGCCAGCAGCTCCAACTCGAGCCCCGTCTGTGCTATCTGCCTGGAGGAGTTCCAGGAGGGGCAGGTAGGGAGACCGCCTGGAGCGGGTGGTGTTTGTACAAAGTCTTGCAAAAGAGTTTATCCCCATTGAACTATTTCAAGTTTTTGTCACATTAAAACTACAAACCTTGAGGGAATTTATTGGAATTTTATGTAATAGACAAAAGCTAATCTTAAAATTGTGAAAATTGTGAAAATAAAATAAATGATTTTCATTTGTTCATGAATGAAAATCTGACCAGGAGCTGAGACACAGAGCTCCATGCAAACTAACAGGCAAACAGAATGAATTAATCAGAGAATCAATAGATTTGCAGAGAACAGCTCAGGTGGGAGAATCTGTAGACACGCAAACAGTCAGTCACACTTTCCTCCTACCGGACCGGTATGTTAGAACAGCAACAAAAAAAAGCCTTTGCTGAAAAAAGTCCTTCTTCCACGGCAAACACGTGAAAGAAGGTGCTCTGGTCAGATGAACCCAAATGTAACTGTCTGGCCAGAGCGCAACGCAGTTATGTAGCTGAAATCTTAACACTACATCACCCTTAACACACCAGACACACAATGGAACTGTGGAGTTGTTTCTCGCCAGGGTACAGGGATGCCGGCCAGAGGTGATCCTATCAGAACCTTGTGCCATTTTCCTTCCACTTCATCCGCGCACTACTTGTGTTGGTCGATCACATCCAGTAAAAATCGGGGTTATTACAATAAAATCTGTGGTTATAATAAGAAATATAGGGAAATGTGAGGGTTGTGAATACATATTGGCAAAGTTTGCTGGTCCTAGTCGGTTATTTATGAATGGCTCTGCCTCTTTCTTCCTGCCATGCCAGAACCTGAGGATCATCTCTTGCGCTCACGAGTTCCACAGAGACTGTGTGGACCCCTGGCTGATGCAGCATCGCACCTGTCCTCTTTGCATGCACAACATCATGGGTCAGGACACCTCTTTGTTTCTACGTATATTTAACTATATACTGAAGGAAAACTAAGCTCTCCACTTTAATGATTTAAACATTTGCTGTTTCTTTACCCAGATTTGAAAATGCTTCTCTGATTTTTAGATGTTTTGTCAAGAGTGCTTAGCGCTCTGATCTTCTGTTTTCTGTCGTCCACAGGGACAGAGCGGTCGGCTCAGGGAAACCGAACCCAGCAGAGTTCAGAGCAAAGCCAAAGCTTCCTGCACCCTCAGCCTTACAGTAACCCTCACAACCATCCCTTCCCCCAGCATGCTATCCCATTTTCTATGAGACCTCACTACCCCCGTGGGCCCTCGGGACCCTATCCCACTCTGGGCCACTACAGTGGCTCTTCTCCCATGGACACTCAGACTCTACACTTCCTCAACAGCCGGCAGCTGGGTGCTGGCTGTGGGTACCACCTCCCTGTGGATGTTCCTGGGAGGCCTCACAGGATTGGGACCAACTGCCGGACCTCCGCCCATCACTACAACTCTCGTCGGTCCTGCCACAATTACCGCTCTTCCTGCATGGCCCAGCGGAACGCGTCGGGCTCGAGGCCGCAGCACGGAATCACGGTCACGCCTCAGAGCCGCGGAGTAGCGGCCCACGGCAGGCAGGACGACGGGAGCTGCTCCGGGGGCAGCTACCACACAGAACGCAGCGGGTACTTGGCCGACGGGCCAGCGAGCGACTCGAGCTCAGGGCCCTGGCATGGCTCCTCGAGCGACTCCGTTCTCAACTGTACGGACGTGTCCCTGCAGGGAGTTTACGGCAGCTGGTCCACCTTCCGCAGCTCTCTGAGCAGTGAATATGATCCGTTTGGGTATTTCGGGGCGGGGCCTGGGCACGTGCCCCGCAGGAACAGTCTAGAGGCTGGGGCCCAGAACCGGCCCAAGTCTCTGGATTCTGTTGTGAACAAAGCAGGCTGCCTCGAGGAGCAGCCACAGACTGTTTTCAGCCATATCCACTACCACCGCCACAGACACCACCACTATGAGGAGGGGGAGCACAGCCAGGGGGTGAGCCGAGGCTCGGACGAGGAGCAGGGAGCTGCCGCCGCCGCTCCCTCTGCTCCTGTTCAGGACAAAGACTCCCCGCCGTGCCCCCCCAAACACAGCCCCTGCCACTGCCCCAAGCTGGAGCCCACTGATCGGCCCAGCCCGGGGACAGAGCGACAGGACCGTAACCAAACGGGTCCTCCTGTCATAGTTCCATCAATCCCCCTGCAGCTCCAGTCCCACTGCTGCCACCAGGGACATGGACACCCTCCCAAGCCTCTGGGCCGAGTGGGAGGCTGTCTACTCGACGGGCCCTCTGTCCACTTTCACCAGAGTCTGGACCTGCAGGACGACCGCAGTATCCACATCCACTACGGTCAGAGTCCGGGCTTCTGCTGCTCCCCCCCAGAGCTGCACCCAGCCTTACTGCCCGTACCGCTCATCTTGGACTCTGCGGGGATAGAGGAGTGGCCTTGCTGCACGGGGGCCCATGTTGTGTGGCAGAGGCAGGTCCAGCAGGCTCACTCAGAGCCTCAGCTCATGGGACCAGGAACCACAATGGACAGGCCTCCCTGCAGGTTCCACCAGGGGCCCTCTGCCGAGCGCAGCGCCGACATTTGTTTATACTGCCAATCAATGCAGCACAATCAGGGTGAGGATCCTTTCCGTGTAGGCCCTCATGTAAACGAGTCTCACTCACTTTAGATAGTACCTCGTCTAGAAAACATTTCATGGCCAGATTTTCTAATTGTTTTGACATTTTGCTGTAAATCATTATTTCATCAGGACAGAAATCTCCAGTCCCACAAACAAGCTCCCACATGCACATCCCTCCAGTGACAAAGCAACTATTTAGAGCTCTTTCACTATATGCGTTTTTATTTTTCTTGTCTTTTTTCCCCTCTTTTTTACTGGACATTTTTTTAAATATAGTAGCCCCTTTAAAGTTGTTTACTAGCAGCACATTGTTGTACGTAAGAACGCTTCATGAACTTCAGGAAATAACGCAGCGCCCACTTTTAAAACCACGCGGTCTATTAAATCCCAGAAGTGCCTCACTCGCTGCCTCTGCAAAATGGGATCGTCAAACAGAGGGACTTACTTTAAACAAAGCCCAGTCCCGCACCATGCAGGCACCCATAGTGCACTGCACCACAGTAATGTGGCTGTTAGAATATAACTACTAGGATATACTAGGACTCTGTCGCTCAACTCAACCTGTTGGTCTGTTTGCAGTTATTTTCCACACAATATATGTTTTGCCCATAAAACGTTGCATCAAGCTCATGCTACACGTAGCAGATGGAAGGACGTTAAAATACACGGCTGCGGCCAAATGTTCTCTCCTTCCTTTGGCTCAGGCACAGAGGAAAAACAAGAGTTGATGCTATGGCTGCTGGGCAAAAGTCCTGGGGCATCTTTCTGAGATTTAAGACGTTGGCATACGTTTGTACTGACAGAGGACACCAAATGGAAAGCATTTTCTGCTTGATAATTTTTATATACAAAAACACCCCCAGTCCCCTTGTGGTCTAGTTGACGGCTCCGTGCTGGAGCTAGCCGTCACAGCCGCCGCACAAATCGTGATTTCTTTTCTTTCTTCATCTTTGGGTTTTTTCCTTTACAATCCAGTAGGCCGTTGTTTCCTAACCTTGGGTCAAGGTTTATGTGGCGTAGAGACAGTTTAGGAATGCCATCTGCTTAATGCTTGAGCCTCTTGTGATGTCAAAAGTAAAATTAGCTTGGGGAGGGGTTTCTGTGCATTTGGTAAAAACCTGAGAATTCCTGCAGGGAAAATCCATGCTTGATCATTACCAACCTGTCTTTGTGTGGCCAGTGTACATTTGTTGCCGTAAATAGATGCACTTGTGGAAGATATGTTCAGAATTAAAATAAAAAATAGAATCACGAGGCATGATATGAACACAAATGATGTGGAGGAATCTTTTTTTTTTTTTTTACCATGCATCCTCTTGTGTCCACAGGATCAGAAGAGGAGTCTGGGGTGTGAGAAATCGTCTCATCCCCATCTCCGCCCAGGAGCCTGAACGGAAAAATTCCACCAGTGATGCCTATATCAAAGCAATTTCCCAGCTGCCTTAGGAAAACTTCTATTGTCAAATAATGAAACGATCTTCATTTTGGAAAAACACAACTGAATATTTGATATAATATATACTTTATGATTTGAATGTGTGAAGATAGGGTGTTGCAGGGAAAACAACTCTCACGCCACAAAGGGGCAAAAACATTCCTCCTGGTCAGCGACAGGAGAATCATTCTCATTATCACCGTTCCCCCTAGCTCCTCGGTAATAACCCCCCCCCCCCAAAAAAAAAGAATGGTCCTGCTTTGGGCGTTGAGCCCGCATGAAGTGAGACTGCGTCTCTGCATCACTTGTTCTTTTTTTATACAAGTAACTTGATTTCTCGTAGAGGTACTTCACTTTCATCTACGCGGTCTTTACCTTGCTTCGTTGAGTCCACTCTCAGCTTAGAAATGCTTTTCTCTCCAGCCTACCTCAGCTCCGATTTCTTAACATGCCTCACACAGGGGGTCTTTAAAGGTACTGCTGTAGTGTTTTGTTTTAAATTCCTATGCAGCTTCCAAAAACTCAACAGATAGTCCCCCCTCTTGGCAAATCTGGATTGTTCAAATGGAGAGAACGGTTTTAATGCTCAGCCCCAACAAAGAACGAGCATTCACTGAGGTCGCTCAGCCTTGCATGGGCCTCGTTTTCATTATTTCAGTAATGGCAGCTGTTTTTGTCTTTCTCTTTTTCTGTTTTTTTGTTGTTTGCAAGGTTTCCTCTACAAAACCAACCAGTTTGACTGAATTATGTGATGGTCATTACAAGCTATTGTCATGTTTTTTTGTCAATTCTCTTGCTAGTGGTTACTTCAGTGCTGTAAATTAAACAGAGGTTTTGTCAGAAGGATGTCGATCACATCCTCTGATTTTGTTAACTCACCATGACGTTATGCTGTTGGCTGCAAAGATTATGCTTTCCCTTTTTCTTCCACAACCTGTAAAACCAAACAGCACAAACTGCTTTGTAGTGTACCTGGCTTAAAGCCATGTAAACAGCACCGTGCAAAAATAATTCCCCTTGTTGAACCTTTTCTCATTTTACAACTGCAAACTTCAGTGTGTTTCAGTTGGACTTTTAGTGCTAGACCAAAGCAAAGAAACATGCTAGCTGTGAAGTTTAGGGAAACGTGGTTTAAGGATAATTGGTTTAAAAAGTGCAGGATTTCAGCCCTGTTCACTCTGACAGCCGTAAAAATCCACCGCCTTCTGGAGTCAACAATAAAATTCATTGCAAGTTGCAAAATCAATGGCATTTGGTGGCAAGAAGAAAGACTTGAGAAAGCATTTTAGGAGATAAACGTGGAACATCTGGTCAGTTTGGAATACATTTGAAGCAGCTGAGGTGGCAGCATCATGCTGTGAGGTTGCTTTTCTTCAGCAGGGACAGGGAAAGCTGTTAAGAGTGGGTGAGTAGATGGATGGAGCTGAATAGAAGGCAATCGTGGAAGAAAACCTGTTGGAGGGAACAGAAGACTTGAGACTGGATTGAAGATTAACTTCCTACACATTAAACATACAGCCATAGCCATGATGGACTGGTTAGAATCAGCCAGTGAAACTACAGCCCTAAACCCTATTCAGAATAAGCAGCAAGAATTAAATCAATATTGCTGTTCGTGGATGCTGTCCATCTGTGACGGAGCTGGAGCTATTTTTTATCATTTCAAACTTTAGCCAACCATAGCTGGTAGAGCTATTGCTGCTGCTACAGCTTTATGATCTTTATTTGGGGAAAAATTGAAAAGCATGGAAAATTGTTTTTCCACTTCACAAAGATGCACCATTTTGTGTTGATTGATCACATAGAATCCCAATAAACTGCACTGAAGTTTGCTGTAATGTAAAGGCTAAAGGGTGAATACTTTTGCAAGGTATTGTAGATGGCCTTAGCAGCTAGCCTGTTGCTGTGCTGCTGTCCCAGTGCCACGAGCCCTTGGTGTGGTTTCCCCAAGGCGAAGAAGGAGCGATCACTCAACTGTCTGAATGGCATTTGGGAAGAAAGCCCACCTGGAGCTCAGAAACACTTTGGATTCAAGGATTTTAACTCCTGAATGTGTTATTTTCTAAATGTAAAAAAAAAAACACTTTAAGAAATTGTGATTGAGATATTTTTTACCTCATATTCTAATTTATCCGTTGACCAGTGGGAAAAATGCATTTCAAGAAAACAGCAGTAACACTAAACTGTACAGAGGAAAGTCAGTCTCACTGTGCCATTTAAATCAGGATTTTCTACTTAACTCCAGCTGAAATAAGCTGAGATCAAACAAATAACGTATCATGTGTTAGCACATTCTCTGAAAGGCTCAGTAAATATGTGAACGGTTTTATTTTATTTTTTTTTTTTTTTTTGCAGACCAGCTGCAGCTGAATGAGAACTTGTGGAAACTGCGACATAACTAGTAGCACCTAGGAAACCTTCACATGTGCCTTATTAATTCAGACTAAATCAGGAAGCTCCCAACAACGACAGCTCTTACCTGCCCAACCAAAGAGGCCAAATCTTGAACACAGTGAACCCTGTTGTATGTGTAGTGCCTTTTCTCCCCCCCCCCCACCCCACCCCCACCCACTCCCCCGCCCTCACCCTTCCTTTTAATTTGTTTCTGTGCTGACAAGAGAGAACATGTTCGGATTGAAGTGGTAATAATTTTGGGCAATCATGCAGAATCTATCACCTGTAACCCTTCCTACAAATACCTCACTTTGAATGTGCCTCTAGCTAAAGTATGGGGGTTTATGTTTCTTTTCTTTTTTGTGCCCGAACAGTCCCAGGGACTGACATGGAAATGACTGAATTTTAAGAAGCACTTTGGCCTTACGATTTTATACTGAAATTAATTTTTTTTTAAAAAAGCATAAAGATTCCCAGTGTTGGTGCGAGCCAGCCCCAAACCATGAGCATGTGAAGAGTAGCATTTACCACAGATTATCTGTCATGATTTCATCCTGTTCAAGATCTTTCTCTTTTTGTTGTTTATATGGTTTTGTTTTTTTATGTTTGTAAGAATTAGGAGCAGAAACT
Organism: Fundulus diaphanus; assembly: GCA_037039145.1. Classification (NCBI taxonomy): domain Eukaryota; kingdom Metazoa; phylum Chordata; class Actinopteri; order Cyprinodontiformes; family Fundulidae; genus Fundulus; species Fundulus diaphanus. Next base: position 15,300,879 of record CM073136.1, on the reverse strand, counting down.
GCCTTTTGTAATACATTCAAGAGAGAGAAAAAAAGAAAGAAAAAGTTGTCCCTCCAGAAAGCTAAGGGATATGTCAGTATATTTTGGATACTTTGTGTACAAAAGAGAACAACAAAACCCAGAAATAAAATAGTGTTGTATTTTATATATAATAGAACAGTTCAATATAGTGACATGTCACTAATATATTTATTTACTAATATATTTATCCATTTTTTGTCCAGGTTTAAAAGAATGGTTTCTGTATAGACTGAATGTTTCTGTATAGAAACTGACCGGTGCCATCACAAATATATCGACCTGTCTTCATTCCAATTATATGCGAATAAATTATTTTGAAATAAAAAAAACAAGACTCTTTATTTCTTTAGCAGAAGAATCATATATGCTCAGGAACCTCCTATTTGCTCTTCATCTTTTCCTCTTTCCAGGCAGCTTCATCTTATACCTCCTCTTCACATGTCCAAATCATATCAGCCCTGCATCCCAAACTTTGTCACAGACCACTCAACCTGCATTGCCTATTGATTTGGATGGTTGTCCCCCCCAGGTGCTTAAAAACATCCAGCTTGAACACTTTTACTCCTTTCATTTCCACTTTTCCACTTGTCTCTCTTTCGTTCACACGCTTAGATTTGCACAACTTTCACTCTGACTTTCATTATTTTTCACTCCAGAGCCGACCTCCATCTCCCCAAGTAGGGATGGACCATGCGGACTTAAAAGTTTAGCAAGATATTGTTTTGTATTTATTGGGATAACAATAAAATGGATGACAAGACGTATTTCAAAATGTGTTGCTTTCTGTTTTGGCAGTAGATTGTATGACTGGGACTCCAAGTCCCTGCGCCTACCCCTCCTTCCCCAGTCACCAGCATGTTTCAGTTTCAATAAAAAGGATTAAGCTTCACCAATGACATCCTTCTTGTCAGATTTGTTGAGAGCACAATGGTCAGTTGTTCTGTTGACAGATTCTTCCACCTGAGACGTGGTTTTCTGCTGCTCATCCAAAGCTACCATGATCCCCTTGATTGTATCTTGGAATATTGTTTTATAGCCTAACCCCGCTTTAAACGTCCACTGCTGTGTTCCTTGGTCTTCATGATGCTGTTTGTTCATTTATGTTCTTTAATAAACCCCTGAGGTCAGAAACAGAACAGGATTTAGACTCAGATTAAATTACACGAAGATGGATTATTTTAGGGAACCTCTAAAGGCAGTTGGTTGTTTTATATTTTGTTTAGGGTTATCAGGGTAAAGGGGGCTAGATTCAAAAGCAAACAACCCTTTTAAGATGTGTTTTTGTTAAAATGTTTGAAACATGTATCCTTTCCACCTCACAATTAACCACTACATTGTGTTGCTCCATCTAATAAAATCCCAATAAAAGACATGAAATTTTGAAGTTGTGAAGCGCAGAAAAGAAAAATAATTATTTATCAGAAAATGGCTCATGCTAGCACACAGTTAGCATGGTGAAGCTAACCATCTGGAAACAGCAAATAGCAGGTAGCCTGGCCAGTTCACACAGACAGTTTGAACTTAACACCATATGAGGGTCCAAGCACTTAAAGTCATCATTAATTTACTCTTTATTGAAGGAGAAAGTTTTCTATATAATCGTCCTCCCCAAGGCTAAGTATCTGCTAGCTGTGGCTTTATGTTTACAGGATACATGGCCTCAATCTCCCTGCATTCATGGAAAAAAAACACACTCAGATGCCTTCAATTATCTGATTATCTGCTTAACTTTCTGTAACACACACACATACACACACACGACTGAGATAAACAAGAAGTTCTTTATTTAGCCAAACGCAATTATTGACATCTTGAAGCAAAGTGCAATAATGCTCACAGCTCGTCATAGAAGGATTTTTAACACTCATGTGTTTGACATGCTGCAGCTGTGGTGAGTGTTTTTCATCTCTGTCGTGTAGCCTGCAGCCATCCGAATGAGTCTCAGTCTGGTCTGAGATCAGCGAGAGGCTTTGGCTCTCCCTTCAGGTGTAAGCACAGTCAGGTTGCCCCTGGCCTCTTGGTCCTTCTCAATGGCCTCAAAGAGAGACTTGAAGTTTCCTGCCCCGAAGCCCTGACGACAGAAGAAACACCAGTTCAAATATTCTCACTCTGAACTCCCAAGTTAATGGTGGAAATATTTTCACAGTTAATCAAAAGATCAAGTGTTGGTGGGGCGTCTGAGGGAGTCTTTGGTGTGATTCCATATCTAGTTACGCACTTTCATCCTTTCCATCCACATCTGCACACCCCGGAGAGGGATGCGCCTGTTCTGACAGGCAGGATGGATGCTGGGTGTCACACATGAAGCGCCACAGGGTGCGAGCCAACGCAAAGATTCCCCCTTGCTGTGTAGCAGTGTGCTGTTTAATATGACTCTATCTGTGGAAGATTTACTAAGCTTTTACAAGTGGGGCTGGCCTGATCCAGCTCTCGCTGGGTGGGAGCTGTAAACAGGTGTTCAGGCAGCTCTCACTCTGCCTTTCAGGAGGTGAAAAAGATTACAAGTCTGTAAATCCAATCAGTTTAGGGTGACTAACCAAGCAAAATTGTAGGAAAAGCTGTTTCATTATTTATTGCTAATTGCCTCAGTTGTTTCCAATGCCCAGTAAAACCCTTAAATAGATTCCTTTTTTATTGCAATAGCACAATCTAACATTTAGAAAAATCTGTTGTTTCATTTGAAGATATTTATTACGTGGAGACAACAACAAACAATGTTTTTTAATAATGGTGGCACAAAAAATGGTACCCTTACTATTAGCACCTAATCCAACCCCATTTTAATAATAATATTTAACAAGCATGAATGACACAGTGAGAGTACTTCTTGATATTCAATTTTTGAAAACAGATGCAACATGGAAGAGGAGAAACTAAAATCCTGGGGGGAGGGAAAAAAATAATTTTGTATCAACAATGGGGCAAATACTTCTCAACACAACTTTGTTTTACCTATTAAGGAGGAAAATAAACATAAACAATAGATTTTTAGTGGGGTTAAAATGAAAATAACAAATAAAGTAAAATGAATAAAATGCAAGAATCTTGCAGTGTAATACAAAACTAGAACTCATCCTATAAAGTGCTCCTAGAAGAAGACTTATTTTTGTCCTGTTTTGACATGTTGCATTTGTTTGATGAAGACCCCTGAAAACATCATAAATGTCTGACATTGCAGAGGAAACTGAACAGTGTGATCATGGCGAGTTTTGTTTTCCAGAGGAAGATTTATTAGGAGGAGCTCAAGACCAAAGATCATCACAGCCTGCACAAAATTCTGCAAATTATTTTAGATTAACAGGCTTTAACACTGCTGTTCAGAGTAAATCATTTTTGAATTAGAGCAGATGTAACATGCTGAACATGGGATCAATTCTCATGTCTTTGTTACTTTTGCATTTGACATTTTTCCCGTTTTCATTTGTTACATATTGGGCTCGTACCACAGGAGAGAGTGTAGAGATATCCATCTTTTTCTTGAGCAAATATTTTTGCGTTTCTTATGTATATATATATATATATATATATATATATATATATATATATATATATATATATATAGATAGATAGATAGATAGATAGATAGATAGATAGATAGATAGATAGATAGATAGATAGATAGATAGATAGATATAGATATAGATATATTCAAAGCAGGCGGTCACAGATCAATCATTAGAAGTTTCTACAGAATTGGTTCGACATAAAAAACTAAAATATATATAAAAAAAAAAAACACTTCTCTTACATTTATGTTAAAGGGGTTGTCAGAGGTCCACATCAATTTTCTAAAAAGTTTTGCGCTGCTGCAAAAAAGAGGAATTTATTGTAAGGCTTTTTACCAGGAGTGGGATGGTCTGTTTAATTTATTTTGTTTTAATGTTTCCTGTTTAAAGTTGTAAAACTTTAGTTTGAGTTAGTATACATGTAAAGAAAAAATACTTTACATGTATATTACAAGTACATAAATATTCATTCCCTTTAAAATTGTTTCAATTCAACCAAAAATGTAACCAAGAATGCTGTTTCTGATAGGAAATGAGAGTAATTTCTCAAAAGATCTATCAATATAAAAAGGATAAATTTTGAGAAATCAAAGATCTATTTTTATTTAATATTCTCATTATTAAAAATGACATGTCAAAAATTATTACTACCCTTGATAGCCTTCACAGCAGTAAAATCTGTCCTCGTTGCGGAGCAGCTTTCTACATGTTTCCTCTGGTATTTTCATTATTTTTCTTTGATGATGAGTTTTTGAAGGCCTCTTCGCCATCACCCTAATTTTTGGCTCCCTCCACAGATTCTCTATCAGACTCAAATCAGGACTATGTACCTGGGCTGCTTCATATATTTGTCCATGGACTTCCATGTTGGTCAGATTAAAAGATTACTTGAAACCGTTATCTATCAAGGGTATGGCTAATTTTTGGCTAAACAGTGAGGTCTAACCACTCGGGTTCAATAGTTGGCCATCTATTAATATGTGGTATTACTCCCAGTGCCCTTACAATGCCGGTTCTGGGTCTGAGTACTTACAAAGTGGTTGTTCCTCTGTATGACCTCCAAGAAAAGTGTTGGCCTGTCTTGCACAGGCTTAGTGAAGATTTGAAGAAGGTAACCCTTGTCATCAAAATCAACCAAGATTTTCAACTTCTGTAAAGGATACACAGATATTTTAATTATTAAACAAAAACAGATGCACATTTAAAGAACAGATTTAAAAAGCATAAGCTCACCTGTAAATGGTCGAGGTCCTCCTTCACCTGGATTTCGGCCGTTCTGAGTTTCTCCCGCAACGTAACGTAGTATGTGTCGGGAGCTGAGAGGAACTCCATTCCTCGCTCCCGCAGGTTTTCGATCTGTTGAATGGAAAAAATAGCAAAGAATAGCTGGATCCAGAATGGACCGTGTTGAAGTGTGGAAGCTTCTTGCTAAACAGTCACTCACAGCTTTAATAATGTTTGACGTGTTGAGGGCAATGTGCTGAACGCCTGGTCCCCCGTTGTAGTCCACATATTCCTGTGGACATAGAGATACTGGACTACAGTGCATTGCAAAAGGATGTGTACCCTTTAACTTTTTCATATTTCTCACCTTGGAACCACATACTTTAATGAAAATGAAAATTATTTCTCAATTTGCACTTTTGGTGTACATGCTAGTTCATGGTAAAATCCCATTAAATTACTTTCCAATTTGGTGGTTTTAATGCGACAAAGTACGAAAAGGTACATGGGTATGAATACTTTGGACGTTATAGAGGGGCCAGTTCTGACAAACCTGCAGCTGGAACATGAAGGGTTAAGAGTAAACATGTCCCACCTGGATCTGTGACTTCTTTTTTCCCATGGCAGGTTCATTGATAGGCATCTTGATGGTCTCTTCATAGTTTGTCACCACAATGGACCTCAGCGCACTGTACTGTGTGTGAATCTGCTTGTCGTCTATCGACCAGAACCGGTGAAACATCAGACACTTCTGATACCTGGAGTGTGACGAACAGGGGTGGTTTTTGCATGAATTCTGCTCCCCAACCTAAGCCTAACCCGTGTCTCCCTCTGCTCCCTGCACACAACCAAAAGCACACCCTCACACGCCCTGTAATAATCCCTTCTGGAATGAAACTCTAAACCAAATAAATACTTAAAAATATTTTGTCTTTCCAGCATCAGGTCAAAAGCTGTGAATAAGTGCGTAGTAGTGCCACCCGGCCAGGCCGTGCCACCCTGGGTGGAGAGCCTTAATGCTAAGATCAAAATCTGCCACGGGTGAGAAACATAAACGTGAAAAGGGATAAAGGGAAACCATTTTTTAATGAGATAAATGTGGACATTTAAGTTTGCGTATAGCAGCAGTTTTGCAGGGAGTCCAAACAGGTCACTCCCAGCTGTGGTGCAGTGTTTGCTCTGTCCCTTCTGCCCCCGTGTGACTGCTCGACCTGCACTGGGTGTACGTGCGCTCTAACAGGAGTCTTACCAGTCAGAAATTGGCACCATTTGATCATCTGGCTGGTTTCCCACAATGTGATCGATGACGTTCAAACCAGCAGGTGGACTATAGAGGAAAGGGGGGGTAAAGAAAACCTCATGGAAAGAGTTCCAGAAAATTCCCATCATTAGCAAAAAGACATTTCTTTATATCAGAACATTCCTCACATTTCTATCAAAGAATACCAAAAAGGGAGGAAGGAAAAGTGCACAATTGTGGAGGTAATTAAAAGTTTCAGGCCTGACTTTTTGTTTCTATGCAGTAAATTTAAGAACAGCTTAAAGCAACATTTAATGACAGAGAAGAATTTGCAAAGGGTTGAATGCATGAAAGCACAATTCAAGGATTCCTCAAACCAGTATATGTTTACTATACCACATGTATATCTATTAATACTATGTTATGTCTAAATATACATATTTACAAAGTATTCAGCAAGGTCTGAACCCGAAAACTGAGAAATACACATTTTTAGTTTTATGAAACGTTGCTGCAGGGAGGGCTTCTGTAAAACTCACAGCTTGGCCAGCAGAGGGTCCCTAAACAGGGGCTCTTTGTAGCGGGGCAGGAACAGGCCTTTGTAGGGCTCGAGGTACTCAATGAGCGTGTGGGTTGTATCACCATACTGCAGACAAAACATTTTTGCTCAACATCATCGCTCAGTATCAGATTCTTTGGCGTATTTACACGGGGCTTACGCCTGTGAATCATCCTTTATTTACCGTCTGAATCACAGCATACTTGACCCTCCCATGGCTGTCCTGCTCCACCCAGGGCTCCTTGACAATCACAGCTCCTCGCTCCCGGGCTGTCTGTCGGCGGAGAGGAAGTCGGATCGGTTTTCGAGAAACGGGAGCGCACAGCAGCGACTCAGTGATTCAGTGCTTTGCAAAGACAAGGGGATCCATGCCCCCTTCACACGTTTTCATGGTACAAATACAAACTGATAAACCAACACAAAGTGGCGCATAATTATGAAGTGAAAGCAAATTTTTTTTTTACAAATAAAAATATGAAGGCTGTGGTGCTTCTGTGCTTTTTTGTGTCTCTGCTCTGTCTTCTCTAACCCCCAGTCGGTCACACTGTTTCTGGTTCTGCTGGAGGTTTTCCTCCTTGTTAAAGGGGAGTTTTCCTCTCTACTGTCACTTCATTTTTGCTCAGTATGAGGGATTGCTGCAAAGCCATCAACAATGCAGACGACTGTCCACTGTGGCTCTACGCTCTTTCAGGAGGAGAGAATGCTGCTTGTCAAGACTTGATGCAATCTGCTGGGTTTCCTTAGATAGGAAACTTTTTGACCAATCTGTATAATCTGATTGAATTTCACTTTGGAAAGTGCCTTGAGATGACGTGTATTATGAAATGGCGCTATATAAATAAAATTTCATTGAATTGAATTGGTGTCAATTTGATTCAGCTGCCTTACTCTGAATCCCATCAACAAAATTGAAGTCAACCAACTGTGCACGGTTACGGTTAAAAGGAAATATCCCAAGCTTTGAACATCTCAGAGAGCTCCATTTAGAAAGAGTATGGCACAAGTGCAAGTCTACCAAAAACCATCCATCTAGACTGAGAAGTCCGGCAAGGAGAGCATTAATGCAAAAGGCAGTCTCAGATGGAAGAAGCTGTCAATCCACAAATCCTTCCTTGGTGAGACATTAGAAGGAAGACAGCCATTGTTGAAAGAAAGCCAGACGAAGTTCCATTTGCAGTTTGCCTCAATATGGTACGCTAATCAGATAAGAACACATTTGAACTGTATGGTCTCAATGCAAAGTGGTATGTGGGGTGGTAAATTAACACCCTGTACACAGGTTCCCCAGGGTGAAACATAGTGGTGGCAGCATCATGCTGTGAGGGTGCAAAAGACTCATGACTGAGGCAGAGGTTTACCTTACATGCAAACACAACCCTAAACACGCCTCCTGAGAGCGAAAGGAACAGTGTAGATCAAAATATATTTATGTTAGAATGGCCCAGTCAAAGTCCAGACCTAAACCCAACTGACCGTTTTCTTGAAAACTGCCATTTGCAGACACCATGTAACCATTCTGACTGAGTTTGAACTATTTCACAAGGAAAAGCGGGAAAATATCTTATTAGATGTGCAAAGCTGGGAGAGACATAGCCTAAAGACTCGCATCTGCATCAGGAAAAGGTGGTTGTCTCAGAGGGCTGAATACAATTGCACTCCACAGTGTTTAGATTTTTAATTTAAAAATGTACGTTTTTTTGAAATCATGTATACTCTTTCGTCCATTTCTGGATTATGAACTACTTTATTTTGACGTATCATATTAAATTTCAATAAAATAGGTTTGTGGTGAGAACGTAACAAGGCTGTGGAAAAACGGCTCACGGACGTCCTCTGGTGGCTAAAGAACAAACACCTCCCCTTTTTAGTTCTCAATTGCTCATCTATGGTGAACAATACACTGGTATCTGATCGAGTCAGCAGTGATTCTGTAACTTCGCAGCTACCTGACAGCCAACACAGACAGTTTATCTAAGCCTCCTGTCTGACCTTGACTGAGCAAGAACATCAGATGTGCTGTGCTGCCGTAGAATCTGTTACAAGGCTTCCATGTTTACTATTATTTCAACACACACACTGTTGGAAAGCAACAGTTAAACATAAAACACGGTTCACTGAAACAGGGGGACCCAAGTGTACTGAAGGTGAAACGTTTAACAACTATATGCTTTCATTGCCCAATGTCTACCATTGCTCAACAGCCTAGAAATTATGAAAACGGACTGAACTTTTCCACATATTTGAAGTCCTTTCAACTTTTATGAGTACCTATATTTTAAAACGTAAATTGAAATAACTCGAAACTCGAAAAAATTCGACTTTTGCTGCTTTTCATATTACATTCACAAACCTCTATGTATTTCAGGTGGATTTTATGTGATAGACCAATGCAATATGGCATGGGATGTCTCTATCAGGAATTTGTTTCTGTTCTTTTGCGCAAGCTGCCTCAATCTCAATTAGATCACTTGCAGCAGATTCTCAATTTGATTTATGCATAAACTTTGACTGGGCCATTCTAATACATAACCATTGCATTGTGCGTTGGATAGATGTTTCATCTACCCCCGGTCTCAAGTCTTTTGCAGCCTCTAAGATGTATTCTTACAGGCTTGTGTCATGTTCAGCTCCATTCGTTTTCCAATATTGTCCTGTCAGCTTTCCCAACCCTGCAGAGGAAAAGCCTTCCTACAGCATGAGGTTCCCAGCGCCACGTTGCACCGCCAGGTTGGCGTGTTCAGAATGATGGGCATTATTAGGGTTTTTTCCCGCAAATCGTGCGCTGCAAAAAGTTCAACTTTGGTGTCATCCGTCGACAGCCCCTTCTTTCGTCTGTTTGCGGTGTCCCCGACATGGCTTCTGGCAAACACCAGATGAAACTTTTAAGGCTTTCTGCAAAGCTGACCTATAGGATCAGGTCTATGGAGAACAGGGCTAACAGTTGTCGAAAGATGCGGCCACCTGAGTAGTGGACTTTAGCAGCTCATCCAAAGTGACCATGGACCTCCCGTTTGCTTCTATGGATATTGCTCTCCTTGCCCAGCCTCTCAATTGAAATTGGATGGCCATGTCTTGCTTGGGGGTGCCTTACTTTTCCCATTTTTGGGTGACAGGTTGAACAGTGCCCTCTGAAATGCTCAAAGCTCTGGATAACGTTTCATAAACTAGCTCTGCTTCCAACTCTTTCTCAACTTTCTCCCTGACCTGCCTTATGTGTTCTTTGGTCTTGGTGATGGTGTTTGTTCTCTAACGTTCTCTAGCAAACCTCTGAGGCCCTCACAGAACAGCTGAATGTGTCCTGAGGACTTAATGGCACATGTGTATACTCATACCTCTTTGACAACTAGGTGACATCTGAAGGCGTGGATTTTATTGAGGGATTTTAGGAGTAAAGGAGGCTGAAGACAAAAGCAAGCTATCCTTCAGATATTTCTTAGTATAGAGAATGTTGATCTATCACAGAAAATCCAGGTAAAACATATGGAGGTCTGGGGCCGCGATGACACGAAACGTGAAAAGGTTCGAGGCGTGTGAATACTCTTGCAAGGCTCTGCAGTAAAGCCAACAAAGACGCATCCCAATCTGCCCTGTCTCCTGTCAGGTTACCTTGACCAGAAAGTCACAGTCCTCCACCTGGAAGGCAATGTCCTTCACTCCGTCGCCATGTTTCATCAGGTGTTCCCCCATCTCTGAAAGAGGACACATGCATGTTGAAAAGCAGAGACACTGCTAATCGCGCTCAAAGCCTTTCATCTTTCAGAGTGTCTCAAGTAATCCTGAGGAGCCAACATGCCTTCGTTTCCAGGGTTTAGTGGAGATTGGAACACAAAGATGATCTGTAAAGACATGAGGGAGGAGGCTGCCATTAAGGGTGGGATGATTTAAAGCCAGCCGCTCGGGATGCGAGGTTTATAATTAACACCATACTTTGTCCTGCTTGATGACGTGAGACACAACTTCTCGGCTGCCGGTCTCCAAACCCTGGTAGGCCCAAGGTTCAAAGCCCATCTTGTCACAGTAGAACGAGGCTGCCTGGAAAGTGATCAGACTCTTGTTACTCTGAAGATGATTTACAGATAAACTTCAACAAGCTGAGGCCGAGCTTCACACCCAGCGTAGATGGGTGATGTGCTGAATGCTGAATGTCAACAGGTATCTTTTGTGTGAGACGGTCAGTTTGGGTACTAACCTGCTTGGCATTTCCGACCCAGAAGGTGATATGATGAAACCGAACAAATCGTCCCCTCAATGGCTGCAGAGTAGAAGGCCAAAAGAAAAATGACACTTATAAAGGTTTACAGCTGGCAAACAACAATACAACTACATTGGATGATTTAAACCTTACCTTCTCCCCTTTATCTGTGTAGCTTGTCTAAATATGAAAAAGAAACAACTTATTAAAGCTTAATTAGCAAGATCCCATATTTCTAACGTGCATTAAATGGCTGGTAATCCCTCAAAAAGATATTATGCTCATCATGTGAGCATAGCAAAGACTCTTACCATGCTGTGATTGCAGGCAGATCTCAGTTCAGAGAAGAGGGAGGTCAGAAATCAGCGTCTGGGCTGGTGGCCTTCGGATATGTACTGACCTGATGACCAGCTGTGATTGGTCCTGTCGGATCTACACCCACCTGTCCGCCTCTTTGTTTCTGGATGCATCTCCTTTAAAAAAGTTCAGCCGTGCAGTGGACCGGGTTGTTTCTCTTCTCCTGAAACCCGTGTTAAAGAGGTGTCAGTCCACAAAGATGAAACACGCACACGTTCACTGCAGCAAAGGTTTACACTGTTATGGACGAGGAGGACTCTGAAACGTGGAACACAGTGATCTGTGTATTTCAAACCCATTTTAGAAGATTTACTGCTTTAGAATGGTTAAGAAGCGTTTAAATGCAACCATAACAAGAAAGTAAATAAAAACACTATTGCAGAGAAGATATATCGAAAAACACACAATGATAAAGGTAAATAAGAGTTTGCCCTCTAACTCTGCCGTTATTCACAGAACCCCTCTTGAGTTCTCATGTCTACCACCAGAGGGTACCCTCTTGCTGGAAGTAATAAATCACAAATCTCACTAATCTTCTCCTTATACATGATCATATTTGATTCATTGTGATGGATCACATGATTTGACCTGACCCTCATTCTTTATTCAAAAGTACTTATTTCTGAAATTCAGATTTAAACTCTGATAAACTCGACCACTCAGGAGCATTGTATGTAATTGCTGTGTACTACTACTGAAAGTGAGTAGGCCTGATATGAGAAACTGATCATTAATAAACCAACGGATTACTTATATTACAGAAATAATTTTGTGTCTTATTCCTGAAAATCATATGACTACATTATTTATAAAGCATGTACATCTGTACGACTTCCTGTTTTACTGAATTAAACAAAATAGCAATCTATCATTTCTAACAATCTGTATAATATGATTGAACTTGATTTTGTAAAGTGCCTTGAGATGACATGTTTCATGATTTGGCGCTATATAAATAAAATTGAATTGAATTGAATTGAATTGAATTAACTAGTTGTTTTGGTTAATTTACATAAAGTGGTATAGTCCTTGAACGCTTTCATGTCGGCTGTACTCTCGCTGTTGTACATGTGAGCAGCCGCACGTACCGCGCTATTTGTGTGTGTGTGTACCCAGTTTGTGCCGCGCTGTGATTTTCTATTGGTGCGCTTTAAGCGTTTTGTAATACCTGATTGGCTCTTCTGTGGGCGTGTGCTGTTCACTGGCTTCACTGGCGTCAATCGTCATTGGCCAAAAGAAACGCCGCAGCACCATTGGGCTAGGCTGCTCCGTTTGCTCGCTCACTATTGGCTGGCGTGCTTGTCATCGCACAAGAATGCGGAAGTCGTGTAGTCTACTGAGTCACCGTTGTGTCAGCTGATTCTTTCTGAGTGAGTAACTCGGTTTATTTCCTTAAATTAAGTGTCGTGGGAGTCGTTTGTTGTATGTGACATGCTCCCGGGCTCTCTGACTAAGGTGGTGCTTGCCAACCTTGAGCTAGTTTGTTGTTTTCAGTGGACATATGAGTGAGTTTTACCCAGCTGCTCCCAGTAACGTTGCTATCCGGAAGCTAGCCGACTGCTAGAGCTTTTGGACACACAGTTTCCCCTGACAGACACGCTTTCTGTTCGTTGACTTGTCATGTTAAAGTACAGTATCAGTCTGCCAGCAGGCTGGCGTCGACTTTCACTTTTGGCACAGCGGGCTTTTAAACTTCATCCACCTTGTTTGCACCTGTTGTGTTTTCATCAGACTCTCAGACATCATGTTTGTTCCTGGACTCTTCTGACCAGAGTTCATTTTAGTCAGCGAGAAGCACCCTGGAATCTCCCACCATAAATAAAGTTAGTACAGGTTCAAATAAAATAGGAATGGGATCAGAAAGCATAACAGAATATGTGCAGTTGGTGTCACACAGCTAGATCATTTTTTATTTATTTACTTGAACCAAGGCTATACGATTACTGTGAGTTGGGAGAAATATTGTTTTAATGTTGTTTTTTAATGTCTCAGGATTTGCTTTTCTCTGACTAGTTCAAGTTGAACTTGAGTTGACAAAAGCAACACATTTGGGTTTGTGTTGGTGTTTTGGTGGACCGATAGGCAGGAATAAATGAACAGTTTGTCCCTTTCACACAGCTGACGGAAAAACTATATTATACCAAAGCTATAGGTGGGCGTGTCATTTATTTAATGTGAAATAATTTAAGCCTTTTGGAGGGATTGGATTTAATAATTTTTTAAAAAGTATGACTGATATCCAGAATCTCTTATTTTAGCAATGCTAAATTCATTTTCTGTCTCTAACACCTTCAAAATAAAGTAAACTGAAGATGGGTATACCTGATGTCCTGTTACACACCAAGGTATTAAAAAAACAGCTTTTAAACCAAAATTATGTTAGTTATTATGTGAGTATTTGTTAAATTATTATTTCCAGTTTCCTGTTAAAAATAAGGGTTCTGGTGTTGACTTTGTTAGGTCACATTTGATGTGGAAGCTGCAGTCTTCGTACTACTATTAAATGCGACCACCATCAGACTTCTGTGTGAACGGCTGAGGACTGCAAAGCGACCTGCATGCACAGATAACAGGAGGAGACGTCACAGAGCAGCGCACTGTTGACGGATGTAATGTTGAATGTAATGGTTTGTAGAAGTCTTCAATAAAGTTCTGTTTAAAAAAAAAAATTAAAAAAGAAAAAAAAAACAGATACAGGCCAGCATCTCTCCTTGCTATTATTAGAAAGCTGCTGAGCAATGGGAGCTGACCATATTAAGACCACATCATAGTGAAACTAAGTACGTTAAGAGGAAAGCGGCACAGCTATTAGCAACGGTCTTCTATGGAGCGCTAACTGTTACTGCTGTGTTGATGTGTAGTGAGAGTGACGTGAAAGATGGATAAAATGTGACTTGAATGTTCAGACAGTGGACGCTTTGAAAAAAGTATCCAATACGTATCCGAATTAGGACCACAAATCAGATTTTTCAGGGGGGGTGAAAAGATAAGAATTGGGTCGTTCACACTGCCGTGAAAAAGACGGATATGGATTGCATATGGGCAAAAAGATCAGATTTGAGTCGCATTTCCCTGCAGTGTGAACGTAGCCTATGAGTATATATAAAACCCCGATCCAAAAGCTGGTGCTGAGGATGACACAGAAGACCATTGTTAGGGATATGAGCTGTAGAATATTTTGGACACTTCAGTGGCTTCTTCAGTTCATATCAAACAAAGTATTTAGAAATAAAAGCTGAAACATCTTGAAGAAAAGAAATCCAGTTGCCTTCTGTTCTAAGGTTCTGGACTGACAGATCCAGGATGCTCGAGAAGCCAACAACCCTGTTTTGAAACTACTTACAAGGCAATTCATCACTGTTGGCTATCACAACAACACAAAAAAGTTCCAGTTGGAAACCACCAGCTACGCACAGCAGACCAAGTGGCCGGCCAGCACGTTATTGTCTCTCCTTTAGAACAAAGAGTGAAATTATTGGATGCCATTGATCCAAAAATAGAATCCATGCAGGAGGAAGTGACCTGACAAGATTTCAGTGCTTTTTGGACATTTGAACACAAGGACTACGGTACTTTGAAGCTTTTAGTACAAAGGGATTTATGAATTAAACCAATGAAGAGTGTTTTTCTTAACCAGAAATGTTAGTGTTGAAAATTTTTGCCTTCCTCGCTAGCTATAAATCTGTTTTAACACCTGCTGGGCCTTTCATCTGTCTGGGAGGCGTTCATGCTCCAAGTTTCAGTTTAACTTGGAGGAGGAAGGGGGGGGAAAAAGTATCACAGGTTTCACAAAACTGTTTCAATCTTTGTGTTGCCGTTCATAAGAATATAATTAACAGGGATGCCTCAGATTTGAAGGACTAGGCTGCTTGACAAATAATCAACCAAAAAGAAGCTTTTTATTATGCCAGATTGAAACCCAGTAGTGCTGATTTGATGCCTTTTTTATTATTATTTTTTATATCTGTATGTTTTCCAGAATAGATGTTTATTGGAACTGAAGCAATATGTTTATGGGAGGCTGATTTTTCCGGTTAAAACTCATGATGTGTAGCAGAACCTGCTTTTCCGATGAGAAGCATCTCAGCGGTTTGTACACGTTCTGTGGAAGATGGGTCACGTGGCGTATGACATGGCACTTTTTCTTCGGAACTGCAGGGACCTGAAATCTGGGGGTTAACTTAAGGAACAGAGTGTACGTTTGAAGAAGAAAGTTCACCTCCTCTCTTTCAGAAGTTTGGCAAAAGTTTAAATATTTAGCAGACTACCTGCTGGCTGTGTGGCCCCTGGGCTCCCAGCAACACCTTCTTTTTACAACAAACCTTTGGTCAAGAGGCTGAAGAGCCTTGCACATTCATACCTTTGAAATTTTTCACACATTGTAACATTGGAAAGTGAATTTTTTTTTTCTTATAAAAAAAAGTTTAACTACCTAAATTGGCAAGATTTAATAGCTGATTTTATCAGTGCATCTCAATAAATTAGAGCATAATTGAAAAGTTCATTTATTTCACCAAGTCAGACACTGATCAGTTACACAGTCAGATGTTTTCAAGCCTTTATTTTTATTCTGATGATTTTCTGCTTACAGCTAATGAAAACACAGCATTTAAAACTAGAATATTAAAACTAGAATATTAAATCAGACACATTTTAACACAGAAAAGTATTTTTAATACCTGCTTGAAGGTTGGGTTAGGCTAGAAGGTTCTTAAAAGATAATGATGTGACTTTAAATTAGTGCGACGAAGACTTTTATTTGTTTTATTAAAGGCGTCATGATATGAGGAAATTTGTATTATTGCGATACTATTGCTGAACATAGCTTTGACTGTATTGTTTAAGGTTAACCCACATTTGTTTCGTCACAACCTGGCCACTAAAAACATACATCAAAAGTGGCCGTCCAGGGCAGTGAGGGTCATGCCAACTGGCCGTAGATATTGTTGGTATGGCGCGTGAAATCTGATACCAAACACTGCATCCAGCTAGCCCTTTGACGTGCGATAGGACGCAATGATTTTTGCAGCGAGGATTGTGATTCAGTTTTGTTTCATCGCATTCAGTCACATGACTCGATGTTCAAACCGTGTTTTTGAGGAATCACATGACTGACAAGGGCGCAGGGCTTTACCTGGAGTTGTTTTGTAACGTGGATTTCCAGAGAACCCTTGTTGCCGGTTGTCTGTGAATATGCAACACCTAAGCTGATGCCTCTAGGTCTATACGCTTTGGAAATTTCTGTTAATGGAACAAGAAATATAACATGAAGGTTGTTGTTTGAAACCGATTTTTGTAGGTTTTAGTTTAGTAATGTCTTCTAGAAGGTTACAGGATGCGCAGAATCACTCTGTTGTTGTTGCACTCCATTTATATAAGAACTGGATGCGTTTGTCTTGTAAAGTGTCTTAAAATGGCATTTAGTGTGAATTGGTGCTTTTATAAATAAACTGAACTGCAGTTAATTGGTTGTGCAGACATTTCTAAGAAATTCAACCCAGAATGTAAACTGATTGGGAACTTTTTGAAGGCGATTATTATCATCACTTTTTGCTACAACTTTGTCGTCCATGGCCGCTTCTATTGAGGCTTTAGAGTCATAAGAGGGAAGGTCTGGCTCAGAAACACAACGCTGAACGTCAGGCAACCTGAATGTGTCGGAACCTGATGAAATCCATCTAAACTTTCCTGTTTATAGTGTCAACTAATGGTGACTAATCTGTTGAAGAAACAATTTCTGTCTTTTTTGTGCTTAAAATGTTTGGGATGTGGTGCAGTCAAAATCTACCCCTTATTACCCAGCTGTGCTTCCATTGTCACTGTGTATTTATTAGTATGGAAAATATCCAACTGGATTAAACTTTTAAAATCCCCTCTGGACATTTTGAATTTGTCATGTTTTGGCGTAAGCAGACAGAACAAATGAAGGGATCCCTTTTAATGAGACCGTTTACACGGTGCTTCTGGCTGCTGTTCTCGGTCCCTTTTGATCGCGGAGAATGTACCGCAGACAATTGTTAGTTAGATGGCGTGTAATTCACAGCCTTTAGAGTTAGTCCTGTTGACTACTGTTAACAATAGTTTAGCGCCTAAAGGACGATGAACCTCTGGATCAGTTTGTTGATGCAGCAGCTCTTAGTTTTGCTAACATCTGGCCCTGCTACCAGTCCCCAAATCCAAAGTTGGAGAGCCAGTCTGGAAAATGTGTCCTATTGTTTGGAGTGTGATATCAGATCTCTTCTAACTGCACGTATGAAGCGTTGCCTGTAAGGACCGATATGTGTCGTGCAATTGGGCTTGAAAGTAAAGCCTTCTTCTTCTAAGAGTCATGAATGTACATTGTGAATTGTTAAGAGCGTGTGGCCCGCAGCGCGGCTTCTTTCACTTCAGGGAGCGGGACGGAGTGGGAGGGGTTCGAGTAAGCTGTAGTGAGGAGAGGGAGGTATGTCATGGACTCGATTACAACCAGTTTCTGTTTGGGAGACAGAGGCTACTGCAACTCTTTCCAGCTCTAATCCAGAGTAGAGCGAGGTTTCCTCTAAAAGCGAGGTTTCCTCTAAAAGCCTGATCCCACCCTTTGTCTGAGGTAAGATTACATTTAAAGTAGAGGTTCAGGAATGCAGGTCTAGTTTTTTCATTCTGTAGAGCAGTGTGCAAAAGGGGGTGTGTCACAGTAAAAAAAGCAAAGCTTAGAGAAGTGAGAAGACGGCTGTTCCAAGTAAAAACTTTGACAGAACCATGTGAAAGTAGACTCTGTCCATTTAGTCTAGTCCTAAACACAGGGAAGTCAACACTGCCCATGTTTTGTCTGAAGTCCGATGAAGTTTTGTAAACTTGTATTTAGCGTGCTCCTCTCCCTCCTGACTAAACTTGCAAAGGCTGAAGAATGCACAGAATGAATGCTGCAGGAGCAACTCCGCATTCATCCTGCCGCATTCATTCAGTGCATTCTGAGTGAGCCGCTGTTTCCAGAATATTCAGTTTTATTATGCCTGCATGGTGCTATTGAAGTTTCATGTCTTCAGATGAGGTAGACGTATAAAAATGCTTTCAGCTGTTTCTAAGCGGGAACCCGGGGCCCAATGCATGATCATTGTGGAGGGGTTTTTAGAATCTAATGTTTTTAGGTCAACACATCCACCTGAGCTCCTTGTGTTTTGGGTGTGGAGAGAAGTTATCCCTCCGGTTATCTGCTTGACTGCTGATAATCAGACCGGGAATGTTGAGTTGGCATTTCCTATAAATCAGAGAATCTCTGGTCGGGTCAGCCGATCTGTTCCCGTGTCGCTATATAGGTGTCGGAGTTCAATTCAATTTCAATTTTATTTATATAGCGCCAAATCATGAAACATGTCATCTCAAGGCACTTTACAAAATCAAGTTCAATCATATTATACAGATTGGGTCAGATTATACAGAGTTCACAGGAGTTCACGTCTGGGACGTTCCTGCAGGTCCGCCTGCAGCGTTGCCTGCGTGTGTGCTGCGTTTTGTTTTGCTACCGATTTACGGTATTTACGAGAGAGAGAGCACTTCTTGTCCCATGGAGCCAGTCAAACCATCAGCCTTCCTTCACCTCCAACACTCATAGCCGTTGGATTGTGGGTCCTTTCTTGCTCTGCTCATATTCTGCTGCTTTATAGTTCATACTGTACTTTGCACTAAGAGGCATTGGAATCCAGCCCTTTGCTTAATAACACCCACAAACAGAAGAAGTCTGAAAGTAATGTGTTTTTTATCTTGGCAGGATCCATTGCTGGCACGGCGCAGCCCAGCAGACAGGAGGAGAGGAGAGGGGAGGAGTCTGAAGGGGAGCACCCACAGTTTCTGTCTACAACAGCCATGGCTGGCAACATGGTGAGCCAATCACACTGAGGAGGGGAGGTTGGACGTAAAACCATCCTCCCCTGCTGATTCCTGATAAATTTTAATCCACTTGTTTCTCTGAACTCTGGGCACCATTCCTCTGAAGCGGCAAGTTACAACTTCACTCGCTTACAGGAAATCACGGTGCGATTGCAGGTCCAAACAACGCACAAAGAGTTGCACACAAGTTTTACACAATCCACTTTTCATACCTCAACACCGAAGACACTGTCATTATAGGTTAATTGCGTCCAGATCAGACTTTATTGTAAACCAGATTGGCCATTAGGTGTTATCACATGGTGCGTTTTGTAAACGGGCAGAAAGATGTAAAATCAAGTCAAACGTTGGTATCAGTTAACGATTTTTTGCAACTGATGCAGTTGATTTAAAATATGTGAAAGAAATCTGAATGGTTGTCGACATTTACAAAAAAGTTGGACAGGTTCATCCATGAAGCATGTTGGGTTATGCTTTTACACTTTTCTGAAGCTAATCTTTGGATTACAAGATGCATTTTCGTTTATCTGGGAGACCAGTCAGGAATCTTCTAGTTGTTGCTGCTTTAGTGACTCCTCCTGGTTCCACAGTGGAGCTGCAAAGTCAGCAGTGTTGCATCTTCACATTCTGCCTTTCTTCTAAATCGGTGAAAGCAGTGGAGCAGACGTCTCCATTATGACTGGGCTTCCTCTCGCATATATTCTCTGTGTAGAAGTCCATCTCTGACCTTCTATTTACATGAAAACCCCACTATACTAGAGGCTACATATAAAACTACAAACAAAACTCTACAGATTATCAAGTGTTTTCTTCTGTGACATTAGAATAATGATTTTTTTTAATGTCCTGGAAGCATTTATTTTGTGTTTTTTAGCCCCAGTTCAGGAATGAGGGTGTTATGCTGTGCAAAAATACAAACCACGGAAAGTGGAGATGCAAACAGCCCAGTCAAAGGGAATCTTTTCCTTGACATTCAGCTTTCCCTGCAGAACATCAGATTTCTGTTGCTGAACTTATCTTACTTGCTTTACACTGTAGGTTTAAGCCAATAAAATGACTAAATTCTGGTTACTTTATTCACTACCAGCTCCGTCATCCTGGAAAATTAGTTAAAGGAGCATTCCCCAAATTGTCATTATTCTGGATAGAAAGAACTAGGAAAAACTTTTGTGAAGAAGTCTTTGAAGTCTTGTGAAGATATCTTTTTAGATGGACCATGGTGTGATGTCACACACCATCTCTCTCTGTGTTGTTCTCTTGTTTACAAGCCGGGCCGGCCACACGTGCACGTACGTGCATGTGAACAGCTGCCACCCAGGGCTTAGCCCCGACATGTCCATAAAAGGCCACCGTCTGAGAAGTGTAGCATCGAATAAAAATGGTGGAGATCTCGCCCAGCGGATTGAAACGTTCTCTTGCTAGCAGCATTATAAAGTTATGAGTTACTTACTTCTCTAGACATGTTCCTCTGAAAGATGATGCTGTTGTCCTGTGTATTTATCCCTTTCAAATAAGTGCATATGAGGTGAGGGGGGGGGGGGTCAAACCTGTGTTTATGTAATTGGCTTCAGCCCCTCATCCACAACTATTATGAAGCTCGCTGTATACAGTAGGAAGATGCTAAAGTTGGGTAACCTATGTGCAAAGGGCCTGGAGTCTCCTGCCAAAGCTGGAAAACATTAACTTCAGTTGACATTTAGATTGCTTCACACATTCAGTAAAATAATAAGTTTTATACTTATTATTTTACTGAATGTGTGAAGCACAAAATTCATGTCGGTCTTACATTTAAAACATAAGTGTTAAACAGAACTGAACTTCTGGAGATGTGAAAAAGCCGCAGTAAATTAAGCTGAGAATAGGGACATCCCTGTACAGGTGTTTTTGTCCATATACTGATCCAAGTCTAATGTACAGTTGTACATACTTTCTGAAAATCAATGCCATGTATATACAGTAAAATACAACGCTACATCCCATCAGCATTAGTTGCTCTGCGTTAGTACTGTGATGGTACAGCACTTGAGTTATTCACCAAGGACATGCAAGACGCTGCAGTGCCAGCTTCTCCTGACGACCGGCTGTCGTTTCTAAAGGAAATATTGATGCTGCTCCAACACAAAATCTACTAGGTTAAGGAAGCAGCTATAATGTTCTGGCCACACGTAAGCTAAAAGGCTGGATCATCTGCAGATCCAGCTAGTCTTCAGGAAACTCAGGCCTTACTCCTGTGATGTTTTTATGTGGATCAGTTTGTTGAAGTGCTAGGCTAACATTAGCATGTTTGTCTGTGTTGATGTGACTTTTTGATCATTTATTTTGACACATTTCAGTGCTTTTTCCAGTCAATGCACACGCAATAACCCTGTGATGCTTTGCTGTGCAAGACGCTGCTGCATAGCTTACTGGGGTATGGCTGACACAATCGCAGGCAGGAGACTAACAGTTTTGTTCTTTTTTTTTAATTGGTGTGCAAAAATATTTAGAGCTTACAAAAGGTGTTGGCACAACGAGTTGGGTAGAGGGCATTATGCGTAGATAATTTTTTTGTTTCAATCAGTTTTACATGTATTTCTTTCCCAGCGCTCGGCTTCTTAACGAGCTTCTTAATGAGAGCTTAGGCTCAAGTGGTTACGGTCGATGATGTGCCCACTGATGCAAGTGAAATGAAAATGCTAACCGGTGAGTCCTGCAGTCAAATCTAGTTCCATGCTTTACTTCAGCCATCAGGTCTCTAGTCTTGCCTTCCCTTGTGCGCTGTAGATTGGTTGGGTGTAGTCATAGTTATGTTAAACACGTGCAACCAAACCAACTCAGCAATGCTAGGTGTACTGAACACACCCTGAACCTATTTAGACACAGGAAGTGTTGTGGATGGGCCTTCCCACAACGTAATGATTTGCACTAAGTCCTTCAAAAATTCTAAGTTCTTGGTAAGGCAGTTAAAAATATCAAACAGTAGTCAAAAAGTGAACAAAAGTAGCTGAGTCTCAGTCCAGGGTGGTTTATTGCAACAACACAAGACAACCACACGTGAGATGTGCTCCGGACAACATCATCTGACAACATACAGAAAGCGGCCGGTTTAAATACATTCTCTGAATCTTTGAGCTCCTCCTTTTTTTTTACATAATTTCCATTGCTTTTTCCACGGATATCTTTGTTAATTTTTTACCTATCTGTAGAAACTTTCATGGGGCGTGCTTTTTAAAAAACAAGGTTACACATCACAGCTCCTCCCAATCATGGCCCCTGCTCATTTCCATATGGTTACACGTCATTACCTTTTCGGACTTGGACCTTGCATTTTCTGTGTTCATTTTGGAGTCTTTCATGTTCTGCTTTACATTGCAAATGGCTTGCCCTTTTGACCCAGAGGTTTTTCAATTTCCCCTGGTAAATTGGTAAATTCCATTGACCCCCTAATTCTTATTCTGGACTTGTTGGTGACACACACACATGTTTCTTAGGTGAATGTTTACAGCACCCCTTATATCAATTGTGATAAGACTATATTTATTATAAGATATTCATTGTGAGATATTAATCCACTACAGAAGTCACACAAGGCCATAATGTTGCATTAGTTATAATTTTTTAAGCATGTTGGCAGTATTTGTGCATCAAGTGGTTTGACCTTTTATGGCCTTTAGCTCCATCAGGAAGTCATCTTTTCAATAAGCTGCTAAATGGGTTCAGGTAGGGGTATTTTCTGTCAGTTTTGAAGCTGTCCTTTAAGGTTTAGATTCTCAGGTTGGATTGTGTGGCTCCTTTCTGGCAATTTGTACTACAGTTAATATGATCCTGTTAATCCCCTCTTGTGTGAGGCAGATCGTAATTGCTTCCCAGCCTCGAGCTTTTTTTCCGCTCCTCCACCGAAACAAGATGGAAGGTACTGAGTTAGAGCTGTCGCCTGCTCATGCCGCTCATTTGTTCGCAGGATAATAGGAGCATGGAAACGATGACAATGGCGATGATTTTACTCTTGCCTCTGTTCCCGGTGTGTGTTGAAAAGCTACCTTGTATGATTATTTAGAGTTGCTGAGAGAAGCTGACATACCCACACCACAAACAAAGTGTGTTTTGTGTCATTCAATTATATCACCTGCGTATGTGTGGGTGGATTGAGAAGCAACCAGAGGGCTTGTAGTTGAAGCTCGAGGGTTCATTTAAGGTTGCTGTTAATGATTGGACAGAAGGGACCTTTGCTTCTTTCACATTTTGTTTGTGTAGTCTAGTTGCCTACTACTTCCTTTGCTTTCAGTCAAATATGTAACTATGACGCTAACTTCTGTGAATTATACATCTTCTGTCATTTGTGAGATGTAGTCCCTGCATAAGTGTCTAATATTGAACACTTTTTACATAAAGCTGCTTCAGGTTAGTCCTTTGTTCCAATTATTGAAACTGCCAGGGTGAGTCCTGCAGTAAAATCATATTTTTACGTTTTGCAACGACTCTTAGGTTTGCAGAAAGGTTTTTGGTCTGGCTTTTACTGATTTGACCAGTAGGTCATCCAGCCAAACGTCTCACCTCTTCTCCACTCCTTACTTCTATATCTGTGTTTGAACATGTAGGCTGACATCATGCATTGCCATGACTCGCTGCCCTGTTTTCCTAAAATAAACCCTGAAACAGGAGCCTAAATCTGCTGCTCACTTTTGTGGCTGGTTAAAACAGCGTTTGAATTGAAATAGTCAGAGAATCACACATTAGGTGTGGCTACCTTCATTCACAGGTTATTTACTCATTTCAAAAGTTCTCTGTTAATTTTTAACTACATGTATAATCTTCAGTTCATTTTATTATGAGAAATGTGAGAATAAATAAATGCAATTCTACTCTTCCCCCCTCGCTTTACTTTTATACCCCTAAATAAAATCTAGTGTAACCAATTCCTGTAAGATGTGCTTTTTTTTTTTTTTTATGAAAATAAAAATGTTTGAAGTGTGGCATGTAATTAGCCATCCTTATTCTGACACGCTTGTACAAAACCTAATCATTTGTAACCCACTTAACAATTTTGTGATGGCCGAAAATCCCATCGACAATTGGGGTTGCAACCTGACAATATGAAAAGCTTCAGCGGTTCAGAATACTTTTACACGGTAATGTATATGACGTGACAATTGTCTTGGATATAAAAAGAATATTTGATTGTTTTGACAGCGGAAGAGAATTGATGTCAGGTGATATCGCAGTATGACTAGATCACCTGACATCTCAAGACACCTGGGCTCCGTTCTTCGTACGTCGCTAACTCAGTTAGCTGGATTTGATTGTTGGCAATTTGGCATGATCTTGGATCGTTTGGTTCTTCGAAACTCATCCTGGACTTGCTGTCATAGCAACATGTGCGCAAACTTAAGCCTGCTCGTGAGCAGGCTTATTTCATGTAAACAGGATTAGATCGTGGCTTTATAATTGGAGAAGCTAGTGAAGTCGGTCCAGCCAGTGCACTTGGACCACCTAGTGGCAGAGGACGGGACCGCGCACGTGACGTCACGGCCTTAAGAGTAACGCCCCTTTTGCCGCACCGGTAGGGCAAACAGTCGTAGAACGCACATACAAACCAGCCATTACAAGCGCAACAGAACCAGCGATATGACCGACTTTGCAGCCATTAAACTTACCCAAGACGATGTCCCAGGCGCACGGTTTACTGGTCGCACTGTGGAAGAGCACACCAACCTTCAGCTGAAACGGTGGCTTGAGTGTCGAGGGCTCAAAAAAACCGGAAGACGGGCCGAGTTGATTCAACGGTAAGCTTTGTTTTTTTCCCTGCTCGGCGTTCATGCCTTTGTTATGATTTCCACCGTGCTCCGTTCACGTCGGCCTTTTTTGTTTGTTTGCAATCAACGTCCAGGAATCTGTATATTAGGTAGCTACAAAACGATTGTTCACATCTCAGAATCTTTCGCTTAACAGATTCAGGGCGTTTGTTTTTGAGTAAGCTATCCCGGTAGCAGGGTACCATGTTAGCGCCTGCTAACATGCTAGCCTATATGCTATCATCACCCTTTCCACCGACAAAATGCTTGCTACATATGTAGGTGAATTTGGTAACTTTTTCCGGGTTGAAATGTTGTGTAGGCCGCCCGCACAAGTGTACCCAACGCACACACTTCACCTTGGCACTCTTGAGTTTCGGGAAATTAGTGAAGAAAACATCCTTCATATGCGGCCGATCAGCGTACCTCGAGTCGCTGTTGCACGTCCCATAGCAACAATGTCTATAAACCGTGGTCTTAGATGTTGGAAAAAGCAGTCGTTTACCGAGTAAAACCTAGGCTAACGCACGTCTCTTCCACAGCAAAACAGCGGCGGTTTGGGAGTTTGCCCTACTGCGTACCACGTGATGTGACGTCATCGTGACATTGTGTTTCTAAAAATAGCTCGCGCGCGGTACCGCATTGTGGAACACCATTTTTTTAATCTTTAATAAAAGACGAAACAAATAATGCTTAGTTCCTGTCGTTTTATTTAAAAAAAATAATAAAGAAAAGCCAGCAAGTCATCTTTTGCCTGCAATAAGAGAGTTATGTAAAGTCAGCAATACTACTGTCAAATGGTGTATTAGAACTTACTCTGAAGGTCTTTTTGAAGCAACTCGATCTCTAGTGCAAGTTTTCTCTTTTTCAAGTTGTGGAGTTCAATTTCTCTTAATTTGTGTTTTTTCAGGTCAAAATACTAAATTATTTGTTGAAGATGCCGTTTATATAGGGAACGGATGGCACTATGTGTCATTTTGTGAAAGAAAAAGAAAGGGTGAAACATGCCTCATGCAACAAAAGTAAAAAGAACCTGTTTTTTTTTTTCAAGCTTTTTCTTGGTGGCTGTTATAAACAGACAAACACATAATTTAACAGTGGCATTTAAAAAGAGGAAAAAGTGGCTTTTTAAAATATAGTATAATAATTAAAGGCTACCATTTTGTAGAATATTCTTGTACTTCACTTTTTTCCCCATGTTCTAGTGCGGGGGTCGGCAACCCGCGGCTCTAGAGCCGCATGCGGCTCTTTAGCGCCGCCTTGGTGGCTCCTTGGAGCTTTTACAATTTTTTTTTTTTATGAAAAACTGAAAACAATGAGAGGGAAAATAATATTTTCTATTTTAGTGTGGTTTCTGTAGCAGGGAAACACCGATATAAACATTCTCAACGTTTTCCAATGCTGTAAAATGTGTAGAATATATATTCAATTTCAAAATATCTGTCGACGGAGATTTGCGTCATAAGCTGCGACAAACGTTTCTTGTAGTTCAGCGTAGCGCCAGTCGGATCGCTGTTGTAAACAAACCGGTGGGTGCGAGATGAGAGATGGATCCCAAAGGGAAAAAGAGAGATTGCAGAGGAGAACAGAGGATTCAACAGTTCTTGGACCGACTCATTTGCTTTCATTGCCAATGCGGAAGGGTTGCCTACATGTTTGCTTTGTAGTGAGAAGTTGTCAAACAACAAAAAGAGTAATGTGGAAAGACATTTCCAGGGAAGGCATGCTTCATTTGCAGCCGAGTACCCAGCTGGGAGTGAGAGAGAGAGTGCGATTGCGTCACTGCTGGAGAAATTACAGGACCGCAAGGATAGATTTAAAAAGTGGATTGCATCTCCAAACTCCACTACTACTGCTAGTTTTGTTGCAACCCGGGAGATAATAAAGCGTGGAAAACCGTTCACCGATGGCGAGTACATGAAGGATTCATTCATTAAAATATCAGCGCACCTCTTTTCTGACTTCAAAAACAAAAACGGAGATAATACAGAAAATTAAAGACATGCCTCTCTCTGCAAAAACTGTGAAAGAAAGAGCCATTAAAATGGCAGGCAACGTCACCAATCAGCAAATCACGGACATAAATTCAGCTCCAGCATACTCAATTTCCTGTGATGAGTCGTGTGATGTGATCGATATAGAACAGGTAGCGCTGTTATGCAGATATGTGAACTCTGATGGGCCGCAAGAAGAATTGATCGAATTAATACCACTGAAAGGCCAAACACGGGGGAAGGACATATGTGAGGCTGTCCTGACATGTTTAAATGACAAAGGAATAAACACAAACCACCTGATTTCAGTGGCTACAGACGGCGCACCCAGTATGAGAGGATCAGAAAAGGGGTTTGTGACTTTACTACACAAAGCGTTGGAGCGAAATCTGCTTGCATTTCATTGCATTTTGCACCAAGAAGCACTGTGTGCACAAACATTCCCACCGGAGTGTATGGAGGTGATGAACCTTGTCATCGAGATGGTGAACAAGATAATTGCCAAAGCATTAAACCACCGTCAGTTCCGTGCGTTGCTAGATGAAGTTGACAGCAAATACTGCTGCACAACAAAGTCCGATGGCTGTCCAGGGGTGAAGTTTTACGCTGCTTTGTTGGTTGTTTAGAACACGTAAACACATTCCTGAAAAGCAAAGACCTGATCTACCCGCAACTGGAAGATACAGAGTGGCTGGAAAAACTGCACTTTATGGTGGACATGACAAGTCACCTAAACGCGCTGAATAAAAGTCTTCAGGGGCGGGGAAACACCGCACTTCAAATGCTCGAAGCTGTTCTGTCATTCGAGCGCAAGCTGACTGTATTCGCCAGAGATGTACAGCGCGGCACACTCTCTCACTTCCCCTCCCTCAGAGAGTTTATAGAAGCCCGTCCCGATCACACACTCAGCCGTGATTATTTACAAGGTGCAATCGTTGATATGCAAACCGCATTTGGAAGCAGATTCAGCGAGTTCCGAAAGCAAAAAATTACACTGTCTTTCCCTGTCACACCTCTCGAGATTGACCTGTCCTCGTTGAACAAATTCCCAGGAGTAAATCAAGCTGACCTTGAAATGGAAATGGCCGATATAGCTGACAAAGATTTATGGGTTTCCAAGTTCAAAAGTCTGACCGCCCAGCTTGAAGATGTCACTCGCCAGAAAGCCCAGCTTGCCCAAAACCACAAATGGAGCGAAATTGAAAGCCTCCCAACACCTGAGAAACTTGTGTTTGACACATGGAATGCTCTTCCTGACAGTTATAGGAACATGAAGAAATATGCATTTGGAGTTTTATCCATCTTTGGATCAACATACCTGTGCGAGCAGATATTCTCAAACGTGAACTACATCACTGTCCAGTGATGTCCGAAAGCAGAAGTCACATTAAATGGGTAAGAACAAAATCCAAAAACAAAATAGGCACATATTTTGTTACAAAGTGGCTGATTTTATAAAGTGATTTCTGATTTTTTGTCAGTATATATTTGGAATGACACAGGGATTTTGTTTCTCAGATCTCTGGATGGCTGCGTTGTATTGTGCGTGTCAAAAGAGGATGCTGCTGCATTTCACCCTTGCACTGACTTACCTGGCATTTGCACAAGACCAAAGAGAAGAGGATAGTGCACAGAAATTAAGTTAAAATTGTATTGTTTTATTTTATATACGTTACCTTTTTAAAGGGCTGCTGTTTTTATTGCACTCTGTTGCCCAAATAAGGGGGGGGGGGGAGGTTGTTGTGTTAGTGAGGATTAAAGATAACTGCACTTTATTTCCATGGGGAGGTCTGAAGTTGTAGGAGGCCTGTTGTGCATGTTTCATTGTTGTTTTTTCAAATCCTCAAAATAAAAATGACATGAAAAAACAGTTTCTTCATTATTCATCGATGGAATGAAATATAATACGTTAATATTGTTATGGAAGTTAAATTTAAAGCCTCATCATACAGCAGTATAGTCAAGTGGTGTGTCATTCTCTCCAGGATGAGCTGCAGGGAAAATTAAAATTAAAACATGAATGCTCATTATGTATTTGTAGCCTACTTAGCCATTTGATAGTAGACTAACATAGCTAATATAGACACAGCCTATGTTGCCTTTATTATAAGGCTTATATCAGACTGTTTTTTTGCGGCTCCAGACAGATCTGTGTTTTGTTTTTTCGGTCCATTATGGCTCTTTAAACATTTTGGGTTGCTGACCCCTGTTCTAGTGGGTCCGGTGGAGGCTCTGACATAAAAGAACAAAGTAAATATGAAATTATTAAAATGCAAAAATACATACTGTAAAAAGTGATAGAAACATCTACCATGGACAGTACTTATGCATTTAATTTGTCTGCTACTTTTTGCCAGCCCTCTCTCCTGGCTTTAGCAGACTTTGAGGTGTTCCCTGTCGTTTTAATTAATGACTCAAATTCGGCATAACCTTCCATTAAAAGCTCTTGTTCTGCTTGGGAGAAAAACTGTGGGCGTTCTTTGGCCATGCTGAACAGCCAATAGCAGCGTTGCTGATCATTGTTTCTACTATCGATACATTTCCCCTTTTAAACAAACGCATGAACGCGCAGTTATCTCAGATAACTCAATCCAGCCATACTAATCAACAGGTGTCTTCGAAGAACCCAATTAGCCGGATCATTATTAGCCGTATGAAATCATTTTGGATGTGTCATTTGATCTTGGATGTTTTAAGCAACGTACGAAGAACGGACCCCTGGAAAAGCTCTTACTGTTTACTTTCCGTTTCTGCTACCTTCTGCTTTCTCCATTATCTGCTTCTAGCTGGCGCATAAAGCTCTTCGTCACTCAGAATTTAGATTTTTTGTTTTTGTTTGTCTCTAAAGTAAAAAAAGTTTTTTTCCAAAAGAAAAAAAATAAACAAAAAATGGTTCCCCTTATTGAAACTATAAAACACTTCCACTGGCATAAAAATAGATTTAAAAAAATCCCCTATTAAAATCCATTGTTTCGCTTCAGTTTGTTTTTAGTTTCAGTTTTTATTTACATGCACAACTAAAAGAATTTCACCAGATGGAAATCATTGTAATGATCTGTAGTAGGGCTGTACCATTTTGCCAAAAATCAAAATTGCGATATATTTCAACGATAATTGCAATTGCAATTTAATTTTGACTTTTCTCTGCATTAAGCACCAGAAACAAAAATGGCCTGTAGATAAAGATGTTTGTAAACAAGAACTATTTAAAACAAGAAATTTAACAGTTTTTATTATTATTCAAGAGAACAGCTTTTAATTGATTTGGACATCAATCCTTGTTGAACATAATGTGCAACCACCAAACAATTCTATGTGTTAAACAGTTTGATCAGTACTTGCTATGGTGAGATTCCTGAAAGTTTCTGGTAAAATAGTCTGGTTATATAAACTCTAAAACAAGTAATAAAATTAGATTATCTCACTGCTGCAACTCTCTTCCCTTCCATGTGGAGGCAAACCCACTTTAAACATATTACCGACACATAAAGGACGCGTCTAATCCATTAATTGTTACATAGCCAAAAATTGCAGACCTCTGTGATTTGGAAATTGCAAAATTTAATTTTTTTTTTTTTTTTTAAAGTGCGACTATATTGCAAATGAGATTAATTGTGCAGCCCAAATCTGCATTAATTTTATTTTGGGTAAATTGGAAGTAATGTTTGAGTAGAAGTGTTGAATGTTTAACAATGGGAAACACTAAAATAAATTGATTCAATTCCAGCGAAATTTGAAATTTAATTAGCAAAATTCAGTTCTAGCCACTCCCCCCCCCCCCTTTTTTTAGTAATAAGAATGTAATCATTCAAATTAATTAGCTTTAAACTATAGTGATTATCACAGCAGGCAATGTTTGTCAATTTATAATTTCTTAATTACACTGAAGTACAAAACATCTGCGCAATCGAGAGTTCATGAACAGGATACTGGCATTTATTCTCATCCCATCTTCTTTAACGAATAGTTTAAACCTACAATTTCCGATGGATCAATACCAAATAAACCTAAGAGTACATTTTCACAGCTGGAGTCATTGTTGCGCACCAGTAAGTTTATTGGCTGCAGATGATCCCTTCTTTCCCAGCAGACTCCTGTGCTGGGATCAGCTCTGCAATAAAATCACAACTAAGAAGTACCTTTTTATTGTTTTTCCTTATTTTCTTAAAGACAAAGCACAAATAAGAATTCAAAGTTCAACGGTGCATTCATTGGCAAACTACAGCTGTACCAACCAATTGCCCTGTTACTTTACACCGCAGCTAAACTAGCTAAATGGGGATAAAAACTAGCGGTACTGAGTTGATATTTTCTTCACTTTGTGGTTTTCTGCTGGACAGCATCCACACTGAATAACGATTGACTGGACCAAAATGTTCTGTATTATAATTCTTATCAAAATGGTTGGCTCGGTTTTGCTACTAAAACAGTCTAGTTGTATCTTAAACATCACATTTAGAGACCGAACAATTGAACACATTTTTACGTCTACAACGTACTGCCCTCCAAAATTCCTTTTCACTGTTTACTTAACTGACCTTTGATGCGCCTGATTCCTTAATTATAGGATCTAACAGAACTTTCACACACACACACACACACACACACACACACACACACACACACACACACACACACACACACACACACACACACACACACACACACACACACACACACACCAAAAAAAATTAAAAATCACCAAGTCCTCAGCCTTATGTAGAATCTCATTCCTTCTTCAGAGATAAATATTTGGCAGTGCTGCATTTCGCCTCCAGCCAATGCTCTGTGTACTTCATTACACATTACGTAATGTGGGGTCAGGCAGCTGTCGGCGAGTAGTTGTCACGACTGCAGGAGGAGGGGGGGGCTTTATATTCCATAGCTTCCCCTTTAAAGCTCTGTGTCCAAAGATGCAGTCCCAAATGTTCAGAGACGGTGGAGAGCAAGTATCCTCAAAAACGCTGTCACCAGAGCTCTCCAAATAGATTCACTCTCCTTCAGACCCCCACCACTCCCACCCAGCCCTGTGTCCTCAGCTAACCAGGTGCTGCTGCACCAGATCCAGTGCTGCTGTTTTGTGATGAGCCAAACAGATGAGCGGTTTTCCCCTTCTTTTCTGTGTGGCCGTAAGGTGGTTTTGTCCAGTGCATTCGTCGCACAGCCACAAGCATTACCTGCACGCACCTCACGGGGGGGGGGTGAAGTTCACTGCGGTTGTCAGATGGCACGTGCGTTGGCAGCTTTTTCTGTCGGCTCTCCTGCTTACGATGCTCAGCAGTAACCGTATATCTATAAGGAGCTATCACCAAAGGGTGAACGTGGAGGGGGTGGGGGAGGAGTATGAGATGGAAGGGATACAGAGGGAGAGATGCTGGCATGTCAAAGGGAGAGAGGGCGGTTCATGCACATGCAGAGGGTGGAGCTTAGCATCAGGCAGTTCCCTCAATGTCGCTTTCTCCCATTTTTCCTCTCTGCCCATACTCCATCTGCAGGCTTTTTGAGCTTTTCCCACAGTTTTAGCTCTGCGGCTCAGTCAGACTGCGGCTCCTCTTTGTACCTTTCATGGACTATCCTCTTTTTCTCAGCCGTGCTACGGGGGCTGTCTTTACACTCCGCCACACTCCCTCTCCCCTCTTTTGAGTGGTTTGGGGGGGGGGGGGGGGGGGAGGCTAGGTTTGGGATCCTAAATGAGACTAGCGTGTCATCATAAGGAGAGAGAAACCTGCTAAAGGTGGCTGGGGGTAAACGGGTTAAGGGGGGGCCGGGGCGGCGGGGAGAAGGATGGTTATGCCGGCTCCTCGTGCTGCAGTTGTGCTGCTTGCGTTTCAGGCACAGTCTTGCTTTTCCTCGACATGAGCCTCGCAGCAAGGGTGTCCTGCTCCATGCTCAACTGCTTTGTAAGTTCACACTTCTGCTACGGTGTTCATTTTTTTCCTAGTTCACATTACATTGGATGTACTCCTGCTTTTTTTCTCTCCCTCCAGCTCACCTGCGTGTTTGTGCGTGCGTGTGCCTCCTTTCTCATCAATGGGGGGGGGGGGGGGGGCATTAGTGCCATAGTTATGAAGTATCACAAACTTCAGATAATATTGGTTGGTTTGTAACGGTAAGAAGATAAATAACTACTTTGCGCACTTGTTAGTAGCAAAGGTTTGGTCCGGAGAAGGTCAGGTTAAAAACGTTTGTGCCCTGAGTGAGAACAAGATGTGCCACTCTGTTGCTTTTCCAAAGAGGAGTTGTTAACTGCAGCGGAGGGGTACAGTTGGCCTGTTTGTAGAAAACAAGGAAGGCTGATGTCAAACAGGATTTATTCTTGTGTTGAATGTTGAAATGGAGCAATGAAAAGGTCCCTAGGTAGGACAATCTGTGGACCAGAATGAGCTGATGCTTCATAATAACCTCCTGACTTTTCAGTAATGTTGACGCTTCGTTGTCCGTTCTAACTTTCAGCAACTTTTCTATCTAACTAACCATCGAATGCCTCCGTGTTCACCTTCCTACCTTTGAAATACCAACATAATTACTGATATTCAACTACTTTCATAATAACAGTTGAAGGATGGTAAGAGCCAGCCTCTTCTAACTTAGAACTTGCACAGTAAAAATACTTTACAATTTTAAACTGTAAGGATACTTCTTTTATGCAAAGATTATAGATCTAAAAGCAACGTGATATTGCTTTAATCAAAATTCAATCTGGTGCATAGTTTGAAGTCCTCTCTTGCATTCTTAGTGAGAAGCATCCTGATGCATGGTATCCCATGCTAACATATGGCAACTGGGACTAAATAAAAAGTAAACTGTAGAGGGTGGTATTCATCTACAAAAAAAAAAGAAATAGTAATATTTATCCAGCTAGCTAAACGTCATAAGAATAATCAAGTCCTAATCTAGCCAAAATAGCCAAGGACATACAGGCCCTTCTAAAAGTATAACTACTCCTTGAACTTTGTCACATTACATACAGACATACAATTACAGGAAATTATTGGGGATTTTATGTGATAGAACAACACAATACCGAGTATTTGTAAAATGTGCAGAAAATGATGGCTATTACAAATAGAAATCTGAAAAATGTGGTGTGCATTTATATTCAGCCACCCTGAGACAATCCTTTGTAAAACCATCGTTGAAATTACAATTGAAATTACAGCTGGTGGTGTTTTGTAGGACCTTTAATGCATCTAGAGACTAAAATGTTTGCCCGTTTTGTTCTATTCATTGTAGCTCCGTCTTTGTATAGTCTGTATCCTGCTTGAAGGTGAACCTCTGCCCCAGTCTCCAAACTTATGCAGCATACATTTGGTATGCTTCAAGTATTTTGCTGTATTTGTTTCCGCTCAACTTCCCACCAACTCTGACCGGATTTCCTGTTCCTGCTGAAAAAAGCATGATGCTGACGCGATGTTTCTCTCCTTAAAGGAAAAGTCCGGTCAAAATCAGAATTCAAGCTGCTGAAAGTCCTTTAAATATAAAACTATTCATACTGTTCAATAAATGAAAGTTTTTTTTAATTAAGAGTAATTTTCATCTAATCATGTTTATGTGGAGGCGTCCATCTTGGACGCCTCCAGTTTGTGACGTCTCAAACCTCCCAGTTTGTGACGTCACATCGCGGGACCGGCTGTTGAGCAAGTCCCAAGGCTCTATTTTTTGTGTGTCACTACGCGAAAACTTACATTTTCTTGTATTCTAAACAATTCAATTCAATTTTATTTCATTCAACTCATCTACTGTATTTAAGTTTGTTCTTATATTCCTTTTTTATTTAAACAAATATAAATGTTACTCCAGTTGCACATTTGCTGTGGACATCTTGACCTTGTTAGTTTGTAAGGTCGTGTGATAGTTAAGTAAACAAAGTTGATGCTCATCATCAAACTGTTTGTTCTCCTTTTCCCCCAAATTGGAATCGAAAAGAGAATCGAAAAGGAATCGAATCGTTTCACTGAATCGATAAGGGAATCGGAATCGTGAAAATCTTTTCAATTCCCAACCCTAGTTATAGCTAATGAGCCCCTGATTTTTCCTTATTGACCGGACTTCCCCTTTAATGCTCACCTGGCCCTGTAGTCCGTCTTTGCAGTTTTGCTGGATTCTCTCCATGTTCAGATGATTCATTGAACTGAGAGATGTTCAAAAGCTTGGAATATCATTTCATAACCCAATGGTGCTTTAAAACTCTCCAAACCTTTTATATCTGAACTGTCTCCTTCAGGATTATGATGTTCTATGACAAACAAAAAAACAATTTTATTATTTCTCTTTAACAATATGTTGTACTTTCTATTACTTTATCCCAGAAAATCCCAATGAAACCCACAGTCGTTTGTGTTTGTAATATGATGCAGTGCAAAAAAGTTCAATGGGTGTATATATGTTTAGAAGGATCTACAGTTTTAAAAGAAATTGATACCCAAGACTAAATCAAAAATAGAGACATGACTAAAATAGAGAACAGAAAGTATGTTTTGAAAGCTAAATTAGGGGCAGAATTTTTCAAGAGGACCTCTAAAGTTGAGCCTGAGGGTGGATTAACAATTGTTTTGGTAGGGTTAGGTTAGGGTACTTGAAGGAAAGATTGACTAAATGAAACCCTGGGTGCTTATTGGAAGAAAGGAAAAATACCTGAGTAAAAACATTGATTCTTGCTAAAAACTTCACATTTTGACCACAGTCTATTTTTACATCAGCAATATTTGAAATCTAAGTGCTTCTCGTACAAGATGACCAAAGAGGCTCAGGGCAAGCAAGGTTTTGCACAAAACTGGTTCAAACATCCCTAAAAATAGAAATGAAAAGTCATCTTGTTTGTGCCCGCTGGAATCTCTCGCTCCCTTTGCTCAGGAACCGAAACCTTGCATCAGGTTTCCGCACTACCATGGGAGTTTCTTGATTGGATGGTGTTGTTGTGACATGTTAGCTGTGTTCCAGCTTTTATTTCAGTGAAAACATTAAATGGATATGAAGCAGCGTGCTGCTGCCGTTTTCCCCGCTCCTGTAGTCTTGAAAAAGGTGGCCAGTTGTTACACAATTTATGATCTGCCTTAAACATGTCTGTGGCGCAGCTGAGTCGGCACTTCTTCTTTTACGTCACTGTCTGTATAATTTAGTATCCACATCCTCTGTTACCTAAATGGATCACAGGCTTGTCGCTCTACCATCCATCAGTGGAGGGCTAAAAATCCTTCTGTGCCTGCTCCATGTGCAATATGTTGCTCTCACTGAATTAAACTCCAAGATCTAATTGAATTGATTTAGATTTTTCCATGAGCATTATCAGATTATTCCCACTAGCTAAATGAATCATGTAAGTAAAACCAAAAGCTTTTTGAGATGGGCTTTAGGTGTTGTTTCATGCTCTATTTTCATACCTGTGATCCCTGTTGTACACAATCGTAACTCGTCTCCTTCCAAATAGACTTCACAGGCCTGATGTCATGACTGAGGAAGCCATCCTTGTTATCGCATCCTGACTTAACACTAAAACCAGCAGTGAGGGCACAGGAGAGCTCAAGATTTGTTACCTTATACCCAAAAAATACTCTATATTGCCAAATACATTTGCTTACCTGCATTTATTTTATATGAATCTAGGTGGCATTACATTTTTAATTTACGGGGTTTAATATAATTTCTAGCCACCCTTTGCAGCCACAACAGCTTCAATTCCTAGTTCTGTATCTATTGACGTTTTGACTCTTCCTCCAGAAGAAAATTTGAGGTTAGACACTACTGTTGGACATGAAGCTCTTTCAGGCTCCTCTGTATTTCATCTCAGATGTTCTGTTGGGTGGAAGTCAAGACTGTGGAGGCCGGTCATGTTCTTCCACACCAAACGCCCTCATCCGTGTCATGATGGACCTTGTACCACACTGCGGTGCACAGGTCATGTAGGAGCAGGAAGCGGCCATCCCCAAACGTTTCCCACAGAGTTCGGAGCAAGAATTTGTCCAAACATCTTGGTTTGGTGATACTGCAGTAATGCTGTCCTTCCACTGGGACTACTTTCTGAAGAAAAAACTCTTACTTTAATCCACTCTGAACCTAACATTACACTTCACATAAGGCAGGAAGATAAGTGAGATTCACCTGTCAACTGCAAAATCAGTAGATTACTACTCGGACGCATGGTTTGTCACTCCTAGACCTGTTGCACAGGTATCAGAGTACCAAGCTGTAATTCTCTGAGCTCCTGAGAGCGACCCAATCTTTCACAAATGTTTGTAGCAGGCCGCATGCCTAGATGCTGGAGTTTATACAGCTGTTGCCATTTGTTTAATAGTTTTTGCAGGATACTCAGTGCAATAATTTGTTGTTTTTAAGTCATTTCATTGCTTTTTTTAACCACCATGAGTGTATATTTATCAAAGGTACCAGTATGTTAGGAACTTTGCTTTCCTGAAGGACTGCCCGACCGGCTCTTGCTCAATTTTGTTCTCGGTACTTGGAGGAGGGCCCAGTTATGCCAGAAAACAGGATTTATTGTTTACAACATGGTGGGCTATGAAATATTCATCTGGCCAGAGAGGATGAGGGAGAGGGGTATGCTTGAAGAGATTTATCAGACTCTGCCATCTTTTCATCTTGGAGCGTACTCAGAAATTTTGCATCTGTCTCAGTTGTTTTTTCAAGGATGATTTATGGCATTCATTGATGTTTCTTTTTGCCCCCATCACACCTTGAGCTGCACAATATACTAGTTTGCTGCATGTAGACATGGCGCTCTTGTGAGATATCGCAGTATTTAAGCAAAAATTATGAATCTGATTTATTTTCTTCTATTCAAAACAGATAATCCTACTGCTGCTAATATAATAAACAAATTATCACCGGTCAGCATGTTTTTAAACATTTAAATTTTGCACCTGCTAAATATAGTTGTAATATTCAAATGTGTATTGCACAAACACTGTACACATTTGCCATTTCACTTTGTAAAGAGTAACTCTAGTATGACAAATTAGTACTAGCTGGCTAAATGAACTGGGCTATCTGCTCGACTAGGCAGCCTGCTGTTGGCTGCTTGAAGAAAATGCTGCTAGTGGTCTGCGGGGGTCTTAAGAGTGTTGTTCTTAACAGTGATTGGTGGTACTTGGACAGTCGGTGTGACAACTGTGTTGTTCGTGACCAGAAATATTCCTAAATAGGCTAATTAGTTTTTCTTGTAGGCCAGGAAAGGTCTAAAGGTATAGTAGCCTTCTTTAAGCCAGCTGACTGCAATGTGCAGCAACAGATGGGGAGAAGCAGCGTTACTCTGTACTCTGAAAACTACACAGACCCGTCTGTCCTGTGCCATCTCAATAAAAATGACTTTAAAGGGATGGTATCATTTTAGGAAAGGGGAGCGTTTAAAATCTTGGTATATCATGATGCTGTTAACCATGCCTACTTTGTGCTGCCAACAGTATATTTGACCAGTTGGACCAAGACGATGGAGGAAAACAGGGAAGATAAACGAAAACATGAATTATTTGCAACCAGTATTGCAATTGTTTTCCTAATATTAGACGGGCCTTATCACAAAGCTGTTCTAAATACCTCATTCTATTCAAGGCTGTTTAAAATACATACAACCTTGTGCCAACCTGCATCTCCCGGTTGAAGTGATCCATACAAATCAGTTTACAGTTATCGGCAGATATATGAGCACATGTTGCCCACAAACTCAAGAGGTCACCTTTGCTTTGTGCTCCTTTAATCTGCGCAGCTCTAGGACAAAGCCAAAGCCAGATTAAGTAAATAATCCGGCAATGGCAGAATATTGTTTTGAAAAAGCCACAGAAGAGGGACTCTGTCTCTAAAAAGTGCTGGTTGTAGCTATGGCAACCGGACACCTATTAGTGAAATCTGTGCCAGTTCCTCTCAGTCTCCTCTAACTATCCTAAACTCCCCGATGGATTTGTTTTTATTTTAATGCACGCAGAAGGTTTCACTCATTTATTTCACACAGGCAGCCATCAGATCTGTTCGGATCGTAATTAAATAGATAAAACACAGACTTATTTCAGACGCCATTCATTTGCTTTGTCATGACATCTTGTCAGCAGCCACGGTATCCGGGAAACGGCTACTGCTGCTGTTTTGCATGTGATCATGACATGAAAAGTGATGGTTCTAGCTGTAATACGCTAAGGCGCGTGTGTGACATGGCTGTCCGCTCCAGCTTTCTGAGGACTGGATAGACCAGGGTTAGGGAGGGCTTTCTGGCTCAGAGCAGTGACGAAGCAAAAACAGTGTGTCGCGTGCAGGACGAGCTGTGCTCCATCTTTGTGAGTTGGTTTGAAGTCGGAGCATCCCTGTTTTCCCTTTAATCTACTGTAAGCCACTGTGTCTGCTGCTCTCTAGAAAGGAATAAACTAAACCAGTGCCCTGGGCTGCATGTGTTTGGTTATCAGTGTGGAGTTTGAACAGCTATTTTAAACGGCATACTCTTTAAAAGGTTTGAGGATGCTGAAAATCTCAAGATAATTTCCAGGAGAGTTTTAGTTATGATTCCATGTAAACGTTGCCACAATCATGTCTTCATTAGTTCAACAATTCTTTTCTTGTCCCAATGTTTAGTTTCACTGCCAAATGAACTTGTCGAGGTAACCTTTTCATCTGAAGTAGTGCTTAGTTTCCATCTGCTTGTGTCTTCACAGTGCGCTGTGCTCCAGCAGGGCTCTCACCAGACTAGCTGCATATTATAATTCAGTGGCAGGTGCAGAGTGCTGTACTGTAGCTCAGCAGAAGGCATATAGCCAAGGGTCCTGATGGGTTAGTAACACTGGAGCAGTCACATGTGAGGATGTATTTCCGTGTTTGTTTAAAGAACCACATGCATGTTCTTCTGAACTGATCAGCGCTGATTTTCTTAGGGTGAGATTAAAGTAAACTTTTCAGGTAAAGCACACATGCGTCTAGGTGGCAGGGACAGCTCTACCAGCCCGACAACGCTGAGATCTTCCTGTAGTGGCCTGAATCTCTGAGGATGCTCCTGATCGATGGCCACTGTCACCATCTTCCTGCTGTCAGGGGCCATTAGAAAAGCTGATGTTGTGCAATTATACACTGTTTAAAGTTATTTAATGTTTCATAAATAACTCTCTGTCTGTTAAGTATTGTCTGGCGATGATCAGCTCTTAAGCTGATATCAAGACAATGGTTGAAAGGGATGAATTCGAGCACTAGCGATCTTTTAACAGCAAAACCTGCACACACATAGAATAAAGGAGTGACAACTTCTTTTCAAGTCCAAGAATTTAATAACAGAAATAAGATGAACATCCAGAGAACATCACCATGTAATGCTGTTTACCTGAATTAACACAATATTTCGATTAATAAATCCTCTCTACTAGGCTAGTGAAACTTAACTAAACTACTAAGCAAAATGAAGATAAAAAGAAGCTAAGCTAAGGAACTATTTACATGCAAAA
Source organism: Fundulus diaphanus (assembly GCA_037039145.1). NCBI lineage: Eukaryota > Metazoa > Chordata > Actinopteri > Cyprinodontiformes > Fundulidae > Fundulus > Fundulus diaphanus. The sequence goes on along the minus strand of CM073136.1, from coordinate 15,260,722 downwards.
ACAAAGACAAACAAAAGTGGTTGATCATAATCAGATTAATTCAGTGAATCCCTGTTCACTACAGATCTGATTTCAAAAGCATGGAGTGGAGTTAAAACATCTGCCATGCATTTCAATCCATTCACAATGCAAAGCCCAAGTTAAACAAAATATTATTTGTTGAAATAATATTCTGAGGACTGTTTGTCCTGTAATATTATTTAAACCCTTACGACCGAGTTTGTTAATGCGATTCTCCCTCCGGGCGCATGGTGTCGCTGCAGCAACTGGCTAAGACGTTAAAACATAAAGTTCCCAAAATTGCCTTGAAAACCGGCATTAATATACCATATTGATGCGGGAATAAGGCAGATAACACCATCGGAGGATGGCGGAGCAGAACAGTTACGCTTTATGCTTTAAAACGAACTCATTTTCAAATGTCCGAAACCGGATGTTAACAAGGCTAATAGCATGTTTGGCTAGCGCGACCTACCGGTTAGCCCTTTGTTCTAAACACCACGGTTTACAAACATTTCCCAATAAACCTTTTTCTTCACCCTCAGACCGCTGCCCAACCTGTTGGTGCCTCATGTGTGAGTTCTGTCCACTTTGGCCGTTCCAGGAAGAAGCGTTGAAGGAGGAAATGGTTGGCTAGCGCTAGCGGGCTAGCGCTCGGTTCTTGGCAGGCTAGCGTTAGCCTTGCAGCCGCATGTGGCTAACGGCGTGGTCTGGATAGCTTGGAGGCCTTGTCCTTCGACCGGGATGCAGTCCAAGCAGGGGTTTTCCTCAGCATCCAGCCTTCAGCTCCATTGGTGTTCACTTCCCTGTACAGGCTGAGGAAAAATACACAGAGCTGTTTCAGATGCAGGATTTTTTTTCCCTGCATCTGATTGTGAAGTTAGGACTGCAACTTAGCTCTGTATTTGCCCGGACATGTTGTTTGTCCGGATTCAGTCAGGTCCTCTGCTGAAGCAGGCAGTCGGGTCTAGCAGACCCTGGATCAACGTGGCTGGTCCAGGGAATCTTTCAGCTGCTGGCTTGTGTGTCGGTGAGGGCCGACCAGGCCCTCATGGTCTGGCCTCCTTTGTCTGCTCCCAGAGAGCTGTAGTGGAGCTGAACAGGTCTGCAGAAGAATGCTGAAGTGAAGAAGTGTTGAAGAGAAAGAGAGAGTCTTGTCTGTGGAAGAAAGGTTTTATCTCAACAGGAGTGGTCACAGCTGACCTCCTGCTGGGAAAAAGGGCCGTCCAAACATGGGGGTCTCCTGTTACGGGCAGAGTGGAATTCCTTTGTGACCCTCTTCCACTGTTCAGAATCCAATCCGAGATCAATCATTTATCATGGCATGTTATGGCACAACACTGATGAGGCTGCAGTAGGCCTGGCCTACTTGGGTCAAAGGTCACGATTTGAGTAGAGCAAAGGTTCAACAAGATGTTTTCAAACTAATGTTGAACCGAAGTTCAAAGGGTTGTCTGAAGTGTCTTTGTTTCATGTGGGAACCAGGATTTTTTGCTGAACTGTCAAAGAATTCTCTTGCAATAAATCTTTGATAGAGATGCACCAATCAAATGTTTGTGGCTCATGTCAGATATGGCTTTTGTAAAGCCTTGACCTGCTGCTGATCTCTCTTTAAGAAATAATGTGTGTGTGTGTATATATATATATTATCATAAGAAGATATTAGAAAAGCCTTCCTGCTGTCATTAAGTTTATTTTAGGAGCAGAGGCAACATCCTGGTGTGCATGTGAGGGAGAAGTGGCTGTAAAGCAGTGTTTTACTTTATCCTTTTTAACTCTTTTTTACAATTCGCTGCACCAGCCTTCTTGGTACATAAACATAACATAACTTTAGTTATGAGAAGCTGAAATAACTGGATAAATTCACAAAAGCGTTGCGCTAAAAGGCTGCTTCTGCATTGTCAAGAATAAGATTTGAATTAGTCACATGGGTTTTGTTAATAGGAGTAAAAATGTAATAAAAGTCCAACATAAACACTAAGATTCAACTGCTGTTAACATAGAGTAGAGTAGAGGGATGCCAATCCTTTGGATCCTTTGAGGGAACTGCAGGCTTTCCTGCTCTTTCTACTCTCCAGAAAAAGAAATGCAGCATTTAGCCAGAACAAAACTCCGTCACCTTCACCTTGAATGTGTCGTCCAGAAAAATGGAAGCACAGGTTTTTTTTGTTTGTTTTTTGTGAGAACATAAGGGCAGTGTTTAGAGTCAGTGATGTTATTAGTAATGTCAGAAAGCACTTTGCCGTAAGTTTTATGAAGCGTAAGCGTCTGTCTGGCACAGCCTTAACACCCACCTCAATAACCTGCCATCTCCACGACCATTTAATATAATATATTGTGGAGATGTGGCAGAAAGAATGGCTTTGTTTAGTTTTTATTGTGTAGTGACTCATGGCTGTAAGCTCTCCCACACACATACTAGGTCATTGGTTTGAACATAGAAGGAGCAGAGGACTCTCCATCAGAAATATCTTAAGTGTTGCCACTCTTGCGTCTGTTAACTCAGTTTTGTCTAGAATAAAGGGTAGATATCTTGAGATTTTCATTATGGGACGCAGCAGGTTGACTTGGATGCAAAATGCTATAAGACGTAGAAAAACACTGCACAACATCACCATAAATGCACAGTCCCCACTATGAAACATGGTGGTTGAGCCAACATGCTGTGGGGTTGTTTTTCTTTAGCTGGGGCGGCTAGTCATCCCTAAGGTGTTCGATTAGCTTGAGGTCAGAACTCCAGTCAAGGTCATCCACACCAAACTCCCATCCATGCTTTTAAGGATCTTGCTTTGTGCTCTGGTGCAGTCATGTTGGAAGAGGAAGGGGCTGTCTCCAAACTGTTTCCACAAAGTAGGGAACATGGAGTTGTCCAAAATCTGTTGGTCTGCTGAAGCATTCATAGTTCCTTTGACTGGAACTTGGACCAGCTCCTGAAAAACAACCCCACACCTGAACCCCACCTCCACCAAACTTTATATTTGGCACAATGCAGTCAGACAAGCACAGTCCTCTTGGGAGCTGCAAAACCGCATATTGGCAGATGAAGAAGCACGATTTTTAACCACAGAGAACACACCTCTACTGCTCGAGAGTCCAATTGGCAGCGTATTTCACACCACCACATCTGGCGCTTTGCATTGCTGTTGGTGATGTTTGGTTTGGATGCCGCTGCTCGGCCAGGAAACCCATTCCATGAAGCTCTCTACACTCTGTTCTTGAGCTAATCTGTAGGCTGCATGAAGTTTGGTGGTCTGTAGTGTTGGCTTTGCATCAAAATACATTAAAGCGTTGTTGTCGTCGTAGCAATCTTCCAGACCACTCGGGTCTTAGGGTTCAAATCTACTCCGCATCGTCAGAATCAGAACCAAACATGTAGAAGTAGTTTAGTTTTTATGACTCCAAGAAAATTGCAAAAATACAAAAAAACTGAGTTCCTTTAAATAAAGATTAGAATGCCATTTGTTTAGACTTCCTTTTATTCTATTTGAGCTATTGACTAAAACATAATTCATTTTAGTCTGTTTAGTCTTTTTTCCTTTGTTTTGGTGTGCCACTTTTATGTTTTCATCATGTCAAGCAGTTTGAATTGTTCTTGAAATGTACTATATAAATAAACTTGCCTAGCCTATATGGGAAGATGGCTGGATGAAAATGCAGGGCAAACCTCAAAAAATCCTTTTATTTAGGTTTTACGACGCCTGTTACTTAGACACAGATTCACCCTGCAACGGCCCTAAACATACAGCAGAAGCTAGAATGGAATGGCTTAGCTAAACATGTTAAGGTGTGTTCACACCGAACGCGAATACGGCCACAATGTTGCCATTATGCATGATGTTGCTCGCCTGACATATCGGCAGCGATTCGCGCAGCGGATGACAAGCCATAAATACAGCAGTACAATGGCACTATCTAATGATGCTTTCACTTACCTGCCACTCCAGCCTCCTCACTCACTCTTCTGCAGACTTGCTCCTATCTCAACTTGTCTCTGTGGTAATAATGGGTTGAGTCATACAACACAGACTGTCAGTATCAGCTTTTATTCCATGTTGAATGAAAACTGCTTTGTCTCCGTCGCAGTCCTTCACCCCACGTCACAGCCACATTCAGTTTCCTGATTGGTTGTCGCAATGCGACAAGACACAAAAGTTCAGTTTTTTCAACTCCAACAACTGTTGCTTCGCATCCATCGTCGGTTCTTGTTGCTTTGGCTTTTCTTTAATTGTCATGTTAGAGATTATGAGATTACAGAGACTGGACTGCAATATCGGTTACCATGGAAATTACATGTAAACGGACTCTGGAGGCACAGTCTGATACTTAGATTGGACAGAAAGACTGATTAGGAGAAGATGTGTCAGCTAGGCAGTGACGTGCGGTAGGGTTCATAGCTGGTGAGGCACTGACGTCATCAGAGTCAGATTTACAAATGTATATACTCTACGGAGTAGACTCATTGCAAAGTGCTGAAGGAGACTGATTGAGCCAAATAAATTCACCAAGATACATGGAAAAATATTGATTCTTTGATGAAAAAAACTAAAACTAAATTGTCATTTGATTGGTAACAGTTTGAGTTGTGATTGATTTCTGCATTTGTAACACATTCTAAAAATATAACACACATTACGCACATTTCATTACAAAAACAAAACATGAGTAATTATCGCTGTCTTACCTTTACTTATAAATTAAGTCCATGCGGTGCTCTTTCTGAACAAAAATATTGGTCATTTTCCGGTAAAAGTTCTCTTTATCTTCTTCAGTTTTAAACGTCTCTGTCTCAGTGGAGATCACTGCCAGGGAGAAAAGCCTTCCTTGATCAGTCCTGTTCCGGCTGTATGTTTAGAGTCTTTTTAGTGCTTTACTTGTTTAGCATAACTCGCTAATAATACATCCATAACTTGCTGTGGCTCTACAGTCATGGCTAAAAGTATTGAGAATGACACAAATATTATATTTTCACATGATCTGCTGCCCTCTGGTTTTCATGTGTGTATGTCAGATGTTGTCGTCACATACGTACAGAAATACAATTGCAATCATATTATGAGTAACAAAAGCTTTTAATGACAGTTAGAATGAGTTAATGCAGCAAGTCAATATTTGCAGTGTTGACCTCTCTTCTTCAGGATCTCTGCAATTCTCCCTGTCATGCTCTCAATCAACTTCTGGACCAAATCCTGACTGATAGCAGTCCATTCTTGCACAATCAATGCTTGCATTTTGTCAGAATTCCTAGGTTTTCGTTTTTCCACCAGTCTCTTGATGATTGACCACAAGTTTTCAATGGGATTAAGATCAGGGGAGTTTCCAGGCCATGGACCCAAAATCTCTGTTTTGTTCCCTGAGCCAGTTAGATATCACCTTTGCTTTATGGCAAGGTGCTCCATCATGCTGGAAAAGGCATTTTTCATCACCAAACTGCTCTTGGATGGTTGGGAGAAGTTGCTCTCGGAGGACATTCTGGTGCCATTCTTTATTCATGGGTGTGTTTTTAGGTAAGACTGAGAGAGCCGACTGCCTTGGCTGAGAAGCAACCCCACACATGAATGGTTTCAGGATGCTTTACAGTTGGCATGAGACAAGACTGGTGGTAGCGCTCACCTCGTCTTCTCCGAACAAGCTGTTTTCCAGATGTCCCAAACAATCGGAAAGGGGATTCATCAGAGAAAATGACTTTACCCCAGTCCTCAGCAGTCCACTCCCTGTACCTTTTGCAGAATATCAGTCTGTCACTGATGTTTTTCCTGGAGAGAAGTGGCTTCTTTGCTGCCCTCCTTGAGACCAGGCCTTGCTCCAAGAGTCTCCGCCTCAAAGTGCATGCAGATGCACTCACACCTGCCTGCTGCCATTCCTGAGCAAGCTCTGCACTGCTGGTAGCCCGATCCCGCAGCTGAAACACTTTTAAGAGATGGTCCTGGCGCTTGCTGGTCTTTCTTTGGCGCCCGGGAGCCTTTTTGGCAACAATGGAACCTCTCTCCTTGAAGTTCTTGATGATGCGATAGATTGTTGACTGAGGTGCAATCTTTCTAGCTGCGATTATCTTTCCTGTTAGGCCATTTTTGTGCAGTGCAATGATGACTGCACGTGTTTCTTTAGAGATAACCATGGTTCACAGAAGAGAAACAATGATGCCAAGCACCAGCCTCTTTTTAAAGTGTCCAGTGGTGTCATTCTTACTTAATCATGACAGATTGATCTCCAGCCCTGTCCTCATCACCACCCACACCTGTGTTAATGGAGCAATCACTGAAACGATGTTAGCTGGTCCTTTTAAGGCAGGGCTGCAATGACGTTGAAATGTGTTTTGGGGGATAAAGTTCATTTTCTAGGCAAATATTGACTTTGCAATTAATTGCTGTTACGCAGATCACTCTTTATAACATTCTGGAGTATATGCAAATTGCCGTTATAAAAACTGAAGCAGTAGACTTTGTAAATATTAACATTTGAATCATTCTCAATACTTTTGGCCATGACTGTGCAGTTTTGGGATCAGGAGCGGTGCCCCTTGAGCGCCCCCTGCCTAGAGGCCAAGGAACTGCCGGCCTCACCTACAACCCGGGGTCCGTTCTTCGTACGTCGCTAACTCAGTTAGCTGGATTTGATTGTTGACGATTTGGCATGATCTTGGATCGTTTGGTTCTTCGAAACTCATCCTGGACTTGCTGTCATAGCAACATGTGCGCAAACTTAAGCCTGCTTGCGAGCAGGCTTATTTCATGTAAACAGGATTAGATCGCAGCTTTATAAGCAGAGGAGATAGGGAAGTTTGTCCAGCCAGTGCACTTGGACCACCTAGTGGCAGAGGACGGGACAGAATTGTGGAACACCATTTTTTAATGTTTAATAAAAGACGAAACAAATAATGCTTAGTTCCTGTCATTTTATTTAAACAATTTTTTATAAAGAAAAGCCAGCAAGTCATCTTTTGCCTGCAATAAGAGATAGTTATGTAAAGTCAGCAATAATACTGTCAAATCGTGTATTAGAACTTACTCTGAAGGTCCTTTTGAAGCAACTCGATCTCTAGTGCAATTTTTCTCTTTCAAGTTGTGGAGTTCAATTTCTCCTCTTTGTGTTTTTTCAGGTCAAAATACTAAATTTTTTGTTGAAGATGCCGTTTATATAGGGAACGGATGGCACTATGTGTCATTTTGTGAAAGAAAAAAGGGTGAAACATGCCTCCTGCAACAAAAGTAAAAAGAACCTGTTTTTTTTTCAGGCTTTTTCTTGGTGGCTGTTATAAACAGACAAACACATAATTTAGCAGTGGCCTTTTAAAAAGAGGAAAACGGCCTTTTAAAAATATAGTATAACTAACAATTAAAGTCTACCATTTTTTAGAATATTCTTGTACTTCCCTTTTTTCCACATGTTCTAGTGGGTCCTGTGGAGGATCTGACATAAAAGAACAAAGTAAATATGAAATTATTAAAATGCAAAAATACATACTGTAGAAAGTGATAGAAACATCTAACATGGACAGCACTTACACATTTAATTTGTCTGCTGCTTTTTGCCAGCCCTCTCTCCTGGTTTTAGCAGACTTTGAGGTGTTCCCTGTCGTTTTAATTAATAACTCAAATTCGGCATAACCTTCCGTTAAAAGCTCTTGTTCTGCTTGGGAGAAAAACTGTGGGCGTTCTTTGGCCATTCTGAACAGCCAATAGCAGCGTTGCTGATCATTGTTTCTACTATTGATACATTTCCCCTTTTAAACAAACACATGAACGCGCAGTTATCTCAGATAACTCAATCCAGCGATACTAATCATAAACAACAGGTGTGTTCGAAGAACCCAATTAGCCGGATCATGATTAGCCGGATGAAATCATCTTGGATGTCTCATTTGATCTCGGATGTTTTAAGCAACGTACGAAGAACGGACCCTAGGTCTTTGGCGTTTATGATCGCCCAGCAGTACACGAAAACATGTTACCTGCACACAGTTTGATGACCAAAACACAATTCGTAATCCACATATATTAAATTGTGGAAAATCAGTTCATAACTTTTTGAACAATTGAATGTATGATCTAGAGACAGGAAGATGCTCTAGCTCGCTGCGGCCTCACCGGCTTCGCTATCAAGCGCCACCAAGGATTTACATGAAAAATAGCGAAAAGTCTGCAATTTTAAATAGAATATCATAAAAAAAATGAGGAAATTAGATAATTATTACAAATGACTGAGTGAATCACAATTTATATTATGTTATCATTATTATATATTTTCTTTCTTTCCATGATGACAAGTGAGGCCTGGCCTCACTTGCCTCCCCTGACTGCACGTCACTGCAGCTAGGACACGTCTGCATTACAGCATGATCTTCTCATCAATGTGATGAATGGAGCACTGATATCATACTGGGCACGCCCCTGAATGGATGGACACAATGGGTCCTAGTTAATTATTCCTCACAAAGACTAGTTAATCCTAGTCTTTGTGAGGAATGAACGGGGCTCTCGGACACAAGGAAATCTACCCGTCGCGTTGTGTATGAGAGCCTAGTACTGAAGCTGTAAATATCCCTCTGCTTTTTAGATTAAATATGGTAAAATATAGTTTTGGTTTCAAGAGTCTTTTTATTACTACAGAAGTCTGCTGTAGAAATCCCACATTATTCAGAAAAAGAACCTGGGGTGACCGTAACCAGGTTAATTATTTAACATAATCGCGCCTTCTACATTGCTAGAAACGCGCCTGTTGCCTCTTTGTGCCACACCTGTACATAGGAGTACAGGGTTCTCCCCAGAGTATAGTGGGGGGGCTGTTAAATTTCACCCGGGGGGCTTCCAATCCACTCTAAATATACAACTTAAGATACATTAGAAAATATCCAACACCAAGTTCTTCTTAAGGTCAGAAAACAATGCCGCCCGTGGAAAGTGACGCGCAGGCTGAGGAATTTCGATACATTTGAGGAAAATGATCGGGGAAAATAGGAACGAAACACCCTAGATTTGAAAATCAGTATAGCGGCGCTGCGCTATGAGTATAGCGGCGCTGCGCCCTTATTACATCCTCTGGGGAGAAACCTGGAATATCATGTAAATCTGCCGCTCAGGCTGCCACATTCACGTTCGGTGTGAACGCACCTTTAGAATGGCCTAGTCAAAGTCCAGACCTAACTTTGACCGACATTCTAAGCCATGACTTGAAAATTGCTATTCACAGATGCTATCTATCCAGTCTGACTGGGTTTGAACTGTTTTGCAGAGGAGAAATGAGCAAAGCTGGTACAGACGTATCCCAAAAGACTGTGAAAGGTGGTTGTACAGAGTATTGATATGTTGGGGAAAATACTAGTGTATCATATGCTTTGTTTAATTTTAAAAATACAAATGTCTCAATCTCCTTCCATTTCACATTTATCTACTTTGTGTTTATCACATGAAATCCCTATTTGAAGTTTATTTATTTATTTATTTTTTTCACAACAAAATATAAAAACAGAATCATGTTTCATTAAAAAAGAAAATGTGATGGACAACTGCTGAAAAACCCTCAAGGGGCTTAATGAGTGGCAGTCTCCATAATAACAAATATGTTTCAAAAACAACAACATTTCAATATATAAAACGGTTAAAAATATCATTTAGACCACAAATCCGTATGGAAAGTTCAGACAACTAAGTAGCAGCAATTTTACTCTCCGTTTAAATTGTTCTTTAGAAAGATCTGTCAATGATGTGGGAAGACTGTTCCATATCTTTGATCCTCTGTATAATACACTAAACTGTTTGAGTTGTGCGAGAGTAAAGAGGCCTGATAAGACAACTACTACGAGTTGGATACTGGTGAAATTCGTTATTTAAAGTAAAAATATTACAAAAATGCTGAGGAAGTAACTTTTTTATAGAGCTATAAACGAATAGAGCTATTTGAAGTTGATTCACTTGGTAAACACTAAGAATACTTGCCTGAGCAAACAGTGGTTGTGAGGGGTGTCTACGATTTACGCAAAATATTAGCCTTAAAGGAGAAGTCCGGTCAAAATTAGAATTAAAACTGCTGAAAGTACTTTAAATATAAAATTATTACATACTGTTCAATAAATGATAAGCTTTTTTAATTAAGAGTAATTTTCATTTGAAGGTCCTTTTATGGGGGCCGCCATCTTGGTGAAGAACAGTACTGCCACCTCACAGTTTGTGACGTTTTGTCGCGGGATCGGCTGTAGAGCAAGTCCCGATGCCCGATCTGTCCCCTTGTAAATAAATACCCGTTTTCATGCCGAAATATTTTTTTTAACCTCTTAAACAAAGATAGACATCAGTGTTTCCCGCAGGAATTTGGTTATGCGAGGCGGGGGGTTGTTGGACGACACGTTGCCCACGGACCGACTCACGGAGCGGGGGGGGGGGGGGGGTGGGGGGGGCGGGGAGACGACGACACGTTATCCGCGGACCGACTCGCGGAGCGGGGGGGGGGGGGGGGTTGTTGGACGACACGTTGCCCGCGGACCGACTCGCGGAGCGGGGGGGGTTGTTGGACGACACGTTGCCCGCGGAGCGGGGGGGGTTGTTGGACGACACGTTGCCCGCGGACCGACTCGCGGAGCGGGGGGCGGGGAGAGACGACGACACGTTGTCCGCGGAGCGGGGGGTATCCATGTGTTTTTTCCCTGCCATTCACACACGCGCCAAAGCAACAACAACAAACCGCGTGTTAACGTCACTTTTTTTTTTTTTTTTTGGGAATGTTGGCGAGGCGGTAGCGTGAGTTTGGCGAGGCAGCCGCCTCGCCAAGATAGCGCTGCGGGAAACACTGGACATGGTATTAAGCATTTAAATTTAAAGTAATACTAATTTTACATTTAGTATTAGAGACATAAAAAGACAACAAATAAGCATTAAAGTATGGTTTATGGGTTGGGTTCTGCAATGTTAAAAGATGAGTATAAAACTCATCTTTAGAACTAATCTCTGCTCAAAATGGTGATCTGCACCACCTAATCTACTTTCAGTAGTTATCATCAGTTATTGCAACCGTAAACTGCCGAAAATACGGGCAGAGCGACTCCTTCTGAGTTTACTCTCTGCTGCTGTGAGGAGGAGCTGCAGCGCGTTATGAGGCGGAGGGATATTTCAGCGTCACTTAGTTTAGACCCCAAACAATCGACTTCACTTTCAGAAACAAGCCCAAAAAAACTGCAACCCCACAACTCATGAAATATACAAGTGACTTTAGAAAAAATAAGACCAAAGTTGCATAAAATAAGTGGGCTTCACAACAGTGAGCATGCTTTCTAAGTGTGTCGTATCCCTCCGCCGCTCTGGTCGGTACAGAAATGTTCCGGCAAATTCTACATTATGAAAAAGAAAAACATACCGAAAATCCTCGCTCTCATGTCATCTTGAAGACATTCTTCTTCCAAATGTTGGCTGCATATGATGTTTCTCTCTGGCCAGAAGCACGATGGAAAATCCTCTCTCTTCAAGTAGGTAATCCAGCAAAACAGTCCATGGTGGATGATGAATCGGAAAGGTGAAAAAACTGTTTTTTTCCACTTTTACCCGATGTATTGTTACATCCAACTGCCATGCATGTGAGCATTGTTGCTTTAACAATAGCTCCCGCGAATTTCAATGGTGAAGTCCTCTGGAAATACGAAAAAAATGTTGATGATCGCAGCTGTGTAGAACGGCTCCTATTGACTTTGCTTGGAAAGTGCGGAGAAATGCTGTCGGCTCTCCGCTTTTCCACGTCACAGGATGTGATGTCAGGGGGCATAGGCATAATATAAGAGTAGACCCCGCATTGACTGTCGTAGCGCAGGAATTACGGCCGCCATATTGGGGCGGTCGACCTGCTACCCTAACTTGCTGATTCAAGCTGAACACACTGATACCTCAGCACTGTGCTGCGTATTTTTGTTTAAATTGACGGACTATTGACGTCAGGGCTCGAGGGATAACTTTTCACATGTAAGATTAAAAGATATTGTTTATATTAGAATGTGATTTTTCTAACATTAGAGAGTTACAGGTCTACACATCCAAGTTTTTGTTACTTAGTCTCTCCAAAATTGCATCTACCCTGTGAAGGCATCAGAGCTTTAGACATTGGTGAATTATATATATATATATATATATATATATATATATATATATATATATACACTACCGTTCAAAAGTTTGGGGTCACCCAAACAATTTTGTGTTTTCCATGCAAAGTCACACTTATTCACCACCATACGTTGTGAAATGAATAGAAAATAGAGTCAAGACATTGACAAGGTTAGAAATAATGATTTGTATTTGAAATAAGATTTTTTTACATCAAACTTTGCTTTCATCAAAGAATCATCCATTTGCCGCAATTACAGCATTGCTGACCTTTGGCAGTCTAGCTGTTAATTTGTTGAGGTAATCTGGAGAAATTGCACCCCACGCTTCCAGAAGCAGCTCCCACAAGTTGGATTGGTTGGATGGGCACTTCTTGCGTACCATACGGTCAAGCTGCTCCCACAACAGCTCAATGGGGTTCAGATCTGGTGACTGCGCTGGCCACTCCATTACCGATAGAATACCAGCTGCCTGCTTCTGCTCTAAATAGTTCTTGCACAATTTGGAGGTGTGTTTAGGGTCATTGTCCTGTTGTAGGATGAAATTGGCTCCAATCAAGCGCTGTCCACTGGGTATGGCATGGCGTTGCAAAATGGAGTGATAGCCTTCCTTATTCAGAATCCCTTTTACCCTGTACAAATCTCCCACCTTACCAGCACCAAAGCAACCCCAGACCATCACATTACCTCCACCATGCTTAACAGATGGCGTCAGGCATTCTTCCAGCATCTTTTCATTTGTTCTGCGTCTCACAAGCGTTCTTCTTTGTGATCCAAACACCTCAAACTTGGATTCATCCGTCCACAACACTTTTTTTCAGTCTTCCTCTGTCCAGTGTCTGTGTTATTTTGCCCATCTTAATCTTTTTCTTTTATTGGTCAGTCTGATATGGCTTTTTCTTTGCCACTCTGCCATGAAGCCCAGAATCCCGCAGCCTCCTCTTCACTGTAGATGTTGACACTGGTGTTTTGCGGGTACTATTTAAAGGAGAAGTCCGGTCAAAATCAGAATTCAAACTGCTGAAAGTACTTTAAATATAAAACTACTACATACTGTGCAAAAAATTATAAGTTTTTTTAATTAATAATAATTCTCATTTAATCATGTTTATGTGGAGGAATCCATCTTGGTCAAGAATAGTACTGTCACCTCCCATTTTTTGACGTCACTCGGCGGACCCGCTGTTGAGCAAGTTTCAACGCTCTGTTTGTCACGGCGCACTATTTTCCAAGATCAAACTCAGTCGGGTCCTACAGTATATATCTATACACGCGCGTGTGTGTGTGTGTGTGTGTGTGTGTGCGCGCTCCGCGCAGCACGGCTTTGCCGCCGCTGCAGCAGAGCGCGCGCGCACACACACACACACACAGCGGAGGAGAGATCGCTGAAGTGACTTAAGTTAGCTGATTATTATAGTATAAGTATTAAAATGTAAGAGCATTCCAGCACATGCTGGGCTGAGCACGGCTTTGCACCGGCGCTGCAGCTGAGCGCGCGCGCACACACACACACACACACACACACACACACAGCGGAGGAGAGATCGCTGAAGTGACTGTGTTGAAATAAGCAATGTTTTTTCCACTTTTACCAGTTGTGTTGGAACATCCGATGGCCATGCACGTGGGCATTGTTGCTTCAGCAATAGCTCTTGGGAATGTCAGCGGTGAAGTCCTCTGGAAATCCGAAATAATTATTGATGATCGCAGCTGTGTAGAACGGCTCCTATTGACTTTGCATGGAAAGCGGAGAGAAATACTGTCGCCGCTTCCGCTCTTCCACGTCGCAGGATGTGATGTCAAACGCCCCTAACTGCCCATATTTGGGCAGTCATGTCAGCCCCCATACACAGTGATTCAGACGACAATTTATGTTTTTATTTTCTTATTGATTAAAGATAAGTTCATTAAATAACCACAAATGTTTTAGTTATAGCTAATGATACCCTGATTTTTCCTTGTTGACCGGACTTCCCCTTTAATGAAGATGCCAGTTGGGGACCTGTGAGGCGTCCGTTTCTCAAACTAGAGACTCTAATGTACTTATCTTCTTGCTCAGTTGTGCAACGGGGCCTCCCACTTCTTTTTCTACTCTGGTTAGAGCCTGTTTGTGCTGTCCTCTGAATGGAGTAGTACACACCGTTGTAGGAAATCTTCAATTTCTTAGCAATTTCTCGCATGGAATAGCCTTCATTTCTAAGAACAAGAATAGACTGTCGAGTTTCAGAGGAAAGTTCTCTTTTTCTGGCCATTTTGAGCGTTTAATTGACCCCACAAATGTGATGCTCCAGAAACTCAATCTGCTCAAAGGAAGGTCAGTTTTGTAGCTTCTGTAACGAGCTAAACTGTTTTCACATGTGTGAACATTATTGCACAAGGGTTTTCTAATCATCAATTAGCCTTCTGAGCCAATGAGCAAACACATTGTACCATTAGAACACTGGAGTGATAGTTGCTGGAAATGGGCCTCTATACACCTATGTAGATATTGCACCAAAAACCAAACATTTGCAGCTAGAATAGTCATTTACCACATTAGCAAGGTATAGAGTGTATTTCTTTAAAGTTAAGACTAGTTTAAAGTTATCTTCATTGAAAAGTACAGTGCTTTTCCTTCAAAAATAAGGACATTTCAATGTGACCCCAAACTTTTGAACGGTAGTGTGTATATATATATATATATATATATATATATATATATATATATATATGCCTTCACAGAGCAGCTGCAAATATAAATATTTAACTATATATATATATATATATATATATATATATATATATATATATATGCCTTCACAGAGCAGCTGCAAATATAAATATTTAACTATATATATATATATATATATATATATATATATATATGTCCATCCATCCATCCATTTTCTGACCCACTTAATCCCTCATGGGGTCGCAGGGTTTGCTGGTCTCTCTCTGTCTCTCTGTCTCTCTCTCTCTCTCTCTCTCTCTCTCTGTCTCTGTCTGTATATAGTAATAACAAAAAATTATTAAAGTGTATGAGTGGCTGTGTTTTGCAGCATACATAAATTCATTCAGAATATTCAATTACTTTTAACCACACTAAGAACATTTAAATGCACTGAACCATTTGTTATAATAGCTATAGCTTTAAAGTTTCTCCTGTTTCATAGCTGGAAGCAGCTCGGTCCTCTTCTTCCTAATTCGATCTGAAAAATCTTCATTGACATAGACACCAGTGTTTTTTAGACGAGCTTTCGCCTTTGTGAGAATGAGTTCTTTGTCCTTGTAGCGTAGAAATTTTACAATTGGTCTTGGTTTTGCTGCTGTTTGAAGTTTCCAATACGGTGAGCTCTTTCAATTTCAATAGATTTCGAATCAATTTTAAGCTTTTCATTGAAAAATTCCCTCACTTTCTTCTCAGAGTCTGGCCAAGATTCGAATGTACTATCCTGAGTTAAGCCATCGATTATCAAATTATTTCTGCGACTGATTATCAAGGAAATCAATTTCTGAGGCAATATCATTCACTTCAAAGTGTGTCGTCAGCAAGTGAGGACAGTTGCTGCAGTTGAGATTCAAATGAGACCACCTTCATCTCCATTGCCCTAAAATCATCAATTTGAGCTTGGGAGAACTGAAGGCTGGTCTTCACCTCCTGCACATCTTTAATAATCCCGTCAATTCTAGTGTTTACAGAATCCAGCATTGTTTTGTGAAAAACAGTAAGTTTATGCTTACAGCATAACTAAATGTGAAGAGGTTCAAAAGATGTGGTTGTTTTTTCTTCGCAAATGTGAACTGTTGCATTATGCAGGTGGAAACATAATCTTAAAGCTCTCAGGTTATAACCCATGATGTGGTTACCTTTTGAAATGGGCTTGTGAGCATGCTGGTGATTTGTAGGGGTGGGGTTGTCGTTGTGGGGACGCTGTCCGTCTGTGACCAGCCAGCTCAACGGGTGGCTGGCTTATTGTGTGGTTTAATTAGCTGCTTGGAGCGTTAGATGATGGTCTTTGCCAGCCAGTCTGGAGCTCTTCAAGGGTTGATATTGTCGAGAGCTTGCCTCCTTTATTTGTTGGTGGTTTGTTGTCATGGGACAGGGTACGCATGTTGAAAAATAAAGCACAAAGCAAGGACTCTCATTCTACTTTCATGAAGGAATTGGTAGATGTGGTTCCACCTGCATTGGAAGGGCAGAGTGGCTGAGATGCTTGTCTGAGAAAAATTGCTGAATGTTCTCTAAACGCTAAAATCATTATAATTACAGTTTAGATATTAGGTCCTGGAAGCTGTTGAGGTGAAACAGTCTTATGTAACTTCTGTTGGTTAATTAAAAGAAATGAAAGGCCTTAATCAGGTCCTTGAGTGCAAATCTTTTTCATGCACCAGGTTGTCCGATTAACCTTTCCACATGCTCCTGGTGTTGCTGGCGTCATGGAAAAGCTCCTGGATTTCCTTAGTGTGGTTCCGCTTCGCTAACCTGATGGCACGGTTCAGGTTGGCTCTCGCTGTCCTCAGTGCCTCCTTGTCACCAGACTTGAAGGCTGAGTTCCGTGCTTTTAGCGCTTGACGGACCTCCTCAGTAATCCAGGGTCGTTGGTTGGCTCGGGTGATGATGGTCTTAGTGGTGCTGACGTCCTCAATGCATTTCTTGATGTAGGCTGACACAGTCATGGCGTACTCATCAATGTTGATCTTGTTGTCATATGTTGCTGCAGCTTTGAACATGTCCCAGTCAGAGCACTCAAAACAGTCCTGGAGCGCCTCCATTGCTCCCCAGTCCACACCCTCACCTGCCTCACTGTAGGTTTAGCTCTGATCAGCAGGGGCCTGTATGCAGGAAATAGCATCACAGAAAGGTGGTCTGAAGAGCCGAGGTGGGGGCGGGGGGCTGCCCTGAATGTGCCTTTAATATTTGTGTAAACTAAGTCTAGAGTGTTCTCTCCCCGGGTTGCAAAATCCACGTGTTGGTAGAACTGAGGGAGAACAGTTTTCATATATGCCTAGTTAAAATCCCCAGCAATGATGAAAACACCCTCTGTGTGTGCAGATTGCAGCTCAGAGATAGTCCGATAGAGAACACTCATAGCCTCTTTTGTATTAGCACTCGGAGGAACATAAACCACTGTGATGATAACAACAGTAAACTCTCTAGGCAGATAAAACGGTCTGCAGCTAACAGTCAGGAGCTCGATGTCCGGAGAGCAAAAGCTTGTGACTATTCTAGCATTTTTACACTAGGTGTTATTGGTATAAACGCAGAGTCCGCCTCCTCGGGTCTTACCGCTGAGTTCTTGGTTTCTGTCGGCGCGGAAAGTAGCTAGCCCCTTCAGGCTAACGAAACAGGCTTATTCTCTCCAGGGATTTAAAGTATGACCTGCTGCTTACTGAAAGTGTATTTTAGGAGTCCTTAGTTAATCTACTTTGCATTAGCTTGGAGATTGTGAATTTTTCTTGCCATTTGTTTTACACAAGATGCTAACAACTCTGAGAAGTGCTTAATTCCCCACTGTATGACAGTAAGGGATATTTCTCTTCTATAGCTTTTCAATTCAGGGACGGTGAGAATGTTGACTTTGGCCCTTCCAGGTGTTGGTCTTAATGTTTCATCCTGTGGTCTTTGTATACGTATTTCCCTTTTGTGTACATATCCTTTTTTGTCCTACATCATATTTATAGTGTCACTGTGTATAATATTAAATGCATTGCTCTACATTTACCAGGGTGAAGAGGGGCCTCCCAGTCTGGAGTACATCAAGGCCAAGGACTTGTTCCCCCAGAAGGAACTGGTGAAGGAGGATGAAAGCCTTCAGGTGAGCAGAATATTTTCCATAAAATACTCATTTACTCTCATATACCCTAACACTAGCTATGAACGTTTCAAGAGTCTTTTGCTGTGTGGTTTGCCAGGATGGTGCTTCAGCAGGTAGAAGGCCTCACATTATAGTAGAGATTACAACCCAAGACCTTTTGCCTATTATTCTGTTTTATTATAACAACAAGAAAGTTAATCGGGCAACCTGGTGCATGAAAAAGATTTGCACTTGAATCCAGCTGAGATGCTCTTCTAATGAGGCATCGCGGTTGCATATTTATTCTGCTGTATGCAATTAATTTGAGATTAAATTCAATTCAATTCAATTTTATTTATATAGCGCCAATTCATGAAACATGTCATCTCAAGGCACTTTACAAAGTCAAGTTCAATCATATCTCTTTAGGGAGATGTGACCTAAAGAGTAATTTAAATTTGTTTACCAGTGTATGAAACACAGTTTTAAACCCAACATTTTACAAACTCTTTGAAACAATGTAATTATAACAAGATATGTTTACCCGACATACTCTAAGAACAACAACATACTATACCATTGTGTGGTAAGAAGCTATGGCTCCTCCCCCTGTAAAGCCTGAAAGCACTGAGTGATGGAATTACATCTGCTCTGCTGCTGTGTTGGACAGCCGTTTTCTAAAATAATCTGATCAGTTTATTTTTGGCTGGATGGGGAAAGTCTGCACACTGCACAGGATTAAGAGTGAGCTGCAGCTGTCCTCAGGTAAAAATTGATCAGTCTCCTCTTTTTCATGAGCAATTGCCGGCGGTTTCAGTTTCCACATGAGACATATCAGGTATTCAATTTTTTTTTCGTTCGTTAATAAAGTATAGCAGGATTCAGAATAATATTTCGGACCTTACCGCTGAGTAGTCATTAATTATGTATACTGACAGCAGTGACATCACACCAGCCACCCCTATAAAACAGTGTAATAATAACGTCAGATTGTATTTGTATTACAATAACAAATCTGACTTTCTGAACGGTCTTTTATTGGCGAGCATGGTCGTACCTTAACTCTACAATTTCCAAAATGCAGCATGTTCCATGACGTAGGTGAACAGGGTTCATGGCAGCGCATTTCAGCCTAGCGGGCCATTATACCTAAAGTTTTCAAAATTACACTGAAATTAGACTCTTATGCTCATTAAAAATGAGCGTAGCGGTCAGTATGAGACGGATATTTGACAACAACAGAAGCTCTTGAACTTGCACCAGTGCAGTTATAAGCCTCCCGGACACATAAGCTAACGCTAGCTCTTATTAGCTCGCTGAACAGCCCTCTTTGATCTGCACTATGCAATGCTCCGTGGCATGAATGCATCCAGAGAAGCAGCATCTGTGGGTTTTTAATACAATTCTTGTACGTCACATTTGGGTACATTTAAAGCTATGCTTCATAATGTTGAAGGCTAACATTAAGAAGTGTTTCTTACAGTGTATAGCATACATTTAATATGTTTATGCATTAAGTGATTAAGGCTGGACAATTAATTGTATTTGCAATATAATTTCAAAAAACGCAATTTCCAAATAGCAGAGGTCTGCAATTTTTGGCTATGTAACAATTAATGGATCAGACACGTCCTTTAGGTGTCAGTAATATGTTTAAAGTGGGTTTCCTCCACATGGAAGGGAAGAGAGTTGCAGCAGTGAGATAATCTAATTTTATTACTTGTTTTAGAGTTTATATAATCAATACTTTTTTTTTTCCAGAGACTTTCAGGAATCTCACCAGCATTAAGTACTGGTCAAACTGTTTAATACATAGACTTGTTTGTTTGTTGCACTTTATGTTCAACAAGGATTGATGTAAAACTCAACAAAGCTAGTCTGTTGAATACTGTAATGTCTAAACTAGAAGTGCATTCATGTAAGGCAGCCTGCACCCAGAGTACATGCTAACAAAAATAAACCTAGTAAGTTAATTCAGTATAAAAGTTACGTTTATTTTGGCCTTATGTTAGATACAGGGCAGTGTAGTCCAACTACTCTGTCCTCTCAACAGAGACGGATATGTCTCCCTCTCAGTAGAGAGCGGTGTACACGGAGGGGTGGAGTGATATTACACGCTTGGGAAGAATATTTGATGCGCTTTATAATCCGGTGCGCCTTATGGTCCGAAAAATACGGTAATAACCTGATTAATAAAAACATTAAAATTTCTTGTTTTAGATAGTCCTTGTTATCTACGTCTACATCTTTATCTACAGGCCATTTCTGTTTCTTGTGGTTAATGCAGAGACAAGTCAAAATTAAATTGCAATCGCAATTATGGTTGAAATATATTTCAATTTAGATTTCTGGCAAAATGGTACAGCCCTGTCAGTGACAAAACAATTCAGCATTTGTCCTACTTCACATCTGGGAAAGTATACCAAGTATGAAGGGGGTTTTCTCAATGCAGAGCTGTGGAAGTGACACACTTTAAGCTGTAAATTTCAACAAATCACTGAGGAATATGTTTTTAAACCTAGACAGGGAAGAACAATATAACAGCATTGGTTTTTGCCTGGCTTGTAACTTTAGATCCACACATCCTTCTTCCTCCCCAAAGTTTTTATAATGAAACGTCTAAGTCTTCTAATGATCAGTCACTATAAACAGCTGTAATGTCACTTGTGATGCCTGTTTTTGGTGCTTTTTTAAAGGAATACACACTCCTGTTCCACTAAGATGCATCTGCAGAGAATAAAAAAACAGGGCAGCTGCAAAACATTTGCGTCACTTGAGAGAGGAGGACTTGTTAGACTGTTGGTGAAGATGAAGCTTAAAAACTGATATGGGAAATTTTCTGTCTCATCTCTGTGGAGTATAGTTTGTGCTTTTAGGCTGTTTGGTTAATGAAGCTTAGCGTCATGTTTATCGAGAACATGAAAAAAAGATGGGTAATAGAGGGAGCTACCCTGCCCGGGGATATTCTCTGCTGGTTCTTTTTGTGCTTTTCAATGGAACCATGTTTCCACTTGATTTCCAGTGAATTGAGAGGGATATCAGCTGGTTGAGGGTTTTTATTTATAAAGTGGCCTGCTTTAAAAAGCCTTCTAGTGAAAGAGTCTGAGACGGGTATCAGTCTGAGGAGGTAAAAGCTTTATAATTATCCACACTGCAACATTTTTAATATGCTCCAACTCTCCTCCCCCCCTGCATTCACACATGCAGTCACACATTTTCTCTGCTTTTCCGTCTCTTTTGATTGTTCTCAGTCACTAACATCATACATCGGATTTTTCTCCCAGCTGCTTCCTCACAAAATACAGACAGCCCTGCCCTATTTAATACGTTGCTGCTTTTTCTCCTCTGAGTCTGCACATTTTGGTGTACACTCGGAGCAGTGTGTGCATGCCCTGACAGGCAGGCTGCCTGAACCGGAAGTCACGACTCACTAGTCGTAGCATTATTTATGGGTGTTTCTTCTCAGCCTCTTTCTCTTCGTGTTTCTCGTCGTCTTGTTTCTGCTTCTGAAGGCTTCGTAGAGGAAACATGACACAGTATCTTATGGTGCACTTGCCAGCTGCCAGTGACTCATGTGCCTGCTTTTGGAGCACAGCTTGTTTAATGCAGCTCCCAGTCGGTACAACATGTTAACGATGGCAATCTGGGCAGGACGTGTTAGGTGTCTCCCACACCAGAGAAACAATCAGATTCAGTGGCTGCAGGATCTCATTTCAGACATATTACTAAAAATCTGTTTTAATCGCCAAGTTTGTGTACACAAACCAGAAATTTGACTTTAGTTACACTTTGCTCTCAACAGACATTTAAAGTATAAATATATAAAAATGGAAATGAAAACCTTTTTTGGAAATGTGTGTATACATTTTTACAGGAGAGGAAGACATGGTTGGATCATGCAAATATGCATGGTAAATCAAGGGTTCATCAGAACAAAGTGTCTCTGTTGCGCCGACCTGAAGATTAAACTCTAAACTCTGCAGAGATGTTAGCAGACCTATTCCTGATCCTATACCTTAACAAGTGCTGGATGGAGGAAAGGTAAACCCCTGAAGATCCTCTCTGCAGACCTAATGGGTGATTGTAATTTGGTGCTGAGGATTCTTGTGTGGGAGAAGATGCTCCCCAGCTTCCCCTTCTGCTGCGGGTCAGTCAGGAAGCTGGTGATGAATGGTGGAGGCCAGCACTCTGAGCTGGTTCCGCTTCTGGTGGAGGATGACTTGGTTGATGGTGTTGAAGGCAGAGCTCAAGTCCACAAACAGGATCCTAGTGTATGTTCCTGGGTGGTCAAGGTCATACAGGATGAAGTTTAGTCCCAAGTTGACTGCATCTGCCAACCTGTTTGCACAGTAAATAAACTGCATGGGGTCAAGCAGGGGGGCTGTGATTTCCTTGAAGCTTCAACACCAGTCGCTTAAAGGATTTAATCACCGAAGACGGCAGGGCTACAGGCTGGTAGTTATTGAACCCTGTGATGGTGCGTTTCTTGGAGACCAGAATGATGGTGGAACATTTGAAGCAGGGGGGAACCTCACACACCTCCAGAAACTTGTTGAAAATCGGATTAAAGATGGTAGGCGACGACTCCGGGTGGGCTTTCAGGCAGAATGGAGGAAAAGGGGAAAAAAAGCATTTTCGTACCCCACCAACATTGATTACTCTATAACAGGATCTGAAACTTTCCACTTTGATTCCTCTGGGGCAATTTACATTTCTTTAAAGACCAAAAGAGAAATCGTCTTGTGCAACTTGCTCTTGCTTTTTTAATCCAGTCGAATGTTTTGATTTTATTGTTACTATTTGTAAGATTTTATTTATTTTTTCTTTTTTTCTTTTATCAAACAGGTCTCTTGAAAACGAGAGCCTGGCTCTAAATTAGAATACCTGTATAAAGGTTAAAAAGATGTCAGGTCTTGAAGCTTTCCTGGACTTCTGACACTGAAATATTTAGATCTTATTTAGTTCAGGTAGGGATGACGGTGGTTGGTGGATGAGGAGCATTGTGTCAGATGTGGACTAGGTGGTGGAAGGTGGGAGCAGCGCTTTTCAAACCTGCACCAGAAGCTGTTAAGGTTGTCTGCCAGATGAGGATTTGCTCAGGGTGGGGGATGGCCTCCCGGAGGCAGTGACCTTTTTGTTTTCAATCCGTTTCAAAGTGCAGCTGAGTCGCTAGCTGAGAATCTGTATTTTAGCTTCTCGCTGTAGCTTCTCTAGCTGCGCTGATCTGTGCCCATTTGTATCTGGCCTGCTTTTACAGGGCCCGGTCCCGCTGCTGTAAGCCTCTTCCTTGTTCCTACCCAGCTTCCTCAGATGTGAAGTGAACCATGGTTTGTTGTTGTATGTGCGAAAGGTCTTGTTCTGCACACACACCCTCACCAAAACAGATGTATGCTGTCACAGCATCAGTGAATGTATTAAGGCCAGTGTGTGAAGCTTCAAAAACACTTGGTGGTTAAAAACGCTTGGTGGTTAGAGCAGAGCGCTTGCTTTCTGAGAAGGTTGCAAGTACCCAGTTCGATCCCCGCAGACTGCCACTGTGGGTCCTTGAGCAAGACTGTTAACCCCAGATTGTTCCCCAGGAGCTGTGATAGCTGCCCTATCCCCTAGGGGATGGGTTAAACGCAGAAGGCAAATTGCGTTGGAATGTAACATTGTAATGATGAATAATGATTTCTAAACTGAGGAGAACTCTTTGTGTGAATAAAAAGGTTCATGGTTTATAAAAAAGGACTCTGGGTGAGGACTAAATGTCTTCTGTAACACAGACTTCAAAGCACCAACCGTTGTTTATATAATTGGAGATTCTACCTTTTCTCTTTTTCAATGAGACCTCAACGCTGCGGTCCGCTCCAAACCGTTGGAAGCCCGATATCAGAAGTGCACATTCTGGGATGTGTTCAGTTAGCCCGGTTTTGGTGAAACAGAGGGAAGTATATTGCACAAGTCTGAGTTTTTAGAGTTGAGAAGCAGCACTTCAGCCATTTTAGTAGCCAGGGAGCATACATCAACCAGGTGGGTTGAAGGCAAGGGTGTGTGAAGTCTGACCAAAGTTTCACAAGCGCGCCTGCCCCTATAGCTCACCTACATCTCTGATAAATCCTGTAGAATGCTGCGGTGCCACCAACCATAATCTCAGTAATGTTGGGGTCAATGAAAACTGTTTAGAGAGGTCTGTCTGATAAGAAGTGCCTCTTTAGTGAAAGTTATCACAGAATGGTGGCAGAGAGCAGAATAAGCACAAAACACGCAAACTACAAGGCAGTGAAGTTCTGCAGCTGCCATCTGCAGCACCATCTTGGAAGTTGGAATACTGTTGATTCATAATTCATTCAAGCTGCCAAATATCATGTAGTATTGTTGTTTGTAGTTTTGCAGGTTTAATATCCAAAGCCTATTCTCTGTAGAAATGCCTCATTAATTTGTATTGCATTGTTATACATTACAAAATGCTGGGAACTTGGGAAATTTGAGTCTGGAAACGTTTGGAATTGTGACCCCTTTTTTAATTTCTTCATTCACTTGAAAATTGGCTCTGTACTGGTATTATTTTTATTAATTTTAAATGCTATTCATGAATTTATAATAGTTGAATCTTTCCCTCCATTGCACCAGATGAGCTGCTGCCTATATTCAGCTCTGATGTTTTACTGTAGAGTACCATGTGCTCCATTTCCCAGGTTTAGCTGGACGTTTTTTCTCTGTCTGGACTGATTGCTGCAGTATCTGTTGAGAAGAGCAGGTGTAGGGTAAACGTCAGCAGGTTCGTTAACACAAGCCCTTATCGACCGTGCGACACGTTGACCGCTTTGACTAACGAGGCAATAAAAAAACACCATATGCCATCCGTTACATTTCTACTTAACTTCACTTTCTGTATATATCAAGTCTTTTCCTGGTAATTTCGCCAAGGTCAGTGTGAGCAGTTATTCTTATGTATTTTATGGCTGTAACTAGTCACATCATTCGTTTTAGTTGAATGCATTATTGTGTTGCTGCTGTTTCTCTTGTTTAAAGTCTGCCTAATTTTTCTGCTAATCCCCCATCTGCCACACTGCATGCCGTCTTTTAGCATGCCCTGGTCACTCCAGCTCTGTGACTCAGCAATACATGCTAATGCAGAATGAGGTAATGTTGTCTCTAAGCAACGCCATTGTCCTCGCTAACGGAGACTAAGCAAGATCTAAGTAGCCTTTGATGGTCCCCTTTGATAGTGAAGCTGTTTAAAGGAGACTGAACATAAATATTAGTCCTCATGTTCTGCTGTAAATATATTAAAAAAACATGTTTCAGTTCAGTACATTTCAGAGTCATTTTTGTCTTCTTGGAAAAAGCCTCAGAAAAATTCAGGGGTAAACTACCAACCACTTGAAAGGGAGGTGAGAAGCTACCACTGCGAAGGTAATTAAAAGCTTGGGGTTATCTCTGAATTAAAACATTACTTAGAAGTTTGCAGATGTAGCAGTGTGCCGCATCCACCCACTTGACTTTTTAAGATGCAGCCCTGCCTAAGAGTTTTACAAAGTTCTATTGACCTCGCTGAGAAACCAATTACCTTAATGTAGGGTCGTGCTGCAGCCAAAGCCGGGGCTTGGCTGGGACTATAATAAAATGAGCACAAGTAAGTCTGTTAATGGAAAGTCTGGGATCCTGTCCTGCAGCCCTGCCTCTTGTTTGTCTGCTCATTGAGGCTCAGCAACAAGCCCTTTATGCTCACAAAGGTTCCTCTGTAAGACTATAGGCAGGTTCTAATGGGACACCTTAGACATGCATGCCAGCTTTATTGTCCTTGGTTTTGATTAGTAGAGATTCAGCTTTACAGAAAGCATTCATACCCCTTGAATGTTTTTCACATTTTGTCAATAACCCCAAATGGGATTATGTGTGATTGACCAACATGAAGCAGTACATTATTGTGATGTGGAACTAGAAACAATATACATGTTGTTGTTTTTTTCAAAGGAACATGAAAAGCCTTCATATTCAGCCTTCTAGACTGGATATGTGTCACTAAGTTTTACTGTGGGGATGGTGTGTTCAGGGACAGGGTGATATGCCAAAGTTTTGCATTGAGCCCAGGCAGATTAATTTTGTTTTCCAAGCCAGAGTGCACTCTTCCACATGCTTGCTGGGTCCATCCTTTTGCTTGTGGCAAACTGCACCTGGATTGAACAGTTGTCTGTGACATGTTCAACGTTTGGGATGTTATTTTCTAACCCAACTCTGCTTTAAATGACTCCACAAGAGTACCTGGCCTGTCTGCTGTGTATCTTGGTCTTTATAATGTGCATTTAATTATATTCTCTAATAAACCAGAGGCCTTCAAAACAGCTCTATTTATGTGATTCAAGGCAAGCAATGGATTTTTAAGGGTATATTAGTAAAAGGGGCTGAATTGATGTGCATGTGTATAGTGTGTTTGGACTATAAACTGACTACGGCTTCCTTATGTTACAAACGATTAACATTTAGCAGTATCGGAATGTTTTTTTTTTTAAGTAGCCTGAGGTGTAAATTAAAGGCATACTATGCAACATTTTTCAGTTAATTAATGTGTTCCATACCGTTTTGGATGATTAAATGAGTCATTTCAGGTCGAACAAAGGTTTTCTCGGCCGCCCTGTGGGTCTGTGGGGGAAATACCGCACTTGCAATGCAAGAGCCCTCGGCTCGCACACACAGAAGTCTCGCTTTACGGCGAGAACTGTGTTTTTGCCCTGCCATTCACTATATGCACGCGCGAAAGCAACAACAAAGAACCGCGTGTTAACGTTAAATAAACATGCAAGCATATCGAGTTTTATTATTATTATTATTATTATTATTTGTTGTTTTTTTTTATGTTGGCTGCGGCTTGGCGGCGGCTGCGGCTTGGCTAGGCGGCGGCGGTAGCGTCTCGCCAACATAAAAAAAAAAAATAATAATAATAATAAAACTGGCGAGGAGGCGGCGGCAGCCGCGGCTTGGCGAGGCGGCGGCGGCGGCGGCGGCAGCCGCGGCTTGGCGAGGCGGCGGCTTGGCAAGGCGGCCGCCGCGGCCGCCTCGCCAAGATAGCGCTGCGGGAAGCTTGATGTTCATACCTTCACTGTGTTAGTCATTGTTTGTACTGCCGTTTTTTCCACTTTTCGTTGCGTTCGCCTGTCTGCTAAGCTCAAAACAACCGCGCCTGTCTTGACGGAGAAACCAGAACAGCTGAGCATCTTTACGACAGTGCACTTTTACTTTCGCCCTCTGGGGGGAGCCTCGCTGGAAAATCAACCCCGGTTGCATAGTATACCTTTAAACAAGGACACAATTATAAGGTTTTAATTGAAAATAAATTAGATTAACAAACAAATTAAGGAGAAACATAACAAATTCTTCTACATTTGCAGTTCCCCCCCCCCCCCAACATTAGAATAAAAAAAATTGCAATCTGTCACACAGAAAGGAGAAAAGGGGAACATATATCATCTAAGACCCTCTAGCTGGAATCAATTAAGTTCAGTAACTACCACATAGGGTAGCTAGCCATCTTCACTTTCGTTTTTTCTTCTTCTTTATTTAAGTCTATAAAAAACCTGACCTAAAAAGTGAAAAACCCCCACAAATGAGCATTTCCTTTAGCTTTTACCTTTTAACCACAAATATTAGGGTTTAACAACTAAATATTC
The DNA here is from genome assembly GCA_037039145.1 of Fundulus diaphanus. Lineage (NCBI taxonomy): Eukaryota > Metazoa > Chordata > Actinopteri > Cyprinodontiformes > Fundulidae > Fundulus > Fundulus diaphanus. Next base: position 15,233,219 of record CM073136.1, on the reverse strand, counting down.
ATGCTTAAGAAATTAAAGCAGTTCAAATGAATGCATCATTAATTATCAATAATTCATCCATGCAACATACAACCAAGAAGATAATTGAATAATGAATCCAATCAATTCCATTTAAATAGCTCAGTAAACTCAATTAAAAACATAGACAAAAGACTCACTGCTGAAATATTGCTGCAAATGTGAGAATTATCCAAGTGTCATGGTTGTTTGGTGGCCAACAGGACTTTGCCACGATGGGGGGAGAGGAAGTGAAACTTGACATATGTCTTGACCCGATGACTTATAGGAAGCAACCCTGGAAGGAGGTTGGCCCAAAAAATAAAATACCTTCAGGAAACATAGGTTACACATGCCAGTCCATGTCATTTCCATTCCACCTTAATTATACAACACATTGCGTTGTTTTAGCACATAAAATCCTCAGCAAATGCACTAAATCTTGTGGTTTTAATGTGACAAAATTTTAATAAGCTGAAGGTGCATCAAAGCTTTTGCATGTAGAAGTGCTTAGATTCGTTAACAGAAAAAAGGTTTGGTGAACAATGGTTTGGGCGAGTCATCCTAGTGCTACTGGGGTACATAAACTTGATAAACTGCCACAATATTGTTTTAAACAAAGACTTTAACATCGTTTTATGTCTCGACAGGTACCATTCCCAGTTCTCCAGGGGGAAGGAGTGGAATATCTTGGCCATGCTGACGAAGCCATCATTGCCATATCCAACTACAGACTCCACATCAAGTTCAAGGACTCTGTTGTCAATGTGAGTGCACGTCTCAGCGGAGGAACTTCTGGACTTGTTTGCTTCTGTGCAAATAACACAGGTGTCTGACTGTATACTACTGCTGCTGCAATGCCACGCCACTCCACAGGCCAATAGCAGCAAAGAGGAGGGTTGAGAGTTTAGTTTGGACACAAACGGGCTGTTCCCTTTCACCCCATATAAATTTTATAAATGCATAACTGAGCTAACGAGGTAAATAAAGCTGGGGAATTTACATGCAGTGATTGCAAAAGTGGTTTTAGCTCCGTTTCAGCATAGTTTGTTGTACCAACATTGTACAGGAGTTGCAGGCTCTCTTTGATCTACCGGCAAAAAGGGTGGAACACAACATCTAAATGTTAAAAGCCCGGCCCCCACTGGCACTCCTGTTGACGTCAAGCTTTGCTCAAACACAAATTAGCATATTGTTTGTCCTCACTAGCAGGGAAATTTCTCCTTCCCAAATCCTTGTCAAGTTTTCCAGAAGGATTCAGTTTCTGGAAACGGTGCAGGATTTTAAAAATGAGTAGGGAAAGAGGACTGATCACCTGGACATCAAATATGCTCCTTCAGAGAGAGAATAACTCAGGGTTTATATGTCACCAGCAAGCCGTCCCCACACTACTGATTATCAGAGCGTTTCAGACTCTTGCCTTGACCCTAGCTGCTCAGATGAACTCTTTCTGAATGTCAGCAAGCCGCAACCTCTCACCCACATGTCCTTTCACCCCTCACCCCATGCTTCTAAGCTGTTTTTACTCTTTGCTCCCCTTTTTGTTTGTCTTTCTTTCTCACCATGATCAATGTTTGATTTGGACATGTGCCGCTAGTAGCACCTCCACTCAGTTAGCTCTCATCTTGCACTCTTTGTTGTTTTCTTTTCCTTTAACTCTTCATTTCCGTTTTTTGTCTCTTTTTTTTGGTTTAATTTTTCCCCGTTCCCTCTTTTCTTGTGTCTCCTCCCCCTCCCTCTCTTTGTGTGTGCTCCATGGTGGCACTGTGCTTTAGACCTACCCTGGTGTGGACAATGAGATCTCTGTGAGTATAATATGATAAAACACATCCCTCTGTCACAGATTAGACAGCCTGGTCATTCAGCTCTTCACTCCATGAGGCACTAAAAACAAAGTGTCTGACGATTAACCGTTCATTTTTCTGCAAAAAGAATTCTCCTCCAGGAATAATGGAGAAAAAAGTTTACTTTTCCTATTAGTGCAGGTAGTCTGGCTTTTAAATTATGCATATTGTTGTAGCTTAAGTATTTTCCCAGCGGTGAAGCTTTGTGAAACAGACTTCAGAAGCAGACATGGGGGGAAACCCTTTAGTATTATTAGAGAGATTGATTCCTAGTAAAGATGCCGAAGAGGAGTGTGAAGTCCTGGAGGTGATGGTGTGGATTTCTTTGCAGAAGTGTCGTCTGCTTTGTGGACCAACAGGTTGATATCATATGCTCTCTGTCTCCCCCTACAGGTGCCGCTCAGGTTGGTAGAAAGTGTGGAAAGCAGAGATATGTTCCAGCTGCACATCATCTGCAAAGACTCCAAAGTTGTCAGGTATGAAAGGGGGGCAGTTTAGTTCTTGTCCAGCCTTTAGATAGTTTTATGTCAGACTGCCACATGAGGCCTCTAAATGTTCTTAGCTGTACAAGGTCAAATAGTCGTCATACCCTTTGAACCTTGTCACATTACAACTACAAGCCCGAAATTTTTACTTTGGATTTTGGTGAGTAGCACAAAGCAGTAGAGGGTTGTGAAGAGATAATTATGCATGGTGTTAAAACATTTTACAAACAAAAACCTTAGAAGTGCATCATGCAACCCTCTCTAGTCAGATACACTAGGAGAGCATTAATCAAAGGAGCTACAAAGAGGCATACAGCAACTTTGACAGAGCTGCAAAGCTATACAGCTCAGGTGGGTGAATCTGTTGGCAGGACACCCATTAGTCCAGAACTCCTGAAGAAGGGTGGTGAGAAGAAAGCCACTGTTGAAAGAAAGTCATAAGACAAGGCAAATTTATTTATATAGCACATTTCAGTACAAAGACAATGCAAAGTGCTTTACATGATTAAAATATAGGAAAATAAAACTGAATAATAAGGGTTATAGTTTGCAAAAATCCATATAGAACTGTTATAAACACAAAGAAGAAGATAGTCTGGTTTTAGGAGATCGTTTCATATTTTTTTGTCTACATTTAGAAGAAATGTTAAGCTGTCACAAAATAATCTTGTCGTCTTCTATGATACTTGCTCCTTTGCTGGATACAAGCTCACTTTCTCTGTTTACCGTCTTAGTGTAAATATCTGTTTATATGATATAGCTAATCTAATCTTTAAATCAGGCTAGGACCGGGGATCAGGTAGTAAACCACTAAAGGCACCATTGATCATCTATACTGCATATTAAAAAAGGAAAGCATTCCCTAAATGTAGCGCAACACATTACTCTGTGGCACAAAAATTCTGCATGTACAAAATTAAAACAAGTTTCTATTTACAGTTTAGACACCTCCGTCTTCTTCTTGTAGATTGAACATATTGATGCACCTGTGTCACTTTAGCTCAGTGTGCGATACAGTATTGTTTATCACATTAGTCTTTCTCCTTTAGTTATTTCCTCTGGTGTCGATGAAAGGCTGCGTGATAAGAGCACTTGAGTTCAGTCCAATTCATTAAATTTCTGATAAATCAATGCTTCCCACCAGCAATTTGAGCTTAGACTAAAGATGGAGAGCTAAATCTGGCAAACTGGTGCTTGTGTACAGGTTAGGAGCTCTTCTGCTGAAGACAGGGTGCCATTAACGTTCTCACAGCTTCCAGAAAGCAAATAAAAGAGATGGTTAACGTTGCTTTGCTGCAGCACAGCTATTTACCCAGAGCACCACCTGTGTAGCTTTCCGGTTTACCGTCATCAAAGAGTTTTATTATCATTCAAGGCTTAAATATCGCTAAACCTTTAATTTTTTTTTACGTTTTTTTTTCTAGCTCCTAAAGCATAATGTTATACAATGATATTTAAACATGATTTTTCTCTAAACTCTCTCATCTAATCCTTGGTTTCTCCACAGATGCCACTTTGCAACATTCAAGCAGTGCCAGGAGTGGGTAAAGCGCCTGAACCGGGCCATAGCCCACCCGTCCAGGCTGGAGGACCTGTTTGCCCTGGCCTATCATGCGTGGTGTCTCGGAGCCAGCGCAGATGATGAAGACCAGCACGTTCACCTCTGTCGCCCAGGTTAGCACCATCAGCCTGACGTGACTGAATCTAAAGAAAACGTTGTCCTTTGGGACTGTTTAGTGCTTACACCTCCATGTACTGGGTATGTGCAGGGGACCATGTGCGTCACCGGATGGAAACTGAGGTCAGGAGGATGGGCTTTGACACGCAGAACGTTTGGAGAGTGTCTGACATCAACTGCAACTACAAGTATGTCCGTAATGTTATGTCTGCTGCCCGTAGCAGAGGATGCTGTGGCTGTGAGCATCCATGATGCTCTTTCAACAATGAATGTTGTGTTGCAGAAATATTGAGAGGCCTTTGTGAGGCTGGAATAGTTCTATCGTATTTTTCGGATCATAAGGCGCACCGGATTGTAAGGCACATCAAATATTCTTCCCAGTTGTGCAATATCACTCCGCCCCTCTGCGTACACACATACTACCTGAGAGGGAGAGCTATCTGTCTCTGCCAGGAGGACAGAGTAGTTGGACTACATTGCCCTGTTTCTAACATAAGGCCAAAATAAACGTAACTTTTATATTGAGTTAACTTAATTGGTTTATTGTTGTTAGTGCGTACTCCGGAGGCAGGATGCCTTACATGAATGCACTTCTAGTTTAGACATTACAGTTAGACAGTCCTGTAGACAGCTCAGGGGTCCGATCGGGTTGTCACACAGTGTACCGTATTGCTCCAAAGTCGTACTTACACATTTTAACAGATTTTTGAGCGCATTATACCACATAAAATCGATCAGTAAGCACAATGGTAATCATATATAAAGTGCACTGGATTTAAGGATTTTAAGTGCACCTTATAGTTCGAAAAATATGGTACAGTAGCAGGTTCCATTATGCTTCACTCAATTTAAACAGGCTGACTCTGAAAGGATCTCCCACTGATGGGTAGTACCTGCATCAGTGGTCCTACTTCAGACTGAAAAATGATAAAACTAACGAACTACAGCGGTTTATGTTGCCTCTACCTGGTTAACCTGTTATGTTTAGTTTTTATTAGCACTACAGTGAAATCAGACAATAAAGTAATATTGTCACATTTGCCTTTGCAGAGATGAATAGTAGCTGTGTTAGATGTTACAACCTGCTTCTCTGCAGCAACAGACATGATCTGATGTTGCCTTTTACAGTGGTTACACTCTGAAACAAAAAAAAGTCCTTCCAACTCTATTCGAATGTGTAACATTTGTTGATAAGTTAAGCAGAATGTGTCCCAAAATAGCATTTCACATACAGCAGCGTCAACATGCTTCCTTTAAACATTAGAATCCAGAAATTATCCAGCAAGGTTGTGGGTCTTTTTTGGGTGACTGAATATAAATTCTGTAAAACATTCCCAGTATAAAGTGTTTAAAATATGTCACAATTAAAGTTAACGACGTATGTACTGTAGAAGAGTTTAAACTGAGATTTCTGAAATGTATTGATGAAAAACTTAGGGGGTAATTTTCCACCCTGATAATCTTTTTATCCTGGTGGATGCAGTGGAAATAGGAGGGTAAAAAATGGCCTGCTTCCTGGAAAGGGTCAAAATGTTCCTAATGTAACCAAACTCGGGAGCGTTTAGTTTAAGAAAGGGTTTGTATGTTTTCTCCCAACATGTTCTATTAAACGTTGGTTTGCAAATAGAAGCTTTGAAATAATCCTGCATAAGAAAAGGTCTGTCTGCTCACGTAGCGCCTAAGAGTACATCCTGTCGAGGGAGACCACGAGCAAGCTGCAGCCTGCTGAGTCCCATGACTCAGCACAGTTTTCACTTTGATCCTCACTAATATACACACAGTCTGCCTCTCTCAGCTGGTGGATAGGAACTGAAGGAGGCATCATGAGAGAGGAGGCCAGAGACAGATGGTGTTAGCCTGTGAGCCTTAGCTGACAGTTTGTAATGCTGTATTAGAAGCTGACCTGCTGTTTCTCCTGAAGGTTGTGCTCCAGCTACCCGCAGAAGCTCCTGGTTCCAATCTGGATCACTGACAAAGAGCTGGAGAGCGTGGCCTCCTTCCGATCCTGGAAGAGGATCCCTGTGGTGGTCTACAGGTGGGCTTTCTGACGCACTCTGAGCACCGCCTCAGACTTCTCCTGTTTGAGCATTAACACGCGTTTGACTCTATAACTTCACATTCAAGGCATCAGAAGAACGGGGCGGTGATAGCTCGCTGCAGCCAGCCTGAGATCAGCTGGTGGGGCTGGAGGAACACAGATGACGAGTACCTAGTAACGTCCATCGCTAAGGCCTGCCACATGGACACAGGAGCCAAGGGGACAGCACCGAGCCGGCAGAGGGGGGAGGCTGCTGACTCCTGTGACAGTGATTTTGGTAAATCTGCTGTTTTAGTGTTTGTGGATCCATATGTGCGATTAGGGCTGGGTATTATCTAGGATGAGGATGCATAGCTCACGATACAATACGATTCTCGATATAGCTGAGCTTGATTTGATTTGACTCCAATATCGATATTTATTACTTTCAAACTACTGTTCAAAGTCATTCAATCAACAAAGCCAGCCAAATATTGTATTTATGTTCAATTTATTGAACACTGATATATTAACAGGAAAATAAAGTGCATTTGGTTCAATGCATTTAACGTATCACAGAAACCAAAAATGTGCCCAAACGTCTGATTTTTAGGGACAAAGGCGCTTCTGAAAATCCTGTCGGCCATTCCACAAATTCGTCTCACTTGCACTTCCTCGTTGTGAACAGTAATGACGTGCGGTAATAGCACCCCCCTAGGGGTTGGGAGGTATATCGATATTGAAAGGCAGAATATCGATATTAAATTGTTTTTAAAAAATCGATATTAATCTTTGTATCGATTTTTATGCACAGCCCTATGTGCGATGTTACCTCACTGTTGGGGAGTGTCGGGACGTCAATAAGGTTTTGTGTCTTAGTATAAATTCACATATTTGACTTAGGTAATGTTTCTTCAAAGTATCTTTCCACCTAAGATAAGGGTAAATTCATTCATCAAGTAATTCAATAGCAACAAAATCTTTTAATCAAAGCCCTCCATTAGCGCGCACTGGTCTCTTTGTTTTACATAGACGACTGATAATAATATGTGATGGTTAATACGGTGTTCTGATGCAGTTCTTGTGATGCCTTTTAAGTATTTCCATCCCTTGAACTTTTCCTTCATTAACATGTTCCAGCCTCAAACTTCAGCGTATGTCATTGGGATCTTACTGTGTGTGTCGAAACAAAACAAAATGGTTCATAATTGTGAAGTGGCAGAAAATAAAGTCTTAAATGTGTGACGGCCGTACGTCTGGTGGTCGTTTGTATTTAGACCCTGGGTCAATACCCTGTGGACCCACCTTGTGGTGCAGTTATAGATAAAACGCACCACAGCATGGCGCTGCCACCACCATGCTTCAAAGTGTGACTGGTGTGTCCAGAGTCGTGTGTAGTATTAGTTTTCTGCCACACATGGTCTTTTCCGTGTGGGTAGAAACGGTTCAGTTTTGGTCCCATAAGACCAGATCACCTTCTTTCATACGTTTGCTTTATCTTCTATATCTTTTTTCTCTCATCAATGGCTTTCTTCTTGCCACTCCTCTGTAAAAGCCAGATTGATGGAGGTCACTATTAAAAGGTCGAGATGAGTGACTACCTTGGCCAGGCACTTGGTTTTACTCAATAGCAGTGTCTCTGAATCAATAATAGTACCAAGTGTCAGAACGTGATTATACAAAGGTTCCAATTTAACCTAAATATGTAGCGCCTGTTTAGCTCGCTCGCTAATTTATTCAAATATAAAAATGACATTTGCGGTTTTGATTTAATTTAAAACAAAACTTGCAGCTGTTATCCATGAGTATAAATCAGGTTCAATTTTTTAGAAAGGTAGAAACACTCCATTAAAGAAAATGATCAGCACCATTGGCAAAAAAAAACCTAAAAATTATCCTTTGCATCAGTCTTGATTTTGTTGGTTGCCACTTTTCAAAGTTGGCACTAATGTGTCAAACTAGCACCTCTGCAGACAGGTACAGCATTCTCTGCAAGCAGCAGCACATCATACACCAGCTTTACTCAGAGCACAAGCTCACAGTCCCGCAATAATCACTCTTCTTTAGCCTCGGCTGCTGTTGGAGGGAAGCCTCTTGAGATCGGCATCAGGAGGTTGTACAGATTTTTCTGCAGGTTACAAATGGATTCAGTTTCTGTTCATGATGTCCACAGCACCTTCCCGTTTCCCTGCTTCTCTTGTCTCTCGCCACTCTTGTTTCCCCCTCCTCCCAGCATAAAGGTTCACTCAGCTCTGTCCTCCTGCCTGTTTGTCCTCAGACTCCTCGTTGACAGGCGGCTCTGGCTGTGATGACAGCACTGTGCCACAGAAGCTGCTGATTCTGGACGCCCGCTCCTACACTGCTGCCGTGGCTAACAGAGCCAAGGGTGGAGGCTGTGAATGCGAAGGTTAGTATGAGCAAATATTTGGGATGAAACTCTTTTGTATTAATAATTGAGTACTGGTAAGATAACGATCCCATTTTTAGTAAATGTAAATGTCTATGTCCAGAAAAGTTTAGATTTTTTTTTTACCCATATCTATTTTGTTATATTTAGAGTACTACCCCAACTGTGAGGTAATGTTTATGGGAATGGCCAACATTCATGCCATCCGCAACAGCTTCCAGGCTCTGAGGGCCGTCTGCAGTCAGATCCCAGATCCGGGAAAGTAAGTTGATCCGTTTGACCTTTCTCTATCCGAGCAGCTCTACCCTCCTCTGCACCTCCCTCTCCTCTGTTTTGATGCTCACAGTAAGGCAACACCTCTCTGAGATGGGAACGTTGCCACAGTGCAGTCCTGTTCCAGCTGGGTTAACCCACTGTCTGCCTGTACACATCAGCAGGGTGACATATTTGTTGTTTACATCTTTGGTTCGCTTTTTGTTGTAGGGTTTGTGTGTTCTGGCTCAGCAGTGTGGTTCTGTGTGCTCTACGTGGGTTAACCTTGAGTTGAGTCCCTCTGTGGTTAATTATAGCAGCCTAAATATTTCACTCTAAGTGGACACAGTAACCTAATCTGATGTATCCGTATAAATACTCCAGAGGCCGTTACTACACAATCATTGCCTCAGTGAGGTTTTTGTCAGGTTTATGACACGCATCACTATGGCAGCTACCATAAAATCAAAGGTTATTTCTGCTGATGCAAATAGACTCCAATTAAAGGAAAATCAAAAAACTAAATATGCCACCATATGTATTTATTTTGTAAAGAGGTGCATTTTTTTTCTGAAGCGCCTTACTATTTCAGATTTTGTCACGCTACAACCATACACTTTGTTTTCTTGGGATTTTATGCGATAGACCAACACTAAATAGTTTTTATTTCTGTTTCCAAATAGAACTCAATCAGACCTAGCCTGGACCTTTCTGCGTAAAAGAATGGGTAAAATTTCCTCCAGGTGTGCAAAGCAGGTAGAGACATGCCCTGGAAAAGGTTCAGCTGAAATTGTGAAAGTGAACTGTGGCTCCACAAAGTGTTATCCCCGAGCTGCTGCACACCACACATTTTCACATCTTTGTAAAAAATAAATACAAATTTCAGTTCAAATCATTTGATGCCCTACTTTCTGTCGGTCTATCCCATGAAATCTCTGCAAAAGTAATGAAATCTTTTCACATCTGGTTACAACCATAGAAGTATTTTATAAAGTGCTCTATGTCTGCCAGCATGAGATTCTTTGGCTAAAACTAAGAAGAATGGTTCTATTTCATCCCTACTGACCGCCAGAGGCGGTGCTTAAAGCACTGAATGATCACTCTTGCGCATGCACAGGTCGAGAATTTTATACCAACATGGTCACGTGTGACCCCCGGTGACACCGGTAAGTCCATATAGTCACGTGACGACAGCTCAATCTCTTTTCATCTTCTCGCATGCAGGTTGAACAGGTGGTAAGTCACTTATTTTCTTGTCGCTGGTAGCCTCGAGACTACGGTCGGAGCTGCGAGAATCATCTCGCCCTCCGGAGGCTGCGCAAGCTCCCCTTGATACAACTTTGTTGTTCCTTTGGTAAGTTGTTTCCCTTTGATCAGCGGGAGCGGGGACGCATTCGCTCCCGGCGCCGATTTCCCCGTTGCTGGTGGTAAGACGTTAGCCGATTTCAACCAGCTTGTTTGCTTATAATGCTTAACAGCAGCCGCGTTCGGCTGCTTTTGATAGCAGCCGCGTTCGGCTGCTTATAATGTTAAATTGTAATAAAAATAGGCAGCTGTGTTCGGCTGCCTATGTTTTATTACACAGCAGCCGTGTTCGAGCTTGCTTTATCATTCATTGGGCAGCCGTGTTCGGCTTGCCTCATTAAGTGTTGCAACCTTGCTGGTTTGTACTTCTGTAGCTACGGTGATCGTAGTGCTCCTTGCAGCCTTTTACGCTGCTGAGGAACCCCTGGTGGCGTTTTCTGCTCAACCGGGTTTCCTGGCCTATTCGTTCGTCGGCTTAAGTGTCAAGGGTGGCGATTTCAGCTCGACCTGACCTAGTCCTGTGAGCATAAGATGCTGGACGAGCCCTACTGCAGAACGTGTTTGGCCCCTCTCCAGTCGAAGGATGGGTATGATCTGTATCCCTCTTGTCTGGGACCAGATCGCCATAGAGAAGCCTTGACTGGAGATGCGATGCTATATTCCTGGCATCTGGTACTGTTTTTCAACACGAGATGGATGCCTTGCTGGCTAAGGGTGGTATATTGCCTGTTGACCCCCTGCGGGACCCAGGGAGCTTTATACTTAAGTATTTTTATTGGTCTCAAAAACGGTTGCGGACTCCGCCCAATTTTGGACCTGAGAGGTCTGAATGTTCTTTCAAGACCATCCCCTTCCACATGTTGGGCATCAGGGGTGTGCTTCAGACAATCTTCTCCAGGCAACTGGTTCACCCTGGCTGACCTTAGGGACGCATACTTCATGTCCCAATCGCACCATGTCATTGGCAGTTTTCTCCGCTTTGCATTTCAGGGCAAGCCTTTGTCCAGGGTTCTCCCATTCGGTCTCTCTGTCCCCACGTATGTTGCTTGGTGCGTGGCTGCGACACTGTCCTTTTCAGGCCAAGGGGTTAAAGATCCTGCCCTACTTGGACAATTGGCTCATCTGTGCGCCCACAGAAGCTCAAGCCACTGAAGACACGAGCACATTACTCGACCATATAGACCTATTGGGTCTACGTGTGAACTGGCAGGAGAGTAACTTAGTTCCATCTCAAGATGTCACGTTCTTGGAATCACAATGGACTCCCTCACTGTGACTGTTCGCCCATCGCCCCAGCGTGTCGAGGGCATTCTGCATATGCTGCCTGACTTTCTGCCCGGCCGTGCACCCCCTTTATTGCTTATCTTCATCTGTTGGGCAAGCTGGCTCCTGCCGCTACAGTAATACCCCTGGGACTGTTGTCTCTGCGACCACTGCGGATGTGGTTCACAGCCTGAGGCTGGACCCTCCTCGTACGCTGCGCCATCGCACAACACTGTGGGTGTCCTCTCACTGCCTCGCATCACTGGCTCAGTGGCAAAATGCAGTATTAATGACAAAGGGTTCCACTTGGTTCGCTGCCGTCTCGACAAGAGGTTGTCTCTACCGGTGCGTCAGCCACGGTATGGGGTGTGGCAGCGACAGATCGCCCGGGGACATGGTCTCCGGAGAAAAACTGCAGCACATCAACGCCTTGGAGTCGGAGTCTGTGCAGCGGGCGTTGCAACACTTCCTCCCAGACCTGTGCGGACGGCATGTCTTGGTGCGGTCAGACAATACTTAAGTGGTTTTTCATATCAACCATCAAGGGGGGACACAGTTGTTAACATTGCTGTGCTGACCCAGAAGCTCTTGACCTGGGCAGCCCCTCTTCTCGCCAGCCTGAGAGCTGCCTACATTCCAGGGGGGCAGATGTTTCGGCCGATATTCTGTCTCGGGGACACCCACCACCGGGGGAGTGGAGACTCCACCCGGAGGTAGTGGGGGTCTTTTCGGAGAGGTACGGCAAAGCAGCTGTAGATCTACTTGCGTCCGAAGAGACAACACATTGCCCACTTTAGTTCTCCCTGGCAGACAATGCCAGTCCCCTGGATCAAGACGCACTGGCACATGACTGGCCGAGAGTGCTGCTCTGCACTTTTCCGCCGCTTCCCATGATAGGCCCAACACCCCTGAGGGTCCTTCAGGAGGGGCAACGGGTCCTTCTAGTGGCCACCTGGTGGCCAGAGAGAATCTGGTTTCCTTTGCTGCACAGGCTCTGTTGCAGCTCCCCAATGCCTCTTCCCCACAGGACGGACCTTCTGTCACAGCTGGGGGGTCAGATCCTGCATCCCAATCCCAGTCGCCTCCAACTCTGGGTCTGGCCGCTACGGGGCCGGCGTTTCCTTCTCAGAGTATGACGGAAACATCGGACATATGATGACTAATGCCTGGGCCCCTTCCACACGACTGGTTTATACCCATATGTGGAAGGTTTAGCAGCTGGTGTTATGCAAGACATGAGGACCCTGTACACTGTCCTGTTTCTCTTATTTTATCCTTCCTTCAAGCACTGCTTTCTCAAGGTTGGTCTCCATTCACTCTGGAAGTTTATGTTGCTGCCATCTTTGCTGGCATTCGGTGGCGAGTGGAGAAACGATAGGCCGTAACAAGGATGCTTTGTGTGTCTTAGAGGTGCCCGATGTTTGCACCCTCCCACATGCCCTGTTGTGCCTGTGTGAGACCTCTCTCTCGTCCTCGCTGCCCTGTGATCTCCTCCGTTTGAACTGTTGGCAGAGGCAAGCCTTGAGTGTGTGTCAAAAGACTTTCTCCTTGCCATGGCTTCGGCGAAGCGGGTCAGGAAGCTACATGTGTTGTCTGTTCACAAGCCCTGTTGCCATGGGAATCCAGCTGGTGTTATTCTCTGGCCTGATGTTGGGTTTCTTCCTATTGTGGCCTCATTTGCGGGCCACACTGTGCCCCTCCAGCTTGCTTGCCTTTATACGGATGGGCCTGATTGGGCACTAAAGGCATATGTCAAACTCACAGCTTCTCTGCGGCAGTCTGATAATCTGTTTGTTTGCTACTCAGGGCCCTGCGAAGGGCAGGCTCCTTCTAAACAGCATCTTGCACGTCGGATTGTGGACGTGGTGGAACGAGCGTACGTTCTACAGGTCCGCCAACCCCCTGCTGGTGTACGGTGCCATTCCACCAGAAGCATTAGTGTGTCATGGCCTCTATGGCGGGGGTCACTCTGGAGGCTATATGTCCAGCAGCCTCTTGGTAATCCCCAAATACCTTTGCAAGGTTTTACAGGGTTAACTTGGCTGACTTTCACCCTTTGGTGGGGATCCTATCCCAGCACGCATCGTCATCCCAGTGAGGTGGGCGTGTTTTCGGGTTGTTTATTTCTGTGCGATTCCTCAGGACTCTGTTGGTAATCGTCATCCAGTGCTTTAAGCACCGCCTCTGGCGGTCAGTAGGGATGAAATAGAACGAAAGTTACGACTGTAACTACGGTTCTATGAATCCCGGATGACCGCCAGAGCGCTCGGTCCCTCAGAATCATCGTGTTGTTCGCGAGAAGATTAAGGGACTGAGCTGTCGTTGTCACGTGATTATATGGACTTACCGGTGTCACCGGGGGTCACACGTGACCATGTTGGTATAAAATTCTCGACCTGTGCATGCGCAAGAGTGATCATTCAGTGCTTTAAGCACCGCTGGAGGGCGGTCATCTGGGATTCATAGAACCGTAGTTACAGTCGTAACTTTCGTTATGAGACGCTCTAAAGCAGTTCCTGGTGGATTTTATAGATTGGGGGGGGGGGGGTATTTTTTTCTTCCAGTTATAACTAAGCAAAGAGGCTTGTGCTAGATCTTCACATATTAGCTTTGTGCACTTTGTCCAGTTGTACTGATATTGAGTTGTTTATGTTTGACCAGGTTCCCTTCCTGCTTTTATTGCTGTGACGTTAATTAAAGCCTGCTATGAATAATATCATTTTGGGGTTTAGGATCAGAGTTTCTGTTTTCAGATCCATACAGCATTAATTAATAAATATGGCTGGTAATCTAACTCCATCTCCACCTGTTTACATGAAGGCACACGTATTAAAAAAACAAGATGGACGTTCTAAGTTTGTAATCAGAGCTGTGATGCTGCTTAGTGAGATTCTGATTGTTAAACAAGGTGACCAAAAGACACTTTAAGGATACGCTGAAGCCACCTCTTGTTCTAATCCCATTATCACAACACTTGGGGTGTATTTAAACCAGTTGGTCTAATCAGCTTCTTGTGATGGTTACAGCTGGCTGTCGGCTCTTGAGAGCACCCGATGGCTGCAGCACCTGTCGGTCATGCTGAAGGCAGCCACTCTGGTGAGTGGGGCGGTGGAACGGGAAGGCCGGCCTGTTCTGGTACACTGTTCAGACGGCTGGGACCGCACTCCCCAGATAGTAGCCCTGGCCAAAATTCTTCTAGACCCCTACTACAGGACGTTAGAGGTGAGTCTCTATAAATGAGTCTTTCTGTTGCTCCTAAATTATCATGCATTTGGTTTCAAGTTGTACGTTAGCAAATATGTTTATATGAAACGTCATGATACAGCCATGAATTTTCAGTGCTAAATGCATTTATTCACAGGGTTTTCAGGTGCTTGTGGAGACTGAGTGGCTGGACTATGGCCATAAATTCGGGGACCGGTGTGGCCACCAGGAGAACATGGACGACGTGAGCGAGCAGTGTCCTGTCTTCCTGCAGTGGTTGGACTGTGTCCACCAGCTGCTCAAGCAGTTCCCCTGCGTCTTTGAGTTCAACGAGGCCTTCCTGGTGGGTGCTTCTCATCTCTCTTCCCTGCACGTTGCACCGGGAAATCTCAGGCTCTACAGCTCGTTGGTGCAATTCTGTGAAATTATTGAGAGATTTCCTGATGAAGATTTTTTGTCCCCAAATCACTCATAACGTGGCATACCAACTGCCAATCCAGTACCCAATTCAAGGCAGCAAAGTTCAGGGCACGCAAATGCCTGAAAGAGCAATAAGCTAAGATTACATTTCGAGTATTACATGATCGACGTGATTGTCTACCAAGGAAGGCACATAACAGGAGGCTGCTGCAGCAAGTGCAGTCTCTCACTGTGAACCTCTTTGTAAAGGATGAAACATACGTTTGGGATAGCCCAGATTCACTGCATTACCTTAATAATGTGCCTGGCTTATTGCACAGATTTTCTAATATGACTTGTGGAAAAGTCTGTGATTTGAAATGATTTTAAAAGAGCAAAACATGTTATTACAAACCGCTAACTAAGGGAGCGATGGAAATGAAAATGAGAAAGGATTGAGACCTGAGCTTAGTCAGACTGCTGATACAGATCAAATATGGATCAAAAAGCCTTGAGTAGGACCCAGGTCCAATATCAGGAAAGCCACTATTCATTCAATCAACATAAACTTTATACTAACATTTTTCACCATTCCTGAAAAAGCCTGACACCTCCTTCTCCTGTGTAGGTCAAGTTGGTGCAGCACACCTACTCGTGTCTTTACGGCACGTTTCTGTGCAACAACGCTCGAGAGAGGGAAGCGAAGAACATCTACAAACGCACCTGTTCCGTGTGGTCCCTGCTCCGCGCAGGAAACAAGAACTTTCAGAATTTCCTCTACGTCCCCGGTCATGATGTGGTAAAACCAGATTTTACTATAATAGATATAGTTATTGTATAATTTGGCTTCTGCAGATTATTTTAGCTGACAAATGTTTTGTTAAGTCACATATTCTCACATCTATCTTCCTGTTATTAATGGAAGATCAAAAGCAGAAGATTAGCTCTGTCCATCTTTGTCTCAAAATGATACAAAAAAACAAAAATCTGCTTATTCTAGGCAGCAGTGACACAATAATGGACCCAATCATGACTTGATATTAACCTTGTTTGACCTTGTCTCGTCTCCCAGGTGCTGCAGCCAGTCTGCCATACCCGGGCCTTACAGCTGTGGACAGCTGTTTACCTGGCCACTTCCTCCCCCTGCACCGCCGTGGATGACTCTGTGGAGCTCTACCTGCCCCCATGTGTCACTGGAGATGAGCTCACCTCCCGCTCACTGGACAGGTAGGTTCTAGTAAACACCTTCAACATTCACAATTTATAATCCTTTGCAAAAGTATTCACGCCTCAAATTTTATCACATGATGACGAGCCTCAATGTGTTTTATTCGTTTTTATGTGATAATATTCCAACTCAAAGCCGTGCTTAGCTGTGAAGTGAAAGGAAACGATACATAGTGAAAAATCTGGACCGTTGGCCCTGCCTGTCAATTCAGCGTCCCTGAGTCAATCATTTTTCAGAACCACCTATCACTGCAGTTGTAGCAGCGCATATTTTGGAGATATTTTAGTTGTCTACCTTTTCTTTGCAAAATGGCTTCAGGTCCGACTTGATGTAGTCTGTTCAGACATTTTTCTCAACGAGCCTTGCCACAGATTCTCTGACTGGGCCATTTTAAACCACGAAATTGCTTTGATATACTCCTATGGCAGCTCTGAATGTATATCTAGGAAAGTCGTGCTCATAGCTGACCCAGCCCCCCAGTCTCTTGTCATCAGCAGCCTCTAACAGGTTTTCTTCTAGAATTGCTCTGTTTTTAACTCAATCCATCTTGCCCTTAACTCTGACCAGCTTACCTCTCCTTGCTGAGGACAAACATTCCCAGGGCTTGACGCTGTGGGAACATCTTACATTTTATCCCTCCTCACCCCTTTGACGTGTAGCCAAAAATGTTTGGTACCTGCTGTATTCCCTTTATGGCTTGTGTCAAGATTTAAAACTGACTTCTTGTGGCTTTCTTGCCACTCTTCCATAAAGGCCAGATTTGTGGAGTTCAAAAACTACTTGTTGTTTAACCTGACTGTGGACCTATGCATCTCCTCCATACCATAAGCCTGTTGGCTGCTTCTCAGATTACATCCCTTCATGCCTGGCTTGTGAGTTTAGGTGCTGACTGTGTCACTTTTGCAGTTGTTCTCTTTCCATTTTCATATAATCGAACCAACAAGGTTGTGTGAGCTTGGTGTATTGTTTTGTAACCTAAACCTGCTATAAAACGTTTTCCCTGACCCGGCTGTGTCCACCATGATTCTGTTTGTTCACTAACAAACCTCTTAGGCCAGAAACAGAACACAGGGGTTTACAGGACTGTCTCAGAAAATTAGAATATTGTGAAAAAGTATACTAGTAGGCCAGTGGTCCTCAATCCTGGTCCTCGAGGGCCGGTGTCCCTGCAGGTTTTACATGTGTCCCTGATCCAACACACCTGACTTACTTCCCCAGTGTGCTGTCAAGTTCTCCAGAGTCCTCCTAATGACCTCATTGTTTTACTCAGGTGTGTTGAAGCAGAGTAACAAATAAAAGTTGCAGGACACTGGCCCTCGAGGACCAGGATTGGGGACCACTGTAGTAGGCTATTCAACTAATCACTTGAATCGTCTAATTAACTCGAAACACCTGCAAGGGTTTCCTGAGCCTTGAAAAACTCAGTAAACTAAATCACAAGTATGGGGAAGACTGCTGATCTGACTGCTGTCCAGAAGACCATCATTGACACCCTCCATCAGGAGGGTAAGACACAAAAAGAAATTTCTCAAAGAGCAGGCTGTTCACAGAGTGCAGTTTCAAAGCACATTCACAAAAAGTGTGTTGGAAGGGGGAAATGTGGCAGGAAGCGCTGCACAACCAAGATCTGGCACCTGCCCACAGTGCCAAAACCACCAGTAACTGGTGTACTGACCATGGCATTACTGTCCTTGATTGGCCTGCCAATTCCCCTGACCTGAACCCCATCGAGAATTTGTGGGGTTTTGTGAAGAAGAAGCTGAAAGACACCAGACCCAACAATGCAAATGAGCTAAAGGCCGCTATTGAAGCATCCTGGGCATCCATAACACCTCAGCAATGCCACAGGCTGATTGCCTCCATGCCACGCCGCATTGATGCAGTAATCTGTGCAAAAGGATTCCCAACCAAGTACTGAGTGCATTAATGGACATTTTCAAATGTTTGATTTTGTTTTGCTGTTATAATTTTTTTTTTACTTGGTCTGAGGAAATATTCTAATATTTTGAGATAGGATTTTTGAGTTTTCTTCAGCTGTACGCCATAATCAGCGAAATTAAAACAATAAAAGGCTTGCGATATTTCAGTTGATTTGTAATGAATCCAGAATGTATGACATTTCATGTTTTTTAATTGCATTACAGAAAATAAAGAACTTTATCACAATATTCTAATTTTCTGAGACAGTCCTGTATATGACACTAGATTACACACGTGACCTATAATTAGTAACTGCGTGACTTCTGACGGCACCGGATCTTATTCAGAGGTATTGGATTAAAATGAGGTGAACTCGCCTACATGCCACACTTTTCAAAATCCTATATCCAGAAAACAAAAACATAGAGACAGGCGTCGTTTTTCTTCCACTTCTCTATTCTACATTTTCTGTATTGGTCTATCAGAGCAAATCCCAATAAAATATGTTAAAAGTTTAGGGTTGTAATGCGATAAAATGTAAAAAAGGTCTATTGACAGGTATACTTTTACCCCAGCGCTATATAATTATTGCGTAACAGGGTTTGACTGCTCTCTAGAGTCCAACGTAAGGAAATGTGGTGTTTTTGTTATGTTTCTTATTAAACCTTCGCTTATCCACATATGGTTGTGGTTCTTCCCTGCCCAGACTTCCCAAAACTCGCTCCATGGACAACCTGCTGTCAGCTCTTGAGAACGGGCTGCCTCTCACCCGTACATCCAGTGACCCTAATCTGAATAAGCATTGCCAGGAGGGCCGCTCGGCACCGGAGCCCTCTGTTGCTGTGGAAGACTCGTCTGCAGACAGCTCTGAGGAAGACGTACCTGATGGCACCGAGGAAGCGCACTCAGTTGATTTGGGCCTGGACAAGAACCTTAAGGGTGTAACGGGGGCTCAGTGCTCTGAAGAGCCTTGTCTTACCACACAGCCCCTGCCGTCTCCACCCCTTCCCCCTGTCTCCGTCGCTATGAACGACTCACCCACACACTCAGATGCAGCTTTTACCACTCCTGTCCTCCACCAAGCTTCTCCTCAGATCACAAACCCTCCACTTCCATCACCTCCACTGGGAGCTGAAAGTCCAGCTAGGACTGCTAAACCCGCCTCACCCACCCATAAATCCGAGCCATGCTTGCCCCTTCCCTGCAAAAATACTCAACCTGCAACCAGCACATCCACTTTACTGTCCAATGGAGACCATGCTGGCGAGGCAAATGGGCTCCCACCGTCTGCCACCCTGCTGGCTTTGAAACAGCACGCAGCTAGCATGGAGGACTCCACTGAGACTCTCACAGATGAGGGAGAACTCCGCCCCACGTCGCCTTCTCAGTTACCCCAGCATCTTACTCAGAGCCATCTCAGTGATGAGGATCAGCCACAGAAAGAGAAGGAGAGCTTAAGGACAGAAGTGGTGAAGGGAAGAGGGAGGACGTTGACCAACATAGCAGCTCATGTGGACTCTGGCCAGGCGGCGCCTCGTCATCTGACCTCCCAGGGCCAGCTGTCAGACCTGCCTCCGCTGGCCTCTCCATGGGACAGTGTCCAGGGTCTGGTCCAGTCCACCTGCAGTCACTCTGCGGTCACCCGGGCCCTTCACCCCAGCAACTACCAGAGCCGCCGGCTTGCAGGTAAACTCCTCCGCTCACACGGCTTCGCTGCTGCCACTGGGTCCCAGTGCTGCAGAAGGGAGGCTCTGTGCTGTGCCAGCAGCGCTGTGCAGGCCGGGTGGCCGGCTGCAGCCCGGAATTCAGCCTACAGCGCCCTCTGCAGCCCTACTCTCAACAGCTACTCCCTGGCAGGCCACCAGCTACTACCAGCATCATATTCCTCCCCGTCGGCTTCCAGCTCCCCTCCCCCACCCCAGACCCCAGCGTACCTTGATGACGACGGCCTGCCGGTGCCGTTGGACGCCGTGCAGCAAAGGCTGCGGCAGATCGAGGCCAGCTACAAGCAGGAGGTGGAGGTGCTGCGGCAGCAGGTGCGACAGCTGCAGATGAAGCTGGAGAGTAAACAGTTCAGCACCCCGCCCTCCGAGCCAGACATCGACTATGAGGATGACATTGTGAGTTAAGAAACTCGTTTCAGACCACAGATTTGTTCAGGTTGGTAATGATTTGCCCCCTTTCTGAACTTGTCCGTTTCCGTGTGTCCTCTAAACTCTTGCTGTGGCTCAGACGTGTCTGCGGGAGTCGGACAACAGCAACGAGGAGGATTCTCTGTCCACCCACAGCGAGGACCGTCTGTCTGAGGGCAGCTGGGATCGAGTGGAACCCAAGGACACAGAGGTCAGCAATCTTTCATCCACAAGTAGCGCTTCCCTCTCCACTTCATCTCTCCCCGCTGTCCTGGCCAACGGCACCTCTTGAAATCCCCCACTGCTCTGTCTGTGTGTGTGTAGGTGACGAGGTGGGTCCCCGACCACATGGCTTCACACTGCTTCAACTGTGACTGTGAGTTCTGGATCGCCAAGAGGCGTCACCACTGCAGGTGGGATATTATATTCTTACCATAAATTAACATGAGAATACTGACTTTTTAGGATTTCATTACATATACGTCAAAACACCTGGTTGTCAACATTATTTTACAATATTTTACAATATAAGTCTGAAAAGTGTGCAACAACGCTCGAGTTCACTCTGATACCCCTAAAAGATCCAGTTCAACCAATACCTTCAGAGGTTACCAAATTAGTAGAGTGTCCACCTCTATGTAACAGTTTATAAATGATGCCCTTTGAGCTTTGAATCTCTCTGAGTGTGGCACTACTAGAAACCTCCCAGAACAAGGCCATCCACCTAAACTGAGAGGTTGGACAAGGAGAGAATCAGAGAAGCTGCCAAGAATCTTATATTACTCTGGAGGGGCTGCAGCAATTCACTGCTAAGGTTCTGTAAACAGAACAACCAGTCCTGCACTCCATAAGTCTGCCATTTGTGGAAGAGTTGCAAGAAGAAGTCTCTGCTGGGTCCTCTGCAGGGCTTGTAGCAAAAGGCAAACATCTGGAAGAAGGATGGCAGAAAATCGGATGGCAGAAAACGAACCGTGTGCATCACCCTGAACCCCCGTCCCCACGATGAAACATGGTGGTGGCAGCATCATGCAATTTTTCAGCAGAGACAGGGAAGATGATCATAATTGTGGGGAAAATGGAATGAGATGGATCTAAGGAAATCCTGGGAGTAAACCTGTTAGTCTTGCAGCGCCTCAGAGGGTCGTTCACCTTCTAGCAGAACGACTACAATAGCTACAATAGAATAGTTTGTGTCAAAGCAGATTCACTATCTAAGGCAAACCTGTGGTGAGACTTCAAAGTTGCTTTTCAGAGAGACTGTCAATAAATCCGAGTTTGAACAGTTTTCTATGACAGCGTCGGCTTTGTAATGTTTAGAGCTGGCACCCAAAACATCTGCTGCTGTAATTGGAGCACAAGTGGTTCCACAAAGCGTTCACTCAGGGCAGCTGAATCTAAATTCATGTTTTCAACTGTAAGACGTGTTGAAGACCATGAAGCTTTCTCTTCAGAGCACTGTGTCTTCAATCTCAGTGCAGCTGCTTAAATAATGAAAGTTCATACAGAAAACTTTTTTTGTTGTTTTTGTTTGCAGGAACTGTGGTAACGTGTTCTGTAAAGACTGTTGTCACCTGAAGCTGCCAATCCCGGACCAGCAGCTGTACGACCCGGTGTTGGTGTGCAACACCTGCCATGACCTGCTCCTGGAGTCCCGCACCCGCGAGATCCGCAGCCAGCAGCTCAAGAAGGCCATTGCCACAGCGTCCAGCTGAGAGAGGCACAGCGACACGCGGCTCACCTCTGCTCTGTCCTGCTCGTTTCTGACCAACGAGCAGAGCAACCTGTTGGCAACCTCAACGCGCCATGGATTTTGGCTACGAGGGGTTGGTTGAGCGTTGAGGAGGAGACGTTTGTCTTTGTGGGGTGGCAGTTTTGAAACATAGATGCACTTGAGACTAGAAGGTGATGAAGGTATGAAGCAGGTTAGCAGGAAGCGGAGGACGTGACGACGATGCTGTCTAGATAATTTTCAGCCTGGAGTGCTCCTGCTGCGCCCACACGTCCAGTCCTCTGACGGCGTCCTGTCTCTGTCCACCCACATTTGTCCTGAAAGAACTGTGGCACCATTCTGGCAGACTCTGGCTCGCTTTTCAAAGGACAATCGCTCAACCTTCATATGTCGGTTACTCCAATGCCTCCACCTGTACCACTGGAGGCAACTTTAAAAGAGGAAAAAAAATGCTGCTACAGTATTTAAA
Source organism: Fundulus diaphanus (assembly GCA_037039145.1). Taxonomy (NCBI): domain Eukaryota; kingdom Metazoa; phylum Chordata; class Actinopteri; order Cyprinodontiformes; family Fundulidae; genus Fundulus; species Fundulus diaphanus. Next base: position 15,210,890 of record CM073136.1, on the reverse strand, counting down.
AGTCTAATTTTGTATTTTTATTTTGTGCACTATTAGCTGTCGTATTTTGAGGGAGACCAAACTTGAGCAAAAGGGAGAAATCTGCTGTTTACTTTGCTAAAGCATCTTATTGGTTCGGAGCCAGAATGTAACGTGTGCTGGGATGACTGGATCGATTTCTTACCTCGCTGGAGTCATTTAAACGTTTGTTGCTGCAACATGCTCTTAGACGTCTGTGTATTCACAGTCGCTGTGGTTCTGTCTTAGTCATCGCTTTGCTCCACCGCAACCATTTAGCTACACGAGGCATCCTGAAGACCGCTGCTTGTTTTCTGAGACGGTCGCTGAGAGGAGAGTAGGAGGAGGGTGCTAGAGGGAATCGGGTTTTAAAGGTGCTGGTGGCTATCCGGAGGAATGTCCAAAGGTTTGAGCAGAGACTCTTGTCTGAACATCTCAGCGTCCACATCAAGCTTGATGTCTGTCAGATTGTGAACTGGCAGAAGACTGAAGAGAATCCCCAGATTTCTTTTTTTTTTTCTGCTGGTGGGGAGGTTGGCCACATTCTCCTCCACAAAAAATGTGTTTTGTGTCTACTGGTTGTTTCTTGAATCAATAGTGCCATATTTGGTTTTGTCTACATGGAAAGCTTTTTTTTTTATTTTGGAAAGCAGCAGGTTTCTAATTGGCCACGTCTGTGTATGATTTATTGGTGCAAATATTTAGCTGCTTAACACTGATTCAAATTAAGATTAACAAATTGTTGAGTTTAGAAAAAGACAATGATTGGAGATAACTGAAATGGCAAATCTTTGAGGTTAACCATTGTTTAATGCTTGGGATGTTTTTTGCACGATATTGATGATGTCGAAATTTTCACGATAAGATCAAAAGTGTAACAAACTGTTATCTGATCAGTAGTGGTGGCTAAATCCCGTTACCTAATAATTGTTGTAAAGAAGATGCACTGTAAAACTGAAATCCCATGAGTTGAAATAAACCATATCAACTATCGGTTTCCTGTCCCAGTTCACTGACTCTTCACACCTTCAGGAAAATGAAATTAAAACACCCTAAGCAGGTTTACTGTGTCCTTTTAAGGTATTTAATTAATCCCTGAGCCCTCTCATATTTGGTGCATTACAACCACAGACTTCAATGCATTTTAACCCTGTGATGGACCCATTCAGAGAAAAATAATGATGAAAACAAAAGGAAAAAGATATGATTTATAACTTTTTTCACAAGGAAAAATGTGAAAAGCTGGTTATGCCTTTTACTAAATTCTCCTGAGTCAATAGAACCACCTTTTGATGGAGGTACAGCTGCAAGTATTTTAGGGTATTTCTCTTCCAGTTCGCTCCTCTAGAGACATTTCTACACATTCTTCTTTGCAAACTATTTTAAACTCAGTTGGATTGGATGGAGAGTGTCTAACATCAAAATTATAAATCTTGCCACAGACTGTCTCCTGCTTTGACTGGGCCATCCATACACTTGAATATGCTTTAATCTAAACCTTTCTATTGTAGCTCTTGTTGAACATTTAGGGTCACATCCCCTCTGGTAGGTGAACTTCCACCCAAGTATCACGCTTTATGCCGTCTCTAGGAGAGTTTCTTACAACACTGCCCCATCTTTGGCTGCATCCGTTATCCATTAAATTCTTCTTATGGCAGATGGTGTGTTAAGGGTGATGCGAATTGTTGGGTTTTCTGCCACACCGTGTTTTGGGCCAGAAGAGTACACTTTGGTCTCATTTGACCCGAGCCTGTTCCTCCACAGGTTCTTCTACATGGCCTGTGGCAAACTACCGACAAGACTTACTGTGAGTTTCTTTCCAGATCTCTGCTGCTCCTGAGTTCCCATGGGCCTCTTGGCTGATTCCTTGTCCAGCATGTTGGTGTAGGCATAGACCTCATATACGTAGACACCTTGTTGGGCGGGTTCTGCGGATGCGTCAGAGCGTCCGCCATGTTGAATGTGGCAAATCTGCAGTTAGTCTGAGTCACTTAAACGGTATCAGAGGGAGTTTAATCTCAGAACATACTTTATATTTGTAATATTTTTATTTTTGCAATATTACGAGTTTATTGTACCCCGCCTCTCGCCCAGTGAACGCTGGAGATAGGCACCAGCAACCCCCGCGACCCCATGAGGGGTCAGAAAATGGATGGATTATCACTGTTGTCTTTTTTTGTTACTTTATTGTCCTAGGACTTTTTTTTTCTCATACTAGTAACTTTCTCTTTAATACTCCCCCAAAACGTCTGTTCCCAATCTGTGACAATATCAGAATTTAAAAGATTCACGTGTGACACGGTTTTATGAAATAATGAAGACCACAATGTTTAGATTTAACCAATTGACTTTTATATTCAACACACACACACACACACACACATATGTATATATGTGTATATATCAGAATAAGAATCAGATATACTTTAACAATCCCAGAGGGAAATTACTATATATAGGTAGGTACATTTCCATGCAGCACAGGAATGAGGCATCTTCTCTGATCGACGTTCACTACAACAGAACTTAACTTCTTTCTGCCACATACAATATGGCGGTGATGTTGACGTACGAACCCGCGCCCAACGAGGCGTCTACGTATATGATGTCTATGGGTGTAGGTCTGCGGTGGTGCCATACTCTGTCCAATGACTTTGAACGGACCTCTGTGAGATGTTCGCAGCTTGGGACATTTTCCCTTTTTTTTCTCGTTTCACCCCGCAATCACCTTTCGCTTGATTTATGCATGTAAATAGTTTTATTGTGATTCCCGCCGGGAGAATTTCAAATTATGTGGACACTACAGTGGGAAAGTAGGAGAGTAAAGGAAGAACAAGAAGAGAAAAAGAAGAAAGAGGTGAAAGAAATATGGGATAAAAGGGAAAGAATGATAAAAGCTTGGGACATTTTCCTGACATTTCACAGTTATGCACGGCTATGAGTTGGTCATATAAATCTCTGTAAAGCCCATTAAACAGTGTAATGGTACCGAATGTGGAAAAGGTGGAGTGGTATGGATACTTTTTCTTGTTGGCACCTGCACATGTCCACCATCAGGTGTCTTTAAGGTAAACTGAGCTCAGGAAATCCATGCACTGACCGCCTGTGTGGGCAACGTTTACGGATTTTCTGCATTTTTTTTCTTTTTTTAGGTAAACATAAAATAAATCCAGCTTCTTTGACAGGAAGGAGGAGGTTTTAGTGTTTTAGAAACTTAATACAGTGTTAGCAGCGCCAGCTGTTTTCTTGTGTCTGTCCACCAGGTGGCGTTTTTACACCAGGAGAAAGAAAGAAGAAATCCCCCTTCAACAAGCCCAGCACGTCCAGCCAATCAAGTCTGGTTTTACTTCAATTTGAAGTACAGCTGCTGGTCCGGGATGGGCAGTAAATTATTTTTAACTTCCCCTCCTTTCTCTGGTAGAGAGTGAGCAATGTTCCTCCTTTAATAGACATTTCCTCTGGAGGGCTATGAGTAAACTAGAAGTTAAAGTTGCATGGGTTTCATGATGATGTTTAAGCAGGTTTCCATGCCTCCAAGGCAGATAAATAAAAAATACTTGAGGACAGGACTTCCACAGAGTTTCATTGTTAGCTACGGTTATGCAGAAGTGTCTCTTTTAGAAGTGTAACACAAGCCAAGTCCTTCTTTTAATAGGACCCACTGTTAATGTCAACTCAGCGTGATCAATAATTCAAACGGAGGCTAATCTGGGTGTCCACAAGGTGAATGCAAAATAAAAGTTGACAGCTCTGATTTTTATGGTTGAAAAGTTCAGGTGGAGTGCTGTGATTTTTGCAAACCTTTGCACTACCAGCATTTTCTAATGGGACATGGTGTAAGCTGGGAGAACAAGCCCTGAATTTATACAGACTATTTTTATGCTACTTCTGCTTTCTCTGGGTTTTGACACAATTTTCTTGAAAATAAGTGCAGGCAGAGCCGGCCCAAGAACTCCTGGCTTTTCATACTAAACCGTTAATAGGCTACTTTATGTTTGGGGTCCATTTTATAAATTAGTTTGGTTTTTCAATTGGCACCTACAATTTTTGAACTACAAATTTAATTTAACTTAAAAAAAGATGATGGCTCTAGAAGGCCTCTTGTCTCTTGTTTTTTGAAAGTTTTAAAGGCTTCTTCAGTTCTGGTTCTGGTGGGGTTCTAAATTGTGGTTGTATTGATCTCACTAATGGGGCCGTTTACGGAACATCAGCGGCTGCCCCTCCATTCAATGGTCTGAGTCGTTGGTGTTTGTGAAGTTGCCCAACGAGGCTGTCATGAGAGTGGTTTTGGTCGCGTGTCTCAAGGTGGGAATCCTATCAATGAAAAAAATTTTGTCCTCCTCCAGGAGGAAATCCTCATAGTTTGGTAGTCATAGTAAGGGCTGCAATTACATCTCAAGTAACTTCTGCTTGGGCCCTTCAAATTTGAACAGGCTCTGTTTATTAGATTATAATGTGTCATAAATCATCAAACTGTCCCGTATATGATCCTGTATCATCGGAGGGCATAAATAGAAACATCACCCTGTTTTAGCAAGGGAACGTCGATAGTTCAAGTACAGAAAGGTCTTCTGAAATCCAGCCGTGTTTGGAGCCGTCTCCACCGGCCAGGCTGATAGTGGAGCAAACATCTGACTCTAAATCAGAACAAAACAGTGGTCCTGCCTGGGGCCCTTAGGCAAACAACCCTTTTATCAGAAATGTCAGTTTTTTTATGAAAATATTTTAAAAGATTTTAACATTTCAATTGTCTGTCATCATGCAAAGAACAATCTTCTTAGTCGTACTTTAACGTGCAAACAATGTATCTATGGATGATCGTTGTGGGTCCAGCCAGTACTTTTTACCCCTTTACATCAGTGTTTAACCAATTCGTACCTAAAATGACTGCCAGACCATGCTTGGAGATATTAAAACAGATATTAGCAGTGGCGTGGCGGCAATGGGTCTAACAGAGAGTGGGACCCCAAATCAAACTCTTTGAATGTTGTATCTAAAGAAACAGTTGGAGAACTAATAAAGAATAAAGAGAACTAATAGGGGGAGTGGTGGCCTAGTGGTTAGAGCAGTGTGCTTGCGCTCTGAGAAGGTTGCAACTACCTGGTTCGATCCCCACTGCCTGCACTGTGGGTCCCTAAGCAAGACCCCTGATAACCCCTGATTGCTCCCCAGGCGCTGCACAGTGGCAGCCCACTGCTCCCCAAGGGGATGGGTTAAGATGCAGAAGTGAATTTCTCCATTGTGAGATCAATAAAGTTAAATTATTATTATTAAACGGCTCCACTCAGAACTTTGGGCTTTGAACAACTTTACTTGATCATCACTTAGCTTCCGACTAAAGATTTGGTGTTGTTTCCAATCCTCAGAGGCCCAATATGATTGAGTCATGATGTGAGTTCAGCCCGTCACTGCCACAGATCATCAGGAAGCCGCTTGACTCAATCAGCATGACAGTAATGATTGCGTTATACTTTGGGCTACACCTCTCAACGGGGGAGCCCATTGATGGGGCCCCTGTCACCACGGCTCTGATCACTGCAGAGAGGCGATGCCTGAAAAGTGGGAGGGACCAGCCATTCTTTCTTTCCTTCGGGTGTATGGTGATAGATAAGTACAAGGACCCCCCCGGAGGAATGCGATCACATTGGAGGCAATCGAGCCATTGTGTCGCCTTCTCTCGGCTGATTAAAAGAGTAGCTCCAACATGCAGCAGCTGCTGATCCTGTCCGCTCTGCTCTCCTCCTTCTGGACAGTCTGCACTGGATCTGGAGGTAGGTCGCAATTAGGCAGCAACACCTGATTTCCATTTATGCAATAAGGACTTAAATTGTTAAAATCCAGAGACAGTTACCTGAATAAATATTTGCATGTTTGATACAAGGAATGAAAGTTGTTTTTTAATAGCTAATACTCATAATTTGTTATAATTAGAATGTCTAATGTTGACGCCCATTAAAAAGCTTCACCGTACCAGTATAAAGGATAAATAAAATCTGCATTTTTAGGATAAAGGTTCTTTAATTCCAAGCTTAAATATTCTCTGATTCACAAAGACGGGAGATAATTAAAAATAAAAAATTAAGGCAGACTTATGCGTATAGACGCTCCTCAGATAAAATTACCCAGAGCAGCCAGGACAGCCGCACCTGTTCTGTCCATCAGCAGTCCAACGCTCCGGTGCTCTCCAACGCGCGTCCAACATTCACACATCCCAGAGAGCTGACTGAGCTGCGTGGGGCGGCAGGAGAGAGGTTCCCGCATCCCCCCGATGCGGAGACCCATGATGTGATTTCTCAGAATCTGGGAGCGCTCTGGACACCCTCCTGTCTCTGGTGGCGCACCTGCTCGGATCCGCGCAGAGGACGGATTCTTTTGCCGCATAGGTCCGCGTCGTGAGCAACGATCACGTATCCGAATAAACAGCGGCGGGTCGTAATGTGGCCAGACGGTAGACTAATGTCCTTCGATTTCGGAAGGTTTCTGGGGAAAACCAGAGCCATCAATCATTATTCATGGATGGGTCGAAATAAACTTGGAGCGTCATAATTGCGCACGAAAAACATCCGTTTTTCAAATCCATCTTTTCTGCCAGTCTGGTCAGGTTGTGCATATAACTCAGAGAGTCTGACTGGTTCAGATGGAAAGAGCTGAGGGTCATTAAGGAACTAATTAGCCTCTTTGCAGCCCACATGTTTTCTGTCATCTCAGATATAATTGTTCTAGGAGCTGAGGGGCACTGTTCATAAATGCGCAACAAGACAGACAGAAACTTTAATGTCCTAATAGGGAAATTTTGCTCAGTGAGCAAAACGCACGAAAATGACCATTTACACAGACTTAAAAACAGCAGACAAGCAAGGAAGAAATCACATTGTCTACATCGAGACACACTTAACCACAGCCATTGTAAGAAAGCAGACATTACGTGTCATTTTCTGCTTTTAAAGCTGCGCAAAGTTTAAGTCATTTGCTTATCTTTAACGGTGTCAAATCAGGAGCGTCTCCAGTCAATTTTTAAAGGGACAGCTGTAAGTGAGTTTTAGAAGTTGGATAAAGGTAGATGTTCAGAAGTGAAATAGAATATAAATTAATATATACAATTGCAACACACTGAAACTTTTCTTCCCCTCTGCTGAATTCCTGTTTCTAAAAACATAATGCATACAATACTATCTGGCTGTTGGAGCAGATGTACACACAAGAGGCAGATTAAAGGAGAACCAACGTAATAAAATGATTTTGGACTGTGAACTACAGTGACAAAGATGCATATCAAAGGCATCTAAACTGCATAAAAACGCTTTACTGTTGTACAATTATACTTTTTGTGCCACAGAGGCAAGCGCTGCCTGACATTTAGGGAATATTTTCCCTTTGGTTAAATAATCAGTGGTGCCATTAGTGTTTTATTACCTGATCCCCTAACCTGATTCTAAAGCTCAGCATGAAATCTGTTGGGATTCCAGATATTTAATCTAAGTTGGCAAACACAGAAAACAGAAACAAAGTTTGCTTGCATCCAGCAAAGGAACACGTTTTGCAGAAGATGACGATGATGAGTGCAATACCATGCATGTTACATTATCAGAGCAACTGATCAAGTGCCTTGCAAAAACAATTATTTCCTTTTTTTTTTTTTTTTTTTTTTTTTTTTTTTCCCCAGTGTCCTGTCTAGCAATGTGGCAATATGAATTGATGTCTCAATGCCAGATAGAGCTCGACAGATTTTGCTTTTACAAGTGGAGCAAACAGCTTTCGCCATAGTGCTCCACTTGATTTATGCTTGTAAATAGCTTTATTATGATTCCTGCAAGGAGAATTTCAAATTATATGGACATGACAATGGGAGACTAAAGGAAGAAGAAAAAGTGAAAGAAAAGAAAAAAAAGATTAGAGGTGAAAGAAAGAGGAGATAAAAGGGAGAGAGTGATAAAACCTTCTTTGTCTGCTCCATCACCTGGAAAGAGACACAAAAAGAACAGCACAACCAACAGACATAAAGCAACAGCTACACTCGAATAACACCTAGATGCCATTGCTAAATCATATATATTATTATGTAAGCTGACATGTGTAATGTGATATTTGAAAAAAGAAAGTGAAAGAACATAAATAAATAAATAAAAAGAATAATAAGATTACTGTATATAAGTGAACACTTAATACCTGGGACCCAGCACCTGTGGGAGATGTGAAAGTGCACTAGTTTAGGTGAAGATTATCCAGAAATAGCTTGATAGTGATTGTGGAGAACCGAAGACCCACCTTCCCCGAGCACAGAGGCAGGCGTCAGGGGAGCCGTAACCCCGGACTCCCAAAGGGGCCCCTAAAGCAGGTCGCCCAGGAGGGGCCGACACAGGATATCTGCAACACCCCCCCCAAGGAAGGAGCAGAGACGACCCCGAGGAAATCCCCCAGCCACCGCAATGCCGACGCCCTCAAGAGCCGCGGAGACGAGCCCGTGGGCTCCGCCGGCAGCTAGCCCCGCTGAAGTGGTCCCGGCCATGGGCCCTGAGGGCCAGAGGCCCCAGGGGCGCCCCGCCCCCGCGACAAGGGCCCCGGCCGCCCCCCGGGGGGCCAGGCCCCGCGAAGAGGCCGCCGGGAGTGGGCCGGCGCACGCCCGGGAACCCGCCCCCAACCCGAAGCCAACCAACGCGCCAGGGGGCCAAGGCGCCCGCCAACGAAGTGGAGGAGGGCAGGACGTGGAAAAAAAAAAAAAAAAAAAAAAAAAAAAAAAAAAAAAAAACCAATTATTTCCATTGAACCTTTATAGATGTTGTCACATTATAACCAGAAACCTCAATTTATTCTATGGGGACAAAGCATGATGCTGCCATGACCATGTTTCACCAAGAGGATGCATGGAGATGAAAAAAATAAAATATGGTCTCCTCCAACCAGAGTACAGCATACTAGGTGTATGCTGTATCCCCTATATGGATTGCCGCAAACCACCATTCTCGTGGCTTTCTTCTCGCCACTCTTCCAAAAGTGACAGATTTCAGGAGTTCGGCACCAACAGTTGTCTTGTTTCACCCATGAGAGATGTAGATCTTGTCAACTCTTCCAAAGTTACTGTATGCCTCTTGGCTGCTCCCTTTGAAGAAAGCGCTCATTTTCTATCAGAGAAACAAAGCTGTAAAGGACATACACAAAAATTAATAAATGTTACAATTCATTGAAAACATGGACTTGCCTATTTTGAATTTATGTAAGCACAAACGTTCTCCTAATATAACTGGGGCTGCAAATTAACAGGTTTGGCCATTGCCCCCGCCTGGCGATGCCCCTGGAAATATTCCTGTAACTAGTGGGGTTTAGACGGGTCTGACATGGACAGTAGCCCAAGCCATGAGGGTTTGGGGGGCCCAAAATAGTTTTTCCCTTTTCTTTTTTTCAGTGACAACATTACATAGCCCCATACAACTCTGAAATGGCTACTACAACATTTTGGCTTATAAACCTTAAAGGTAATGTGTACCTAACTATCAAGCACCAAAACAGGCTCCAGCCCCGTGGCCCACATTCTCTTTAATCTGTCCCTGTGTGTGTGATCGAGGTGAAAGTTGTGTTTAGTTGCACTTCTGGCTGGATTTCCGTTTGCACCAAAGTGAAGCGGTGCAACAAGAGCGGTGTCATGTCCACCTTTCGTTCAGAAACTGGTGTCTGAGCCGCAGCTCCACACCGAGTACCCTGCGTAGTGACATAAAGATGCTGTGTGTGTTTAGGTTTTAAGGTTTGTAGATCTGACCAGACAGCAGGGGTGGTTTGTTTTCTCCTTGCTGGGACTTCTGCTTATTGGCAGAGCCCTCAGGCCCACTGAGACCCGCTCACCTTATGGTTCGCTTTGCTATGCTACACACAGAAACATCAAAGAGGACCTGTAGGTCAAGGCTCGAGCGGACCAACATCTGATTGGCTGATGGAGACTAGCAAACGCAAGCTGTTAAAATAGACATTTTGTAATGGGAGACAGTTACTTTAGAAATTACTCAAGCATAACTGGTAATAGCGCTGTGCAATGACACTTCTTTGGAAGCAGATTTCCTGTATTCGTACAGCTAACATGGGTGTTTTTGAGAAGGAAGTATTTCAGATTTGATCAACGAAAAGCTTGAAAGCAGACAGATAAGCACGGCTTTGATAAAAGATCAATACACATCCTTTTTGTTTCACACTTCTACTTCTTTACTGCAGTTCCAGTCAGAGGTTTGCATGGTCTGATCATGGGCGTAACTTTCATATTCATTCTGACCTTTGTAGGATGCATTTGAAACATTCTAATCCCCAATTGACACGTTTATGCATGCTTTTAAAACCGTTGTTCTTTTTCCTGTCACTGCTTTTTACCCAGGATTGAGATTTGGACCTGTATAGAAGATTTAGGTTCATTCTGAACTAATTTCAGTGGTTTAGAATGATTTTTGCTCATGGAGCACCCACTTGTGTTCAAGTTTCAACTAGCTAAACTGCTGGTGGTCCTCCATCTTCATAATATATTTATACCAAAATCAGTGAAACAGTCCCTCAGTATGATGCTACCACCACCAAGCCTGACAGCTGGAACAATAATCTTATATTTGAAAGCCTCACAATGACTCCCCCAAGCATTTTCCATCTCTCCAGACTGTGAAACTCTACTCCAGAAGACATTTGGCTATCCAACAGGGGCAGTTGTGAATTTCTGACGAGTTTTAATTTTTTTCATTGGCACCACTTCCTGGAAATATTTGGACCCGAACTATCTCTCTCGGGTAAGATTAAATGGGTTAGGATGATGTTCAAGAACGACACAAGAACCTCGGAGGCTCAAGCCTCACATAGTGGAACATGCTTGAGCGCCAGCAGCATTGTCCACATGAGGTGAAAGTAAAACAACATGAACACTGTATCAACCTGTCCTGCACGGTGGTGGCAGCATCATGCTATGGGTTTGTTTCTCTGTCAGTAGTGCTGGTGTGTTGCACAAGTTGGATGTAATAATGAACAACCTCTTTACTTCCTTCTCGACCCTTAGAGCCAGAAGGCTGAAAGTTGGCCGGTGTTAAAGATAACAGCAGAACGTCATCATGTCAGCAATAGCAATCTCTTAATAGCGACTCATCTGTTCTATAAACAGCATCCGACACCAAGACTATGAGGATTACCATCTCGTCTCTGCTTTGCAGTGGACACGTCTTTGAAGGCTTCACACAGCTGTGGTGCTTTCACATTTACCTGCAGAGCCGCTGGACCCTACAGGTCCAAGAGTTGAAGATTAATTATAGCCCTTTAATCCGCTCAGCAACCAGGCTGCAGTGACTGAAAGTAATTGGAAATTTCAGATAAATCCTGTAAGACTGAATGAATAATAAATGAATAAGAAAGTATCACCGATGTAAGCATTCTCTCATGCTTTGATGCCAGCACAGCGATGGATGGCACCCCTGAATCCACTATTTGTCCCCAAAGTTTTGCATATTTTCAGACTCTAAAGAACTAACCAGGATGTCAGAGGAGCCGAGCACTGAATTCATTCACAAACACAGAGGAGAAGTCCTCAGCAGAGCCCAGAAAGAGGCTCTCCACATGTTCCTTCATTCTCATGTAAATTTGTTTAATAAATCTTTTATTTGTAAAATAGCTGCAGATATTTGTCGCAGCGTGAAGGGGGAAACATGCAAACTAATTGCAAAATATTAATAAACAGCCAGATAAACATCTGAGAGGAGAGCTTTGCCTGATGGGAAAGTTATGTTCCCTGTTTATCCTGATAGTGCGGAAAGATAAAGCAGCAACCGCAGCTTGTGGCGATGAGGATCACAATTCCTGGTTATTAGGAGGCTTTCTCTGAGCATAAATAACAGGGTATCCGGCCACTGAAACAATATATGTTTGCAGAAAGAAGGAAAATAAACAAATTACACAAGGCTATATTTGTAAATGTGTATAAAATCTTCCTGAACTCCTGCCAGAAGATCTGGCACCAGAAAACATCCTATTCTGCTCTGACAGAAAGTTGCAGCTTGTTGATGTCGGTGGGAGGTAAACATGACCGACGCTCAGACTGCTTGCATTGTCTGCAGCGGATAAATGAATGCTAACATTTGGTAAATGAATGATTCTTTCTGTTTCAGACTGGTGCTACCAGAGCCAGTTTACCTGCGAGCACAAGTGCAATGGTGAGTTTTTCCCATTTTTTAAAAATAAACCACATGACAGAGGTTTGATAAATGAATGTAACTATATTTTCAGGGAGTTTGTTAAAGAATGTGTGACATAATTTGGATTTCTACATGTCAGGCAAGTGAAGGTTACTTAAAATAGAGACAGTCTTATATATCTGCCATATGTTCGCATAGAGACTTGAAACTTACTTTTCAACTTAGTTTTTAAACAAATGCTAAAACTGAGGTCATTTTATTATTCAGTTTGAATTTTTTAGGAATTTCTTTAGTTATATTGAGACAGATTGCAAAGTTTTCTGCAGCGGCAACATTACAAACTAAGGAAAACCACAAATAGCCTACAAGTTATCCTTAAGGTAGATACGTATATGGATGATTAAAAACAAATACTTGTGAAAATCCCTGTAACCTACATTTAAAGCCATGACAATGATTTCCTGTTTATATCAATCTGTCCTCAATAGATTTCTGCTTCGGCATTGATTTTCGGCCTGTTAAGCATATAAAAAACCACATGAACTCCATTACAAAATCCAAAGCAGTTTATTGCTTAATGATGTGCAGAGAAAAGTAAAGGACTGGTTGATGATCCCTGTGGTACCTCAAACCCGAGGTCTACGGAACAAACGTGGATAGAAGTGAATTGTCATCTGCTCCAACATCTATCTAAGCTCAAAAGTAATCGGTTGGACAGTCATCACTGGTAATTATCATCTTTCAGCACCAGAAAAGTGGAACCATGCCAACGAGGACTGTGGGGGAAGATCCCAGTCACCCATCAATATCGTCACCAGAAAGACACTGAAAGACGAGACTTTGAGTCCTTTTCAGTTCAAAAACTACCAGCAGACCTTCAGAGGCTCCATCAAAAACAACGGCCACTCGGGTGAGCTCAACATAAAATGACCTTTGAAGGCTTTGAAGGCTTTGAAGGCTTTGAAGGCGTTGTGTGAGCTCTTGGTGTCCTTGGTGTCACATTGTGTCCTTTCCAGTTCAGGTTGGAATTCCCCATCTCAGCACCATCTCGGGTGGAGGCCTAAAGGACATGTACAAGGCTGTGCAGTTCCACCTGCACTGGGGCACTGATGGAGGGCCTGGCTCCGAGCACACGATTGATGGGGAACAGTACCCCATGGAGGTAAAGGACCATCAGAAACAGCTGTTAAATGTCTTTTTGTGTTCAAAATATTTACTACTTGAGTTTTTTGAGCATCAGCCGAACCCTGAGCTCTACAGTGAATGAGTAAACGCTGTATTTCAGCTGCACATCGTTCACATGAAGAAAGATTATGCTGATCTGGGAACCGCACTGAGAGACAAGAGTGGCGTTGCAGTTCTGGGATTTTTCTATGAGGTAATTCTTTTAAAGCCAGTTTTAAAGTTTGCTCCTAGTTTTACAATGAGAACCTTGGCACGTGCTTGTTTCTGTTTGTGTTAAGGAGTCCAAGAGTGCAAACCGAAAGTATGACTCCATCATCAATACGCTGCAAAGTGTTAAAGCAACAAGTGGGTATTGAAGTTCTGCATGCCATCCCCATTATTTGGTTCTGTGTAGCTGACGGTGGTGTTTGTGTTTCCAGATAGCAACGTCTCTCTGCCCTCCATCTCCCTGGCACAGCTGATCCCCTCTGAGCAGAACCTGACGTCATACTACCGTTACCGGGGTTCCCTGACCACCCCTGGGTGCACCGAGTCTGTGGTGTGGACCGTGTTTGAGAACCCCATCCCTTTGAGCATGGAGCAGGTAAGAATAAGAGGTGATGTCTGAGAAAATGCCCGACGAGACTCTGTCCCCAAACCTGCAGCCTGACGCTTTTCGGCAATCTTCTCTCGCAGCTGAAAGCGTTCTCCAAGGTTCAGTTCCATGACGGCAAGCAGATGGTTAACACCTTCCGGCCTGTCCAGCCACTCAACGGCCGGCAGGTGTACCACTCAGGAGGGGCCGTGCCCCTGGCCAGCTGGGCCCTCCTTGCGGCAGCCCTCGTGACGACTCTGGGACTCTTCCAACCCAACTAAAAGCGAGCCATCCCATGCTGCACTGCGACATCTATGAACCCAAACAGATCTGCGTCAATCCTCTCAGACTCTTGTTTCCAATGTAACTCAGACTTGAAGACAGTGGACCACGTCAAAGTGCAGGGGTTGCTCACCTGGTGGTGTTCCCCCCCCCCCCCTACCACACAAATGACAGAGGCGTCATTACGCCTTAAGAAAGGTGGTGTAAGGGTTTGATCAGCATCCATGCATGTGTAGTGATGTAGTATCTCTTATTTAAGCCTCTTGAACGTGCCAAAGAGCAAAATACTTGGCACCCAACGTGGGTAATCAAACTCAACACTAGACCTTTTCTTTGGACACGTTGTTTTTTTTACCTCTACGTACTAAGAACCAATGCATGCGCACACGCTCGTCACCCATCTTTAGTTTTTATGAGCTCTCATCCACCTTTTCCAATGTCAGGTAAATTTAGTGTCCGTTAATACCAGTGTGAGTTGCCAATGTTTTGAGGGGGGCGAGCGCTAATGTCAGCCCCATGACTTGGCACATGATGTATTGGTGTTAACGGAGCATGTGAAAAGGTTGGAGTTATAGATAGCAGAACCGAGTGACAAAAAAAGATCCAGCTCGAAGCCAGAAGTCAAAGGAGAATGCAATTTGACTTTTCTATGAAAGTACATCAGATTGCAGCCAGGTCGAGGCCTCTCAGAGCCTTGATGCAGCGTGTGGGGAGGTCTCACTGAAGCTCACAAGAAAGCATTAAGAACAGCTGAATGAAGCTCCCACTCTGAAGCTGCTGGCTCTGTTCTCCCACTGATAAGACCTTGACATTCTGGTCAGATAGAAAGTGGTACCGGCTTGCTGTTAAAGAAGGTGCAATCGAATCACAAGAACACACCTGCATTTTTTTAATTTCAGCACATCATATATGAAGAGCATGACTCTGCATGCTGTGATTGTCCACACCTTTGACATAAGCTACATGACTGCAGGAAGCGAGGTTTCACAGCTTTTCCCAAACTCCCAAATTGTTTTCCCAAAACAAGTGCTTGAATTTCACGGGAGCCTATTTCGTAGAACTGCGATCGTTTCCACGGCTAGTATTACATTGCAGTCAGACGCATTGATAATTGTCTACAGTGAATCACACCCTGCTCAGCGCTCTTGTGTTTTTGTTTTCAGGAGAACTTGCTGTGTATTTTTAAGGGGGATATGTGCAATTTGGCAGCAAGAACTGTTTGTACAATGAGGAAGGAATCTGTATTTTCCATTGTTTCAGAAGAAATCCAGTTATATTTCTATGCTCTGTCGTTTTACACATGTATTTATGTACTGAATGTGCATATTGAGATGAGATTACCATGTTATTGTTATTTATATATTGCAACAATTATATAGAACGCAAACCTATATAAGAAGCTTGAAACTGTTTGTGATCAATCAAGTTTACTTGTATTCTTGAAATGTTTTAAGATTCCAGGTTGTAATGCTAGAAAGTGTTATTAAAAATATTATGTGAATGTTACTGTTAAATAATAAACTATAAGGCTTTTTAAAGACCTTGGCTTCTGCTTGCAAGGCCACAAATGACGGCATCAGGCCAGAACTCTGGCTTACTTCCATCAAAACACAAACCTTACCTCCCAGACCTGTCTGCAGGGGCTAACACAGAGCGTTACCAAAGTATTCACATCCCTTTTAAAACCTTTTAAGTTTTGTCACATTCCCGCTGCAATCGTATTGTGTATTTTACTGAGACTTTTTGTATAATACCAACACACACACATGAAAAATTCCAATAATTGTAAAACAACTCAAACTAAAACAACCCACATTGCCCTCAGAGTTTACCAGTGTGGGATTTGATCACACAACTGCAAACCTACATCCTGACAGGCTCAGAAAGCAGAAACATGATCATGCCTACTCTGGATGAGTTGCAGATGTGCAAATCAATCTGTCCAGATGATAGCTAACGGTTTTGCACTCTTTTAATTTAGCTTTCATGGAAGAGCAGCAAGAAGAAAGACATATAAATGTCCCATTTAAACTTTGCCACAAGCCCAGAGGGAGACTCAGCAAACATGTGAGATTAGGTCCTCTGGTCGGATAAGACCAAAACTGAACTTTTGGTCCTGCATGCAAAACACTGGGTATGGCAGAAGCCCAAAGCATGAACCTGGACAGACTGTCCCGATGGAAATGTAGCGGTGGCAGCATCATGCTGTGGGGAAGCTTTTCTTTAACAGGAACAGGGAGGGTGGTCAGAGTTGATAGGAAGATGGATGGAGCTAAATGCCTCCTGTTAGAGGCGCAAATGATTCTAGACCTGTTGCCCTGCCGTATGTGGACATGAAATGCTTTGAGCGCCTGGTGATGAAAAACCTGAAAGACATTACGGCCCCCCTACTGAACACCCTGCAGTTTGCTGACCGGGCAAACAGATTGGCAGAGGACGCTGTCAACCTGGGTTTACACTTGGTCCTCCACCACCTGGACCAGCCAGGGACATACTCTAGGATCTTGTTCATAGACTTCAGCTCAGCCTTCAACACCATCCACCCTGACATCCACCACCAGAAGCTCAGCCAGCTCACAGTGCCACCCTCCACCTGTCAGTGGATAACCAGCTTCCTGACCAACCGTCAGCAGCAGGTGAGACACCGGTGCCCCCAGGGCTGTGTCCTCTTTTGTCTGTACACTAATGACTGCACATCTGTGAAACTCCTGAGGTTTGCAGACGGCACCGCTGTCTGATCCAGGACGGTGATGAGTCTGCATAGACTGGTGCGCCCAGAACCATCAGGAGCTAAACCCGCTGAAGACTTTGGAGATGACGGTGTTCTCCCTGCCCACTCTGCCCCCCCTCACTGTCCCCAACACTGTCCTTCTGCTGGCTGTTACTTGTCTCTGTTTGTTTTTTTCCTTGTTTGTACCCACAAACTTGGAGAATAAAGTTGATTCTGATTCTGAGAAGGCTTTGGACTGAGGCAGAACCTAAATGTACAAACAAAACGGTTTCAATCAAAGCATTGTCATCGGTTAAAATGTCAAAGTCCAGTCTTCAAACTTATTGAAAAATGTTCAGCAATGCTCTGTAATATAGTCTGACAGAGCTTGAGCTGTTTTGTGAAATGAGCGCTGGCCCATTCAGAGATGGAGCCAGGACATCTCTCTCTGATAAGGCTTTTTATAATCTTGATAATCTGAATGTTCCTAAAGGCAGAATAGATACAGAAGGAAGTTTGGGAATCTGAAGTCCTAGTGAGAGATAACTTGAACTACTTTTCTTACTTTAATCAGACAGATGACAAACTACAGCACTATTATCACCCAATGACTCCATACGTTTCTGTGTTTGTATGTGTGTGTGCGCGCATGCTTGCATGTTGCAAAGTCTATACATGCTTATAGATGAAAGCACTGGAAAATGTATATCATAATTAACTTTTTTGTCTATTTAGATCTAATTATGGGCCTGTGTTGACTTCGCTGTTTGCCGGATGGTTGATGTGACAAGTCTGCCGAGCTCTTCCAAGTGCCATACTAAGTCGGAAAATCCATTTGAACTTTTTTAGACTGGCTCACAACAAGCTTTTGCAGGTGCTTATTTTGCATCTTGTCTTCCCATCGCTCTAGCTGCACCCCAACCCCGCCCCGTCATTAAGGAATCAAAAGACTTATTGTGACAGTCAAGCTTGGGAAGACAGCCCCCTCCCACAGAAAGATGAAGGCTGCAAGAGACTACACTCAAACGCTGAATGAAAGCCTCCTTCATTCCCTTGCACTGGCTTCCAACTCGTCTTTCGTCTAGTGACATGAGAAGCTGTCGATATCCTGCGGTGGCACCTTTCAGCTAACAGGACCGCACCCACACAGCCACGCCACCTCCTAAATGTCTTCTCAAATCCTCCACATACCTGGGGTCCTTAAAACACCTGCAGCCTTTTTTACTGAATAGAAATCAGAAGGATCTTAATTGTGAATGTGGCCCACCTTGAAACACGCTCAGCCTGCCGTCAGAAAGCCAGCTGCTGTTAAAGGTCGATCTTTGTGCACATGTTCATGAGGAAAACAAACAGTGCCACCTTTACCACCTCTCTTCTCTCCATGGAGCCTATCGATCGAGGCTGCGAGGCCGGCTCCTCTACCCTCTGTGGTCCCCAGCCAGGAGCCGGTCAGCTCTCTTCTAATCCAATGGATACAGGGGCCATGCAAAAATGTAATGCTTTCTTCAACTCTTCATTATTTTTGTCACGTTACTATGACAGTATTATTTCATATGTAGTATTATTTCATTACATAAGTAATTAATTACACAAGTAATTAAATAATACTATGTAGTGCACAGGTGTGAATTGGAAAGAAAATTAGCGTTTTCATATTTATTTTATGAATAAAAATTTCCAGAGTGTCGTTTGCATTTGAATTTGACCCCCTTGAAGTCGATACTTAGTAAGCCCACCTTTGACTGCAAACACAGCTGCAAAGCTTTTGATGGACGTCTCTACCCGATTTGCACATGTAGACTGATATTTTTGTAAATCTTTCTTTACAAAATGGATCAAGCTCAGTCTGATGTGATGGAGCCAATCTGTGAACA
Source organism: Fundulus diaphanus (assembly GCA_037039145.1). NCBI lineage: Eukaryota > Metazoa > Chordata > Actinopteri > Cyprinodontiformes > Fundulidae > Fundulus > Fundulus diaphanus. The sequence goes on along the minus strand of CM073136.1, from coordinate 15,192,125 downwards.
GCCATTTTTACGTATTGCCACAAGATCCTGACTGGACTTTCAGTCTGGACTGAGTTGAACAAAACATGAATATGCTTTGAGTTGTTCCACTGGAGCGTTTTCTTTGGGTTGTTATCCTGTTGGGAGCTGAACCTCCAACCCAGTCTTAAGTCTATTGCTGCCTTTTCCCTGTTTTGTTACAGGGTTGACCTGAGTTTACTTTTTCTAGCTTCATTCAGCATTTTGTCATCACGAAAGAAAAGCTTCCCCACTGCTGCAGGATGCTACCATCACTATGTTTTCTAGGATTTTTAGGTGGATGTACAGTGTTAGTTTTGTACCCCTCATAACATTTGGCATGTTGGTGAAAGGTTCAGTTTTTTGTTTCATCTGGCCTGGGCACCTTCTTCCAATGATGCTGTGTCACCTGCATGGCAACCTGCAAAGAGGAACGGCTCTCTTCTTGCCACTTATCCATAAAGACCAGATCTGCATGAAAACCTCAGTTTTTTTTAGTTTTATTTGTAAAAAAAAAAAAAAAAAATACTTAATACTTTCCTCCCGCTTTACAGCTAATTTGTGCTGGTCTCTCACATTAACTCTTAATTGGGTAGCTATAATGTGACAAACTTTGAAAAGGTTTTACTAAGTGTGAATATTTTTGCAGGCTCTGAAGGTCTGTTGACCTTTTCATGTTGCTGTCAGTAGTATAACCCAGAGACAGAGGTAAATGCCAACTGTAAGGGTCATGATGTAACCTTAGACAGGCAAATTATCAGCCCCTTATATTTGCCAGGTATGTGGCAGCATCTAGCCAGATACAACACCTCTTCCTGCTGGTAATTTCAAAATAATGATCCTATTTTACAGCACACTCAACTTGACCCTATTTTATTTACAAGCCAGAAAAGTGGCAGTGATTGGCCCAGCTATTATTACCCATGCACGCTGAAGGCAATGCACTCGTCAGCAAGTTACCTTTCTAGCAAAGCTTTCACCACTAGAACTTATTCGGTCTGATGGTTACTGCTCAATCTAATGGCAACCAATATGGAGAGGTAGCCTGGTTAGGTTCAGGGAGAGGTGGTGTGTGAGTCCATCAATTTGGACCTCAGAGACCGCTCCAATAGAGATGGCGATCATTCAGTCGAATAGTAAACCCAGAAGAAATTAAGTGAATGCTCAGACTGATGTGTCACTCTTCAGAGAGTCATGCTCAGTAATCTCACCTTTGGGGAACAAGCAGGATTAAAACAAGTTTCCATTAACTGCTAACATCTTTTTTTTTCAACAGCCACCTTATCGCAGAGCAACATTTTCACAGCTATTAGCCATAGTCATCACCATGTATCACCATGCATTACAACATCATGCTATTGTTTGTTGTGTGTGCTTCTCACTTTACATGCAGAGCTGTGTTGAATGAGGAAAGACTAGAGGAAGCAACTTCACACCTTTTCTCCTCAAAGAGCAGGATAATAAACGGTCTTTTCAAAAGACTGACTGTTCACCTGCAGGGGAAGTCCCAAGTTGTAATGAGCCACATTAGCATGACGGTCTATCGTTAACAGTTCATGTAGATCTGTGCTCTGCGGTGCCAGACTCAGCCAGAGTGTGCATGATTGCTGCTTTGTTCCCAAATTAGAGGCTACATCTTTGTAGAAAGTGACCTGAACGACCGTTTGTTGTAGAGGATGCAGTAGTTCAGCGTGGTAAAAGAAAGGTAAGCTCAGATACTAGAAATCACCACTATGGGAAGAAGAGTATTAGGCAGATGTAACTCATTTATCAACCAATAATAGATAATATAAATATTTTTAGATTTTCAGGGTTTCTTACATTATAAAGCAATATCCTTTCTTGTTATTTGTTCTCTTTAATCACATTTTCTTTCTGGATGCTAGTGGTCTTTAGTGAAATTTAGTAACGTGTGAGAAAGAAGAGCAGATAGAGAAGAAATAAGACTTGCAGTAAATGCCCAGGGTCAGGAATCAAACCTGGAGGAGTAGAGCCTCGATATATGGTGCACCAGCTCTTCCACTGAGCAATGCTGTGCTCCTTTAAGCGCCTTCTTAATGTGTGATGGTTTCCAAACAGAAATAACATTGCTGTTAATCCAAAAATGTCACACCTTATTAGAGCTTGATAAACTGAGGTTACTGCAAATCTAACTATTTCAGCTCCGTGAAAATTGTCCAAAAACATCCAAGTTGGTCCAAGGTGACAGTTTCTGCCAAATCTGTCTGTTTATCGTCTTCAGCTAATACAAGGTTTGGTTTTATATGTAATAGCTCCGGGAGAAAAACCCACGCATCATTCTTAGGAGCAGCATTCTGGAGGAATCTGAAGATGTCAGAAGGCACACATTCTTGGGTTGGTTCAAGTGTCCCCTTTCAGAGGTCAGTATGACTGGAAAAGCACTATATAAGTTCTGTCTATTTACCATTTACATCAAGGTTCACATGAAAGATACAGCTCCTTACACCATCAGAAAGCTTTCTTTCTGATAAGGTCATTCTCTGTTGCATTAGAACTAACTTTAGATTAGATTAGCTTCTTGTGTTTCATCGTTAAAAAGTGTGTGTAGCTCTGTTTGAGTCTTTGCCACTGTCATGGCCAAATTTTACCTTTGTGGGACAATAAAGGAATTTCTTATCTTATCTCTAAGGCTGAGTCCGACCTTTCTATAGACGGTACTTGAATTTTGCCATTGTGGGACAATAAAAGAATTTCTTATCTCTAAGGCTGAGTCTGACTTTTTTTACAGACGGTACTTGTATTTAGTCTCTTGTTTGTTTTTTTTGTGCTGTAGTCCATATCTGATGGCTGTTGTTGAGGTTTAGTCCTGTGTGTCAGTTCTCATTTTACAGAAACAGACTGGAAGAGATCCACCATTACTGTAAATGAAGCCCCTCCTATCTATCCATCTCCAGCTCCGTCCTGCCTTCACTCATCTACAACCCATCAAGATATTTGAACTCCTCCAAATGAGACAGATTCACCTTCTGACTCAGAGAAACTAGGGAACAAACGTCACCTGCAAACAGGCTTAAATCGGAAGCAACCACACTTTCGCTCAATTAATCTGAAAACCTTTCGACGCCTATCTGGGAGTCTTTGTCAATGGCGTACCGCGAGCGAGCTATTTTTAGAAACGTAACGTCACGATGACGTCACATCACGTGGTACGCAGTAGGGCAAGCTTGCATAGTCCGCCGCTGTGTCGCTGTAAAAGAGACGTGCGTTACCCTTGGTTTTACTCGGTAAACGACTGCTTTTTCCAAATCTAAAACCATGGTTTTTAAACATTGTTGCTATGAAACATGCAACAGCGACTCGAGGTACGCTGATCGGCCGCATATAAAGGATGTTTTCTTCAAGACTGCCAAGGAGAAATGTGTGCGCTGGGACCGGTGCGGTCAGCCTGCACAACAGTTCAACCCGGAAAAAGTTACCAAATTCACGTACATATGTAGCAAGCATTTTATTGGAGGAAAGGGCCCAACCGAAGAACATCCTGACCCAATTCCAGCGACATCAAGTAGTGAACAGGTAAGAGTATTTTGGTGGCCAACATGTTAATATTGAAGTGCCTGCTACCATGATAGCATATAGGCTATCATGGTAGCAGGCGCTAACATGATACCCTGCTACCAGGATAGCTTACTCAAAAACATTTCAAATAAGACAAACATTAAACATATACCGATCCCTGGACGGTGATTACAAACAAAAAAACGGCCGACGACGCCATGACCGCCGCGCAGGAAAAAAAACAACAAAGCTTACCGTTCGATCAACTCGGCCCGTTTTCCGGTCTTTTTAAGCCCTCGACACTCAAGCCATTGTTTGAGCTGAAGGTTGGTGTGTTCTTCGACAGTTCGACCAGTAAACCGTGCGCCTGGGACATCGTCTTGGGAAAGTTTAACGGCTGCAAAGTCGGTCACATCGCTGGTTCTGTTGTGCGTGTAATAGCTGGTTGCTACGGGCGTTCTCTACCTGTATGCCCTACCTAAGCGGCAAAAGGGGCGTTCCTCTTGAGTCAGTGACGTCACGTGCGCGGTACGCCATTCTGACAGCTCGTATTGGGCAACCTGTAGTTGGAGCGCTGCTGTTTTTAAAGACATGGAGGCCCATCCTCCAAGGCGCAAGCACATTCAAATCAACTTTGACAGTCATTAGAGGCTATTGCTCACATCCACTCACACCAAGCAATAGCTTCTAACAACCTAGGACAGTGACGGGTGGGTCTGCCTTGGAACGCGCCCAGGAGGTTGGGCCTCCATCAGCAGCGCTCCAAATGCAGGTTGCTCAAGCGCGAGCCAAAGGAATTGACGTGAGGCCAACTTTAATATCGCTCCCCCTACGCTGAACTGTATGCCAGACAGGACTGCCCTCTGACAACAGAGAAGTAGATATGGCAGCGATAGTGAAGCTCACAGCGTTACCAAGGGCTTTTGGTGAGTGATTTTTACCTCATGTACCAACATTGAGGCAAAGAAGACATGCAAAAAAAAAAAATCTAATGAGCCAGTGTGTTACATTTTTATAGAACTTGTTTCAAAAATTACTTTTGTCATCTCTTTCTGGAGAAAGATCCAAGTGCTGGAGACCGACATTGATCACTTGCGGCCATTAACGTCCAGTCCAATAACCTATGTGGCCAGCACTCCCGCTGAGGTGGTGCAAGCTGTGCCTGGACCCCAGCCCAGTGGAAGAGCACTGTTTTATCGGGTAGCACTCGCTCTTAATCTGTGCACATGAGTTTTAAACAGTGTCACCAAGAAGAAAAGGCATAAATCCTAGCAAAAAAACACAGCAAAACCACACATGATATACACATGAGGAAAGGCTGAGGTCAACTTTGTTTGCAACAATTTTAAGGCTCTCGATATGGCCCTTTCTACATGAACTCTGTGTTTTGCAATTTTCTCTGTTAGTACAACTTTACTTGTTGTCTGACCTGATCCTGAAAAAAAAAAATCTTTATTGTCACCACATGGTACCGTGGTGACATTATTTTCAGACAGACACCGGCTCAGGATGGACACAAATGACATATAAAGGCAGATACAACAGACATAGTATTTTAACACATATATATGAGCCAAACACACTTCCTGTTAAGCTTAAGCATGCAAAATAGTCTTTAGGGTCTGCTAAGACTGGTACCGAGAAGTCAGATATCAGTCCCTTTTTTGAACGATATTAATTACTGTGTTGTGGTATGAATAAATCATTCAATGCTCCTTCGATGATACACGTTCAGGGAAGGTATTCTGTTTATGCTGGTAGTTGTTTTAGCTACTTTTGCCTGTCTGTTTCAACCAACAAGGCATTTTCAAAAACACAACTACCGTATGCTGTATACCCAAGAGCTGGCTGTTGCCAGCAGATCAGAAGTTTCTAAAATACTCAGATTGGCCTGTCTGGCACCTACAACAATGCAATGTTCAAATTCCCTTTCTGATACTCGATTTGAACTTCAGCAAGTCGTCTTCACGTGTGCATGCCTAAATACATCAAGTTGCTACCATAAAATTGGCTGATTTACTATTTATGTTAGCAAGCATCTAAACTTATATCCCTAAAATATACAGACTAAAAAATTATTAAATAAAAGGCCATATGTAGAAAAACCTACCTTCCTTTATTTTAAGTCTTAAGTTATTTAGTCTTCACTGTTTGTTCAGCAACTATAAATTCAACTGAGACAAAAAACTGTCATCTTTGAAAAAATTAAAACAACCTTTAAACGATATATTTGGTATTTTGCTGGAACGTTTTATAACAAGGCAGTTAAAAACCTTTGAGTCACGCCACAAATAGCCAATCATCAACAGAGAGTGACTTGCTCCAGATTTGAAGGCTACCGTGGAGACATGCAGCCACTAGAAATATCAATCAGTGAAGCGAATCCTTCAGGTCACACATTCAAATCATATTAGGAACGGATTTCCTTCAAGCGAGATACAGAAATATTAGCGATCATAAATTTAAGTCACAGTGGACCAATAATTAGCGCGGACATCCCATTTCTGATTTAGCGGTTTCCATAGATACGTGATGAAGAACATTGAGTAGAGTTAAAATAACATGAGCCATAACAGTTCTGTCTGTTTCTTTATAATATAAGATAAAATATGTATTGTCATAGACAAAAAGAAAAAAACTAAACTGCAAAGCAGTAATCTGGTAACATTGATAGGGCAGTTTTACTACATAAACAAAATGGAGCTTTATCTGTGCTCAAAACACTGAGGGTGTGCGGCTTTGAAAGGAAGCAAGATTTACCTTCTTTCTCACGGCTGATTACCAAGAAGGTTGCACACAGTTCACAGAACACTGACGTAAGATCTGGCATTGTCTAAAAGCCACAGAGCTGATGTGGTAAACAAACCAGAAAAGAAGTTGGATAAAAACTTTAATATCTGCTCAGGTGACCTGAAGAATAGAAGTGCAACAAGATCATTCGCTGGCATGTTAGTTTCAGACAACTTCTGACCCGGGTTCGAACCTGGACCTACGTGGCTTCATTCAGCAGGAAGAAGGATCAGGAACAAAGGTACAGTCAGACTGAGTGGGAGGTAAACACACTTAACTGAGGACAGCAGTTGGATTTTGGCCGATTTTCTGAGGCCACTGGATGACCTCTACACACATTCCTGAATCAACCTGGCTTATAATAGCTTTACCTGGAGGTATTTTTTAAGAAATCAAAGCCATTGTAATGTCCTTTTTCAGGGAGCCGGACGCAGTGTCTTACAAATGATTTCATGCTGAATGATACATCACTTTTCTTACACCCAAATATTTTTAGCAAAAAAATCTGAAGCGTGTTGTGTATCGTATTGTATTTGTTGTCTACTTTAATATCCCTTGATAAAACTGTGCTCAAAAGTTAATTTAAAAAGAAAGCACAACTGTGCCAATAATTTGCAGAACAACCATGTGCTGCAAGTCTAGAGCCTTTGGACGTGTAGAGTCTGACGTTCATCATTCTTTGCAACACAGTTCAAGCTCAGCCCGATTGGATGAAGAGCATACGTGAACATCATATAATCTTAGACTATTGATCCTCAACTGACCTATCCAGGGTCTACACTGCCTCACACCAATGAGCTCTGGGGACATAGTTTCCTGTTATCTGACAAAATCGCCCTCTTTAGCTCATTTACCATAAAGGCCAGGTTTGTGCAGTGCAAGGCTAGTATCTATTGTGTTGATGGGCTCTTCCACCTTGGCTGTTGGCTGGTTCTTTGACTAATGCTCTCATTGCCCAGGCTTTCAATTTGGGTGGACATCCCTGTCCTGGTAGGTTTGCAGTTGAGTCGTACTTTTTTCATTTTCAATTTGTCTATTGAACTGTCCTCTGTGAGATGAGCAAAGCTTAGGATACTGATTTATAAGCTAACCTTGCTTGAGGCTTTGCCACAACTTTCTCCCTGCTGTGTTCCTTGGTCTTCATGAGGCTGATTGTTTGCTAATGTTCTCTAACAAACCCTTGGGGTCTTCACAGAACATCTTGATTTGTCCTGAAGTTAAATTACAAACAGGTGGACTCTATTTATTCAGGAGGATGTGTCCCCCACCCCTGTGTCATGTCCAGCTTCACAGCAAACAGAATGCTGCTCTGGCTGCTGTAGTTCTGCCAAACATATTTGCTTGCCCAACTGTTGCTGATGGATTTCTTTGCTGTGAAGGTATTATGTACAAAAGCATGCTAAACATGATAGGGGGAGAGGTGAAGAGGGATAATAAGGGATAATAAGAGAGCTGGACCCGCAGGATGCAGACCCCTGGTCTAGCATAAAAATCTTAAGAACATAATATTAAAATCTGTGGTCGTAACATCTCAAAATGTAATCCCTCCATTGTCCATACCTGCCTATCCGTGAAGGGTCGGGCTGCTGCCTATCTCCAGCAGGCATTATTAGAAGGACGTGTAAAAATGTAATTTTTTATTACTTGTTGGTTCACATAAATCCAACTTGGGTCTGCAGGTCTGATTATTCTACTTTCCTGTCCAAGAACTACTCTTTGCTCTAGTTGCCATTGAAATTCCCAGAAATTCCCATTGAAATTCCCAGATTCCCATGAAGATGTGACCTTATATTGAGGTAAATACAGCCCATCCTACCTTTGGTAGCAACTATTACAGTTTACAGGGGTGAGAAAGCTAGAAAAGTCTTATTTTCTAAGCTGAATATCTGAAGTCACCATGACTAGTAACAATGAGAGGAAAAGGTTTTGGTCTGCTGACTACCCTCCACATCCTTCCCCCCTCCTTACCTGACTGTCTCTCTAAGGCACACAGTTCTAATAGGTTAAGAATGTAAAAAAAAAGTCAGTCCAGAAAAATAAAATAGGCTTAAAAATCAAACAACTGCTTGAAACAAAGAAAAACAACAAAAAGCAGCTTGTTTCTTTTTGTTCCAGTTATATTTTGAAAAGAAGGCCCTAAAACCTGACGCACACAGACTGACAAGGAAACTGCACAACCAGACAAAAGACACAGGAATGCTGTCGGGGTTTAATAAAAAGAACAAAAATCTTTTCTGGTTCTATACAGCTTTGGTTGTCAGCAAAACTTTTTGTATTCTTGTTCTCAAACTGCAAACCTTTTTAAAGCCGTTATGGCTTTGCGTTAGTCTAACGTGTGACCTTTCTTATATCCCTGAATTCATCTGACTGTTACTAAACACATGACGGGAAGTGTTTAGCTACCGTTTCAAGGAGAACAACCAGTTTGGTATTAACTGCGCAGTACTACGATCCTGCAGGGTCAGGACATATGCAGGAGTGGCTGAACTTGGTACAAGAGGAAAGTTTTAGTTCTTCACAGAACTAATAGGACATAAGATCACAGTGATAAATTGTTTCTGTCATAAACCATATCTCTGAAACCCCTCACATAACATATTCTTTATCATGCCTGCTGTGCAAATGGTTAGAGCAGATTATGGTTCGGGTCAGATCCATTCAAGCTAGTTAGTGATTTTTATTTACTTCAAATGTCTGTTTGGAGTTATTGTCCTATTGGGACAACCAACTTCCACTCAGCTAATCCCCAATGTCACCCAGGGTTTAAAGGGGAAGTCCGGTCAACAAGGAAAAATCAGGGTATCATTAGCTATAACTAAAACTAATACATTTGTGGTTATTTAATGAACTTATCTTTAATCAATAAGAAAATAAAAACATAAATTGTCGTCTGAATCACTGTGTATGGGGGCTGACATGACTGCCCAAATATGGGCAGTAAGGGGCGTTTGACATCACATCCTGGGACGTGGAAGAGCGGAAGCGGCGACAGTATTTCTCTCCGCTTTCCATGCAAAGTCAATAGGAGCCGTTCTACACAGCTGCGATCATCAATAATTATTTCGGATTTCCAGAGGACTTCACCGCTGACATTCCCAAGAGCTATTGCTGAAGTAACAATGCCCACGTGCATGGCCATCGGATGTTCCAACACAACTGGTAAAAGTGGAAAAAACATTGCTTATTTCAACACAGTCACTTCAGCGATCTCTCCTCCGCTGTGTGTGTGTGTGTGTGTGTGTGTGTGTGTGTGTGTGTGCGCGCGCTCAGCTGCAGCGCCGGTGCAAAGCCGTGCTCAGCCCAGCATGTGCTGGAATGCTCTTATATTTTAATACTTATACTATAATAATCAGCTAACTTAAGTCACTTCAGCGATCTCTCCTCCGCTGTGTGTGTGTGTGTGTGTGTGCGCGCTCAGCTGCAGCGCCGGTGCAAAGCCATGCTGCGCGGAGCGCGCACACACACACACACACACACGCGTGTATAGATATATACTGTAGGACCCGACTGAGTTTGATCTTGGAAAATAGTGCGCCGTGACAAACAGAGCGTTGAAACTTGCTCAACAGCGGGTCCGCCGAGTGACGTCAAAAAATGGGAGGTGACAGTACTATTCTTGACCAAGATGGATTCCTCCACATAAACATGATTAAATGAGAATTATTATTAATTAAAAAAACTTATAATTTTTTGCACAGTATGTAGTAGTTTTATATTTAAAGTACTTTCAGCAGTTTGAATTCTGATTTTGACCGGACTTCTCCTTTAATAACAGCAGTGTCAACAGTGTGGCCCAGGAGCCATTTTTGTGGCCCTCATTCGCAATTCAAGAGTGGCACATATAACGCCCTCCAGCACAGGCAGGTGATACAAATGGGAATATTTATTTTTAAATTAGAGCAAAACTTTTACCAACAAATTAAATCTTCTTAAAATGGAAAATTTTAGGTACAACACAAAGTGTTTATCATCTAATTGTCAGGACTCAGCTGGCAGGGCCGTACAGCCTGTTGCCGTCTCTGCTCTGTCCACAGGTGTTCGCGGTTGGCTGGTGGGCGGAGTAGGCGCACCTGCAGCTCGTCAGCAGCACCGGAGCTGCACTATAAGATCTGCACTCGAACAGCGGATGGATGCCAGAGTGTTACCGTTGTGGTATGCCTACCAGCTTCGACCTCTCGCCTCTAGCCTTAGCTCCCACGCTGACTGCCACCCTTTGTGTCTCCCAGGTACCTCCTCGTGCTCCTTCGTCCATCCTCGAGCTCCTCAATCCTCCTCGTGTCTCCTCCTGGGATTCTCCCGTTCCTCTCGAGTTGATCCTCGCTTCTCGGACGTAAGGCTTTCCCGACGACTCCCTGGTTCCATCCGCTGTTCTGGATTCTCCGGTGCTGCTCGGACCTCTCGCCTCGCTCTCCAGCTGCCCGGACACCTACGACCAACATCCAGCTGAGTCCACACTGCCGTCCTCCCCGGTTGGGTTATTGCACCTCGTGGTAAGCTTACGCCCCCCTAGTTACGTTACTTTAGGTTTCCCCTCCGTGAATTAATTGTCTTCCCTTACCTCCAGATCGACCCGGTTACCTGCTTCCCGAGTTCCTGCCCGAGTCTCCTCCAGTCCGCGGATTAGCTCCGCCGCCTAGCATTCGCCCGTGTAAAAATAAACTCTTTAAAACTTACCTGTTGTCACCGAGTGTGTTTCTGCATGTGGGCCCGACATCTTAAGGCAAACATGACAGAAGAACACTCTGGCCAAAGCGACCCAGCAGGCACACTTGGTGGGGCGCTAGCGGCCCAGCAAGATCAGATCCGTGGATTAGAATCCACTGTAGTAGGCCTACAGGGCCAGATACAGAGTTTAGCCGGTCAGATTAACCAGCTCACGGCCGTGCTAAATGCTAACCAACAGCTAGCCGCTTCGGCTCCTCCTAGTTCCGCCCCCGAGCCAGTTGTGTTTCCGGTGACATCACCACCGGATCCCCAGGCCTCCTCCCCTGCTCCGGAGAAATTCTCCGGAGACAGTGGTGATTGCGGAGGATTCTTGTTTCAATGTGCCTTAGTTTTTAATCGTTCCCCTCGGTTGTTTAACCAGGATGACGCGAAGATCTCTTTTATTTTGCGGTTGCTCACTGGCCGAGCTCTTAAGTGGGCAGAGACCCGCTTCCCCAATTGCCAACAGTTTGGTTGTCCATTTAATGAGTTTCTGTCCGAGTTTAAGACGGTTTTCGCAGCTGAGGTCGACGAGGTTCAGGATTCTCGGCGACTTTTAGCTCTCCGGCAGCGGGGTACACGCTATTGAGTTTCGCACGGTGGCCGTTGCGGCAGGATGGGAGCAGCGCGTGTTAAAGACCGTGTTTTTTCAAGCTCTGGATGAGTCCCTTAAGGACGAACTGGCGCGTCAGGATGAGCCTGCCACTCTTAATGAGTTCATCTCCCTAGCTATCCGATTAGATAATCGTCTCCGGGTTCGATCCAAGAACCGACCCGTGGGGCCGCTCGGTTCTCGGCCTCCCCCTCCCGAGCGAAGTTTTCCCAAGCCAGTTGAGTCTCCGCTTCCGCCTCCGGAGCCCATGCAGTTGGGCCGGGTTCGGTTAACCCCTGATGAGAGGGAGAAGCGAATGACTTCTAAGTTATGTCTATATTGTGCCTCTGCCGCTCATTTTATAAAGAACTGCCCAGAGCGGCCAAAAGAGTAGGTCCGTCGGCTGTTACGGAGGAACCGACGGACCAACCTAAGCAGACGCTAACTTCTCCTCCGCGACTTTGTTTAAGGGCTGCGACACCTTTTCGTTTTCCGCCATGGTGGATTCAGGGTGCGATTTTAATTTAATTGACCAGGCTTTTGTTCGTCGGGCTGGATTCGAGACCGTTCCACTTACCTCTCCTCTCCAGGTTTCGGCGTTAGATGGTGGGGTTCTGCCCAGAATCACTCATAGGACCACACCTTTAGAGTTGGTCGTTTCGGGTAATCATAGAGAACGGCTAGTTTTTTTTGTGTTTCCAGTTAAACACGCGCCCTTAGTTTTGGGTTTCCCCTGGCTACAGCAGCATAATCCGCATTTAAACTGGACAGATCGACGAGTTGAGACCTGGTCGTCTAACTGTCACGCCGTCTGTTTACAGTCTGCGGTGCCTTCCTGCCAAACTCCCGCGCAGCCGTTTAGTCAGGTAGATCCTGAGTTGCTAAAGTTGGTACCCGAGTGTTATCATGACCTAAGGCAGGTCTTCAGCAAGACCCAAGCTTGCTCCTTGCCGCCGCACCGGCCATACGACTGTGCGATAGACCTTCTGCCAGGCGCTCCGCTGCCGGCCAGTCGCCTTTATAATATCTCTCAGGCCGATATATATACAGTATATATATATATATATATATATATATATATATATATATATATATATATATATATAGGCAGAATCAGAACAGGGAACAGACAGGCTCGGTAACGGAGGGCAGAATCAGGTCAGACACAGACAGGCAGAATAAGGAAACGCTGGAATGCTCGTACGGGTGGCTTGAGACAATCTGGCACTGGAGGCTGACTTGGATGGAGCTTATATGCAGGTGAAGACAGATGGAACCAGTAGGGGTTGATTGAAAGAGGGTGGAGACTGAACAGGTGTGTTGATAGTGAGCAGGATCAGCTCCAGTGCCAGGATCATCACACTGTATGTATAATCTTGAGACTTTTCTGGATTACAAAGAATTCACTACATAATTCACTACAAATTAAACACCACCCATTTGATATAAACAATGAGCTAAAGAAATTCAAAGTTCGTACGAGCTATGGTGTGTTACATTTTCTTAATTTAAAGCAAAAAAGAAAAACGGCTTAGTTACAGAGAGATTATATGTGACAGACTTGCTACTTGTGTTAGTTTCATTTATCATGAAATATTCTGGTCCTTAAATTATTAAACTTCAGGGTTACGGGAAAAAAGAACTTCCTTTGTGTGTGTTTTTGCTGTTTATAATTTTTTTTTTACTGTCATCTCATCTCATGGTTGTTACAGGAACCAAAGTGTGAATTGATGCTAGATTCCCTTCCCAAAAAGCAACATAAGACGGCAAGATTACAGTCAGCAAATAGATCTCATGAGCATTCAGTCGTTCTGCTCCCCAGGTCTGGAACTCATTTCCACCTAATCTCTGTAACACACACTCACTAACACATTTCAAATCCAAACTCTGTTTAATGTAGCATACTCCCTCTGACCTCAACTGCATTGCATTATTATTATCCATCCATCCATTTTCCTACACATTTATCCCTCACGGGGTCGCAAGGGGTGCTGATGCCTATCTCCAGCATTCAATCGGTGAGAGGCAGGGTACACCCTGTACAGGTCGCCAGTCTATCGCAGGGTAACACAGAGACAAACAGGACAAACAACCATTCTCGCACACACTCACACCTAAGGACAATTTAGAGAGACCAATTAACCTAACAGTCATGTTTTTGGACTGTGCCCGGAGAGAATCCACGCATGCACATGGAGAACATGCAAAGTCTGTCCTGCAGTCTGATCAAACTAAAACTGAAGTGTTTGATCATAATGACCGAGATTACATTTAAACCAAGCCCCATAGTTACTAGGGTATTCTACCAAATACTAAAATAATGAAAGTCAACTTTTATATATGTTTTTAAAGAGCCCTTGGAGAAATTGTCTTGCTCATTATTGTTGCATTTAGTAAATTGAACATATTTTAATTAAAACAAAAAGTGTCCTGATGTATTTCAATAATCCAGATCAAAAAATTAAAACAATTGAGTAGGTTCTCTGGACGGGTTCTTCTTATTTGAAATGTTTCATCTCTTCTCCGTTTGCACAGAGGCTCAAGGAAGTAATTGAGAGAAACTGTGGTTGGGGGGGGGGGGGAGGAGTAGTGAAGGAAGCAATTTTTGTAAAAACAAATGACCCATCATTAAACGGGGGTGGAAGCCTCCAGTTTCAATTGTCCCCCTCTTACAGAAAGCCATCAGCACACTAACGATCAGTTACTAGCCTGATGGACCTTCTTTGCATGTGAGCACAGGTTTTGATTGTCCCAATTAACTCATTGAGCCACTACACAAAGGTACTGCTCAACAGGCCGAGTTTATCAGTCTCAAGACTGAAGAAGTCTCTTGGAGAAGAGACGAAACATTTCAACTAAGAAGAACCTGTCCAGAGGACCTACCCAATTTGTTTGATAACACAGGAAAAGTTTAGCTTGTGTGTGTGTATAAAAACTTATTTAGTTTCAGCTTCATCAACTCAACACCCATGTTTACAATACATTTTCTGCTCCTCCTGCATGTTTCTCCTCTGTGTTTTTATAGGACTCTGACAATTTAGCTGACAGTATATTTCAATAAGGTTCCAACAAATTGTGTGTGGGTGAAACTCAAAGAAAAACGTGTTCTTCTGCTTCATAAACCCTGTGCTTTGCTTTGAACTTTGTAAAATATAATTAGCAGTGTTTCAGCTGCTCTCTGTCTGACCACAGATCATATGACAGAGAAATGAGAAACTGCAGACACCAATGTAGTCTGTCTGCTGCTGTGAACCTCATAGTAAAAGGGTGAGAACCAGTTAGACTGATTTGGAGATCCTAGATTCATTATATCATGAATGTAATATAATTTATTATATAGTAATAACAGGCTATAGTCTGGTTAATATAGATGAAAACAACTGTTTAGAACATAATTATTGAAATGTCAGAATAAATGCCCTTTTGGGACATAGCATGTGCTGTCTAAGTAATTTCAAAAAGCCCATGCTGACATAAAAAGTGAGAGGTTTTTCACTGTGTCATCACTTACTTTAGATATTGCGTCACTCTTCTCTTGGATACAGCATTGCCACATTCAATTCTTGGTAACATTCTTAAGCAACAGCGAGCGCTGTTACAGTGAAACTGAGGACAAAACACAGTTGCATGTTTCACTTCCAAAGCCACCTTTTGCGCTGTCATCCCAATCAGCTGGCCGACTTTGCCTGAACCAAATTTGTGGATTCACTTCTTTCCATTTTGAGAAGTCTGCATGGTTTGTTTTTCTGGACACTTCAAAATGGCTTGGCCACAAAACCGAAAGAGCCTATTTCCTCATTTTTTGCACGTTTGACTTCTTTAAATTACTTCCGAATAGCATCTTATGATAGTTACATTTATCTCTACACCTAAAAGCAAGCAATGCAACAAGCACACCATAATGCATTATGCTGGTGTGGAATGTATTAACTTTGATCCGTTTCTTACACTTTTATGAAGGTTTAACATGTGTTTATATGCTTTAATATGCTTTTAAGATAGCTGGCAGAAAGCTTCAAAACCGGGCCTGTTGGTAAAAGAATTTGGAATTCTTGGAATTTGCAAGACGGGTTTCTATCTTGCAAAACCTATTGTTTAGCTCAAGGTTCTGGGTTGTGGTCAGCGGCTTGCAGGCGATGACCGGAAGAACTAGTACAGTGGGCAGCCATAGAAGCAACCCCATATAGGGTAGAAGTATTGTTAAGGTGTTGAACTGATTGGGCAACAGTGTGTGTCATTCGCTCATGTAACGGTGTGTCATTCGCTCATGTAACTCTGTGAGACCCTCCCCTTTGAAGTTAATAAAAAGAGCCTGCACAAGGAAGAAGACAGAGTTGTTGCTCACAGGTGTTGGGCTGGTGCAACTTCTCTCCTTTTGCAAAGGTAAAACTTCAATTCTGTTTCCTTGGCTAAGTTTTTGTTGCACTCTTAAGTCCTGCACATGACTCAACGGACCCGGGGAAGCAAGCGGCTTCAACAATTTGGGGGCTCGTCCGGGAGTCAGGGTGACAGGCTGAATTGGACATCGGACTGGGACAAACGGACGCGGGACACAGGCTAGCCACAATAAAAAAGGTAAGCAGAACCTGTTTTATCGAATCTGCATTTTCGGCTTAGAAGAATATAGGCTAAATTATATGTGTCCCAAGTCCTTGTAGACCAAGTCTGTTAAATTAATTATTTGGAGTGCCTTGGAGCAGTTTTGAATAAGTGTGGTTCAGAGATGTATAAATAGAGTCTTGAGCGTGGCGGCTCGCTGTTGCTGGGTTAGAGGCCCGAGGACTGAGAAACCTCGAATTCTACATATAGATTGAGAGCAAGACCAGGCAAAATACACATTGTATGAATGCGGAGATTTAACAGGGGGTAACTCTGTGAAACTCCGATTACAGACGTATAGAGTTCTGACATAAAATGACAGAACTAAGAACAGAGTAGAAAATAATAAGTTGTGCGGGATAACACAACAAGAATAAGTCCTGTGCGTTCAAGAAATCTTTTTATAAGGAACCGTGACCTGCCATAAAACCAGGAAGACCGGAATGAGCCGTGAGCTGGAACACACACAACCGGCAAGACCGGACAGGGAATAAAGATTAAAAATAAATAAATAAATAAACCGTGAGCTGGACACACACAACCAGCAAGACCGGGCTAATTTAGCGGAAAACAGTGTGAATGTTAAGAGTGTGACTGGGGAAGACGCCAAGAGCGAGCGATTCCCATTGCGGGTTTTAAGGCAACATAACATTGTGTAGTATAAGTGATTGTGTAGTATAAGGATATATTATAAGTGAACAATATATACAGATTTCATAATGGAGGGTGAATTTGATAGAGAGACTCATGATGATGGGTGGGGACCCGATATTTTGTGGAAATCAGCAGCAGAACAGTTGGTGGTATTGCAGCAGGTGATTGAAACAGCTCAGGGTAAAAAGGAAGGAGAAAAGATCGTAAAGAAAGTGCAAACACGTGTGGTGAAAGAATTGGAGAGAGATGGAAAGGACGACCAGTGGTGCGGAAATTTTGGTAAGTATTTTTGGGATAAAGCTAGGGAATGCAAAAAGGAGAAAGAGTTGGCTGAGAGAAAGAGCAAGGAAAGTGGTTGGATGTCGAAAGGGAAATGGAGATATGTGAAAGAAGAGGCAGGTAAAAAACAGACAGAATGGTGTCAGATGGGGATTTGGTGGCAGAGTGCAAGACATTTAATGTCAGAAAATAAGAAAGAAAAGACAAGAGTTTGTGCAGAAAAACCTCCACCCTATGCTCCCCCGCCTCCGTCTCAGTCAACAGCGCCCAGACCAGTAGGTAACAGTTTGTACCCAGTCTTAAGTGTAACACGGGGACAAGTGGTGGTGTCTGACCCTGCGCAGTCGCCTGCCTCGGACACGTCATCTTTACAGTCCCCGCAATGTCCATCTTCTTATGACCAACTCTCACAATGTCCAGCTTCATCAACATGGGTGTCTTTTCCCTCTGATGAGTCATCAGACTGGAGCAGAGTAGAGATAGACCCGTTTGAGGGCAGAAAAGGCAGGGAGTGGCCGCAGAGGCCACATTCCACTAATCCTGTTTTTCCACCCATATCTCCCCCAGCTGCTGAACAGCAACACAGGCAGCCACAGGGTCTCCTTGCAGGGACTCAAGGGACAGTCAAAATGTCAGTAACAGGGATTTGGGTACCAGATAATGTAAAATTGGAAGATCAGAATAAAACAGATATAAATCAGAAATCTATGAGTATTTGTCTGACCGATTTGGGTAGACACAGCAGTGCTGCTAGCAGCACCCCAATAGAGTACAGACCAATACTGTCTCCCTCACCCCCATCCCTCCCTGAGGAGCATGAGGAGGTGCACAAAGGTCGCAGAATAACTGCACCAGAAATAGGGGGTTCTGAGCAGCGACCACCACGCGAATATGACTTAAGACCCAGAACAGAAATTAATTACCAAATGCCCCTACTACAGCAGCCAGGAGGAAGGGGACATAAATATAAACCTTTTAGCCTGGGAGATTTGTCTGCACTATGTGATAAATTACCACCAATTGTAGACGGGGCAGCACCATGGCTGCAGGTTCTAGAGACGCTAACCGCAGGTAATACACTGGCTCTGGGTGATTACAGGGCCATAGCAGGAAGATGCATGAGACCTCATGTGAACAGAGAGGTGGAGCAGGTGGCAGGAATTATGGGCTTTCCTGACGATGATCTGTTTACCCCACACTCTACTGAAATTGGTTTTGCCCTTAGAGAAATATACCCAGTAACCAGGGGTAACACCATTCCTCAATTTGATTGGGATTCGGGCAAAAATCCCAAAGAATATCTGGAGGGCTGCAAAGCCAAGTGGCAAACTCACACAGGGACCAACCCAGATAGGGTTGGGCCCCAAAGGGACTGGTACAGGGATGCAGTTCTGAAGGGAGTACCTCCCTCAGTGAAAACAGCCTTGGATGATAATCCAGACATGGTGGGCCGTTTAATTCATCATCTCACTAAAGTAAGAGACACCCAGAGAAAAGAGGAAGATCAGTTGAAAGATTTACAGACTCAATTACTTAAAATGCAGTTGGCCGAAGCTAAACAAAAGGCGGGAGAAAAGAAGAAAGAACAAACAAACAAAATCCTGTATGAAGCTCCGGTGCCCCAATCAGCACCTGTTCCTCCCTTTGTAGCAGGGCCAGCATCAGCTGTAAACCCACCACAGTGGGGCCCAGCTTCTCATCCAATTCAGAGTTCTGGAGGGAGGTTTGGGGGACGAGGGGGATCTAGAGGTAGGGGATTCCAGAGGGGACCACCAAGGGGACTGCCAAGGGGCGACATCTGCTACTATTGTGAGGAACCAGGCCATTGGGCCAGAGACTGCCCCTATAAGCATGGTAATCATCACGGCCCCCAGCCCAGAGGTGGACCAAGGGGATGCCCCAACAGAGCCAGGGTTGGTCCACAGCGAGGGGGTTACAGACCTGCATTCCAGATGCCTGCTTGGGAGGATCCCAACGGCTGGAATGAACAACATTGACACGCCCCACCGAGCCAGGCAGACAGCGACACCACGGCAGAACCACTGCTGTTTGTGACTGTATCAGGGACTGAAGTCCCATTTTTGGTCGACACAGGAGCAACATGTTCAACCATCAGACAGGCTCCACAAACTCATGTGTCCAAAAAGACCACAACGGTCGTCGGGTTCTCGGGGGTGAAACAAGTTCTGCCATTTACCAAGCCACTAAAAATACAGCTGGGCAATCAACTGGTTAACCACCGTCTACTGGTTTCCCCCAACACACCTGTTAACCTATTGGGAAGGGATCTTCTCATTAAGGTGGGAGCAACTATTTTGTGCGGACCTCAAGGCCTACAGGTCCTGCTGCCTGATGGAACTCACTTACAATGTGGACTGGGCTGCACATTTTCTCATGGACAATACCTGATTGGTCCTTTGCAGGAGCAATTAGCGGACATTTACTGGGTTCTCCTCCATCCTGAAACAACTGCACATCTGGGCATCCTGTCGGTTTTCCAACAGTGGAAACCCTGGATCACCTCCTTGGCTCCCTATGTTCCTCCCCCTGACCCCCCGCATGTTACTCTATTTTATGATCGCAACAATTTTGAATGGTATCAGGACTGTTTTGTATCTGAGTTAGAAGGTGAAAATTGGACCATCACCTCCCAAAACATTTATGTAGCACCAGAAGGCGTTGTAGCGCAGGTGCTGCTTACAGAGGAACAGTTCCCATTGTTCCAAATGAGTGCAGACGGGGCACCGCATGTTTCACTAGCATTGCATCCAGGCCATCAGGCCAAAGAACTGGGAGGGGTGCTAAAACGCTCCCTGGCTCAAACTGATTATCAGCAGACCCACATTCCACAGGTGTCTTATTCACCATCGACCAAAACATACCGCATTTCCTGCCAGACAAGCGACACAGGTCGGTTGGAACATGTGCAGTTGGAAAGACATCATGGGCGTGAAAAAACAGATCACCCTTTAGCGGCAGCACTAATCGAGGACATGCCCCCAACTTTGTGGGCTTCTGGACCCACGGATGTGGGACTCATTGCATGTCCACCAATAACATTTGATCTAATCCAGACCCCTCCTGTGTGGGTGCATCAGTATCCTCACAAACCACAAGCAGAGGAGGGCATCACAGACACAATTCAGGGTCTTTGGGATTCTGGAGTGCTGGAGTGCTCACATTCACAGGACTGGAACACACCTATCCTACCTGTTGAGAAACGCGGTACAGGTAAATGGCGCATGGCACATGATTTAAGGGCAATTAATGACATTTTGGTAACTCCTACTGTACCAGTTCCTAACCCATATGTTGCACTTACTAATCTGAATCCTGACCATTGCTGGTTTACCTGCATTGATTTAGCAAATGCATTTTTCTGTTTACCATTAGCAGAAGAGTGTAGGGACATTTTCTCTTTCACCTTTAGAGGTGTTTGTTATCGTTACACACGTTTGCCACAGGGATTTGCACTTTCTCCTGGTATTTTTAACCAGGTACTGAAAGAAGTTTTGGCAGACTGCCCATTGCCACCAGGATCCACTCTGATTCAGTATGTAGATGACCTTCTTATTGCAGCCTCCTCAGTGGATGAGTGTTTGGAGGCAACCGGGGCAGTTCTCTTACATTTAGCAAAGAAGGGCTTTAAAGTCAGCAAAAACAAATTGCAATTGTGCAGAAGACAGGTTGAGTTTCTGGGCAGAGTGGTGTCTCAACAGGGGACTGACATGTCTCCTGCGCATAAGTCTGCAGTCTTGTCTCATCCACAGCCAGTGACCGTGAAGGAGATGCTTTCATTTCTTGGTCTAACAGGTTATAGCAGAACATATGTCCCAGAGTACACAGAGCTCACAGAACCTTTGAGGGCTATGGTTAAACAGCAGGGGATGAGAAACCTCAAAGCTCAATTGACATGGACTCCAGAAGCTGAATCAGCTTTTACAGAATTAAAAAACAGACTGGCAACAGCAGCTCACCTTGCAAACCCAGACTATCAAGCACCATTTTACCTGGATGTTTCTGTAACAGCACACACAGCAAATGGTGTGCTGTTTCAAAAAAAAAAAAAAGGGGGAGTACGGATTGTACTAATGTACGTCAGCGTGATGCTAGACAACATAGAAAAAAGACATCATGAGTGCACTAGACATGCTGCAGGAGTAGCTAAGATAGTGCAAAAAACAGCTCATGTGGTGATGGGACACCCACTCAGGGTGTTAACATCACATGGGGCGGTTGCATATGTGAACTCTCAGGCATTTACACTCTCCCCATTAAGACAGCAAAGGCTGAGCAAGGTGCTGGAAGCACCTAACATCACCTTCACGCATCAAGGAATTAACATGGCAGAAAGAATGACCACAGGAACTCCTCATGTGTGCGCAGAAAGAATAGAAATGCAGGAAAAAATCAGACCTGACTTACAAAGCACCTCACTTGTGGGTGCAAGAGACTTATACACAGATGGATGCTGTTTTAGGCATGACACAGAGGGGTTAAAGGCAGCATATGCGGTGGTGGAAGAAGAGAATGGAGTTTGGATCACTAGACAGGCAGAAAGGCTGACAGGGGCACAGTCGGCTCAGAGGGCAGAGGTGTTGGCAGTAACAGCAGCACTGAGATTGGGAGAAGGGCAGAAGGTGAACATTTACACAGACTCCGCTTATGCTACAGGTGCAGTGCATGTGGAAATGAAACAGTGGATGAGGACAGGTTTCAAAACAGCAGGACAGAAGCCCATAAAACATGAACAGGAAATGACAGATCTAGCAGAAGCTCTGCTCCTCCCAGAACAGGTGGCAGTCATAAAGTGCAAAGGTCATGACAGCAGTGACACTCAGGTGGCCAGAGGTAACCAGGCAGCAGACCAGGCAGCCAAACAGTGTGCAGGATATCAACTCAGGCTCATGGTGGTCTGCGCAGAACCTGAGTGGGAACCACAGCCCAGTCTGGAAGAAACAATCAGATTACAAAAGGGGGCATCCCCAGAGGAAAAAACTATGTGGAAAGCTAGGGGAGGAACCAAGGACCAACAGGGTCTTTGGAGAAGTCCAGACGGACGTCCCATTTTACCTCCAGGCATAACAACATCTGCCCTTGAAGAAGCAAATGGTGTAGGACACGCAGGTGTGGGCCATATGAATGAAACATCAATGTCCCATCGTGGTTATTACAGTGCTCTCCACAGTTTTGTTTCAGCTTTCAACAAACAGGTTCCAAACTTGGTGGAAGGGGAGAGCAGTGAAACCAGCGCAGAACCAGAGTGGGTGCTCCTCAAAGTCATCAAAAGAAAGTGGTCAGGACCAAAGTGGACCGGTCCATACCAAGTCGTGGAAAGAACATCACATGCAGTCAGGCTTAAAGGCAAAGGCGACACCCGGTATCATTGGAGTCAGTCCGCAGCTGCAGAGGCGCCACAACGCTCTTTGGCCCAGGTCCAGGAGGACCTGAGGAACACACAAGGAGAGGGAAATGCAACTTCCCCACCTACCATCCCACTAGGGGCAGAATAATCCCCGGGAGGAGGTGAAAGCTCTGAGGCAGTCTACCCTCAGAGCTGAAGAAAGAAGCTAGAAGAATCAACTCAACGCAAGGCAGAGGAAGAGGCGGAGGTGTTGGGAGTTTCCCTCACACCGGGGTGGTTGAGTCCCTCTCCCATTCCAGAAGACATCAGGTAACACAGCGAAAAAAAAAAAAAAAAAAAAAACTTTCTTTGTATTCTCATAACTGTGTACTTTAAACTTGAGGTTTAGTATAAACCAGGACTTCTACTAGCATGTGGGCAGGACAGACAATGGCCAAACCCCATAAGGGTTGGCTAGAAGGTGGTTTACTATTATCTGTTGTCATTGTTACAAGTATATTGTGGTATTTTTGTGATCTTCCATTCCAAACATGTCCAGTCGACCCTCCTAAAAAAATAACAAAACGAGCAGTGGCACCTCCACCACTGGATAAGTGTATACAGCAATACGGCGGGGTGGAATTGAATTATACGCTAGGGGCCACCACCACCTTTCAGGTCGATCTATGTGACATTATAAAATGTGGCAGTAAAAATAATCATGTGCAGTGGCGAGGGTATGATATATACTTATGCTCCTTAGGAAACCCCAATAATAAGTGGTGCCCCTCTTGGGATTTTGTGTGGCACCACACGTCCCCTGTGTATGGTCAGCGATGTCAGGGGTCAGGGTATACAACAGAGGGTAGACTCAAAGCCTGTAATTGGTTTGGTTTATCTAGGGGCTTGTTGGACCACAATGAAGAATCGCTAAACCCAGTGTTGTTATCCATAAAAGCCTTGACTCAGAATCCCTTCCCACCTCTGACAAATCATGGTAGGAACTGTAATCCTAGTGGGAAAAATGCATCTTTCTACCTCCTTCTGGGAGTGGATGTGTCTGGTTCTGATCCCATGGGACTGATTAAAATTAACCTACAACACGATGCTGGTGCCTCTACCTCAGTGCAAGCCTCCAAACCGGAGGAAGAGCAACAGATGACCACACCGCAGGGGAACACGGTAATTAAAATGGATTATTCTACATTAGAACCGTTAGAAATTATTCAAACGGCGACGGGATACACAGATGACAATCTCTGTGTCATGATTTGGGTTTTGTTTTTGTTTATGTTTATCATTTGATCAGCTAGTCTTGTCTTCCACCTCAGGTTTTGTTTCTGTTCTGTCTGGTTTTAGATTCTTCAGCTTCTGTACTGTTTTAATTTATCCGGTCTTTGTATTTAGTTCTGATCTCCCTTCGGTGCTCTGTGTAGTCTTAGTTTATCTTCTATCTTAGGTTCGTTCTTCATGGTTATTTATGTTCTTGGGTTGGTCTAGTGTCTGTTCCTTTCCACGTGTTTTCTGTCAGCTTGTTTCCTCCTGCAGCCTCTTTCCCCCCTCTGATTACATCCACCTGTTTATGGTTAATTGGCTCACTCTCTCTCCTTTGTTCTCCTGCCTTTTTAAGCCTCCCTCCTCTGCCACTTCCCTGCCAGTTCATTGTCAAATCAAATCATGTCAGTTGTGTCTTTCCTTGTCAAGTCTCCGGTGAGTTTAAGTTCCACATTTTTTCCTGTACTGTCTACTTCTGGATCATTTAAGTTTGTCACCTCCCGGTATGAGTTTTATGGACTGCCATTGTTTGTATCATTTTTGGATTAAGATTTTTGACCTTTGTTTTGCCTTAATCTAGTCATTAAATCCTGCTTGATCTCAAAACCTCTTTGTCTGGTCGAATTCTGGGTCTTCCTGTCTCTGAGCTTCATGACAGAATGAACTGGCCACACCAGACCCTTTCCCAGACAACCCAGTAGAGGTTTTTTTTTTTTTTGTCTCTCTCCCCTTTTTCTTTTTGTTTCCCCCTCACCATGAACCCGACACCGAGTTTGCTGTCTGGACTCAAAATTATGATGGACACTTGGGCTTTGTTTGGGACAGAGGAGGATGTCAGGTGCTTACCGGAGGTCGTCTTGGGAGCCTCATTTAAGGGATCACGGCTGGCATTCTGCCCTCCCGGTGTCGGTCCCAGACGCAACCACCTCTGCAGCAGTACAGCCCCGCAGCAGCCCCGCCGCCAGAAACGCAGGCGAGCAGCTGGTCCGCCTCTCCCCAAGTCTCCAGAGGGGGCCCTGGAGGGTCCGCCTCTCCCCAAGTCTCCAGAGGGGGCCCTGGAGGGTCCGCCTCTCCCCAAGTCTCCAGAGGGGGCCCTGGAGGGTCCGCCTCTCCCCAAGTCTCCAGAGGGGGCCCTGGAGGGTCCGCCTCTCCCCAAGTCTCCTGAGGGGGCCCTGGAGGGTCCGCCTCTCCCCAAGTCTCCAGAGGAGACCCAGGGGTGTCCGCTGCCAGCGGCCGCCGAGCAGATCCAGGGGGGTCCCTCGCCAGCGGGCGTCGTGGAGATCCGGGAGGACCCGCCTCCGCTCAAGCCCCGAGAGGGGGTCCGGGAGGACCCGCCTCCGCTCAAGCCCCGAGAGGGGGTCCGGGAGGACCCGCCTCCGCTCAAGCCCCGAGAGGGGGTCCGGGAGGACCCGCCTCCGCTCAAGCCCCGAGAGGGGGTCCGGGAGGACCCGCCTCCGCTCAAGCCCCGAGAGGGGGCCCGGAAGGACCCGCCTCCGCTCAAGCCCCGAGAGGGGGTCCGGGAGGACCAGCCCTCAATCTCAACTCCAGTGTCGGCTCCCCACAGCTCCAAAGCAGAGCCTCCAGTGCCTGCTCCCCTCAGCTTTAAAGCCCAGCCTCCAGTGCCTGCTCCCCTCAGCTTTAAAGCCCAGCCTCCAGTGCCGGCTGCCCGCAGCTTTAAAGCCCAGCCTCCAGTGCCGGCTGCCCGCAGCTTTAAAGTCCAGCCTCCAGTGCCGGCTGCCCGCAGCTTTAAAGCCCAGCCTCCAGTGCCGGCTGCCCGCAGCTTTAAAGCCCAGCCTCCAGTGCCGGCTGCCCGCAGCTTTAAAGCCCAGCCTCCAGTGCCGGCTGCCCGCAGCTTTAAAGCCCAGCCTCCAGTGCCGGCTGCCCGCAGCTTTAAAAGACTGTCTCCAGTGCCTGCTCCTCGTAGCTTAAACGCACTGTCTCCAGTGCCTGCTCCTCGTAGCTTTAACGCACTGTCTCCAGTGCCAGCTCCTCGTAGCTTTAACGCACTGTCTCCAGTGCCAGCTCCTCGTAGCTTTAACGCACTGTCTCCAGTGCCAGCTCCTCGTAGCTTTAACGCACTGTCTCCAGTGCCAGCTCCTCGTAGCTTTAACGCACTGTCTCCAGTGCCAGCTCCTCGTAGCTTTAACGCACTGTCTCCAGTGCCAGCTCCTCGTAGCTTTAACGCACTGTCTCCAGTGCCAGCTCCTCGTAGCTTTAACGCACTGTCTCCAGTGCCAGCTCCTCGTAGCTTTAACGCACTGTCTCCAGTGCCAGCTCCTCGTAGCTTTAACGCACTGTCTCCAGTGCCAGCTCCTCGTAGCTTTAACGCACTGTCTCCAGTGCCAGCTCCTTGCAGCTTTAAAGCACTCCTGCCCGAAGCCTGTAGCGAGGCCCTGCCCGAAGCCTGTAGCGAGGCCCTGCCCGAAGCCTGTAGCGAGGCCCTGCCCGAAGCCTGTAGCGAGGCCCTGCCCGAAGCCTGTAGCCAGGCCCAGCCCGAAGCCTGTAGCCAGGCCCAGCCCGAAGCCTGTAGCCAGGCCCAGCCCGAAGCCTGTAGCCAGGCCCAGCCCGAAGCCTGTAGCCAGGCCCAGCCCGAAGCCTGTAGCCAGGCCCAGCCCGAAGCCTGTAGCCAGGCCCAGCCCGAAGCCTGTAGCCAGGCCCAGCCCGAAGCCTGTAGCCAGGCCCAGCCCGAAGCCTGTAGCCAGGCCCAGCCCGAAGCCTGTAGCCAGGCGCCCCCTTTAGTCGCCTGTAGCCAGGCGCCCCCTTTAGTCGCCTGTAGCCAGGCGCCCCCTTTAGTCGCCTGTAGCCAGGCGCCCCCTTTAGTCGCCTGTAGCCAGGCGCCCCCTTTAGTCGCCTGTAGCCAGGCGCCCCCTTTAGTAGTCTGTAGTCAGGCTCTGTCAGTAGCAGCCTGTAGCCAGGCTCTCTCCTTAGTCGCCTGTAGCCAGGCGCCCCCTTCAGCCTGTAGTTCGGCGCCTCCTGTAGCCTTTAGTCCGGCGCCAGTTTTTGTTCTCTCTCTCTCCAGGCGTTGGCCTCCGAGGCTCTCGTTCCTCCGTCCGGGACGCCCGCCGGAGAACCTGACACGCCGGGGCCGTCGTCCGGGACGCCCGCCGGACCTTCTGACACGCCGGGGCCGTCGTCCGGGACGCCCGCCGGACCTTCTGACTCATCGGGGCCGTCGTCCGGGACGACCGCCGGACCTTCTGACTCATCGGGGCCGTCGCCCGGGACGACCGCCGGACCTTCTGACTCATCGGGGTTATCCTTCAGGATGCCCATCAGACTCTTGTTTGTTTGTTTTTTCGACTTTCACCCGGCTTGGGTTGTTTTTATTTTGACTTTGGCCCTCCGTCCTGTAACCCCCTCCACCCACCCGGTCTAGTCTGTTTTGATTTTTTTTATTTAAGGGCGTCTGGAATCCGCCCTTGAGGGAGGGGCTCTGTCATGATTTGGGTTTTGTTTTTGTTTATGTTTATCATTTGATCAGCTAGTCTTGTCTTCCACCTCAGGTTTTGTTTCTGTTCTGTCTGGTTTTAGATTCTTCAGCTTCTGTACTGTTTTAATTTATCCGGTCTTTGTATTTAGTTCTGATCTCCCTTCGGTGCTCTGTGTAGTCTTAGTTTATCTTCTATCTTAGGTTCGTTCTTCATGGTTATTTATGTTCTTGGGTTGGTCTAGTGTCTGTTCCTTTCCACGTGTTTTCTGTCAGCTTGTTTCCTCCTGCAGCCTCTTTCCCCCCTCTGATTACATCCACCTGTTTATGGTTAATTGGCTCACTCTCTCTCCTTTGTTCTCCTGCCTTTTTAAGCCTCCCTCCTCTGCCACTTCCCTGCCAGTTCATTGTCAAATCAAATCATGTCAGTTGTGTCTTTCCTTGTCAAGTCTCCGGTGAGTTTAAGTTCCACATTTTTTCCTGTACTGTCTACTTCTGGATCATTTAAGTTTGTCACCTCCCGGTATGAGTTTTATGGACTGCCATTGTTTGTATCATTTTTGGATTAAGATTTTTGACCTTTGTTTTGCCTTAATCTAGTCATTAAATCCTGCTTGATCTCAAAACCTCTTTGTCTGGTCGAATTCTGGGTCTTCCTGTCTCTGAGCTTCATGACACTCTGGCTAAATTGGATGGCAGAAACAGCTAGAGAACAAAGTAAAGGGGACTGTGTGGCATGTGCTACAGCACGGCCTCATTTAACCACTGAACCTGCTCCCCTGCACCCAGAAGATACTTGGGGTTATAACTGTATGCTGGGGCTGACCCAACAGGCCAATCCGCCTAACTGTACCACGCTAGCCAGCATATTTCCACCTATCCCAAACAACACACGAACTGGTTCTTTTACCCCCAGAAACGCTAATGGTACCTACACTTGTTTCAATTTCACAAATTCAAAGCCTGAAGTTAATGTAGGGGAAATCCCGGCAGATTGGTGTACTGACACCCTGCCAGGAAAAAGAATAGGAGCATGGGCTAGATCTGGATTGTACTATTATTGCGGTGACCATAGGCTCCTAACAAACATACCCAAAAGAACGGTAGGAGTTTGTGCAATGGTGAGACTAAGGGCCCCTTTAATATTGCTGGGACCAAACATCACTGCAGCACGCACACCCCATGACAAATCTATTCAGTTAACTCGTAAAAGGAGGAGACACATCATGAAGAAAAGTACTTCTAATTTCAATCTGGTGGAAGGTTCCCCCACCTACATGGATGCCATAGGCGTCCCCCGAGGGGTCCCCGATGAATATAAATTAGTAGACCAAGTAGCAACGGGGTTCGAAAACCTACCCTTGATAGCGGCCATTTTTCCAATAACTCCCAACAAAAACGTAGATCGTATCAATTACATTCATTACAACGTGCTCAGATTGGCAAACCTCACCAGGGATGCAGTAGAAGGTCTGGCTGAGCAGTTAGGACCAACATCCCTGATGGCGGTACAAAATCGCATGGCTTTGGATATGTTACTAGCTGAAAAAGGGGGTGTTTCTGCTATGTTTGGAGACATGTGTTGTACATTTATTCCCAACAACACAGCGCCTGATGGATCAGTAACAAGAGCATTAGAAGGATTGCGTATGCTCTCAGAAACCCTGCACGAGCATTCAGGAATATCTAATCCATTTGATGAGTGGATGACTGGTATGTTTGGCAAGTGGAAAGGTCTGATTATGTCCCTTTTTATTTCTCTTGCAGTATTTGTAGCAATATTGATTACATGTGGTTGTTGTTTAATTCCATGCATCCGCTCACTGACAGTCCGCCTCATCTCCTCCACCATTGAGAAACAGGACCCCAGAGTAATGATGCCTTTGTTAGCAACAGCACCTGAGGAGGAGAACGAGGACACTGGGTTTGAGCTGATGCATGTATAAGATTTAAATTGAAGTATTACTGTTTTAGGAAAATGCGTGTTTTTTCTTTTACTGCTTATTGCCGTTACAAGACAAATAAGTATTTACAAAATGTGTCATAACAAAACCAGCAAATTCAGGGTTTTCTACTGCAATAGTTTATGGGTGAACTCTTAAAAGAGTTCAAAAGAGGGGATTGTGGAATGTATTAACTTTGATCCGTTTCTTACACTTTTATGAAGGTTTAACATGTGTTTATATGCTTTAATATGCTTTTAAGATAGCTGGCAGAAAGCTTCAAAACCGGGCCTGTTGGTAAAAGAATTTGGAATTCTTGGAATTTGCAAGACGGGTTTCTATCTTGCAAAACCTATTGTTTAGCTCAAGGTTCTGGGTTGTGATCAGCGGCTTGCAGGTGATGACCGGAAGAACTAGTACAGTGGGCAGCCATAGAAGCAACCCCATATAGGGTAGAAGTATTGTTAAGGTGTTGAACTGATTGGGCAACAGTGTGTGTCATTCGCTCATGTAACGGTGTGTCATTCGCTCATGTAACTCTGTGAGACCCTCCCCTTTGAAGTTAATAAAAAGAGCCTGCACAAGGAAGAAGACAGAGTTGTTGCTCGCAGGTGTTGGGCTGGTGCAACTTCTCTCCTTTTGCAAAGGTAAAACTTCAATTCTGTTTCCTTGGCTAAGTTTTTGTTGCACTCTTAAGTCCTGCACATGACTCAACGGACCCGGGGAAGCAAGCGGCATCAACACTGGCAATCAACACAAGCAGTCACCTTATTGGTCTTACTGCCTTTAAGCTATCTTTTTGCAAAGGCTGTGTTGTGTGCTCCCCTAGTTCCCTAGGTTGTAGATTCCATTAAATTAATTTATTTTTATGTATATAGCGCCAATTCACAACGCATGTCTTCTCAAGGCACTTTACAAAGTCAAATTCAATAAATAATCCAGACAGATTGGTCAAAAAGTTTCCTATCTAAGGAATCCCAGCAGATTGCATAAAGTCTTGACAAGCAGCATTCACTCCTCATGAAAGAGCGTAGAGCTGCAGTGGACAGTCTTCTGCAATGACAGTCTTTGCAGCAATCCCTCATACCGAGCATGCATGAGATACAGTGGAAAGGAAAAGTGCCCTTGAACACGGAGGAAAACCTCCAACAGAACCAGGCTCAGTGTGAACGGTCATCTGCCTCGACCGACTGGAGGTTAGAGAAGACATTTTGCAGACTTCCTGATAGTAAAGAATTACAGTAGTCCAGGCTTGAAGTAACAAATGCATGGACTTGTTTTTCAGCATCACTCCTGGATAAAATATTTCTAATTTTGGCAATATTCCGGAGGTGAAAAAAGGAAACCATTACATGACAACTTTTTCATGATCTTGGGCTTTAAAGTGTTTCCTCCTCCTTACCGGTTTACTTTCATACTTTTCTTCATAAAGGATCCCCATCAAAAGTAGGAGAACTTTTCTGTGTTGACAATACCACACAACCTTTAAATATATCAATCAATCAATCAATCAATCAATCAATCAAATTTTATTTGTCAATTACAATTTGCATTGCAATCGAAAAGTCAGTTCCAGTATCAGTTTTTATGAGTATCAGTTATGCGTGTGTGTATGGGCGAAAGTGTTTTTCTCCATGAACACTCTCCAGAGGCCATTGTCCTTGATGTTATCAGCCGGCCCACAGTTCAGAGAAGCATCCTCAGGTGTCAGCGGGGGAGGGGGGTAGCCGGGGGCTTTTCTGGGCACTCCGTCATAACAATCCAGGAGAAGATAGGGAGGGAATCCAAATATGTTATTTGTTATGAGACAAGCTGCACTGCCTTTCCTGTCAGCTTTTAAGTCTTTTGCTGGCTCCACATAAATCCAATTTTCCAAATTATTGGGCTTTTTCGCGCTTCACTCCCAGATTTTATCCCATCTCCCCTTGAGTTCAACCCCAAAAGTCTGTCTGCGTTCCAGCGCAGCCAGCTTTTCGGCTTGGCTCCATTCACCTGCCAGGTTTGTCCGTTCACAGCCAGAGTGAGCGCGTCATGCAGCCGGCAGCCTGATCAAGGCCAAATGGCTCCGACATCCGCTGTATTTGCCGATACTTCAAAAATCCACAAAAACCAATAAGTAGAGATCCCAGTATCCTTAATCCAATGTGAAAATTTCAAACGTCCAGGAATGACAAGGTCGAAAGACACACCGTTTTCCTCCAGGAATTTAGGGTGTATCTCACAAAATAAGTCAAATCAGGACCGGACGGGTCCCCCTTCCGTTGCCTACCCGTCCAAAAAAATGTATCAATAGTATTGAGAGACCAGCTTACCAGATCCATGTTTTTCAGAGTTCGGTTGATATGAAGAAAGTGCTCAGAAGAGAAGACATAGCAAAGCAAAGCAGGATAGGGGGGGGGGGGAGTAAAAGCTGCAGAAAGAGAAAGACACGACCGACCTCGGAGAGAGACAGAGAGGTCGTGATTTTCTGATAGCTGATATACAGCTATCAGAAAATGTCTTTTTTTGTGTGTCAGAAATAGTCAGTTTTCTGAGTACAGCAGTGTGGTGTTTTGTAGTGCAGTGAAAGTAGTGTTCTGCTGCCCCAGACGTCACATCATCCTCCACGTTTTGAAGTGCATTTCTATTTTAGACAGGCTCATCAATGTTTGGACCAAGTTGCACAGCTTCCAAATAATTCAATTCAATTCAATTCAATTTTATTTATATAGCGCCAAATCATGAAACATGTCATCTCAAGGCACTTTACAAAATCAAGTTCAATCATATTATACAGATTGGGTCAGATTATACAGATTGGTCAAAATGTCCTATATAAGGAAACCAGTTGATTGCATCAAAGTCCCGACAAGCATAAATAATTACTCCAAATACTGTACAGCAGTGCATCCTGCTCCAGGTCGGTCGGACAGCTGTGTCCCCTCTTGCCTCGTTGACCTTTCTAATAGCTGGTGAAATATATTCCGTATATTGTTACACCAGGTCATCACCTTTCTCCGCTGGAATTAGCGGGTCAGTTGATGCCAAAAGTGCACAGTGGGCAGACTGACCTAAGGAGGAAGGAACAATCTAAGACTTTCCTCTGACGCTCAAGAGGTCGACATAAGTGTTGTGGCGATCCATTCTAACAGAGGCTGCTTCCTCATTAGTTTCACAGCAGAATGGGGCTAAGGGGAGTCTGTAGCCTGCAGCCTAGAGACACAGATGATATTCACCGTCTTTAATTTAACACGGAATTATAAAATCAGAGGGTCGGGTTTAAAGAGGAGTATTAATGAGTCAACTATTCATGCTCAGGTGGCTGGCCACTGCCCCCGGCTATACTTAAAAAACTGGTTCACTGACTTCTACATGTGATGGCGGCTACCATAATGAATAATTTCTCACTGCATATCAGTTGCTTGCGCTCTGCACTCCTTTCTGTCCAGCTGAATGTTGGCAGATGAAATCTCTGCCGTGCGCTGTGGGACACAGCAAGCCTCTCAGGTGTCTGCTTTAAGTTCGTTCAGCCTTTTTCCTGCTCTCTGAAGAGGACAGAGGGCTTCTCTTTCCCTCGCTTGTGCTGAGTCTGTGCTGATTTGGAAACAGAGGGAAATCACTTTTTAAAACTGTCCGCCGGCACCCCAGAAGGTGCACAAGTTTTATTTTTTTCCCCTTAATCTGCAACCGCCCCGCTGCACACTTACCCCCAGACACAGTTGTTTATTGGCCCCGTGTGATCAGCTGCAAGAGGGTGCCCTCATTCTGCCCTGTATGATGTTGCATACATGACAACTATTGTCAGCATCAGACATTTGCGTGGCTGTTGATCGGGGAGTCACACAAACCCAATATGATGCAGGAGCTGTAGGCTTAAGCTTGTGGGAAAAAGAGGGACTCTGTGAGGCATGTCTGAACTAATGGATGAAACAAACGGTTCATTACGGAGGGCGGATATTTAACAGAAGATACCGCCAAAAGAAAGGATAAACCAAAGGGTTTCGATCTAAAATATGTTATTTTATTTTCACAGTAAAAAATGTGCACAGGACAAGAGGTTTTCTAATGATACATCCTGTTCAGTCCTTCAGTGTAGTTTACCTACGGTACAGTACAGGTTAAACGATGTATTTGAAAAGCAACTAATAATTAATCTGATCTAAGTAGAGCTGTACAGAGAACTGTTGAGGGGAATCCCCTGATTTTTACCATAATCATCCCTAACTTGTTCCCCACCGGTCAGAAGCTAAAAAAAACACAGACTTTTCCCAATCAGTGTAGGTAACGCTGTCAGGGCTTACATGTATCCACCTGATGTAGCTACTTCCACTCTTCACTGTAGAAGTTGTTGCCAATGCAACGGCGTTGCGTTCCTCTGTTAGGGAAGTTTAATATTTTAAGTATAAGTATGGTGTGAAGTAAAAGGAAACCAAGACGAATGAGATTAAAGATTAAACTTTTATTATTGTACTTTCTATATGAAGGTTACTCTGTTTTATCCTTTTGGGCTCTCAACCTTTCTCATGGACCACGCATGATGTGGAAATGGTAAGGATCTACATTCTCTAGGGCATACACACGCAGGCCACTAGTTGTTATTGCTAGTTGTGCTTATCACACTAATTTCAACACAAGATGTTGAAGACAGTTTAACATGCCTTTGTTTCTTTTTTAAAAAGTGAAATTATGTTTTTGCTCTTTATTTCAGGCAGCTGATGCCGACTTCGCTCCCAGTTTAAACAATTACTAAAATCTCATGGCAGGAAGGCTAGAAGAAATATGTTCAGTGCTGCCCATATAGTTTCTTGTATTATACTTCTTACAGAGAGTTTATATATCATATCAATTAAATATTATATATCATACATCAATTAAAATGATTATCAGCAAGTCAAAGCCTTGAATGTGAAATCAGAAATTGGCCACAAAATTGACATTCATTCAACACTACAGCTTAGTTTTAAATATGTGAGCAGTCTCAAATGATGAATAACTGGGGGGAAACCGGTACTCAAAAGCAAAGAAACTTTAACTTAAATTGCAAATTTAAAACACATAATGCATCCACCTATCATCTATACCCACCTGTCTATGCAGGGTTGTTGGGGTGCCGGTGCTTAACCTGGGGCGAGAGGCGAGGGACACCCGGGGCTGGTCTCCAGACCATCACTCACTTATCTTTTGTGCAATTAAGACAAAGCAAATACCTTAATGTGTATGTTTTTGGACTCTGGGAGGGAGTCTGAGTGCCCAGAGAGAACCCATGCACACATGGGAGGACATGAAAACTCCATGAAGAAAGAGAATTCCATGATTCAAATCGGCCTCCTTGCAAAAGTGCTTTCATCTGTGCCACTGCGCAAGCCAAATATGCATCACAGTTTTATACAAATAAATGTATATAGTGAAAATCCATGCTATTTGGAAGACATGGCAAAACAAAAGAGATAAACCTGCTTGAAAACAACTTCTCTTTAGTTTGATGGACTCTGAATCTACTGAACCTTCCTCTGATCTGTCTGCAGTAGCTCCTGATTACTGTCCTCGGGTGGTGGTGCCTCTTTTGAGTTCTCTCATCCTCCAATCAGTACATAATCATCCATGGATAGCAGCTCAACATGAAGTGGCTAAAGAAAAATAAACGAAAAACAAATCTTTGGAAATCTTTTATGAGATTAGATTTTTTATTAGAAAACCAAAGATTTAGGAAATCTTTGCTTTTACACTAAGCCTTCCTGTTACTGCTAAAACTTGTTTGTTGTTGTTTCTCCTCTGCAGAATTCTGCAGTTTCTTCTCATCTAATATTTCTGTAACAATTTGAGATCAGTTCCAGTCGTGTAAAAGTTTGCATAACAGCACATTACACATGAACATTTATCTTGAATATTCTCCTTATTAAGACTAAAATGTTTCAGAGGAACGTGATGTTGTGCAGCCACAGACAGGCAGCTGTCTTTTTTAACAAGCTCCATTCATTTGTTTAAATTTTAAAGAATCTAACAAAATATAAAGTACATCTTTTCACATATTTGAAAGGTTCACACAATGATAAGATATGTATATTTTATAAAAAATTTTGGGCTGACATCCTAAATGTCCATGGTAGTACATATGTCCATCATTAATAATATGTCCTCTGGGAACACAGAACATGCTGTCTGGATCAATGGATGACGTGGTGCCAGATATCTAATCCAAGAATAACGGCCCTAATACCAACATTCATTCAGTCCCGTCTCTATGGAGATTATGACTGAAAATGCTCAACCTAAGCGACTCGATGTAATGAATGGTGTGGAGTAGAACCCGGAATTCAGCCAAAACAATGTTTTCCTTTGCTGGATTTTATTGAAGAACAAATGAACAAAAACCAGATCCAAAAGGGAGTAAGGCAGACATCCAAAACACTTGACAGGAACAGAACTGGGCAGAAATAAACAGAAGCAGGTTAACCAAAACAGGATCAAGATGCTGGAGCTCTTACCAAAACAGACAAGGAGGAACAGACGCATGGGCATGAAGTGTGACGAACCGACAAATAACTGAGGAGGGAGTGAGGCTTAAATAGACAGACAAACAGGTGAGCGGAGTGAACCAATTAACTATAGGCAGGTGAAAGCAATAATGACGCTGACAGAAGAAAAAACCTAAGACTGAGCATAACACAAAGCACAGAGCAAAAATAAGAACTAATACAAAGACCGGATAACTTAAAGCAATACACAGACTAAACCGGAACCTAAAACAAGACAGAACCTACAATAGAAATAAACCCAGAGGCAGGAGAGAACTAATTTAACCAAACAATAAACCTAAACCAAAACAGAACATTACACTCGATTTATTATCAAAATGACATGTTAAAGTCATCAGTTAAAATGACACAAATTACAAATGATAAAAAGGAAAAATAAAAAAGGTTTCTGTCCTTTTTCCTGTGTGAACAAAATGTTGCACGCTCTGTATGACCTGGTGAACTTTAAATGAAACACGGTGAAACTGATTGTATGCACACCACTATCTTGTTTTCTCCCATGTGACAAGGTTTAAAAGCAATTTTCATTTCATCTGATCAATGCAGATTAAACTGCAACATGTTTTTGGAAAGTAGAGACAGCAATAATCAGTTGTTAAAACTAAATAAGCCGAACTGGTCTTTATTGGGGCGACAGTGGCGCAGAGGCGAGGGAGTTTGTCCTGCAATTGATGGGTTGCCGGTTTGATCACCTGTTCTGACTGTCTCGGTCCTTGTGTCCTTGGGCAAGACACTTCATCCAAATTGCCTGCTAGCGGTGGTCAGAGGGCCTGGTGGCGCTGATGTATGGCAGCCTCGCCTCTGTCAGTCTGCCCCAGAGCGGCTGTGGCTACTAACATAGCTCACCACCGTCAGGGTGTGAATGTGTGGGTGAATGACTGTAGTGTGAAGCGCTTTGGGGTCGTCAGACTAGTTAAAGTGCTCTACAAGTACAATCCATTTACCATTTCATTTCATGTCATGAAGGAAATTCAATCCATCATGTCTTATCAAAGTAAAACAACATCTTTTCACAACAATTTTTTTCACATTTCTATACATCAACACTTAAAGGAAAAAAAGCAGGGATTTTTGCATGACAACACCATGAATTAACAAGTAACAACTCTTTTTGTTTTACTGGGTGGGTGTCTATGTATTTTAAACTCTTATTTTTCAACAATTAACATCAGTTATTAAAAGTGATTTCTAATGGCCTGATGGTCAGATTAACATGTGGGCGTTCACCCATACAGAATTATTTTTCTTCCTGAATCTGTTGAATCCAGTGCTTTCCCACAGTCACTTTGGCCTCTGCTGGAGCATGTTTTGGGTTTTTCTGCTGCCGACTTTCCTCCCAGATGAGTGGCTCTCAAAACACTGGCCCCCTGGATTATTAATATTTATCATTCACACATCCTGCCGTGAATTATTCTCCAGAATAGGATGAGAATTTGTCAATAGCTGTAAATGAAAAAAAAAGAGATCTTGTTTATTTATAAAAACAGGGGCGCCTCTTTTGGGGACAACATTTGTGCCTCACATGCCCCCGGCATGACCTTCGATTATGTCAGGAACGACATAGTAAGCAGGCAGACCTTGTGTCATTTGGTGGGGCTGCAGAATGTGTGACTTTGCTGACGGTGATGTAAAGCAGGTCACGTAGACAGACCCGAGGCATCCCGAGCAGCTCATTTCATCCCATTTTCACCACAAATGGAATTTTTAAGTAGATGTGTAAGTACCAACACAACAAGGAGCGTTTGTGTTTATCCACTACGGTTAATAGCCTTGATCTGTTCCCTCAGCAGGACGGCTGCCAGCCTGCCCTCCAGGTTCTAGTTTCCCATGTAGTTTCTTTATGAAACAAATAAGAGCGCCCGGCATCTAATTGGAATTCGGTTGATCATTTGCTGGCTTGTGCACTGCACAGAGAGATACCCCTCCACTGAGAGTAGTCAGAGCCAGAAAGCATTTCTGCGGTCTGTAACCATCTTATGAAACATTGCAAATGAGGATTGCTTGTTCACTTCCTAATTTTACGGTACAACTCTTCTTACGTTTAAGGCTTTTTGATGCTTAAGCGATGGCACTTTTTGTGTGCTATTGTGCAAAAAAGAGTGATTTCCATCCGATATTTAAATAAAACAGTTAGCTTTATGGTCAATATTTAAAAATGTATTTAATTTGTAGTCATCTCTCTATTTAGACTACCATATTTAACTTGACTAACCAGATCTTGTTGGCATTCTTTTCCTGTTTGCTACGATTGGAATACACATTGACATTTTGTACACTTTCTAAATTACGCTGCTCATTTCATTAACCTGAGTATGCTGCTTCTAATTACTACAATTTTTTTTCTTGTGTTGTAAATTTGCCCTTACTTTACAGTCTCTTTTTCTTATGTTTTGTTTTTACACTTTTACCTTTGTGTGAATATGCTTCCATTTGCCTTTTATTGCGGCTCATCCACCTAAATTTGCCCACTGAGAGACAATAAAGGATATTTTTATTCTGTTCTGATGTTATACCACCAACATGTGATTCAGAAAGCCTAATCATTATCCAGAAAATATCTTACAGATAAATTAGCTTTTACCCCATGTCACTATGACTTGAACTTCTTCAAATTAGTCTCAGATCTTATGACATTTGAAAACACGGTGAATTTCAATGTCTTGAAGGTCCAAGCATTGGGTTTATGTTTAGCTTGACTGGTACATACACAATTTCCAAACAAAGCACTATTTCAACTAGAGTGAATTATCCCTGCATTTATTTCAAGAACCTTACCTTTAGTAAATGATGTTCTTGGTATCTTTATTTGATATAACTCTAGATTAGTTTGTCCCTGATCTTGAAGCTAGCGGCTAGTTCGACGGGGCCAAGACCAATAGTGTCATACTGCTGGTCTGGGTGCAGGCCTGGTGTCTCTCTCTCTCTCTCCTCTGCAGGGTGTGACGGGCAGGTGTTTTACATCTCGGCATATTAGGTGCCTACTTAAGGAGCTGAGACCTGGAGGAGGGCGTCAGTTCTTTCTTGCTACAAGCGTGGTACATGACCAACCTACTTCTATCCCGTGATTTTTCCGAATCAGCTCTAATCCTAAATTTTGTCTCTTCCTTCCTAGTTCCCACCATTCAAGCCAAACGAACCCCCAAGTCTGGACCCTCCTCGACATTCGGATCTCTCCGATCACCAGCCAGCCTCTGCTCTCCTCCTGGAGCTCGCCTGCCTGTCCACCCTCCAACACTCCAGCACCAGAGAGATAGTCTCAGCATGCACCTGGACCCAGGACACCACCCTCCCAAAGCCTAAGACAAACCTCAAACCCCGTGAGTGCAGCAATCTCCACCTTTCCATCTTCTTCAACCAACTATTTACCACTACCCAAATCTTTCCCAGCAGAAACCCTGGACGATCCGGCCCGGCACCATTTCCAGAACTCTATTCAATAAACCTTTTTCCTTAACCAAACTCACTGTCTCCGTGGTTGCCCATATTCAGAGTCGTTCTTCTCCAAACATGACAAATAGAGACTTCCTAATTTCTAATTTTGTTCATGTGCGAGCGGGATTAACATTTGAGTTAACTTGTCCGAGGTTCTTAGCTTTATTTTAGGCATTTTTAATAGATTTATGGTCTTAATACGAAAATACAATTTTAATTGATGGCAGTTTTAAGACTGGACTTGATATATTACCCAAGGCACGGAACATAAATCGAGAAATTACCTTCCCCAAATGACTTTCTAATAAGTCATCTTCTTTGCACTGGTCTCACAAGCACCAGCAAGCTATCAAAAGTACTGCCTTCAAGGCGATGTTGTATGGATATGGGACAAGGTGGCCTGCAATCTCCAAGAGCTAAACTAATCCACTGAAAGTTTGTTTCTGATAAATATAGAATTAAAATCTGAAGTATATAGAAAAAAACAGAGATGGATTGTGAATGTTCAAAGGGAAACTAAATGGATTGTTAGTTTTTTACTCTACATGCTTTTCTTAAAACGTACATGATGTCAATCATGACAGATATTTTTACCAGGATGTGTAAAATTCTAAATTGGAAGGACACGTTTATTTTATGTCCTCATTCATTCTCAATATAGACCAATTCACGCGTGACGTCACGAGCAACATCCGGGTCACGCTGATAGGCGAAAACAGTACTGTTTTCGCCTACCAGCGTGACAAAACGGTTGATTTACAGCGTACTTTTAGTTAGTTTATTTTTGGAATGTAAACAATGCCTACGACTTGTTGTGTTCCCGGTTGCACACAGAGGCATTCCAAATCGTCGGATGTATGTTTCTTTCGTTTACTGAAGGACGAAGAAAGAAGAAAGAAATGGATAATTTCAATGAAAAGGATGCAGGTTGGGATGGGGATACCTTGGCTTTCACAAAGCACACAGTCGTGTCCTTCTCCAGTATGTTACACAAACATGTCTGAACATGTCCCGATATGAAATAGTTGTAGTGATTTCATGGCTTTCATGCTCTCTCGTGTGTACTGGCCTGGCGTGTAGCTGGCGTGTAGCTGTATATTTTGTTATATTTGTCGCCGTACGGAACACTTGGCCAGCATTTGACAGACTTGCTCCATCCCTTCAGGCTTTTGCTGTATGGATCTGGCAATCTGATACCATCAACCATCAACTTATTCTTATAACGATCTTGTGATATGTTATCTAAAGAACAAAAATACGTCGAGAACTCGTCGTTTCCTTTGTTTTCATCCGCCATTGTGTTCGCCTTTTGCCCACTAGTCAGGTGCGCATGCGCGAAAAACCTGAATCAAAACAATAACAATGAATTGGTCTATAGTAAAAATAAATGCTAAATCATGGTGACCACCGAGTTGGCCACCAAGATAAGATCTCTCATAACAAACATTGTCTCGTTCTCATTGTGTTTGTTTGGTTGCAGGCACGCGGCAAAGCTCTGACCCGGTATCCCAAGCCCACAGGGATCAGACCCATTGTTCCAAAAGGGACGGGAGCATGACGTGAGCTGAACCGGGATACCAGTGGGAGGTGTGGGTCTCTATGGGGGGGCACGATGAGGCCCAGTCACATTACACATACAGTACCCCCTTTTCATTTTTTTCATTTACAACCACAAACTTCAATGTATTCTACCTGGAGTTTACATAATAGACCAACACAATGTTGTGAAAGGAAACCATATATGGTTTTTAAAATTTCACTAATAATGATCTTAAAAGTGTGGTATTTCTATATCACATTAACTCTAGCCAGCTGAGAAAAAAGCATCCCCACATCATGATGGTGCAAGCCCATAGTTTCACGGCAGACTCTGTGACAAACTGCATGTGGTATTTGTTTTGACTTTTCCTCAACAATGGTTTTCTCTTGATGTTTTGTTTCCAAAAAAAGACAGATTTATGGTGTGCACGACTAATTTTGTTTTATTAGATAGCTTGGGTTTACTCAGAGGTAGACTCTATTTGTTAAAGGACAAAAGTTGATTTGAAATCCTTCCTGTTCATGTTCAAATTATTCAGTTGTGGTCTATAACATCAAGCAAACCAGCTCATGTCTCATTCACCTGTAAGTAAACTTGTTCTTTTTCTCTTCTTCTCCTGCAAACATGGTATTTCTGCAGAGGGGTGTGCTGAATATTGCCAGCAATGGTGAAACATGACGTGTGTTCACTGGGACAAAGGGTGTTGTGGGCAAGACGAGACATGGAGGCATTCGATTGGTTTATTCCATTTGGACCGAATGGTAGGATTTGTCGGAGTTTTTACTCTCACAAAGGTCTGATTTTTTTCGTTCCTTTTTCTGAATACGTAATGTATTGACACAAAAACTTTTTTCTGAACAGGATTACCAACTATACCTTTAAAGGCCGAAAAAGGGGATTTTGCATGTTATGTCCCCTTTAATTTGAGGATTTCTGATGGCAGTTGGTTGCAATGCATTATATTTTGGATATCATAGTAAAGGGGTGAATACAAATGAAAACGTTTCAGATTTCTATTTGTAAAATGTTCATGGGATATTAATACAAGGCCCTGTACCCTACCAAAAACTTGAATCATTGCCTAATAATCTTAAAGTCCATTATTATTGAATTTATTACAGCACTCTTAAGAATCAGCACTGAGTAAACTAAATTACAGAATTTACATCTTAAAAACGTGAAGGCCACAACTTTCTCATGACGATAGCTGTACTTGTAGGCTTAATGCTTGTCGACATAACTTGAAATTCCAGATGTCCCAGTGTACATTGTTTGTTGTGAGATGTCTGTGCACAAGGCCACAACTTTCTCATGTCAAGCATCTTCTTCCCACCACCAGTAGTGCATATAGAGCCTTAGCTTTCTTCGCACCTTCAAACTTAAACCTCCAAATGCCCCGAAGACATGCAACATCCATACTGCTGGGTAAGCACAAACTATGCACAGAGTGAACAAAACAGCAGAACAGAAAGATCTCCCAGGAATGTGCACACAGAATGACTGCTGTTTGTTGGCAACATAATACACATAGTTC
The DNA here is from genome assembly GCA_037039145.1 of Fundulus diaphanus. Taxonomy (NCBI): domain Eukaryota; kingdom Metazoa; phylum Chordata; class Actinopteri; order Cyprinodontiformes; family Fundulidae; genus Fundulus; species Fundulus diaphanus. The sequence goes on along the minus strand of CM073136.1, from coordinate 15,149,984 downwards.
CTGTAAGGTCTTCAAGTTAGACTTAGAAGATAGGACGTTTGCATATATTCATTGTAGGCAATGTTTACATTGATGGGGGGGTTCAGTTATGCTTTTGTACTATGAATGAAGAAATGAGTGATTTTCAAAACCAAGGATTGGGTGCACCAGTTTGAATTCATTGTGTATTGTCTCATATTCAAACATCTCCATTAATATTTGGATAAATGTTCCTTTGCAGGTTTAGCATTGTTGCATAATTTGTAGCCGAACCACTCTTTTTTTTGTGGAATTGTTAGAGCTAATTAAAATTGCTTCATAAACTGACATGGAAAAAGGTCAAATGACACCCAGATGTGTCCAAGCTTAAATAATTTAACCTAAATTATCACCATCAGAGAGAGCTGAGCCAAAAGGCAAAGCTCTCGATTTACCGGTCGATCTACGTTCCTACCCTCATCTATGGTCATGAGCTTTGGGTCATGACCGAAAGAACGAGATCCTGGATACAAACGGCTGAAAGGAGTTTTCTCCGTAGTGTGTCTGGGCTCTCCCTTAGAGATAGGGTGTGGAGCTCAGTCATCCGGGGAGGACTCAGAGTAGAGCCGCTGCTTCTTCACGTCGAGAGGAGCCAGTTGAGGTGGCTCGGGCATCTGGTAAGGATGCCTCCTGGACACCTCCCTGGTGAGGTGTTCCGGGCACGTCCCACCGGGAGGAGACCCAGAGGAAGACCCAGGACACGCTGGAGGGACTATGTCTCTCGGCTGGCCTGGGAACGCCTTGGGATTCCCCCGAAGGAGTTGGCCCAAGTGGCTGGGGAGAGGGACGTCTGGGCCTCCCTACTGAAGCTGCTACCCCCGCGACCCGACCCCGGATAGGCGGAAGAAGATGGGCCTTGACTTTGACATATGTGTCTTAGAGGAAAGACACGATAACTGTAAACTTCTGTGACTAATTTTTGTTTTCAAGTCATTGCTTATGATTGTGTTAAGATCCAGGGGTAAACTGTCCGTGCCTTAAGGTATCCAGAGACAATCTAAAGTGAAAAAATAAAAAATAGAACCAATAGAAGGAAAATTATATTTTATGAAACCATTTGTTTAAAAAAATAGTAATATAATGATGTGATATAATGATGTGAAATGAGTGTGATCCAGACTTATGTATTAGGAGCTCTGCGCCTCACAGTGAGTTTGTATCAGAGAAAAAAATAAAACCAGTCGGAAAATCTTTGTCTGCAGTCACCAGGCAGAGCTTGTCTAACTGGAGGTATTCAGCCTGCTAGGCTGAATGTTCTTATACTTATACTGAGTACCAGAATCACTTCTGATTGACATTTTTATCAGCCAACCATATTTTGATTCTCAGTCTTTGGGCATTTTCTTCACCGGTCAGAGGTATTCTTGCTGGCCTGATGATGATGACTCTCTTTGTAGATGGAGCTGCCACTCCTGATAGTTGTTCCAGAACACTAAAATTGCCACCAGGATGATACCAACTCACTGCATATTTTTTCCCCCTTTCAAGATGATTAAACGACAAAATTATGTGTTGTTAAAAGGTTAAAGATGTATATACTGTAATGTTCTGTTCTGGTTCTTGTTGATATTTTGGTTAAGTTAGCTTTCTTGCTTTAAGGGTTAGTTCTGTTTCTATTTTTTTATTGTGTTGGAGTCATGTTTAGCTTGTTTACTGTTTTAGTTATCTGGTCTTTATTAGTTTTTATTAAAGCTTGTGTTTCTCTCAGTCACTTCCCCTTCTTTGATCACTTTCACCTGTCCTAGTTAATTAGAGCCACTTGGTTTCACCTGTCCTCCTGCCTATTTAAACCCTCCTCAGTTTTCTGTTTGTTGCCGGAACTTCACACATGTCTCATTGCTCATGCCTCCTGTTTCCCTGCGGTAAGAACCATCCAGCATTCTGTATTTTGCCTGATTACCTGATCCTATTCTGTTTCTCTGTTTTTGAGTCTGCCTGCACCCTGTTTACATTTTTGGTTTTTTGCTTGGATGACTGCTTTGAACTCGACTCTGGACTATTTTTCTGTACACCTGCCTGATCCATCCTCATCGGCTCTTCAATAAATCATGTCAAGCATTACTTAAGTGTCTGACTGAATACCGGGTTTATCTCCACTCTAGTTCTATACAGTAAATTCCGGCCAAAATAAATCATGAACCCGTCAAAGACACTTTTTTTTTTTCGCTCTGGAAGAGCAATGCTTTGTGAGCCCGGTTTTTCGCCCAGCATGCCGGCTCACGCTGTTCTCTCACCAGAGGTTCCTGTTCAGTCTCCCTCTGAGTGTTTCCAGCCAGATCCTAATCTGTTCTTGGCGGTGGATGCGGAGGTGGTGCAGCAAATCCGCCCGGATCTTTTCCCAGTTCCGGCTCTGTTCCCCACTCTTAATGAGCAGCCGCGGAGGTCGCCGCGGTCTCATTTGGTTCCGTCCCCTCGGGAGGATTCAGCCTCCCGGCCTGGCCCGTCCTCCCACCGTCGGAGGAGGAAGCACTCATCTGCCTGCCACACTCCCACCAGTCACGGCCAGCAGATTGACGAGCCGGTTCAGGCATTGTCGGCCGCTGGGCCTCAGCCACAGTTCACTTCCTCCACTGCCTCTTCTCCCACGTCCTGCCCGGTGGATCAGATTTCCGGGCTCTATTAAAATATAAAAGCGTTCCAGCACAATGCTCTGGTCGGAGGGATTCCATCCCCGCAAATTCTAAATAAAAAAATAAAAAATAACTTACCGAAAATCCTCGCTCTCATGTCATGTTCAAAACATTCTTCTTTGAAATGGTTGCTGCATATGACGTGTTTTCTCTCTGGCCAGAAGTTAGATGGCAAATCCGCTCTCTTCAAGTTGGCAATCCAGCGACGAGCCCGGTGGCTCATGAATCGGAAAGTTGAAATAAGCAATGTTTTTTCCACTTTTACCAGTTGTGTTGGAACATCCAATGGCCATGCACGTGGGCATTGTTGCTGTAACAATAGCTCTCGCGAATGTCAATGGTGAAGTCCTCTGGAAAATCCGAAATAATTGTTGATGATTGCAGCTCTGTAGAACGGCTCCTATTGACTTTGCATGGAAAGCGGGGAGAAATGCTGTCGCCGCTTCCGCTTTTCCACGTCGCAGGATGTGATGTCAGACGGCCCTTACTGCCCAAATATGGGCAGTAAGGGCGGCCTCCATACACAGCGATCCAGACGACAATTTATGTTTTTATTTTCTTATTGATTAAAGATAAGTTCATTAAATAACCACAAACGTATTAGTTTTAGTTATAGCTAATGGTCCCCTGATTTTTCCTTGTTGACCGGACTTCCCCTTTAAGGCACTGTCTCCAGTGCCTGCTCCCCGTAGCTTTAAAGCACTGTCTCCAATGCCAGTTCCCCGTAGCTTTAAAGCACTGTCTCCAGTGCCAGCTCCTCGTAGCTTTAAAGCACTGTCTCCAGTGCCAGCTCCTCGTAGCTTTAAAGCACTGTCTCCAGTGCCAGTTCCTCGTAGCTTTAAAGCACTGTCTCCAGTGCCAGTTCCTCGTAGCTTTAAAGCACTGTCTCCAGTGCCAGTTCCTCGTAGCTTTAAAGCACTGTCTCCAGTGCCAGCTCCTCGTAGCTTTAAAGCACTGTCTCCAGTGCCAGCTCCTCGTAGCTTTAAAGCACTGTCTCCAGTGCCAGCTCCTCGTAGCTTTAAGGCACTGTCTCCAGTGCCTGCTCCCCGTAGCTTTAAAGCACTGATTCCAGTGCCAGTTCCTTGCAGCTTTAAAGCACTGTCGCCCGTAGCCAGTAGCCAGGCGCCTCCTGTAGCCTGTAGCCCAGCGCCTCCTGTAGCCTGTAGCCCGGCGCCTCCTGTAGCCTGTAACCCGGCGCCTCCTGTAGCCTGTAGCCCGGCGCCTCCTGTAGCCTGTAGCCCGGCGCCTCCTGTCAGACCCGGCGGCATGGGCGGGCATTGGGGGGCCGTGCCCGCCCTGTGAGCCAGCTGTGCCCGCCCTGGACTGGAAGCTGTCTTTTTTTTTTTTTTTTTTTTTGTTTACCTCGGAGTGGCCATCGTCCTTTTAGTACTATCTTTGATGTGACAATCATACAATTTAACCAATCAAATCAACGACTGACGGCAACATGCTAGCCAATCACAGCTGGAGTGGGATGGGACACCGAGTCATAGCCTTCAGTCGCCGCCGCAGTTCGGTTGTGGTCACCGTTGGTGTCGGTAGAGCGGGATGAAAATTTAGTCTGATTACCAAACAATTACAAGAAGTGACAACGAAGCAGAGAGCGAGCTGGAAGGAGCGTTATTAATTTCTGTTTGAAATGCCAGCACTGAAGTCTAAACTGGAGTAAACATTAACGCTAGGAGGGTTAGCTAGACAGCTAGCAGGGTTAGCTAGGACAGCTAGCAGGGTTAGCTAGGACAGCTACGAGCACAAGCTGTTCTGCTCCTTGTTCTCATAGCTGCTGTAATTACAGAACCTGTTCGAGTCAGAATTGTTACTTCAGTCAGTGTTCAGCCTGACACCAGTGCTCATGTTTATTAGCGTGTAGCTTATGCTGGACTTTTACGTTAGGACACAGCGCTATAGGTTACCCTATGTCACTGTTAGTTTCCAGTAACCCAAACCAGCATAAAACCTGCCCAACTTAAAATAAAAAAACAAGCCCAAATCTCAAACTCTCTCATGTTAAAAGCACAGAACTATTAAACACATAGGAACATGCCATTAGCACACAACTGCGCCGAAGCAAAGAAAAAAACTGTGCATATGGGCTCCAAACAAAATGTACAATCAGACAACCAAATAACACACAAGATCTCTTTAACAATCAGGATATATCAACCGGAAAAAACGAAATTATAAATAGCTTCCCAACATGAGTTGTAAATCTACCTTAATATAAACGTAATTTCTCTCAGTATAGCTCAATTAAACATTTCTGTTACACGCAGTCATGAAATATTTTTAAGTCTATAAGTAGAACTCAACCCCTCTTGGAGCGTTTACACTGACCAAACACTTGATTAACCATTATTCTTTTCTTGTTTTATTATAACAATATTATTCATTATACTTATTATTCATCGATGATGTCAGATCGACAGATTCAACTTATTTAAAAAATAGATAATGACTATTTTGATATATTTTGTTAGTAATTCTTTCTAAAAGCCCAACAAATGTTATGAAAAGCTTCCGAATTTTTTTATCTGCCCATAAGCTATTTTTTTCCAGCTCAATTTGGCAACACTGACTACACTATTGCTATTTGTTTGTTCGTTACAGTAGTCCCAGAGCCACTGTTCAGCCTGAAGTGTGTGTGTGTGTGTGTGTGTGTGTGTGTGTATATATATATATATATATATATATATATATATATATATATATATATATATATATATATATATATATATATATATATATATATAATTATAATTATAATTTATTATTTATTAATTTTTTTTTTAAAGTGTGCCCCCCTAAAAAAATGGAATGCCCCCCCTGTAATTTGTTTCTGCAGCCGGGTCTGCCTCCTGTAGCCTGTAGCCCGGCGCCTCCTGTAGCCTGTAGTCTGGCGCCGTCCCCAGCTTTTAGTGCGGCGCCGTCCTTAGCCCTTAGTCCGGCACCAGGTTCTGTTTTCTTCCTCTCCAAGCGTTGGCCTCCGAGGGTCTTGCTCCGCCGAAGGCTTCCGAGGGCTCAGCTCCGCCGCCGGCCGCCGAAAGCCCTGCTCCGGCCACCGAAAGCCCTGGTCCGCCGACGGCCTCCGAGGGCGCTGGTCCGCCGACGGCCTCCGAGGGCGCTGGTCCGCCGACTGCCTCCGAGGGCGCTGGTCCGCCGACTGCCTCCGAGGGCGCTGGTCCGCCGACGGCCTCCTGAAGTCCTGTCTTGCCTGGGCCGTCTGCCGGGATGACCGCCGGGCAGTGTTGTAGTACTCGAAAACGGTCTTGGTCTCGAGACCGGTCTTAAGACCATTTTTTGATAGTCTCGGTCTTGTCTCGGACTCGACCACATTTGGTCTCGGTCTTGTCTCGGTCTCGGACATTGAGGACTCGGTATTTTATTTCAAGACCGGTCAAGACCACAACTGTGAAAATAACGCTAAATCATCAGTATCAATTTCTTTAAGATCCTTCTTTTTATTGGATGCACTCCTGATTCAAATCCAAGCAATAACCCGTCTCATTGGTAAATGCATGTTGTTGTTTTTTTTAACTGCTGTCGCCCCACCCCCTTTCACCTTGAGCGCGGACTGCAGCACTTCGATTGAAAGTTACAAGTGGTTGTCTGAGAAGGGGATAAGATGTCGGCCAAATCATCGGTTATAAAATTTGGCTATTTAAATCACAAACAATACATTTGTAAAGCAACATTGAGAAAAAAGCATACAGCGCAATGTAAGTTCTGCAGTGCTTCACTATCAGAGACGGTGGGGACTACGTCCAACTTTTATCGACACCTTGAAAGAAAGCACAAAGAAAGGTAAGCTGTGTATAAAAGTGATATTAGGAAAGCTAGCAAGTTAACGTAAGCAATTTCCTCGGTATCAAAATTATTCTACCCGGCCATCACACAGTTCTTATTTCAATATTAGCTACACATATTAAGTTAGCTAAAGTTATATATGTATGCTTTATCTTTTAGGGTGAATGTTCTCCTTTCTTATCCGCTATTTGCCACCTAGCTTGATGCACAAGTTGTCACCTAGTAGTGTTTGTGAAAACATGTCGGACATTACTGATTTAATTTAAAGAAGTGTTGATTCGTGTTGTGCATGGACAACGCTGTTTCAATTACAGCTTTCCTGAACATGTCTCCGTATTTCTGTCGGCTTCATGAGTGGATTGCAGCACATAGGTGGAAGCAGAGCAAAAATAAAAGTCTGAATAGATAATCGTAATATATTTTGGTTCTTGTTCAATACTTCTCATGAAGGAGAAGACTGATGTGGAAGTCTCTACCTATGTTTAATAACCATAATAAGGTGACGTACGTAACCATGACAGAACAATGGTTCGTAATGGTTCTGTCAATAAGTCACCATGACAGAACGTAATGGTTCGTAATGGTTCTGTCAATAAGTAACCATGACAGAACATAATGGTTCGTAATGGTTCTGTCAATAAGTAACCATGACAGAACGTAATGGTTCGTAATGGTTACGTTCTGTAACGTAACCATGACAGAACGTAATGGTTCTGTCAGCATGTGCTGGCTTGTGCTGGTGGGTAACCCCAATGTCTCCAAAGCCATCATATATAATTTATTAATGTGCCAAACCTGATATGCTTAACCTTAAATAAGTTGTATTTTCTTGCATTGGTCCTACAATTAACATTATTAAGGGAAGTAAGCAAATGCAGTTAACCTTGAGAGACTGAGTCGACTGGACATATAATAACATCCTGTTCCTAAGTTAGATTTTTTCTTTCTCATGAAAAACAATTATGAGACAGTGAATGAATTCATTCACTGTCTCATAATTATGAACTAAGGTCAATGTAAGTTACATTGACCTTAGGAGCTGGATATAGCTCCTGACATTGAAGATAAGACGTGGAGGTGATGCTCTGTTGTTTGGCTGTGGGAACTAGTCTATAGATATAAGCAGAGAGTGAAGAGACTAATATGCCTCACCTTATGAAAAATTAATAAATTAGTTGCTTTGTATGGATATAGGCAAATTACTTTTAGAAACCACATTGTTATGTTGCCATTTACAATTTCAGGTCAATAAGTAACTTTTTACCAGTTCACTCTCTATTGTTCATACCATATCAGTCATTTAACTTACTTGTTTATCCATTTCAAAAATGTGATGGCCAAAATACCATTGATTTGCATTTTGTTTATCTACATGCGTTTCTAGTAACATTACATTACACATATTTGACATGTATTTGTAAAGTTCCTACTTATTTTTAAGGTTGTTTTCTTATGTAATTGATGTTCATATGATCAGATAAACTGATTTCTATGTCCTATTTATTAGGTTCCTGGAATACAAGGCAGGGCAACAGAGTGATGTCACACAGCCAACAATATCGTTATTTACACAGAAAGTGCAGCTCTACAGCCCACAATCGCCAAGGCAGAAAGCCATCAGTGAAGCCATTGTTCAAGATTTGATCATTGGATGTTGTCTGCCCCTGTCCCTCGTGGAAAATGGACACTTTAAACACTTTCTTGAAGTCCTGGACAGTAAATACACACCAATCTCTAGAAAAACAGTTTCTGAGAGACGAATTCCAGAATTGGTCAGAAAAGTCAAGGAAACTGTCTTGGAGAAACTGAAGACCCAGTCGTCTGTGTCATTAACAACTGACCTTTGGTCTGATCGCAGGCTACGCTCCTTTCTTGGGGTGACTGCCCATGTGTGCTACAAATCTAAAGATTGCTATGCACTTGAATCCTACCTGCTGGACTGTAGGCGTTTTACAGGGAGGCATACTGGAGAGCACATTGCGTCTGCCTTTGAGGAGATCACTGAGGAATATGGTATTCGTGACAAAATTAGCTATATCATAACAGACAATGCACCCAATATGAAATGTGCTTTCAAAGTACACATGCCCCAGCAGCAATCTGATGACAGTGAGAGTGAAGAGGATAATTTAGATGACGAGCACTTGTGGGAGGACATTAATTCAGAGGAAGACATTGACTTACCATGGTCATCTGGTGAACGTCTTTCCTGCTTTGCACACTCTCTCCAGTTAGTTGTGCATGATGGTATGAAGGAGGTCAAGACCATTTCTCGCACCATAGCAAAAACGTCAAAGTTCGCAACCCTTTTACATAGCAGCTCACAATTTAAAGATAAGTTTGAGGCTGCATTTGGCACCAATAAAAGTGTTCCAGCTGCAAATACAACTCGTTGGAACAGTACATTTAAACAAGTACAGGCCCTTACAACTCTAGAACACAAATCACTCAGTGAAATGTGCAACAAAGACTATGAGGATGTCGTGTTCAGTGCGCGGGAGTGGAACCAGCTAAAGGAGCTATGTATAGTTCTTTCTCCATTTGCTGAAGCAACAGAGCTGACCCAAGGGGAAAGATCAGTGACTATTAGTATGGTGGTTCCAACTGTACTGGACTTGAACACACACCTCCTCAAGATGGAGGAGACCCGAATGCAGTGCCGGCCGTTGGTCAGAGCCCTCCAGCAGTCTCTGGTGAAAAGATTTTCTGGAATCTTTACAAAAACAAACATGGCCAAAGACAGTGGAAGAGAGGAACCTTTTAACCATGATGTGTACTTCTTTGCTGCCATGCTGGATCCACAGTTTGGCTTAAGCTGGGTGGATTTAGATGTTACCAACGGAGGTAATGCAGCATCGGTGAAGAAGTTCAGAGATGAACTTAAGAAGACACTGACAGGTTGGTATGCATTTTTCTTTGCTGAAAAAAAAGTCTTATTTGCAAAATTATAAATCTTAAAATGTCTTAAATTCGTAGCACATAAAGCCTTAAATCATAAAGTGGAATTTATAGTCTTCTTTTCATCAGTTTACTTTTGTCATAAACATTATTTTGTACACTCAAAGTTCTTGAAAACTAACACAGTCATTGTGTTTGTGTTTTTCAGACACATTGATCTTTGGGGTGGAGAACATGGAGAGTACAGATGACAAGTGCTCAGAAGCCATGAATGTGGATCCAACCAGTCATTCGCCACCAGCCAAATGCCCTCGACTTCTGTCACGCTACAAGGCACATAAGAAGCACAGCTCCTCTGTCCAGAATTCAAGTATTGCAACACAATTAAACAGATACTTTAATGATATAAGAGACTGTGACAGTGACAATGCTCTTGCCTTCTGGGGAGAAAGCCAGTCCAAATATCCTCAACTGCACAATTTGGCTTTGAAAGTGCTATCCGTCCCTGCCTCCTCTGCACCAGTGGAAAGGGTTTTTAGTCGAGGAGGCATTGTAATGAGACCCCATCGTGCACGTTTAGGTGCAAAAATGCTGCAGTCTCTAATCTTTCTGAAGTGCAATGAAACCTTACTTTAAACTAATTTTATGTATCACCTACTTTATTTCAACCACTGTTCAACTACATGGTTATCCTTGTTCTCGAGTTTTGCCATTGACGTTTTCTAAAGCTTTGGCGTATTATGAAACTGCTTCCAGTTGTATAATTTTATTTTTGAAACGCATGCAGTTGGGCCTCTAAATGTCAGATTTCTTTATTATGTATGTTATGTATAAGTTGCTACATCCATTCAACAGCAGAGTTAAAGATGCAGTATGTAACTTTGTTAAAACAAAAAAATATCTTTGTAAAAGTTATATAGTTTTTTTTATATATTTATGTCACTATGTTGTGTCAGTATGTTATGAGACCGACAAGCTGTGAAAATATTGAGCTCCTCTGCCTTTTCTCCATGTTCCCAGTGCTAACTGGAGAAATACACTGCTTGGTCAAAAACAAACCATCTGATCCAGCAAAAGGGTCTTAGAACTGATAAAAGTCAGTCATGTTTTTGTGCACGTATTTCAATGGGGTTTGTATTTCTGCAGATGGCAGTAGTCGCTCAGGGAGGAAGTGAAGGAGATCAATCTTTTTTTCAACAAATTCTCTGTCTCATAACATATTGTCACAACTTAGTGATAGATATAGATTTATTTAAGAAAAGTTATATAATGTAGCTATAATCTGTATACGAGAGAGAAACGAGAGAAATGATTGGCATTTTTTCAGTTTTACATATTTGCACATGGTTTTGAAATAGCACATTTAAAAACAACATAAATGTATGTACTGTTCATGAAAGGCAGAGAAAATACTATTTTGATCGACTTTGATTGTTTGAAATTCTGTGATTACAACATAGAAGTACTAAATAAAGATGTTTATGTTTATTCCAGTTCTCTGTGTAAAATATCTAGGTGTTTTTACGTGAATGTGGGTCTTTTAGATCAATTTTAGTGATTTTGATCATGTTTCACATTTTATTGTCACATACTGGCGCTGGTCTTGGTCTTGACTCGGTCTCGACTTCCCTCGGTCTTGGTCTTGACTTGGTATCGGACCCTAAAAGTCTTGGTCTTGTCTCGGTCTCGATACACTCTGGTCTTGGTCTTGTCTTGGTCTCGGGTTAGGTGGTCTTGAACACAACACTGCCGCCGGGGATCCTGTCTCGCCTGGGCCTTCCGCCGGGACGACCGCCGGGGATCCTGTCTCGCCTGGACCGTCCGCCGGGACGACCGCCGGAGATCCTGTCTCGTCGGGGTCGTCCTCCGGGACGCCCACCAGACTCTTGTTTTGTTCTGTTCTCTGATAGTTTTTCTGTTTTCCCTGTGGGTTGATTTTGGTTTGTTTTCAATTTGATTGGACATTTGTGGACTTTTTACATCTTTTCGCCCGGTCTGGGTTGTTTTTGTCTGACTGAATACCGGGTTCATCTCCACTCTAGTTCTTTACATATACAGTTTTATCGGCCATTTCCAGGTTAGCTGCTGGAAAAGATGAGCTCAGCTCAGACGTAGGTTGAGTATGGCTTGGGAAGTTCTGGTGCTGGAATAAATATCTGGCTGAGGTGGTTGTAAGGAACTTGGGAGGCTTTGTGACTCTTTGCTGTTTAGTAAAAGCTGCACCATTGGAACTATACGGATAGGTTGCTGACAGATTTATCCAAATGGATAAAGTGGATCAACAGAGCATCTATAAGTGTATTGGGTTTTAGATATTGTCTGGGAATAGAAGTATAAACTATGAAAGGAATGAGAAATGTTTCCTTCCTGCTAAAGAACACTTCAATTAAGTGGTTACTGTGAATTCCTACTCATGATGAGTGTCGGTAATCTTGGGAATTTGCTGTCCTGATTGCTAAATATTAAATGTGATAACTGATAATATTCAAGCTAAAATCTGAGTGTCTTGCTGTGGGAATAACGTTGAAAAACTTTGCACAAACGTTTTAATGGAGCGGACCTCTTTCAAAGTGCTGATTTAGCACAGAACCTCTTTCTGAAAGCCTCACTTTAGCTTCTCCTTCAATATTCATCAAACATATCAGATCTGCAGACCTGGGCGAAACGTTTCTCCGCACACACTCCAGATGGAAACTCATGCATTATGAGAAGTCCTTCACTCCCTGCATGAATGCAACACGTAATGTTGAGGTGAATACATAATTACCTGACATGCATTCCATATCCAGGTCCAATTTAAGGAGGAAATGTGGTCTGGGTAAACATGGAAAGTACAGTACAGTACTTGAGATGCCTTGTATCTCAAGTACTTGAAATACAAGGCATCTCAAGTACTGTCTGCTGTGGAACAATGGATAAAGAGAATTGGATCACGTCATGTACACAATACTCTTTTTCCAACAGGATACACTCTAGAGGGAGAACAGTGGCGCCTGGTCAAGCCAGACAGGTAGCCTGTTGGTGACATGCTGGTATGCATGACTTTAACCAGTCTGCAAAGACATACAGCCTCCTGCATGCTGAAATGGACTGGTGGTCCTGCTGAGTGCTGGCAGCATCTTCTGAGGAGTGACCCCTGTGTTTGTGTGATCACAAGCAAAGATTAAGTCTTTTGATGGAGGCACAAAAAAGGGGGCAGATCACAGTTTGCTGAAACAATAAATCAATGGATTGTAATGAAGGAGGACTTCCTCTGCAAAGTCAGCCTGGTTGTGGGTATTTCTTCTTAAAGTGGGACAGATAGTGCCAGGCAGATCTTTCATTTACTGAATGTTTGTGCCATATACAGTCAGAATACTTCCCAAATGTCAAAAATAAAAAATATATAATAATAATAATAATGATGTAATCTCCTCCTAACAACAAAGAATCAGCTTGGAAGATCTTCATCATTCTTCACAAACCATTATTTTTAATCACAACTTGTTCAGACTTCACAGAACCTCTCCCATGGAATAAGAAACAGCTGGAGTGTAAATTATGACATAAAATAATGTCAGCCTGTTGTCTTAAATATTTTTTTCACACTATAGAAAAGGTTTGTTCACTGAAGACATCATTAGCCATTTGCCTGCAAAGCAGTTCATGCTTAGCAGGCATTAACTGCTAACATTACGTTATTTGTATTATAGGGTTATTTCAATTATTTTTGACTTTTTTCGTTAATAAAATTTTCGAGATGCACTGAGAAGAACAAAGCTTGATTCATTTTACACATTTTAATATAAAGTATGGATTTTGTTATCTAAATTCCATGGGGAGTCTGCACACAGGAAGATAGGTAGGAAGACCGGACACATATTTTACTGCAGCGACTTAATCAATTTCAAAACTTGTCTTAATGGCCAAACCATTTTGGTGTTGGGGTGAAGGGAATTCTAGGCTTCGATTTAAAAAAAAGAAAACATAATACATATTTATAAATATGGATATAAAGGTTTTATTAACTAAAACGTTAAATGTTTTTTTCACATAAATAGTAACCTTTTGAAAAATGTTACTATTTCCTGGGCCCCGGACAGCTGACCAGTTTGTCTCCCTTTGTCAGAGGGGAACAATTGCTTGAATGAAGAGTCAAGTCTTCAAATAAAGCTTCAATTGAAAAATGAATCTTGTGACTGGATCCTTCATTTATTTTGTAAGTCTTCTTACTGTTCAACCACTTTACCAGATTTCAGTAACTTTGGATAGGAAAATACGTTTAATGTTAACAATGCAGAGATATATGAAAGAGTCATATGAAAGAAGCATGAGTTGGTGAACTTCTACATTTACCGCTCGTCTGTAACTGTTGTGCTGCCAAAGAAATATTTTATGAAGAACACAGATAACACTTTGCGATTATCACTGAGAACATCTTTATATACTATATTACATTTGATTCTTTTCATCCACACCATTTATGTATACAGGTGAGGCCCATTGAGGCGCATAATCTCTGTTATAATCATCATGCAATATAAAAAACTATTTGTTACAAACTAATATTCAAAACTGTGTCAAAGATTAAATCATTTGATTAAGTCTTAGGTACAAATGTTTCAAGATTATTTAAAATTAATGAGCTGACTGTGAAGTGTAGGCTGGGTGTGGGCCTGCCTTCACCCTAGTAGTCTGGCTTTCTTAGCATTGTACATCAGTACATAAAAAAGTTCAACTCTTCATGGAAATAGATGGAAGAACAATACTTTGGGAGAAAAGAAACGTTTGTTACCTTCTTTCCTGTCTAAACCACTGGCTTCAAGTCTTTTTGCATAAATAATCTTCTTTTTATGAAACCATGTCCCTAATTAGAGCTCAAATAGACATGTTGACCACGTTATTACTTTCAAGTACGGTACTTTATATTTTATAGAACATTTTTAAACCAAACTGGCTTTCCAATACCACATTTCACAAGTGACTAAATTAATAGTGAATTTTGAAAGTCATGATATGTGGACAAGTCTATCCTGGACTGAGATATGCTACACTGATTACAAACTCTCCAAAACACAGCTTGTGTACATCTAAGAACAGCAAATGTTTCTTAATTTTTCCAGAAATAGTGGGATAAATTTCATGTCCATGCAAATTATAATTAAACTGGAAACAAACATACTAATATATGATATATACAAAAAACATTTACTGTTTAATAATCCAGATTGTGGTTTTTCAACCAACGCCAAACTCAAACCCGCTGTATGTCTAGTCCCGGATCGGCCTGTATTTGACTCTGGACCAAGAAACTAAAATAAAAACAACAAAAAAAACAAAAACAAAAACAAATCAATGTTTAGCCTCACTAGAAAATTCTGTTACTGTTGATTAGAAGGAGTTATAGTTTGGGATAGGAGATGCATATTATATGGTTTTTAATTATTTCTGACCTATGATACAGTAAGCACATCCTTTTCATTAGAATTAGCAAGAATTAGCCTCCCTAAATGAGCAGTTCTCCGGTACTAGTGGTTCCTTAGAACTAAGTTTAGAATAGATTAGCTTGTTTTTTCATTACTAAAACTGTGTGTAACTCTGTCAGTGTCTTGGCCACTGCTACAACCAAATTTCCTCATTGTGGAGCAATGAAGGAATTTCTCATGTTATCTAAAATTTCACCTCTGACTACAAGTCCCAAAAAGAACTACAGCCACTTATTCGTTCACGTTCTGCAGAGAAAAGAAAATTTTGTGGTTCAGTCTCTGGAGAGAAGAGCTATTAAAGACTGCTATCAGATGGACATTCTTTGTAAGAATGCGTTGACAGATCAGTTGTCTCATCTTCTTCACCTGCTGTCATGACAGCACCCCAACCCACCCACCCCCCCATCTGTTTTTCTTAAGAAATACCCCCCAACCAGACATCCTTTGTGTCACTTACGATCTTACGATCTTATTCAGTCTCCACAGAGACAGGAAGAGGAAGCTGAGTGTTTGATTGTGTGTAGGAGCCAAACACTGATCAGGTTTACCCCTCCTCTAAAAATAAATCACATCAGAAGCACTGAGACTGTGTGACAAATGGCTGTTTATCTGTTTAAATTTTAAAGAGAGCGACTAAAGTTGTGGCTTTCAGCTTTGATGTTTCAAGAAAGGTAACGGGAATTTATTAATATGTTTTCCCAGCTGAAGACCACAGGGTGGTGGTTCACTCTGGGGAACAATGACCTACACTGGGAGCATTCACCTCTGCTCTATTTTCAAGTCAAAACAGGGCTGCATTCATAGTGGAAAATAACCGACAGCAAGACTCAACCATGAGCTTGAATCTGATAATATAATATAATCTGTAATACATAAAGTGGATGGGATTAATTTAACGTATTTGGTGCCTTACAACGGTATCCCCGAACACTTTTTACATTTTGTGATGTTACAGCCATAAACTTCAATGTAGTTTATTAGCAGTTTCATGTAATAGACCAAAGCAGAGATGAAGGACAATCATAGAGGTTTTTTTTTTTAATAGATTACAAACAAATGGGAAACGTGTGTTGTGCACTTGCTAGGTTAATATTTTGTAGAGTCCCCTTTCTCTGCATTTACAGCAGCAAGTATTCTCTATCAGCTTTGCCTTTCCAGAGAATGGAGGTTCTGATTTTTTTCTCAATAAAACGCTCAAACTCCATCAAATTGGTTTGTCAAAAAATTTTATTTTTATTTTGAGAGGTCTTTTCAACACTGAAACAAGACATGATGTCTGGATTTATTTAAGAATAGTTTTATTTAGAGAGATGTTGGTTCTTTCTTCTGATATGGGTGAAAAGGGGGATATACAGTGCCTTTTTTATTCAATCCTCCCTCCTTCCCACAAACTGATACAGGCTGTAAAGTGAAATGAGAAAACTATACATAAAATGAAGAATTAAGACAAATTAAAAGCTGAAAAATTGCATGTGCCTAAAGTATGTATCAAGCACAAGTCAGGGTGAGATTATCTTTGATCATCCCCTGGAGCATTATTAAATCCCTCATCTTCAAATGGAAAGCACATGGTACCACAACAAACCTACAGGGAGAGGCTCGCACACCGGAACTCACAGACCGGGCCAGGAGGGCATTAATCAGAGGCAGCACAGAGACCAAAGGTAACGCTGAAGGAGCTGCAAAGCTGAAGGATCTGTCCATAGGCCCACAATAAGCTGTACACCCCATAGAGCTGGGCTTTATAGAAGAATGGACAGGGAAAAAAGCCATTACTCAGTGTGGAAAATGAGAAAACATGATTTGAGTTTGCCAAAAGGCACTTGGGCAACTCCCCAAATTTATCGAGGAAGGTGTTCTGGTCATGTGAGACTAAAATTTAACTTTTCGGAAACCAATGAAAATCCTATGACTGGTGCAAACCCAACACATCCCATCACCCCACAAACACCATCCCCACAGTGAAACATAGTGGTGGCAGCATCATGCTGTGGAGAAGTTTTTCAGTACCAGGGACTGGGAAACTGGTCCGAGTTGAGGGAAAGATGGATGGTGCTAAATAGAGGGATATTCTTTAGCAGAACCTGTCACTCTGATCTGAGACTGGGGCTGAGGTTCACCTTCCAGCAGGACAATGACCCAAAGCAGACTGCTAAAGCAATATTCACGTGATTCAAGAATCCAGAAAATGTATATGGTTGCAACAATTAATTTCTGTAACAATAAACTATATGCTGTGATATGCTGCTTGTTTTTCAATAAAGATATTTAATTCCCTTTAATTTATGACTGTATGTTGCATAATCTCACTTAGAAAATATCTTGTTTTTGTCTTCTTCTTCCTCTTCTTCTTCTTCTTCTTCACAGGCATTTCAAAGTCTTTATTTTTTTTTAAATGTGGCTGTTTCAATTACAGTCCGTACGTTGGTTTGATAGATGGATTAGATTTTCAAAATATATAAAAAAAAAATCATACATCTGACGGCCTCCAGCTGGCATTGTTTAATTATTATGTTTGATAATAACTATTTTTGATAATAACTATGTTTAATAAAAATTATGTTTTATAAGTACATTATACAATTTGGTTTGTAGGGTTGTATTTCTTTTCCTGGAGACAAGATTTTTTCAGTTATTTGCCAAAGTTGCAATACTATCAAATCCACATTGTACCCTTGATAGCCCTTATGCAGTATTTAATGTTTTTATGATTATGGGAATTATTCCAGCACCATGTTCTGAAACAACACCCATTGTAGCCACAAAATGCAGTCTCACACTGAGACTTTACAGTGTGATTATTTATCCCACTCTCTGCTCTGTATTGACATACAAACCTTTCTGTTCTTATTCATGACGCACATGTAAATAAAAAGGTTTCACACCCTACCACCACTCTTTTGTTAACCAAGCTCCTGGATGTTTTTCCCGCTCTGAATAAGACATTTGGGTCATATCCTCCACCACTTCCCACCTGTATCTTTAATAAACAGAAGAACCTACACTCTTTTTTTGTTCTCCCTGGTTCCATGTTGCTTTTCACATACCTACAAGGTGCAGACTTAGATCAGTGGTGTGCAAGAGTGGGTGTTGCGCTGGTGGATGCATGTCGATCCTTTACACACTGCAGTGGCGTCCAAAGCGTACACTGACACACGAGTGAGTCACACTGACACACGAGTGAGTCATAAAACATGCATCAAAATAAACTACAAAATACAGCAGCCAAAAAATGTATCAAAATAAAATACTGTATTTTTGTATTTTCAAAATACTACAAAATACTTCATTCTAAGCGCCTTTTTCTTCTATCCCTTCACTTGTACACTATCTGGAAAAACATATGCTGACCCCTCATGTTAGACACCCCAATATAGACCTCTGCCCTGAGAAATGTTCAGTAACTCAAGAAGCCCTTCCTTAAGTATACTTATTTACTCTATCGGTGGAATAGATTGCCCACTATGAATCAGTGACAATAACTCAAAGACAAACAATCCAAATAGGCCGTGGGCCAGAATCTGTAGGGTGACTTTTCGTATGAACTGTCAGGGGGCAATTTTCTTTCACTTGGATAAGTTGCTACACATAGCAGTGATCTCAAAACACCAATGTTCCCACGTTTTCGCTTGCACATTAATAAGTTTTAGTTGATAAAAAATTTAAACTGTAGCGCTCCGGTCCAAGAAGTCACGTGATTCGAGTTTTGCTGCTCAGCCAATCAGATCGCTGTATTGTCAGCTGTGCGAGTTCAACCAGTTCATCATGGCTGCGTCTGTAAGGTGTTGTTTGCATCTGTTTCCAGACGAAGAAAGCCCAATAATAGCATTTTCTGGTGCCAGTTGGCAGAGATCTTGATGGCGAGGAAAAGGAAATAGCCCAGTCCATCCATCCATCCATCCATCCATCCATCCATCCATCCATCCATCCATCCATCCATTCATTTTCTAACACGCTTATCCCCGCTGGGTTCGCGAGGTGCTGGTGCCGATCTCCAGCTGTCAATGGGCGAGACGCGGGGTATAAACTGGACAGGTCGCCAGTCCATCGCAGGGCAGAAATAGCCCAGACTTTTGCCCAATTTACTGTGATATCACTAAGACCTGCTGCACAGGTGTCGTGCCAAACAACTTATCCCCGCCAGAATTTGTATCCCCTGCGTCGGGAGCGCATTCAGCTGGAAGAATGAATTCAGTCCACTCCACCTCATTTCCAACCTATTAGGAGTGGAAATGAAGATGTTTTACTTTTCTTAATGAAATATAGCAATGGTGTCGTTACATTACCGCTCAGTTAGTGGGTTAAAACTGAAAATGTAACACTTGTTAGTGCAATCGTAAGGGATTGCTATGTCGGTTAAAACTCGATTGATCACTCAATATAACACGTTCTGAGAAAGTAAACGGCTCTGTGGTCATTTCCACATGTGTCACGAAAATATTAGCTTTATGTTATTAGATTGGCGCATGTCTGTCAGCTGAAACCACAAATCCACCTTCCTGAGTCCATTATAGCTGTCTGCTTGTTCGTCTTTTTTCTTTTTCTTTTTTTGTAACTAGACCCGCATGAATAGATCATATAAAGCGGATTTCACGTGTGATCAAATGAACACTGAATAAAGGTACAGCCAAAATTATCAGATCTAATAAGATTTTAATTCAACCAAGAACCATATAGAGATATTAACCATATTAAGAAAACGAGATATGTTGCTTTTAAAAATATTTAAAAAAAATTAAGTTTACAAAACTCTGTTTCATTTTATTGTAATGTGACATTTAAAAATATTTAGACTTCCCAACTCTGGAGGTTAAAAGTTTTATTGATTTCAAGCACTCTCCTGACGCAGGGGATACAAATTCTGGCGGGGATAAGTCGTTTGGCACGACGACACCTGTGCTATCCTAGCGCAGCAGGTCTTGGTGATATCACAGTAAATTGGGAATGGATGGATGGATGGATGGATGGATGGATGGATGGATGGATGGATGGATGGATGGACTGGGCTATTTCCTTTTCCTCGCCATCAAGATCTCTGCCAACTGGCACCAGAAAATGTTATTATTGGGCTTTCTTCGTCTGGAAACAGATGCAAACAACACCTTACGGACGCAGCCATGATGAACTGGTTGAACTCGCACAGCTGACAATACAGCGATCTGATTGGCTGAGCAGCAAAACTCGAATCATGTGACCTCTTGGACCGGAGCGCAAAATTTATATTTTGTATCGGCTATAACTTATTAATGTGCAAGCGAAATCGTGGGAACATTGGTGTTTTGAGATCACTGCTATGTGTAGCAACTGATCCAAGTGCAAGAAAGTTGCCCCCTGACAGTTCATACGAAACTTCTTAAGGAGATGTCCTACAGATTCTGGCCCACGGACTAAAATGGATGATTTATTTAGACATTTAAACTGGTAAGCATTTTAACATTTTAAGTTATTTAACACCATAACTACCACAATGCACAACCAATTAAGCATTTCTCAATTTTGGATTAAAAAGCAAAGTAACTTCAGTTACTGAGAATTGTACTGAGTAAAATATTACTGAAATTGTATTGGTAATGCCTTACATTACTGCATTACTGCAAAAAGCAATATATTACTGTAGCCTAATTAAATTACTTTTTTACTGCATTACTCCCAACACTGATATTGTGTAGGCTACATACAGTCAAGAGTAGAACATTATTTAGGTAAATTTCTAAGAAAAAGTAAATTTAAACGGCCAACACTAGTATGAGCCAAAACTACTACAAGTGGGGGAGAAGGTCACCTGTGGTGCTGCAGCAGCACACATGTTGATAATGAGATACAACAGTCCTATATAGGCTATAGGCTAATTACATGAAACAAAAGGAAACCGTGTAACATAACAATAACTTTAAAAACGTGATTCTTTGAATGTTCACTGGTGAAATCAACAACAGTGAAACTAACACAGAGAGTTAGTTAGTAGCTAACATTCAAAAGTTAAATAACCTAGCCTTACGAACACTGAACGTTACACTGAACAGGAACATGCAATAAAAAGAGTGATTCATGGTTGAGAATAAATGAGTTACTGAAATAAACTTGGTAAATTTGGTTGCTCACCTTGCTTTGAAACCACTTCCTTGACTGGTCCTGACAAAGCACCAAGTAGAAGATACCTGACTCAATCTAATATGCAGCATCGTGCGTTTTGTGTTGATCGAGCAATGCGCCCAAGTGTAAAACAGTGCCAAAATTCCCTAGTGGCCAAGAGTGGTATCACAGGGACTTGACTGCAAATGTGCCACAGACACTATTTCATGCTTTATAGATAGTTAGATGTCATCACAGACTGTGTCTCACAGAAAGTATTTTACAGTATTTTGAAAATACAAAAATACACAACACTGAAGTATTTTGATACAAAATACAAAGGCATTTTCATCATCTCAATAAAATACAAATTACAAAATAGTATTTTGTAGTTGAAATACGTATTTGAAATACTTGTATTAGAAATACTGCCCATCACTGCATGTTAGGAAGCGTACAGTCCTTTGCATGGGCGTGTACCTAGACTTCTTTATAATGTTTAAGAAATGATCAGTCGGGGCTCTTGCCACATTCATTGCCGTTGCGTCATGTTCGATCAAGCGCTGATGTGTCTGTAAAACATTCCTCTGCCTTTTAGATTAAATATGGTAAAATATAGTTACGGTTTGAAGAGTCTTTTTATTACTACAGAAGTGTACAATGCAAACACCACATTATCATTTATTTATTTTTTTTCCCAAGATGGCGCTGCGCTTCTTTTGCCACTCTTCGATGCGGTGAGGGGAGATCCCATTGTCCGCGACTCTGGGAACTCCATTGTTTACACTCGATCTGAGCTCCTGGGAATACGTGACTCTATGCGCTGCGGCTCTGCTCATCAACAAGCGGATCAACAAGCGGATAAACCGGAGATACCCGCAGAATTACGGAGGAGGCGGAGGGGAAGCAGAGGTGGCCGGACAAAGCGCTCATCGCGGAGGAAAAGTTACCTACCATCGTTGATCTCAGGGAACGTTAGATCGATCGCCAACAAGTCCGATGAGCTGTGTAGTGGATTAATATCTCACAATGAATAGTGTAGTGGATCAATATCTTATAATAAATATATTCTTATCACAATGGTTAAAAAGTGTGTTGTAACATTCACCTAAGAAAATGTGTGTGTGTCATGCTACTAGTCCAGATAAAAGGTAGAGGGTCAATGCAAACAAACCAGGGCAGTGGACCAGACATCTGTACCAACGAGCAAGCCATTTGCAATGTAAACAGAACATGTAGGGTCTAAAAGGCTGCAATGTACACAGAAAATGCATGGTACATGTTCGGAAGAGGTAATGATGTGTAACCATATCGGAAATGGGTGGTGATGTGTGACCATGTTTGGAATGAGTAGTGATTTGTAACCATGTTTTTAAAAATATGCACCCTCGGGAAGTTTCCACTGATATGTAATAAAATAACAAAGATATCCGTGGAAAAGTAATTGAAAATACGTAATAAATAGGAGGGGCTCGGGGAGGAGCCCCCAAGCCCCAGGGAATGTATATAAGTAGACCATTGTCTGTATGTTGTTAGATGTTGACCGGAGAACATCTCATGTGTGGTTGACTTGTATTATTGCAATAAACCATACTGGACCGATACCCAGCTGCTTCTGCTCACTTTTTTGACCACTGTTGGATATTTTTAACTGCCTTACCAAGAACTTAGAATTTTTGAAAGACTTTGCACAAATCATTACGTCGTTTGGAGGCCCATCCACCACAGCTGGCAGCGCTAACCCGCTTCCAAGAAAGGTACCATCTGTGTCTAAACACCAGCAAGACCAAGGAGATGGTGATCGATTTCAGGAGAAGACCCCCACCTCACTCACCTGTGAACATCCAGGGGCAGGACATAGAAACTGTGGAGAGTTTCAAATACCTGGGTGTTCACGTCAACAATAAACTGGACTGGACTAATAACACTGACGCTCTGTATAAGAAGGGCCAGAGCCGCCTCCACCTCCTGAGGAGGCTGAGGTCCTTTGGAGTGAGCTGGCCTCTGCTTTAGACCTTCTATGACTCTGTGGTGGCCTCAGCCCTCCTCTATGCTGTTGTCTGCTGGGCCCCTGGCAGCGCAGAGTGGGACAGAACGAGGCTGAATAAGCTGGTGAGGAAGGCCACTTCTGTCCTGGGCTGCTCTCTGGACTCTGTGGAGGAAGTGGCTGAGAGGAGGGTGTTGTCCAAGCTCAAATCTATCATGGACAACACCTTCCACCCCCTGCACCAGACTGTAGAGGAGCTGAGCAGCTCCTTTAGTGCCAGACTTAGACATCCTGTCTGTAAAAAGGAGCGTTACCGCAGGTCATTCATTCCTGCTGCTACAACATTATATAACGCTGCAATATAATAGTAACCACAACCGTAAAAAGTCACGTGCAATAACTAACGTACAATAATATGCAACTCATGTGAATTCAATCTCTGGATTATACGAATAACTGTATAACTGTTACAATTACTGTAATAAGTGTTTTGCAGTAACTACGTGCAATAATGAGCTATTGTCAACATAAAGGCCATTCATTCCTGCTGCTTCCTGATCATACTTTGCTGCTTTATAACTGTAACCATTATAGCAATTACTGCAACCATGCACCATAGCTGCAACAATAACTGTAATAATTTATGTGCAATAAGCTATTTATACAAGGTGCTATAACCTGTGCAATACGCCTGTGCAATAACCATGTATAAAGTGTATGTGATGGAGCGCCGCTAAGCGCCCATCCCAGACTCAACATGTCCGCGCTCCCTCTGACTCAGGGGAGCGCGGTGCCGGGAGCGCACTTGGCGCCGAGCTCCCACACACTCACCTCTCGCCTCCGCTTCATTCCAGCTGTTCCTGGTCCAGGGACCAAACCGGACCACTTCCGCGTCATGCTGGAAATAGCGCAGAGTAGCGCGCTTCGCCAGTCACGTGACAAAGGACTTAACCATTTTGGGTGTTAGTATTGTATTTTTATATTGTTTATGTTTCTGACGTTTTGTAGATTTGTATGGAGTCATTTTGTATGGAGTCATTTTTGTCTAATTTTTTTTTTGAGTTTCTATGCAGAAAACTGTTTTGAGTCTTGTTATATTTTCCTTTTTTTTTTTGTTTGTTTTGTCCTTAAAACCCCTTAATTTGTATTTTGGTTTACCCGGGGGAGGGGCTAAAGGGGTATTTAAAGGGGAGCTGAGCTCACTAGAGGGTTATGCTGGATCCCATGGTAGTGTTGGCTGTCTGAGTAAGTTTGTCCTGTAAGTAGTCTTGTGAATATTTGTTTTTGTGGGTTTTTTTTTTTCTCAACTGAAAATATCAACATTGTTTCATTTTTTCACCTGGGACTAATAAAAGAAAAGCACGAAGGCTATTTTTTGACTGAGCCATCATTTTTTTTGTTTATTTTTGGAATGAACCCGTGACAGTGTATAATAACATATGTGCAATAACCTATTTATACATAGGATTGTATAGAATTGTAAATAGCTGTATAACTGTGTTTAACTCCTTCTTCTGACTTTTGATTATTGAGCCGATGGGACAAGTGAATTTCTCCATTGTGAGATCAATAAACATTATCTTCTTATCTTATCTTATCAGATAAAAGAATCAGGGGAGGCCGAGAACAGGTCAATACCTGAACAGCGTGATGCTGCAGTGATTCATTTCCAAACATTTTCAGACATGCATTTTTCTTTTCCCTCCATTCCATTGGTTTAATTTATTGAAAGTGCTCCACTGTGTTTGTTAGTGGCTAAATCTGACAAAATTGGGTTCATGACACTTTCTCTAACTACTGTCGCTCTCCTGCTGGAGCATTTCCATTAAATCTTTTGTGTGGCAGGTGTGAAAGATCACACAGCGGGGGAAGCCCTCCTCTCACACACAGTCTCTGCCTCATCAGTATGCATCCTTTAATCACACACAAATATTCATTATTCACCTCCCACTCCCTATGAATTATTCAACACTCGGATTTCCACTTGTGATCAGTAATAGAAGATGCAATGATTGCCTCTTCCTTTTTTATTTTCTCTCCCACCCCGCCTTTAGACCAGTCTTTCATGCAGCTTGGTGAGTCTTGTACAGACCTAAATAGGAAATAAAAAGAGTTTTACCCCCGAAATGTTCAAGCTCTTCGAAATGGATGGAAAAATATGTGATTTACTTTAGCAAATGCTGTCTAAAACATCTACAAAATCACCGCTTCAATTGCTTCAATGTCTTCCATTTTGACTTTATGTGACAGACCAACACAAAGTAGTGGACAATCACCAAGTAGCAGCAAACTGATGCATAGTTTTCAAATTGTTTTGCAGCTAAAAATCTGAACGATGTGGCGTGCATTTGTCTTCAACCAGCTTTAGACTAGCTGTGTTTCCATCACCGTCTTTTTATCTGTATTTTGAAGTGTCACATTAGAAACAGCAGCTGGAAACGGCAAAATTCAAAACAACTTCCTCAAAAATGTCTTTACGATAGCTTGTGCTTTTTGGTTTTTCCGGGGGAAAAAAGTTAATGTGCAAAACGGGAGATCGAAACACATTTGACGAACAAGTTCTAATGTAGTTTCTTTTGTGCAACATTTTACAAGCTCGCTCACAATTCACAGAGAGTTGTATGGAAACATTGCTTGTGATACCACTAGAAAATATCCAAAGTAGGCAGTTGCCTTCCGAAGTCACCTTAAAAGCAGAGTCCATCTGTTTTTTAATTTAATGTCAGTTTGAATAGCGAGTGAAACCAACATCAAGAAGTCCAAGGAACATAGCAGACAGGTTGGAGATGACATTTAAAGCAGGATTAGGCTATAAAACCATATCCTAAATTATGAACTTCTCAAGGGGCTCTTTTCAATCCATCTACTGAAAATATAAACAATATGGTACAACTGCAAGCCTACTTAGACATGGCCTAGCAAGGAAAACTGACTGAGTTAGATATATCTTAATTAATGCTGGTCGTATTCGATTAAAGTCTTTAGATGAAAGTGCATAGATATGTTTGAATAGCCTAGTCAAAGTCTGTCCACAAATGAAAGACAGAATGCACTTGAAAACACTTGAAAATTGCTGCTCTGAGATGGTATCTAATAAACTATCCATCCATCCATCCATCCATTTTCCGTCACGCTTGTCCCTTGTGGGGTCGCGAGGGGTGCTGGTGCCTATCTCCAGCATTCAATGGCTTTCCAATACCACAGTTCAACAAACTAGCTCAAGCTATTTTGCAGAGACGAGTGGCAAGTGTTGACTCAAGGAGAATGAATACATATGCACGCCCCACTTTACCAATTTCTTTTTTTAAAAAGATTAACAGCGGGACCCTTTTCCCTCCATTTCACTTTTCTGTGCTATTTGGTTTTGATCCGTCACACAAAATCCAAATAAAATACACGGAAATGTATGGTCACAATGTGACAAAATGTGAAAAGTGTGCGTGGTGTGTAGGTTTGCAAAGCGGTGTACCTAACAGGATGCAGCATTGAAGCGCTCTACGTGTCCTTCCTGTCGCAGAAGATTATGAGACATCTAAATTCAGAGTGGAGGTCGCTGATCTCCGCCTCCCTGCTGCTCCCATGCCAGCTATCTCCCTCGACCATGATCTATGATGGCCATTAACCGGTTGCAGCGAATCCTTTGCCACTTGTGTCCCTCGCTCTCACATTTGCTGCGAAGCCAATACATTCAATCCTTCCATCTGGCTTACCTTACTCAGGCAGGTAGATGAAGGGAAATTGGATCAAAAATAGGGTGTGTGTGCATACTTGGTTGAAGAACTCACATCTTAAACTGTATGTACCATGAGATTAGCTGCTGTCGCTGCAGTTAGCTATAATGTCATGGCCTGGGAAATAAAGGCTGTTTTTCTTTTAGCTTTGAATTCATTCACAGCATATAACATGTAGGAATTACGGATTCCACGGGTTGTTTCTCGCTCTGCTAGCTGAAAGCAGGCCATGCTCCTTCTGTGAATTTTCACAGTACATCTGCGGCAGTATTAACCAGCATGCCACCTCCTCTAACTAAGCATTGCTGCAGAGGAGCAGCCATGAATTGAGCCCTGGAGGAAAGCTGGGCTCTGAGCTGTGGGTCTTAGCTGTTCCACAGGCTCCTGATCACAGCCCAGCCTTTGGCAGCGAGAGTCCCTGGCACGCAGTGAGACACAGCAAGACAAAAAAGAAGACTTCCTACTCTGTCATCCATGCGCCCACTCAACCAATCTGCTACTATTGCAAGCCTCGATGGACCCTTCAGAAGAGCTGCGCATGTTTTTGGACTTCCTTTATCCTACCCCACACACATCACAGAGAGGAAATGCTGATGCATGTTCTGATGAGCACAACAAAAAGACACCAGTTTCATTGTGTTATAACAAGCAGTGACAATTCAGCAACACAGCAGAATGACTATATTAAACTGTTATGTAACTCCTGCATATGAACCTTATTTAGATGCATATTTGTCTGTCCACTTACATACACATACATTCATGGTTATTAAGTGTCCAAAAAATACACCCTTCCATGCTTGATAAAGGTTTTAGGTAACATAATGATCATGATTTTCCTACAAGATGAAGCTATTTTTAACGTTTGAGAGTCGTTTTTACTGCATTTGAAGGTTTGAAAGTGGTGATTGTATCAGATATAGAGCTCTCACCCGACATGTAAGGTGCTCCGCAAAAACATTCATAACCCGTGAACTTATTCATACTTTGCCACATTAGAGCCACAAACTTCAATGTATTTTACCAAGATTTTATGTTATCTCAACATAAATTGAAGACTATGTAAAGTAGGAGAATGATACAAGGCTTTAAAACTATTTTACCAGTAAAAACTGAATCATGCAATGTGCATTAGTAGCTGCAAGTCTATTGGTATATGGCTTACAGCTTTGTATGTCTGTATACTAACAGTGTTTGCCCATTCTTTTATAGAAAATAAGTTAAGCTCAGTCAGATTGGAAGGAGAGCATCTATGATTTCAAGACTTTTTTCAGATTCTCTACTGGATTCAGGTCTGTACCTTGTCTAGCCCTTTTTAACACATTGATAATTCTGCCATACCTCAGGTTGTATGTTTTGCGTTGTTTTCCTGCTGGAAGGTGAACCTTTACTTCAGACCTAAATCTATTGCAGCTTCGAAAAGGTTGTTAAATAATCTACCTCTTTGCGGTCACCCCAGGTTCTTTTATCTGATAATGTGGGGTTTCTATTGTAGACTTCTATAGTAATAAAAAGACTCTTCATACCATAACTATATTTGACCGTATTTAATCTAAAAGGCAGAGGGATGTTTACAGCTTCAGTGCTGGACTCTCACACACATCAACGCAACCGGTGCCAGAGCCCCGTTCATTCCTGACACAGACATTAAGTAGGACCCATTGTGTCCATCCATTCAGGGGCGTGCCCAGAATGATATCAGTGCTCTGTTCATCACATTGGTGGAGAAGATCATGCTGTAATGCAGATGTGTCCTAGCTGACATCTTCTCCTGATCAGTCTTTCTGTCCAATCTCAGTATGTCAGACTCTGTGCCTCTAAAGTCCGTTTATCTGTAATTTCCATGGCAACCAATTTTGCAGTCCTGCCTCTGTAATCTCATAATCTCTAACAAGGTTCCCTTCTAGGATTGCCCTGTTTTTATCTCCATCTATCTTTCCAACAGATCCGACCAGCTTCCCTGTCCCACTGAAGAAGGACATTCCCACAGGATGATACTGCCACCAACATATTTCTCTGTGGGGATGGTTTGTTCTGGATGATGTGTAGTGTTAATTTTCCACATAGTGTTTTGCATGTAGGCCAAAAGTTCCTTTCAGTTTTGGTCTCATCTGACTGCAGAGCATTCTTTCATGTTTGCTGTATTGTTACATTGCCTTCAGTAAACTGGGATCACGTGTCCTTATGGTTTTCTTTCAGCCTTGGTTTTCTCCTTATCCCACTTGGTCTTCATGGACTGCTCTCTGCTCAGTAATGTTCTCCAAAATAAACTCTGGAACTTTACAAAATTGCAAGATTTAAACTGAGAAAACATCACAAACAAGGTGAACTAAATATAAATTCAGTTACTTTTGAGGATAACTGTATTTGATTTAGGGGTATGATCGTAAACGGCAATAAATACAAATACACACCACATTTTCCACATTTGTAAAAATTCTGAAAACCTTGTAATTTTCTTTTCACTTCACAATTACGCACTGCTTTGTGTTAGTTTGTAACCTAAAATGCCAGTAAAATACACTGTCTGTGTGTCAAAATGACAAAACATGAAGAAGTTACATGTGTGCTGTTGCGAACAGAGGATGTGCAGTGAGGAGTAAAACACTCTGCCGGACGTCTCAAATGACCAGCTTCACCTTCTAGCACATGTTCACTGGGCCCAACTTACAGTACCACCAGCGAGTCAAAGAGAGCTTTCCTTCCATCTGCTCCGTCTGGCTCATACTGGAGAGTAAGAGATACTGTAGAGGCATCAGTCCAAACACACACACACACACGCACGCACACACACACACACACATCCATATTTAAAATACAAAGTGAGGACCATGCCTTGACTTCCATTCCTTTTCAACTCTTTCGGTGGTCTTACCCTAACCCCAACCTAAACCTAATTGACAGCTTAGTCATAACCCTAACCCAGAAAAAAAAGAGGACCAAGAAACTTTACAATTAAAACTGGCAAACATTTTCTCACTTAGCTGCAAGTACAAGTACATACAGGTACCTTGACTTCCACAGACCATCCATCCATCCACAACTCTTTCTATGGCGTCACCCTAATTTAAACCTAATCAATGCCTTAGTGTTAAACCTAACCTCGAGCCCAAAAAAGGTTCTCATTTTAAATCAAAGTCCTTACTTAACTAGTAAAATGAGCACAAGAATGTTCTCGCTTAGCTGCAAGGACAAGTATACACACTAAATTCAGATAACCAAAGCAGTGTCCACGTCATACTGTGGTATGGTCCATCGCTTTGGAGTGTTTATCAGAAATGTCGGCCAGCATCAAATGTTTATATGAGAAGAACGCGTTGCTGTATCGACAGCGAAAAGGAACAGGATGCACAGTCTAGATAAAAATAACACAAGGGTTCACGGCACTCTGGATGTACCTAATTAGCTGTCTGTTTCTTCTGATAACTGGATTACGCTGTAAAAACGGCTGGGTTATATCTTCAACCCGCATGCTGGATTCAGAGGGCTGGCCAGCAACCCTTGGGTTACAAAAACATTGAAGAAAACTTTCCCCACTTTTCTATCATTTGTGTGGCAGGATATTGGGTATATAATGGACAAAAGCAAACTGTGTGATAAACAAATTACAAACAATTTGAAAGGTCTATGAGAACACCGGCACTAGCCAATAATTAGCTGTTAACGATGCTAAAGTTGATACTTTGCAACTTCTCATTGTCATGTCATCTCAAGGCACTTTACAAAGTTAAATTCAATCATATTATACAGATTGGGTCAGATTATACAGATTGATCAAAAATGTTCCTATATAAGAAAACCAGTTGATTGCATCAAAGTCCTGACAAGCAGCATTCACTCCTGGAGAAGCGTAGAGCCACAGGGAGAGTCGTCTGCATTTTACATGGCTTTGCTGCAATCCCTCATACTGAGCAAGCATGAAGCGACAGTGGAAAGAAAAAACACCCGTTAGCGGGAAGGAAAAACCTCTAGCAGAACCGGGCTCAGTATGAACGGTCATCTGCCTCGACCGACTGGGGGTTACAGAAGACAGAACAGAGACACAACAAGACAGACAAAAAGCACAGAAGCACACATTGATCTAGTAATCTGTTCTACATTAGATGGTAATAGTCGGTGATCTGTCCTCCCTGGATGATTTCACAGTCAACAGAACGTCAGACCAGGTGTACCTACTATGAAGAAAAAAGAGAGAGAACAAAAAGTTAAAAGCTGAAATGACAACAGTCATTTCAATGTAATGCAATGCAAATCTGGAGAACAGTAGACTGGAGAACAGTAGAAATAAGTAGAGTGAGAAAAATAGGCCCTGATGTCCTCCAGTAGCCTAAGCCTATAGCAGCATAACTATAGAGGTAGCTCAGAGTAACATGAGTCACTCTAGTTATAAGCTTTGTCAAAAAGGAAGGTTTTAAGATTAGTCTTAAAAGTAGACAGGGTGTCTGCTTCACGGACCACAACTGGGAGTTGGTTCCACAGGAGAGGAGCCTGATAGCTAAAGGATCTGCCTCCCATTCTACTTTTAGAGACTCTAGGAACCACCAGCAGACCTGCAGTCTGAGAGCGAAGTGCTCTGTTAGGAACATACGGGGTAATCAGAGCTCTGATATATGATGGAGCTTGATTATTAAGGGCTTTATACGTTAGAAGAAGAATTTTAAATTCTATTCTTGATTTAACTGGAAGCCAATGAAGGGAAGCTAAAATTGGAGAAATATGATCCCGCTTGTTGATTTTCATCAGAACTCTTGCTGCAGCATTTTGGATCAGCTGAAGGCTTTGAACTGCATTTTGTGGACTTCCTGATAGTAAAGAATTACAATAGTCCAGCCTTGAAGTAACAAATGCATGGACTAGTTTTTCCAGCATCACTCCTGGACAGAATGTTTCTAATTTTGGCGATATTCCGGAGGTGAAAAAAGGAAACTCTGGAAACCTGTTTAATATGGGATTTAAATGACATGTCTTGGTCAAAAATAACACCAAGGTTTTTTACTTTATTACCAGAGGCCAAGTTAATGCCATCCAGATTAAGTGATTGGTTAAGAAGTTTATTTTTTGAGGACTCTGGCCCAAAGATTACAACTTCGGTCTTGTCAGAATTTAGATGCAGGAAATTTAAAGTCATCCAGCTTTTGATGTCATCAAGACATGACTGCAGAATTCAAAATTCATAATGAGTCTGCGCTGTTTTTAGTCAGCTTGGCTTCAAAACCTGTTTACTCATTCAGACCGATCTAACATGAACTGAATAATTTGAACAGAATTTCTTCATAACAGTTTCAGATTTAAAAAAAATATATTTTTTGTGCCTGTGCAAATTCTCAGTTATCCGGGTCATTGCAACAGCAAACAAGCTTAAATCGGAGGCAACCAGACTTTTGTTCAGTTCTTTCTGAAAACGTTTCGACCCTTATCCAGGAGTCTTTGTCAGTTCTGGTGGCTCGCACTTGAGCAACCTGTAGTTGGTGCACTGCTGTTTTTAAGCACATGGAGGCCCATCCTCCTAAGTCAGATGCCAATCAATGACCCACCCACCATTTTCCTGGGTCATTAGAAGCTATTGCTTGGTGTGAGTGGAGTACTTGGTCACATACATCAGCAGTCTCAACAGAACTGACAAAAACCCCTGGATAGGTGTCGAAACGTTTTTAGAAAGAACTGAACGAAAGTCCGGTTGCCTCCGATTTCTGCCTGTTTGCTGTATTTTTTGTAGAAACTGAAAAAAACTAATTTTTTTTGATCAGGCCACCTTAGAAATTAAACAAGATTTTTTTTTTCAAATGACTATAAATGGATTCATCCCACATTGGCTGAAAATTTCTACACTGATTTCAGATTATTTAAAACACTGTTTGTCTATTTGGCTAGAAAAAAAATGTTTTAGATATTACTAAGATCTCCTCCCGTCTTGTTCTTGTAAACCTAATATAATCTTGCTTGTGAGCTGTATGTGTTGTTAATCTCTTATCAGACAGGCAACGTTTTATGAACTGTCATATGGAGATTATGAATTTTACCATCCAAAATCAATTGTTTGTCAACAAAAGTCTTCTTAACCTTCCTATGGTGTTAGGGTCCCGACGGACCCGTTTTGAGTTTTAACATGCATAAAAGCACTTCATACATTTGTTTTTTGAGTTGAAACGTTTTGACTTTGTCAGGGACTTCCATTTAAACAAAGTAAAATCTTTTTTTTTTTTTTTACTAAATTATAAAGTGCTCTGGTGAAAAAAATGACTTTTGTGGTGTTCGGGTCAGGACACTATGGAAGCCCGTTTCCGCCACATGAAAATAAAAAAATGGCACATAGAAAGTCATAATTATGAGATACAAAGTCATAATTATGAGATTCTAAGTCATAATTATGAGATACTAAGTCATAATTATGAGATACTAAGTCATAATTATGAGATAAAAAAGTCATAATTATGAGATACTAAGTCATAATTATGAGATTCTAAGTCATAATTATGAGATACTAAGTCATAATTATGAGATACTGAGTCATAATTATGAGATAAAAAAGTCATAATTATGAGATACTAAGTCATAATTATGAGATACTAAGTCATAATTATGAGATAGAAAAGTCATAATTATGAGATAAAAAGTCATAATTATGAGATAGAAAAGTCATAATTATGAGATAGAAAAGTCATAATTATGAGATACTAAGTCATAATTATGAGATAAAAAAGTCATAATTATGAGATACTAAGTCATAATTATGAGATACTAAGTCATAATTATGAGATAGAAAAGTCATAATTATGAGATACTAAGTCATAATTATGAGTTAAAAAGTCATAATTATGAGATAAAATGACATAATTATGAGATACCAAGTCATAATTTCAAACTATGAGATAAGCCTACCGGAGCCGTTGAGAGACAAGTCTCCTTGGAGGAACAGCGTGGCTGAACTCATTTACAGGCATTGCTCCTAAATACTTGGTAAGCATAATTAGCATCACTGCGCTCATTACTTTAAGGGTTATACAGGTAGCCTGCTTGGATCACACGGGTTGCATTGTAGGCTACGTGTGTTCATTTTCTGTCTCTACAGGGACGTCTGCAGACAGGATTTACCAAAACATACAAATGTTATCGAGGGAAATGTAAGTATCAGAAATAAGCTGCTGGATGTTTTTGTTTTAATTCTTTCGTTTTGAAGTGGCTTTAGAATGCTTGTTTCGCTTGTGCTGTTTCCAGCTGCACAAGCTTAAAACAGCTTTTGCTGCAAAGTTAGCATAGCAAAGTTAGCTAGCCTCATGCTGGGCTGTTTTAACTTGTGATAAGTATGTGGATTTTTATCTCAAAGTGTGAAAAGAGGTCAATTAATACACTGATTGAGGCGAGTTAATGTGTACAATTCTTAGCCTAATATTAACCACCATCTAATATAAGCTTAAAACAGCCTTCAATTTGCATGTATGCATAGTCTCCGAACAGCACCACGTAAGGGGACAGATCAAATAAGATGTCAAGGATTTAATGATCACTAGACTATAAAGGGTAAGTCTTGTGAAATGCATGTTACTAAATGCTTATCATAAAGCAGCCTTACTATGTTTTATTGTCATCAGTCGATACAATTTCCCAGTTTATTATATCAGTCAGCATGTAGATTTAGAACAGACACAGGAATGAAAGCAATGTGGTAATCTGAAGGACCTTATTGTGTTTAGCTACTTTAGGAATAAATGCTTAGTTTTTAAATTCGAACCAAGCAACAGATTTTTTTCACATTTTGATGCAAAACCAGCTATAAGCTCCCAGAGAGGGTTCCTATTGTTTTGTATGTACACTGCAAACAAATAGCTTCTTTTTGGTCTGAAAAAAATATTTCAGTTGTGAAAAACATATTTGGCTAATAATTTAAGTCAGCTCAGAAAATAACAGTGTTGGGTCCCTAAACATTATGGAATTGTCAGTACATACATATATGTTGATGATTATGTCAACCAGGGAAGGTTATGCTAGCTTTTGTGCTTTTGTTATGAAATGTGGGGAAAGCCAACTTTTGGAGTTGGTTGTGGAGTTAGAGAGGCTGTTTGTTTGTTGTTCAAGTTTGACAATAAAAATTGCTGCCAAAGAGATGCTGCCATCTCTTTGTAATTTCGTTATACTACCTCTACAATGACAATAAAGCTTATTATTTGTTTCTGATTTAAGTTTAGTTACTACATTTCATACTTAAGTTACAAGAGTTCAGATTTTGTAACTGTTAGATGGTTGCCTAGTGTTTAGAGAGCAGGGGTCTCATTTATAAAACATTGCATAGAATCCACACTAAGAGTGTATGTACACCAAGAAAAAGAAAATGGCATACAGCAAAAAAAATTCATATTAACAAAATCATGAGAACACACACCAGCACGCAATTTCATTTTACAGCTTTTCCTGAAGGTTTCCATACAAGGTTCCTTCTCAGGTTCTGCGCTCTACACGCCCAGATTAATCCACTAATTGTCAATACAAAGCACCTCATGAATGTTAGTATGTCAACTGATCGTTTGTTTCACCAAGGTGAAGTGGTAATCACGGGGAAAAAAACTAAAAAACTCTGGAAAAGTTTTAAAGATAGGTGTTTATCAAATGAGAAAGTCAGAGGTAAAATCAAAGATTTTGCCCACATTAAAATAAGTTGTTAAAAAATTAAACAAGACTCCTATTCTCAATGTCAGTGGAAAGCCGTGCTCCGTGTTGAAAGTCCTCTGAAGCTGTGCGCTCATTCATAGGAATGAGGGAGAGGAAGGAATGAAAGCCCCCCCCCCCCTCCAAAAAATAATTTTTTTCCACATAAATAAAAATAATGACTTCTGCATGAGTTTGAGCAGTATGCAGACCTTCCCTTCCCTCTGATAGTTGGAGACAGGGGCATAGCTATGGGTGGCCACTTTGTTTCAGGGCCCACCCAATAAAGTGGCTTTCCTTTGGGAGATTTTTATTTATTTATTTATTTATTTCATTTTAGGGGTGTCACTTAAACTCATAAAAATAACCACCAAATAAAATAAAATGAGGCAGAATAAAATTTAATGTATGCTTATCCTATATATGAAAACAGCAAGCGTCATGTTCTAGTTATGAGTAATCCAGCGGCGCAGAGAGAAATTTGCTTAGTAAATGGAGACTGTAATAAGCCAAATGCAATGAGATGGTGGAAACATCACATTTGTTGAGAAACTGTGAGCATGTGAAAGTGGTATTGGATGTTGTCATGATGTGTGCCAAAAGGGACATTCTTTTTAGGGGCACAGAGAAACAGAAGAGCGGCGGATTCTTTTTTGGGGTGGGTGCACTGTGGGACTGCTGCGTCGCCTTGCGCTTGAATTGAGGTGCACGTACTAAATTTAGTCACATGGTAATGTCGATGGTTACTTTTAAGGGGTGTTTTTAGGGTCTTGTTACACTGGGAGCTTCAGCTCAGATCCCTCATTCCTCTTCCTCATTCTTTAAACTTTACAGGCTGTATTTATGCATTTTCCCCATGATCTTTATCATTGAACATAAATAACGCTGGGACCAGACAATCAGTTCCCAAATAGACTATTGTTCTTCAACAGCCATCTGTGTAGAAAAGTGTGACGCAGTGAAGCGCAGAGCGCAAATGGCTGTGGCTTATAGAATTTTGGGTTATGATAGATAAATAAAAGTGCTATTTGCTATAGTGGTATTTCATGTAGGCTTAAGACTATTGCTAGTGGGTTAAAGGAGAAGCAGGAGTCCAGGCCTCACTGGGTCCGCTTGGAGCACAAACATAAAACCTCCGCTTTGAGAAGAACTTCAAACTCAGCTTTCAGCATGCATGATTATGCATCTAGAGGCGCTCTACGCAAATACATGGGAAATAATGTCTGGTCAGGGTGGAGGCTTAAATGACAAACCTGTGGCTGTGAAAGTTGACATAAAAGGTTATGAAATGTAACAATCTGTAGCAAAGCAATATTTGATTTCTAAAACTGCATTTCCTCCTAATTCTTCATCTAAGATCTTCCAGCACTGTCAATGCATTCACTGTGCAGCATTAATTTTACTGTTTACAGCAATTAAAGTGATTGCCTTTCACCTTGTCACAATAATCTTGTAATCTATGGCACACATCACCCTGGTGATCATTGTGGAGATGAATGTGATGGTGGAAAACCCTCACAAACTGTTGTGCAGACATCCCTGGATGGTTTCACAGCTAACAGAACACCAGACCGGGTGTACTTACTATCAAGAGAAAAATGACAGAACAAATTGCTAAAAGATTAAATAACAACAAACAATGCAAATGTGAGTACAGTAGGAGAACTCCGAGTGATAAAAATAGATCTTGATGTCCTCCAGCAGAGTAGGCCTACAGCAGCATAACTACAGAGGTAGCTCAGGTTAAGGTAAGCACACAGAAAGAAAGCTTTTAAGATTAGTCTTAAAAGTAGACGGGGTGTCTGCCTCACAGACTAAAACTGGGAGTTGGTTCCACAGGAGAGCAGGGCAGTCAAAAGTAGCCGGTCAACGGCGGCAAATCGCCGTCTATAGCAGCTCTTGCCGCCGCCTACCTTTCCCCGATTATACATCCCAAAAATCACCTTAGCATCTGTCTCCACTGAGAGCAACATTAACGAGTGATTGGGTTCCTTGTTCCAACCGAGATGCTACTTTTCCGATCAAAACACAGACCGGTGTTATGCCGAAAAGTGCAATAAAACCGTGAGAGCCGACGTGAGTTTTGAAACTGCAAAGCTTTGTCTTAAGCGGAAGATAAAACGTGCAGAGCACCGCGTTCATAGACCAGTGTGATGCATTCACGAGCGGCAGAAAGCTACGGTGCATTCAGGAGCATGGGACATTTCAAACTTACAAGGAAAGAGGCATAAAACGGAATAGAACTTAACTCATACAGTAATATATTTATCCAGAAACAGCGTGGGCTTTCTTACAATACTGAATGCTCTATAATTGTATTTCTGATATTTTTTGATTATGCACATCTGTTAGTTTTTTATTCTGAAAAATCTATAATATTACATATAATCTAATATAATATTACAGCAGCAAATTATCGAAGTTTTTCAGGGGACGTATTTTGTGTTCGTCTCTAGAATCCTCGTAGATGGTATATCGTGTGTGTGTGATGAGTGCAAGTGAAATTAAACTGAGATAAGAGATTTCGAAAGAGCGATATGACTGAAATAAATTCAACATGTAAATTCAATTTTAAATTCCAACCCTGTATTTTTATCATAAAAATTTGACTTTGTTCGTGAAGAAATGTTACGATTGTTTTTAGAACAGAACTGTGAATAATAATAAGACAAATAGACCTCACCTAATCTCATCTGTTTTATGTGGTGCTAGTAATTCAAATTAAACAAATTTTATGCCAATGGAGATTACCTTACATTGTTAAAACATGATGATAACATCATGTAAAAAAATAATGTTTTAAGAACAATAATAAAAAAACAAAGGTTGTTTTTTGAAGAATTGATCATTCACTTCTTTTTTGCCTTTTATTCAATTTAAAACATGCACTCTGACTCTATTCTTTAAATAATCACCTGTCTTGAAAGCTTCCAAAATACATCAGGGAGACTATTTTTCAAAATTCTCCCCTCCGGGGCTCGGGCACCGGCATAAGTGCACCCTCCTACCCGATAGTGTGTAGCCTGCTACTGTAAAAAAGTTTGACTGCCCTGGGAGAGGAGCTTGATAAGTAAAGTATCTGCCTCCCATTCAACTTTTAGAGACTCTAGGAACCTCATTGTCAAGTTATGGTAGAGTAGTTAGTGATTATATGGAACACATTAGAGACTATTCTTTTTAAATAGAAATATTCTATCTATGGCAATTAATTTATGTTCTTTGACGCGAGATCACATAGAGCATCTGACGTTGATCTGACATTGGATCAACAGAAAACCTGAAAATGTGAACAATAATCACCAGCACTGCTTTTAACATTTTACTTTGTTCAACTTTTAGGACATCAGCACCTATGAGACAGACGAAGGAGGTTCCATTGACCCGAATGTGAATAGAGGTAAATTGGAAGGCTTCGTCCTGGAAAATTTCAATTTAGAATATTGAACATTTTAAATGTAATACTAAAAACTAAAGATTACTCTGATGTTGTTTGGTCAAATTGCTTTTACAATGTACTTGACCGTTTTTATTAGCAGGAGAATTCCATTTTGAATCTTATTTGTAAAGATCAATAGTTTCCTTATGAACACAAACGTTTTTATTTCAAATAACATGGCCAGGCTAATTATTTTGTGATGTTATATTTCAATAGATGTTATTCATTAGGTATTGTAACTGTCACAGGATGGATGAGATATATGACTTCTTAAGATCACGGGATGTTTCAGAGGAAGTCATACAACAACTGGAAAAGGATAAGGTAGTTAGATTGTTAATGAAATGTTTTCCATTTAACGGTTATAATAAAACACTATTGCAGAGACGTGGCAAAGAGAGCTGATTCTTCATTTGCTTCTTTTTCCGTATAGTTTTTTTATTTTTATAAATATGAAAAATAACAAATAATTGTTTTAACATTCTTTTGTAGATCGATTCCAGTGTCATACCGCTCATGACAGATGAGCAGCTGAAGGTGTATCTCCCATCTTACGGTGATCGACTGGCCCTTCTTGGATATTGCAGACGGAGGGAAAATGATCCTGCTGGCCGGAAATCAAAACTTCTTGACAGACTGAGAGCAAAGATTTCAAGAAACAAAAGCAAGGATCATAGGGAGGTTTCACAAAATGAAAT
The DNA here is from genome assembly GCA_037039145.1 of Fundulus diaphanus. NCBI lineage: Eukaryota > Metazoa > Chordata > Actinopteri > Cyprinodontiformes > Fundulidae > Fundulus > Fundulus diaphanus. The sequence continues at coordinate 15,110,605 of CM073136.1, read as the reverse complement.
CGTCAAAAATGCTCAAAAAAATGTACGGAAAGTTGAATTAGGATGGCTGAATTTTCGAGATGGAAAGTATTCTCAAGTTAGGACAAAGAAAGGTGGTGGAACAAGAAAAGTTGCTGTGTCAAAGGACTGTAGAAAAAATGAGTTAGTTGAAAAGGCAGTTGGTTTGTTTTTTCCTGCTCAAAGAAATACACAGGGAAGAATCACGGATTTTGAGGTTGATATAACAGATTTTCAAGAACATTCACTTGATGAGCATATCACTGTTGGAGAACTTTATGAGCAGACAAAACTACCCCTTCTGCGTTTTTACCTAACAACCAAAAGAAAGGACAGTGCCAGTGACTCAGAAACAGAAAGTGCCAGTGCAAATGCCCAACAGGATGTCATATATGTTGGAAACAGCAGTGTACTGACAAACAGCAGCAGTGATGATATTCACCTAGTTTACTCAACAGTTGACATGGGGGATTTATCCAGTGTCCACGAGATAGACGCAGCAATGAATGTGGACATTTTGGAAGATAGTGGCACGGTTACTTTTTTCACAGGACGTATTTCTAATACAGAAAGTGCTAGTCTTGATGACACCCTTCTGCTGTCTCCACAGTCATCTAGCCCAGTGGTTTCTTCTTCTCATCTTGATTCTTTTCAGGAGCCCATAGTTCAGAGAGAAAAAGTAAAAAAAATCCTTGTTCTTCACCGTGGCCAAATCCTTAAAGAACTGATTTCACATTTTTGTGATGTAAGCGTTACTCAGGAGGACATATCTATTCAAGTGGTGCTCCCGGATGGAAAGCAAGAAAAGGCTATTGATGATGGAGGAGTTTTGAGGGATGTGCTCTCTGAGTTTTGGCAAGACTTTTATGAACAGTGTACACTGGGCAATAACTTTAAGGTGCCCTTCTTGCGTCACGATTTTGGACAGCAACAATGGGAAAGCATTGGCCGAATCATTGCCTTTGGCTGGCAAAAACAGAAGTACCTGCCTATAAAACTTGCCCCAGTAATACTGGAACAAGCAGCTCTTGGCTGTATAAAGAGTCCTCTTGTTGACAGCTTCAGGTATGTTACAGAGTCAGATCGGATCGTGTTTGAATCTTGTCGATCAGATTTTGAGAGTGTGGACAGTGAAGAGCTGCTGGAAATCATGGATCTCCATAACTGTCGAAGAGTACCAACAGCTGATAACTTTGAACTACTACTTGAGGAGTTTGCCCACCAAAAGCTGATTCAGGAATCTGCTTTTGTTATTGAGCAGTGGAGCACTGTGCTTTCCCCACTGAGGTCTGAGCTGGAATGTATTACAGCTGCCTATGAAAATCTCCAGCCAACATTCAGAAAGGTAATGCGTTCACTAGTATACCCTACAATCATGACTGAACAGCAGAAAAATATCACCAAATATTTAAGCTCTTATCTCAGGGAATCAGACAAACAGCACTTGTCACTTTTTCTTCGGTTTTGCACGGGATCTGATTTGTTTCTCGGAAGGAACATCAGCATTAGCTTCACTCAACTTCAAGGTGTTCAGAGACGCCCAGTTGCCCATACATGCGGTTGCTACCTGGAGTTGCCAGTTAATTATGAAAACTACCCAGATTTTCGACACGAAATAAACAAAGTCCTAGAAAGCAGTGTATGGGTGATGGACATAGTGTGACAAATTTCAATTGAGGAACATGCAAGTTTAGCATTTTGTTTTAAAAATATTCTTTTCATTTATACCCTCACACTTTTGTACTTTTGCACTGTTTTGTGCCCTGAGATTATATAAAGACTGGCAAAGCCTTAGTAGTAATAGTAGTAAGCATTCACATATTGGTGTTTAGGGTTTTTTTCTGTTAAAGTACTCAAAGTTAGAAAAAAAAGTTTAAAACAGAAATTTGAGTTTTCTATTGCTGTTATGATTTTTTTTTAATAATTATAATTGAGACTACAAAGATTTGAGTTAACTGAGTCAAAAATGCAATAAGGCACCCATGCTTATAAATCTAGCATTAGGTTTGATAAAATACTGCTTATTTGCATTCTTGAAGTTTTGTGTCCTATTTTAGTGACATGGTTTATGTGCTGGTACACACTTTAAGTATTCTGGAGGTGAATGTGTTGTTGTTTTTCAATGTAAAAAAGAAATGCTATGAAAAATCTTGCTGGCTGATATTTCAAATTGGTTAGTCTGGTGGCCACTATAGTTAACGCATCTTGCTAGTTCTGATTAACAAGAGTAAGATGGTTGAGTTTGATGTGACATGAGTTTGAGTTCTGAAGCAAATGGAACAAAGTACTCATAGTATTCATAGAAACTTGTTTTTGTTATTGTAAATATATGATTATATTCTCAATAACAGATTGTTTCCAATGTAACAGTTTGATCTAAAACTTAAATAGAAAACAACTGAGAAATCACACTAATTTCAGTTAGTCTCCTATTGTTTTACAGCAGCTTACTTTGCATAACTATGCCCTGAAGCATTATTTTGTCATTATTTGAAACTGCTTTTAAAATGACCCAAAGTCTAATTGCAATGGAAAGAAGTTTTAATATTTTATTTTAAAACACATAATAAAGCACTTTTCATAAGAATTATTTTATGTATTCCATTTTTTGGAGGGAGGAGGTGACAGGGTTTGACTATAAATCTTTTTTTAAATCTTATTGGGGTGCACACATCACAAAAGTTACAAATGCAGTTTACATTAAGTTAATTATTAAATGGCAAACAAAGGAAATGAAATGTGAATTGTAAATGAAGGGAAAACATCGGAATGAGCTCAGCATTCAAGTGCCATGTACCAATGAATTTATCTAAAATCAGATTTATCGCATCATCATGCACTGATTGCTTGTGAATGGATTTGACCCAACTTCATACTAGTGCTACAACGTGCTGAAGAAAATAAAGTTACTTCAGGAACTGTACTAAGGTCCTAATCAGTGAAAATGCATCAAGGCTTGAAAGAGACATTTTTTACATTTATCACTGCAGCTCCAAATCATTGGTAATCAGCTGTCTAAGTCTAATGTATAGATCAGTTGTTGCAAACACATCATCTGTGACACCCAGATTATGCTCTGAAATCAGGTCCACACAAATACTGAAGACATCTTCATCACATGGAAAGTCTTTGAAAACACAGTTTTCCAAGCAGGTTTCAACGCGGTTCAAATCTATGCTGTAAAGGTAGTCTCTGGTTCCATACACCTGAGGTACTGTGTACATGATGGATGGACGCCCATGAGGACTTCGTGAGTTGTGTGCTGGACGTATCCTGTGGTTGTTCCAAGCTGAAGCAACATCATTTAGCTCTTTCTAGGAGAAAAAAGTATTGATCAAAAGACAGGCACATTGACAACAAGCAACTATCTACACATGCAATCTGTAGAATATTTCAAACATGCCACATATTTAGTGTCATACTCAGAAAGGAGGTCTGTATTATAAAGATTTCAAAATATTAATGAATGCTATAAAGAGTGTAGGTGAGATAGATCAGATCAAAGCGAGCTCACCTGTATTATGTGGAGAAAACAGAACTGAATCAGGGCTTTGTCCAAGAAGTTGTCTGAGAAGTGTCCATCTGCTTTCAGTTTGTCAAAGAGGTCCATCCAGAACTGAACACATTCACTTCGCAGGACCAGCCACCATCTTTCAATTCGCTGATTTCCAGTGCTTGGACCAAATATTACATTAGCTCTTTCAGGTTGATTTTCTGTAAAATGCAAAAATCTTTGTATATCAGCCACATGAACATTTTCTGTCCCTAAATCCAGTCTCAGTTTTTCAGGACAACCCTCAGCTTTAATCACTGCATCAATATAGTACCCCGCAATGACTTTTGGATCATTATTTGTTTTGTATGCCTCAAGCCATATCAGTCTTCTAGAAAAACCGTCAATACAACCGCTAATTCCAATTCCAAATGGTTTGAGCTTATCATAACCATCCATATGCCAAACGTAGTTCGGGCCACAACTATGGTAAACTCGTCTCCGCAGTCGATTTCTTGACCTTAGGTCAACTCCTTCACCATCTAGTAAGCTTAGAAGAACTCGAACTGTTTCCCTGTCTGTTACTAGACCATTCATCCAACATTTTTGGTGCATCCATCGATATCCATGACACTGTCCAGATGTTTCAAGCTGCTGTTGGATGAATGCTGCCACAACACTATCATCTGTTTTGTTCTTTCGGCGCCAAAGTTTCTTCTTACTAAGAATCCTTTCCAATGTCCTCTTGCTTAGAGTAATCCCATGAACCTTGGCCAGCAAAGCAAGGATTTCATCATTTGTTAAACCACGTCGGAAATACTCCTCAATATGTTCACAATCCATTGAAAAGAGAAAAAAATGTTCCACTTGGCTAAACAGATCAAACGGATCCCTGTCTATTTCCCATCCTCAAAAAGAGAGGATGTATATAGAAAAAGCAAGCTGCTGTAAGTTTCTGGAGCATATAAGAATCTGATAATGCATGCTGTTACGCAAACGTCAGTCTCCAACTGCTATGTTATGTCATAATGACTTTTAATCTCATAATTATGACTTTTTTATCTCATAATTATGACTTAGTATCTCATAATTATGACTTTTTTATCTCATAATTATGACTTAGTATCTCATAATTATGACTTTTTTATCTCATAATTATGACTTAGTATCTCATAATTATGACTTTTTTATCTCATAATTATGACTTAGTATCTCATAATTATGACTTAGTATCTCATAATTATTACTTTTTTATCTCATAAATATGACTTAGTATCTCATAATTATGACTTAGTATCTCATAATTATGACTTAGTTTCTCATAATTATGACTTTTTATCTCATAATTATGACTTTTTATCTCATAATTATGACTTAGTATCTCATAATTATGACTTTGTATCTCATAATTATGACTTTCTATTTGCCATTTTTTTATTTTCATGTGGCGGAAACGGGCTTCCATAGGACACAAATAATTGAGAGGAGAGAGAGGGAAAGAAAACAATAGTAATAATAGTATATGAAAATAACAGACATTTATTTTATACAAATGTTTTATCTTTGGAACAGAATGAAGGTGTAATATATTCAACAAATTATTAACAGTTACTAACATGGTTTAAAACAAAGAAATAACTCATTAAGATCTTATACAAATAGACAACGCCTATAAACTTACAATTAAAAATAGTGGGAATGGAAATTAATTTACTCATTATTTAATGTATTTTCACAGGTATTGAAAAAAATGAAATGAAGCAGCATGTGTACATGACTCCAACTGATCTACGTTAGGTCAGGTGTAGTCATGTCAACTTAAACATGCAGCCAGCTGGAGCAGCTCCCTGTCTTCAGCCGCCAGATGGTCATCCTCCTCTGGGTCGACCTCCTCATCCTCCACGTCTAGCTGGTCCCCTGCCTCTATACTAATATTGTGGATGATGCAGCAGGCGGCGATTACTTTTGGGGCAAACGTCAGGCGGACCTCCAACGCCCTAAAGAAGATGGAACGCCACCGTGTCTTCAGACCACCAAAGGCACGCTCAATGATGTTTATCAGCCTTGGCGTGGTGTCTGTTGTAGCGTGCCTCCCCTTCACCTGTACCAAATATAAAATTAACTTGTAATTTAGGTAATATGCTGATATGTCTTAATCTTCTGTCCAATTAATATAATCTATGTATCAATTGTGTGTCATTGCTGGCTCTATTTAAGGACAAGAAGGTAAGAGATCTTACTGATGCACCGCAGGCCAGCCAGTAGAGGGTTACCAGCACCTCTATCTCCTGTGGCCATCCATGGACCTTCTGGATGGGCAGCAGCTGAAGGAGGAGGACGATGGTCGCCCTGTTTAGCTAGAAGGCTGGTTTCAGGTCCCCTTCAATAAAAAAATATTTGGAGGATCGGCACAGAGGTGTTTATCCTCACATATTTTGTTTCTGTTTCTTCCTGTAAATAAAAAATGCCAAATGTTACCATAATTGTTTTTTTTTTTTTCAGTTGTCACCTTTTCACAGCATAAAACTATACCTGCCTAACATGCAGATTATTATAGTTCTCAAGAAAGAAAAGGTAAAATGTATAGTAAATGTAGCAAAAGGCTTCCCTTCTCTGGTATTTTTACCATTTCACTGAAAAAATGGGCTGAACTAACTGCACATAATTTATAGATTAATCACTGTAAAGGTGGGCAGACATAAAACTATGTTTTTTTCCCCTTTCTTAATGATCAATGCTGTGAAGGTCAGTAGGTGCAATAAAGTTGCTTAACTCTACTGTCATACTGCTTCTAATGTTAAAATTGGGTCTTCATTTTAATTATTTATAGAAAAACAGTCACAACTTCAACCTGATCACGTTTTTAATACCATCCTCAATGTTTTTTAAAGATAAAAGTAGGAAATAGGCTGTCAATCTTAAAATGCCTACCAGTTGGCAATAGATGGGTGAGCAAAGCCTGCCTTCTGAGTCTCCTCTGCCGCATCAATCTTCTCCTTGCTCCGATTTGCCTCCTCAACTGCATCACCTCCTCTTCAGCCTGCAGTTCAGCCTGCTACTCGTGTGTACACGAATTGATGAAGTTGGTTTTCTTTTTGAATCACGTTTATGTATATGCAGCGCGTTTGCTGAATGCTGCACAGGTGTTGTCAAATTGATGAAGTTGGTTTCCTTTTTGAATCGCGTTTATGTATATGCAGCGCGTTTGCTGAATGCCACACAGGTGTTGTCAAATTGATGAAGTTGGTTTTCTTTTTGAATCGCGTTTTTGCCAATTTGCACGTGTTTTCTGAAGTTGCAGGGCGTTTGCACCTGTCGGCCACCGTAATACACCGTAATTTGCACGTGTTTTCTGGAGTTGCAGGGCGTTTGCACCTGTCGGCCACCGTATCTTTCTACTCTATGAGGTTATTGTATTTTTTTTCTTCAATTTGATGATGCTTAATGGAAAAAATTAAACGAAAAATGTATATTCATTCATTTAAACCCAGGTATTTTAGTTTATGATCTTTATTTTCAGCCCACTTGTCACCGTTTCACATTTGTCGTTTTGACCAAGTCTTTGTGTTGAAAATCTAACCCAGCTGGATCAAACCCATCTCTGTTGAGTTAAACCAACTCAGACCATGAACCGGTCCACAGCTGACCCAGGACTGGGCTAGCAAAATCTAATGGGTTTATTTTTAACCAAGCAGTATTCAGAGTGTGCTCTTGGGTGGTTCATATAAAATCCCCAAACATAAATAGCTCCTGATTTCCAGGATGTTATCAGTGGATAGAATGTCCAGATATTAGCCATGTTCAAAATATAGATTATTAGTAGGGTTTCTAAAACCATTATCTGTCACACACTGTGGCTGGTACTGGCTGTACTTGGAGCACTCCTTCTTGCTCTGTGTTTCTGTTTGTACGTGAACATGAACTTTCGATGGAGGGAGTCCCGTATATTACTAACATATCAGAGAAAGGCAGAAGTGGGAGCCTTGCTATTCTTAAAAAAAGCAAAGTGTCAGCATTTTTTACTTCGCTGCAGATGTAGAGGTAAAAAAGGGCCCTTGCAGAGCTGTGAAAAACTTATTAGTAACACATCTGCCTTTTGGGAGTTATGTCTTCCTTTATTGTCGGTCTCTTGCCTTTGTTGTTCCCCCTTGCAAGTTTCTGAATAATAAATGAACTGTTTTTATTTGCGAGGGAATAAATTAATTTCTAAAATAGTATTAAAAAACCTAAACCAGCGGGTCAGCTATAAAAAGTTTGCAAATGACAGCAGGGATAAGAAATAAATAAACCTACAGCGCTCCGCTTGTCCATTGGCAACCCTGGTAAAAGATGTGCAATAAGCTATGAACAAATTTGTTGCTTTTTATTAAGTAGCATAATTTCCACATTTAATGTTTTTGAAAAATGTAGTCTTTAATTTAGATACATTTGCCCAGTGAGAGAAAAAAATTTCTAAATGGCAAATCAATTGACACCTCAACCAACGTCTTTGGTCGAGCAACATTTTAGGTTGATAAGAGCTTCTAAAAATATACTAATCCCATTCTGTTTTCCTGGGGTATACATATGACCCAACACGTTTCTTTTCCAGTTTCTTTTGGTCACTGCCCACTAAGCTGGATCCGTATTTAACTAAGACTGCAACAACTTAAAGTGAAGAACCTGGGAACAGAGTTGATGAGGTCTCAATAGCAACCATTGGATACAGACTTGAAGTCAACCAGTGTTTTGGTTCTAAGACTTTTTTGTCCAATGATCTCAAATATACAGTGCCTTGCAAAAGTACATTTTGTAAAGCAAACAAGAAAAAGGACACAACAGTAAACATATTTGGATCAGTCTCTATGAGCTAGCCACATTCTACCACTGGGATTTTTATCCACGCCTCAAGGCTAAAATGTTCCAGCTCGATCAAGTTTCTGCTTGTGAACGGTGACCTTTAAGTCTGAAACCACAGATTCTCCATTGGCTTGAGATCTGGTCTTTGACTAGGCCATTCCAGCACATTTAAATGTTTCCTCTTAAATCACTCGAGTGTCTCTTTAATGGTACTTACTCAATTGGGACATTGACTTAAACTGTCTACTTCGGTCATATGAAATCAAGATCAATCTTCGCAGCAAGCAACAGTCCCAGTGGGAATGGCCTGAAACAAAAGCTGAATATGTGGAAAACCGCCTCATGCTCACTGTCACAGTGTAGGATTGATTATGCTGTGGGCTTGTGTCTTATTTTAAGGTCCTGCAAACCTCGTCAGTGCATGGCATCATGGAGTCTTCGAAATACCAGGATATTTTAAATTCCTTCATGGTGGCCTATGCCGGTAAACTGAGAATGGGTCATCATGGGGTCTTTTTACTGAAATAACCCAAAAGTCAGCCTTCTATCATTGTCATCTCAGTCTCCAGACCTTAATCCAGAAAACGTGAGTGGTTAGTTGAAGAGATGAAGCACAAGAGAGGATCCAGGATGATGGACGATCTAGAGAGAAGAAAAATGTATATATGTTTTCTTTTTCTGTTTTAATTTTTATGCTCATTAATAGAGCTTTCCCATTTTAAAGCAAAAATGCTTCCATTCATACATTGCAATAAAAAAGAGTCACTTGGTTGTCTTGCTCCAGCCTTGTGAAGTTGCATGCTAAGTGTGCAGTCTTACTGGGGAAATGGAGGTTGCACCATTAAGTATTAATTCAGTTCAATTTGAATTTTTTTTATGTCACATCCAGATAACAAGCGTTGTCTCAAGGCACTTTACAAGATAAACACATTCAATTTATATACATAAATATGCAGTCAGTTCAATCAAACCGTGCAGGCAGCTGTAAATTACATTACAAATATTCCAATACATACTTTAATAACGATGTCAATATTTTTGGCACCTGTAATTCAATAGATTAAACATTCTTAACACTTATGGTAACCATAAAGTTCTTAAATTTCAGAGCTTTTGCCACAAGAAAACTTCATTCCAAGAATGGGTTAGCTTTAATAAAATCCTCTCCAGCCAATGATGGGAACCAAATCATGATATATGGCTCCAGAACTTGATCAAATGTACTTTTACTTTGAAACATTCTTAACAAAACTGTGGGAAAATGGCTGAGGACAGACACAAGACAGGAAATTAGGCTTGAACTCACCATTAACCTCACATTCATTTCAGGCAGATGGCAGCATTATGGACTGTTAGTCATTCTGAACGGCTCTTTATTACAAAACTGAATTTTTTTAGACTCTAAACCGTGACTTTCCAGCCCATGTATTTCACTGGATTAAAGACAATTATCTTGATTTGTAGAACCAACAAACTTTGGGGGAAAAAAATCAATCAAAGCATTATTAACTGAAGGGGAATCTGGGAATCCGGAGCTCAAAGAAAGTAAATAAAAAGGTTAAAAGATGTAAAGTTCGTCAATTTCTCAGTCTGCAAGGCACCGTGGAGCTGCTCTCCACCATTAATAGGATGTATGGTTGAGAAATGCAACTATTTTCATTTTACAGCCAAGATGGGAACACCTGAACTTACAGCCACGATAAAAATACAACCTTCCAAAATCTTCTCTACGTATTGAGGGTTTTTGGAGCGCATTTCATTTTTCACAATATTTTCCATTCTGGCTTCATTAATGAATAAAGACAAGGTGGAATCTGTGGTGCGTAGTTTTTCACTCCAGAAGCTAGATTAAAACAATTTCAGATCCTGGTTAAGAAGTAGTCATTTACACATTATATCATTTTTACATTAAATGCATATAAATGATTGAAGGTGTGTTTGTTTTAAACCATGAATTTAAAGCAAAACTGAATATAATTTCTACACATTTAAACTGTTCCTTTTGTCTGTGATTCCAAATTACAAGAACAATTTTAAATAATAACAAAGAATTGGGTGGAAGAGTCTGCGATAGACTGGCGACCTGTCCAGGTTGTACCCCGCCTCTCGCCCATTGACAGCTGGAGATAGGCACCAGCACCCCTCGCGACCCCATGAGGGATAGACGTGTTAGAGAATTGATGGATGGAAGAGTTTGAATTTATTGTGGATCGTCTTAAACCACGCAGTCATAATTTTAGATGTAGGCTCAAATAAATACGTCCCCTTGGATTTTTGAACGGACGTCCCTTAAACTTTCCTGATGCAACTCAACATTAAAGGAGAAGTCCGGTCAAAATCAAAATTCAAACTGCTGAAAGTACTTTAAATATAAAACTACTACATACTGTGCAATAAATTATACATTTTGTTAATTAAGAAAAATTTTCATTTAATCATGTTTATGTGGAGGAACCCACCTTGGTCAAGAATAGTACTGTCACCTCCCATTTTGTGACGTCACGATGCACTATTTTCCAAGATGGCGACGACTGGTGCTCTGTACGAAGCAGAGAGTGATGAAGTACTTAGTGACAGTGATGGGAGTTCCGTGGAGCTATCATCATCTGATAGCGATATGGATTTTTTAGAAGAGTTGCTTGACAGAAACCGGACTTATTTCCAGTGCAAACTCAGTCGGGCCCCCCAATATGTATGTATATATATATATATATATATATATATATATATATATATATATACAGCACGGCTTTACCGGCGCTGCAGCGGAGGAGAGATTGCGCTGAAGTGACTTGAGTTATATTTGCCCCCTAGTAAATAGGGCAGGTGGTCATTATTGTATAAATATTAAAATATAAAAGCATTCCAGCACATGCTGGGGCGGAGGGATACCACATCACATGTGGTATCCCTCTGCCCCTCTGGTCGGTAACCATCCCCGCAAATTCTAAATTAAAAATTCTAAATTAAAAAATAACTTACCGAAAATCCTCGCTCTCATGTCATGTTCAAAACATTCTTCTTCCAAATGGTTGCTGCATATGACGTGTTTTCTCTCTGGCCAGAAGTTAGATGGCAAACCCGCTCTCTTCAAGTTGGCAATCCAGCAATGAGCCCGGTGGCTCATGAATCAGAAAGTTGAAATAAGCAATGTTTTTTCTACTTTTACCAGTTGTGTTGGAACATCCAATGGCCATGCACGTGAGCATTGTTGCTGTAACAATAGCTCTTGCGAATGTCAGTGGTGAAGTCCTCTGGAAATCCGAAAAAATTGTTGATGATCGCAGCTGTGTAGAACGGCTCCTATTGACTTTGCTTGGAAAGAGCGGAGAAATGCTGTCGTCGCTCCGCTTTTCTACGTCACAGGATGTGATGTCAGACGGCCTTTACTGCCCAAATATGGGCAGTAATGGCCGCCCCCATACACAGTGATCCAGACGACAATTTATGTTTTTATTTTCTTATTGATTAAAGATAAGTTCATTAAATAACCACAAACGTATTAGTTTTGGTTATAGCTAATGGTCCCCTGATTTTTCCTTGTTGACCGGACTTCCCCTTTAAAAACAAAATAAAATTAAAAAAAACTTCAGTAGGTCCTCTGGATGAGTTCTTCATTGTGGAAACAAGAAAGTTCTGGCTGAAAGAGTCTGACTGAATTTAAAAAAAAATTCTTGGAGAAGAGACAAAACATTTCAATAAAGAAGAACCCCTCCAGATGACCTACTCACCTTTTTTTCTTTATTATTATTATTATTATTATTATTATTATTATTATCCATCCATACATCCATTTTCCGACACGCTTATCCCTGTTGGGGTCACAAGGGGTGCTGGGGTCAGTTCTTCGTACGTTGCTTAAAACATCCAAGATCAAATGAGACATCCGAGATGACTTCATCCGGCTAATTGGGTTCTTCGAACACACCTGTTGTTTATGATTAGTATCACTGGATTGAGTTATCTGAGAAACCTGCGCGTTCATGCATTTGTTTAAAAGGGGAAATGTATCGATAGTAGAAACAATGATCAGCAACGCTGCTATTGGCTGTTCAGCATGGCCAAGGAACGCCCACAGTTTTTCTCCCAAGCAGAACAAGAGCTTTTAATGGAAGGTTATGCCAAATTCGAGTCATTAATTAAAACGACAGGGAACACCTAACAGTCTGCTAAAGCCAGGAGAGAGGGCTGGCAAAAAGTAGCAGACAAATTAAATGTGTAAGTACTGTTTCTATCACTTTCTACAGTATGTATTTTTGCATTTTAATAATTTCATATTTACTTTTTCATTTATGTCAGAGCCTCCACGGGACCCACTAGAACATGGGGACAAGTAAAAGTGAAGTACAAGAATATTCTACAAAATGGTAGCCTTTAATTATTATACTGTATTTTAAAAAGCCACTTTTTCCTCTTTTTAAAAGCCACTGTTAAATGATGTGTTTGTCTGTTTATAACAGCCACCAAGAAAAAGGCTGGGAAAAAAAACAGGTGGAGGTCCTGCATCACCCAACTATACCCCAGCAGAGGAGCTGGCCCTTGGGTTAAATGAAAACCGAACCATTGTGGAGGGCATCCCTGGGGGCAGCTCTTCCTCAGACCCAAAGCCAGGGACCAGTAGCAGCAACACATTACTGGTAGGCTAAATGAGCTTTCGATTCTCTTAGTACACTGTAACATGTACAGAACAGTGAAGAAACCCTCTCAGATGACTGTCCTTTGTAGGAAGAACCTGTAAGTGCATAAATAACTTTACACTAATTTGTATATACTTGTGTACCTATTCTTTCTGTCTGCAATGTGAGTCCATAGCTGGAGAAAGACCTACAGAAAGGCTTGAAGAAGAGTCTGCACAAAGAACTGATACAGAGGTGGACAGTGTTGTACTTTTACTTTTAACTTTTGTTGCATATGGCATGTTTTGACCCTTTCTTTTTCTTTCACAAAATGACACAGGGTGACATCTGTTCCCTATATAAACGGCATCTTCAACAAAAAATTTAGTATGTGGACCTGAAAAAAGAGGAGAAATTGAACTCGACAACTTGAAAAAGAGAAAAATTGTCTAAGAGATCGAGTTGCTTCAAAAGGACCTTCAGAGTAAGTGCTAATACACCATTTGACACATAGTAGTATTGCTGACTTTATATAACTATCTCTTATTGCAGGCAAAAGATGACCTGATGGCTTTTCTTTATAAAGAATTATTTAAATAAAACGACAGGAACTATGCATATTTGTCTTGTCTTTTATTAAACATTCAAAAATGGTGTTCAACAATTCTGTCCCGTGCAGCTCTGCCACTAGGTTTGTCCAAGTGCACTGGCTGGAGGTCATCATCAGGTTCCACCCCTAATTCTCTCTCCTTTCTGATAGTGGCAATGTTATGCAATATGGCACATGCAACAATAATGTCACAGGCCCTGTCAGGTGCAACCATCAGACTTTTCAGACACTGAAATCTTTCCTTTAGTTGTCCAAAGGTCATTTCAATGTGTGCCCTTGTCCTGGCTAGAGCTGCATTGTAACTTGTTTGTGGTCCAGGGTTTGGGTCAGGGAAGGGTGTCATAAAATACTGCCTGCAGGCATAGCCCCTGTCTCCAAGCAGGATCCCATCCAAATCCCCTGTATAATGGAAAATGCAGTTTTGTTAGGCTCAGCATAAGTGTGTTTAATACTGTGAACCTGACATTTATGTTCCCTTACCACGTTCAAATAATGTACATAGATGAAAATCCTTTCATAGCTCTGAAAATCCTTGAGTCATGCACTGATCCTGGCCATTTTTCCTCCACATTTGTGTTATGATACATAGAGTCACACACCATCTAAAAGATTTTAGTCAGTCAACTGCATACTTTTTGATTCCATTCCTTTTTTTATGTAATATATTGCTAATCTGGAGTATTATAAATTGTATAGTAACTTACCTGCCCATTTACACTGTGAACCCCGTCTCGGTTCACAAAATCCCCTTCATTTGGGCCTGGTGGGGCCTTGATAGGGATGTGTGTGCAGTCTATAGGCCCGTTTACACTACACTTTTTTAACCGAGCCGAGACCAGTCCGAGCTCAGTAACCGAGATAACTCTTGTGTGTAAACGGTCAGCAGACTGAACCAGACCGCGCTAAACATAACCGGACCGCGCTAACTGCAGACCAGCTCTTGAGTAGGTCTCGGCCTGGTTTTATTTCTGGCCCAGTTTTTTGATAAAGAGCGCATGAGCATACCGCGTCATCTCCTTACAGTCAGCTGACTGTCCGCGGGTTTTCCGGCAGTCTGGCTGCACGTCCCGATTCACACTCCATTCAGACAAATTTCAGACATGCATAATAATACTAGCTTCCTTACCGTGCCACACGGTTTCCAGAGATGAATCTGCTTAGCAGCGCAATGAACCTCAGCGTCTGTCGTTGTTTCCTGCATCTGTAAATCCTTATTAGACGTTCGTTTGTCTCATCCACTTCCCAAAAAAGCAAACTTTCTCAAGTAAATTCATCAATGGTTGCCTTCTTCCCCTGACTCTCCGCAAACACCGAAATATCACAATATCAACAATATCAAGCATAACTTCCTGAATGTTACGGGCGCCGCGCTGTTTTGTTTTGCTGCTTCCGCCTTCAATCCGAGAGAGCGGTAGTACCGCAGATCGCCACTAGGGGGCGAGGAGCAACCAAGGAACCGAGATAAGCTTTGTGTGTAAACGGGTCGGCTTGTCTTGGATAACTGATCCAAGCTCGGACTGGTCTCGGCATGGCTCGGTTTTTAGGTGTAGTGTAAACAGGGCTTATGGCACCAATCACATTAGAGAAGCCTGAAGGACACATACTGTTGGTCATACTTTTTGGCATGGTCATGATTGCATCTCATTAACAATTATAAATGTACCTGCAATACCAAAAAAATTCTGCTTTACAACCTGGGGTCTTAAGTGGCTTGGAAATACCACAAAAAACCCTAAAAACTGCTGTATATAAGTACACTTTGCGAATGGCACGAAAGACAGCACTTTCTCTGCATCTCCAATAGTGTAAAGGAAAGTGCCACTCGCAAAGAATCTCAGGGCAATGCAGACAGTCTGTGTGGAACACTTAATGTGTGGTTCCAACAAATTAATTATGTAAATAACACCCTCACGAGAAAAACGATATCTCTCCACAATTACGCTGTCG
This sequence comes from Fundulus diaphanus, assembly GCA_037039145.1. Classification (NCBI taxonomy): domain Eukaryota; kingdom Metazoa; phylum Chordata; class Actinopteri; order Cyprinodontiformes; family Fundulidae; genus Fundulus; species Fundulus diaphanus. Next base: position 15,095,103 of record CM073136.1, on the reverse strand, counting down.
CACTGTGCTAAAGGATCCTGTCTATCTCGCAATACGCGATTAATTCGAAAAGCTCTGCGAATCATTCTTGCACCTTCCGCAAAAGGTTGCTGTGGTAAAAATGGACAAGACATGGCTACGACAGACTTCCCTATCTCCTCTGCTTATAAAGCTGCGATCTAATCCTGTTTACATGAAATAAGCCTGCTTGCATGTTGCTATGACAGCAAGTCCAGGATGACTGTCAAAGAACCAAACAAGATCATGCCAAATCATCGAGAAGGACCTCGCTGCAGCCTTGCCGAAAGGGGCGGGGACGGACCACTGTCAGTCCCATACCTTATATGGAAATGGGACTATTGCACTCCGGAAATGAAGGGGGCGCTATTTTCATAATCACTAGTACCTTAAAGAAGCGGAGTTGAGAACTCGATTGAAAGAAGTAGAGGTTCTTCCACTGATGTTCGGCACACGATCCATAATGCAAAACCTACGAAGTCAGCAAAAGGTATTTTTACCTTCTTAAAACTTGTTTTCACATAGTAAATCATTTTTTAGATTTGGTTGAAAATATAATTAACAGCTGTAGACAAGTGAAATTCGTAATTTATACAGGGAAGGCTAACATGTAGCATAGATAATTATTTTCCTGCAGGGCACCATTAGATGGAAATAGAAAAGTAGATAACATGTATATTTGAGAAATGTATTATATGTTCAAACTTTGTTTGTTATTTTAATCACACAGATCCACGCATCTATCTATTTGCAACATATTGATGTCCCCTTTGCTCATACAATGCCGATGAGTCGCACAATGTACAGAACCATATAGCAAAAGCTGCTATGGCTCAACATAACGGTATGTAAAATAACACTTGAAAAATATAAAATATTTTTTTACATGCTTATCAGTTTTCAAGTGTTTTTCTTTTATTTTTAAATATGTTTTTGGAACACGAATGTTACATTTCTGGAAAGTCAAATATTTTTTATAAACTAACAGCTGTCATCATATGTGGGTGTAGTACCCAGATGTGATGCTCTAATAACGAGTAGCACTGCTTCAATATATTTTTAATAAGTAACTGTGCAAAAAAACAAAAAAAAAAACACACAAGTAAGAGTAACAAAGTATTTTGTGAGATGGCTATTATTAAGTCCTGTTTTACTGATCATAATGTGCGATGTAATATTGCCCATTTATTTCAGCAGACATGAATAAAAATGAAGTTATGTACACTGTTCGGCATTTTCTAGCCAAAAATGAAAAATATTATTACAAGAAAACAAATTAAGGTTAGAAGAAACCTAGCATGAACAACATTTATCTGTGTATCGTGTTTTATTTTTTTATAGGTTAAAATGTGTTCTTCATTCAGTTAAATTACACAAATTGGGTTGCGTATCAACAAATTTACTCAAGATTACAACATAAGGAAAAATAGTCCTAATTTTTTTATTTTTTATTTTTTTGTCAAACGTTACAGAATAATTGAGTAAATCTAATTAGTTAATACCTGCCCTTGGCTGTTTGAGCAATATCACTTTTACAATTTCAATTAATTTTTTCCAGAATATATATCTGTTAACTGGAAGCCATTGTGACTTCTAAAATTAATTGTTAAATCCTACAAAACAGTAACAATAAAGTTAATTCAATTAAATTCAATTCAATTTTATTTATATAGCGCCAAATCATGAAACATGTCATCTCAAGGCACTTTACAAAATCAAGTTCAATCATATTATACAGATTGGGTCAGGTTATACAGATTGGTCAAAATGTCCTATATAAGGAAACCAGTTGATTGCATCAAAGTCCCGACAAGCAGCATTCACTCCTGGGGAACCGTAGAGCCACAGGGAGAGTTGTCTGCATTGTACATGGCTTTGCTGCAATCCCTCATACTGAGCAAGCATGAAGCGACAGTGGGAAGAAAAACCACCCATTAACGGGAAAAAAAAAACTCCGGCAGAACCGGGCTCAGTATGAACGGTCATCTGCCTCGACCGACTGGGGTTACAGAAGACAGAGCAGAGACACAACAAGAGAGACAAAAAAGCACAGAAGCACACATTGATCTAGTAATCTGTTCTACATTAGATGGTAGTAACGGGTGAGCCTTCTTCTCTGGATGATGTCAAAGTTAACAGAACGCCAGACCAGGTGTACCTACTATGAAGAAAAAGAGAGAGAGCAAAAAGTTAAAAGCTGAAATGACGACAGTCATTTCAATGTAATACAATGCAAAACTGGAGAACCGTAGAATGAAGAACAGTAGAAATCAGTAGAGTGAGAAAATTAGACCCTGATGTCCTCCAGCAGCCTAGGCCTATCACAGCACAACTATAGAGATAGCTCAGGGTAACATGAGCCACTCTAACTATAAGCTTTGTCAAAAAGGAAAGTTTTAAGATTAGTCTTAAAAATACATAGGATGTCTGCCTCACGGACCAAAACTGGGAGTTGGTTCCACAGGAGAGGAGCCTGATAGCTAAAGGATCTGCCTCCCATTCTACTTTTAGAGACTCTAGGAACCACCAGCAGACCTGCAGTCTGAGAGCGAAGTGCTCTGTTAGGAACATACGGGGTAATCAGAGCTCTGATATCTGATGGAGCTTGGTTATTAAGGGCTTTATACGTTAGAAGAAGAATTTTAAATTCTATTCTTGATTTAACAGGAAGCCAATGAAGGGAAGCTAAAATTGGAGAAATATGATCCCTCTTGTTGATTTTCATCAGAACTCTTTCCGCAGCATTTTGGATCAGCTGAAGACTTCGAACTGCATTTTGTGGACTTCCTGATAGTAAAGAATTACAATAGTCCAGCCTTGAAGTAACAAATGCATGGACTAGTTTTTCAGCATCACCCCTGGACAGAATGTTTCTAATTTTGGCGATATTCCGGAGGTGAAAAAAGGAAACTCTGGAAACCTATTTAATATGGGATTTAAATGACATGTCTTGGTCGAAAACAACACCAAGATTTTTAACTTTATTACCAGAGGCCAAGTTAATGCCATCCAGATTAAGTGATTGATTAAGAAGTTTATTTTTTGAGGACTCTGGCCCAAAGATTACAACTTCTGTCTTGTCAGAATTTAAATGCAGGAAATTTAAAGTCATCCAGCTTTTGATGTCATCAAGACATGACTGCAGTCGAAGTAACTGATTGGATTCATCAGGATTTATGGATAAATATAGCTGAGTGTCATCAGCATAACAGTGGAAATTAATCCCATGCTGTCTGATAATTTTGCCAACCGGAAGCATATATATAGTAAATAGAATTGGTCCAAGGACTGAACCCTGTGGTACTCCACAGGTGACCCTAGAGTTTGAAGAAGATTTATTATTAACATGAACAAACTGGAATCTGTCCGACAAATAAGATTTAAACCACCTTAATGCTTTTCCCTTAATCCCTACAGTATGCTCAAGTCTTTGTAGGAGAATATTGTGATCAACTGTGTCAAATGCAGCACTGAGATCTAACAGGACAAGTATAGACACAAGTCCATTATCTGAGGCCATGAGAATATCATTGGTGACCTTCACCAGAGCTGTTTCAGTGCTATGATGAGCTCTAAAGCCTGACTGAAACTCCTCAAGTAGGTCATTACTTTGTAAATGTTCACAAAGTTGATTAGCAACTACTTTCTCAAGAATTTTAGATAAGAAAAGAAGATTAGATATAGGTCTGTAATTTACTAACTCATTTTGATCAAGAGAAGGTTTCTTAAGTAAAGGTTTAATAACAGCTACTTTAAACGCCTGTGGTACATATCCATTTACTAAGGATAGATTAATCATGTCTAAAATAGGACCACTGATCAGAGGGAATACCTCCTTAAACAACTTGGTTGGGATTGGGTCTAACATACAGGTAGAAGGTTTAGATGAAGCTAAAATTTTAGATAGCTCAGAAAGCTCTACTGCTTTTAAACAGTTCAGACACTGCGCAGGTTCTAAGGATTCCTCCAATGCTGCCTCACTTACTGAGGACGAGGTAATCATGTTTGGGAGGATGCCAATTATTTTATTTTTAATGGAATCAATTTTATTTATGAAGAATCCCATAAAATCATTACTGCTAAGAGCTAAGGGGATGGCTGAATCAACAGAGCTGTGGCTCTGGGTAAGTTTGGCAACTGTATTGAAGAGAAATCTAGGATTATTCTTATTCTCCTCAATTAATGATGAAAAATATGCTGCTCTAACTCTGCAAAAAATCTACAGTGACTAATTTCAAACATGCCTTTTTTATACCAATCATTTGTATATTTCCTGATGAGTACTAACCTTTTCCTTTTATGTCAGTAGCTATTACGATTTGTCCTTAAATTTACGTTAAAGTTAAATTTACAATGTGCAAATGACACTAAAACCCTAAATGATTTAAAACAAAAATTAAATTCATTATTTGGACAGCATTTTTTATCCCATTAGAGATGGAAAGGATAAGATCTTGAGCGATATAAAGTATTAACTATCGTTAAATGCTCTTCACCATGCAGGTGCGAAGGATATCGCCAATCTTACAGGTAAGATTCACTCATAATCACGTGTCATAGCTATTCTTCTGGTATGACTGTCTTGCAATGCACCTGTTTTTTTATTTTATTTATTTTTAGATGCCTTTGAATGGACTTGAAGCTGTTCTCCAGGAGGTGGTACTAGCACAGGGAGACACAGCTTACCTAACCCTGGCATGCCAAGACACACCTTGGCATCGACCTTCAAGTGCTTTGAAGCCATTGTGTCTGACCCAGTTTCCGGGAAGAAGACTCACTTTGCTTGGCTGGATGGTAAGGACCTTTGAATATTTTCACTTTAAACATGCAAAATTAGATTTGAACTACATTAAATATATTTTTTATTAACAGGTGAGATCCACTGGGGTAAATTTTAAGAGTCATTCAAAGCAGAAAATCGGATTCCTTTTGGGGTCGAAACGTGTTCTTCCTGCAACCGGCAATATAAAGACTGTGTGGGCTTCACCAGAAATGGAAGACGAGGGGAGTACCCTCGTTACTACTGTGATGCCATACCCGGACGCTGCCCTGAATGTCAATAATGAATGCATCAGTTGTTTTCCAGTCTTTCACATATTTTTGTTGTCACACATTGTTCGTTTTTTTTTTTTTTGTGTGTGTGACATGCCATTTTAAAAAATTTCTGATGAAGCACATTTGCCTTTTAACTTGTGCAGTAATTCGTTTTGAGTTATTTCAATATTATGTAAATTTTTGAATGTTCTTTTTGTTGTAGCTCATTCATTCATTTAGTTTTCATAGAAATATTGTCGGTTCCAGAAAAAGTTACATTGTGGCTGTAAGATGTTCAAAAGAGAGTAGAACCAATAAAGTTATTGTAACTATACTGTAACAGCATTGTTTAACATTTTGATAATCTTGTTTTAAAAATTTGACATACAATCAAAGTTAATAACTTGCAATATTTTATATGTTTAAATAAAATGTTTCCTAAAATCTTTGAAAAATGACTGGAATGAATAGAAATTTTCTTTACAAACCTGACATACAGCCAAGTTGTTTATGTTTTACCAGTCAGAATTAGATTTTTTTTTTGTAATAAAGCAAGCACATAGAAAAACATATTGTTCGGTTACATAGTCATATTACAAACATATGATTAATGTATGCTGAACAAAGGTGGAGACCAGATGGAGGTGAGGAAAGCTCAGGTGAGGAGCAATTGCACACATCAAGCCGGACTTTATGAAGGGTGGAGGAGATGAGACCGCCGCCGTTAGGCTGGGACAGAGGTGCCTGATCAAGTGATTCGCTGAGCAGATAAGATGAAGATAGTTATAGTTAGAATTTACACATTGGTTTAACTTATGTATCCAGTGACTTTATTCAAAAAGGTTTTCATATAGAAAAAAAACCCTCATCCACAGCGGATCATTCTCTCTGCCGGTTACCAGCACCATGTCTACTGACGGATTCCGAGCGCCAAAGATTATTTCTTGTCAAATAAACTTTCTAAAACCTATCTCTGTGTGAGTCTTTCCAGGTTGAAGCTACATTTAAAGTTTCAAATGAATCCCTTTTGGTTTTGCAAAAAGTGGATATTTAAGGTATTTGGAGCGCAGTTTATGAATCGATTGCAATTGGTAGAATTGATGTGGAAATTCTAAATGGAATAGTGGGACACCAATCAGTTTTCTGTAGAAACGTTTCCAATGAGACATTATGGTAAACAATGATAATAGTTGAGCCAGATCGCCTGCAAAGAAGTATATCTTAGTTTTCGGAATGCCACTTGTTAGAAGTTCAAAAGTCCTTTGGTTTGTTTGTAAATTGTATTCACAATGTGAATAATAAGAGAAATATTTGGCAAATAAACAGAACAAAAGTGCACTGTAAATGAAAAAATAATCCAAAAAAAGGAAAAAAGTAATTACATTACTTTTGGTGTCAAGTTCCGATGAATGTTCAATTTTTTCCAGTATTTATTGTATTTATAAGTGGCAAGTCTTAAATGAAAAAGTCATGCATTGTGTGAATTTCCTCAATTATGTCTTTCCAGTCCGAACATGATGGTGGTTCCGCATCAAGCCACCTGCGAGTTATAGCTTTCTTTGCACTTGCTATTAATATTAGTAGGAGATATCTATCGGACTTCCTCAGCTCTTGGGGTAAACTACCCAGGAAAACCGTAGTAAAATCACAGCGTAAATTTAATTCCATTTTAGTAGCTTCTTTTTCCCATTTAACCTTAAGATCTGTTGTATTACATTTGCTCTCTGTTTGTAGACATGAGTATAGTTTGGATATTGTTTTTTTGGGAGGTCTTCCGTTGCTGGAATCTAATAAGATTTTAAGTAGACCTGTCTCATCCTCCTCCAAAATGTTATATTTTTATTGTAATGGTATCTTAGCTGAAGGTATCTAAAGAAATCAAGTTTTTCCAGGTTATAATTATCTTGAAGTTTTTTAAAACTCTTTAATTCACTATTGCTTGTAATATTCCAGTAACTTTTTTGTGACTACTGTGTAAATCCCCTGTCGTTTTAATTAATGACTCAAATTCGGCATAACCTTCCATTAAAAGCTCTTGTTCTGCTCGGGAGAAAAACTGTGCGTGTTCTTTGGCCATGCTGAACAGCCAATAGCAGCATTGCTGATCATTGTTTCTACTATCGACACATTTCCCCTTTTAAACCGACGCATGAACGCGCAGTTATCTCAGATAACTCAATCCAGCCATACTAATCATAAACAACAGGTGTGTTCGAAGAACCCAATTAGCCGGATCATGATTAGCCGGATAAAATCATCTTGGATGTCTCATTTGATCTCGGATGTTTTAAGCAACGTACGAAGAACAGGCCCCTGGGCTCTTTGGCAACACTCTCTCCAACCACTACCTTGCAGTCACTTCGTTCCTTCAGGCTACATCATCTCCACAAGATGTGATGCACCTGTTTGCTCCTACCTCCGCTCTTGTAAGTCATCCTGGGTTTCTGCCTCTTCTGCTGTCATCTCCATTCTCTTTGCAAAGACTATCACCATCTGTACTTCTGCAATCCTGAGCTGGATACCATACCTGCCATCACTTCCTCATCACTTCTGTTCCCAGCACCAAGATGCCCATTGAAATCTGCACCTATCACCACTCTCTCTCACCTCTGTGGATATTCTGCATCACTTCATCCAACTTACTCCAGCATTTCTCATTCTTCTCTAGCTTATACTCCACATGTGCTGCATAACCACTAAGAACATTGAACGTCACAACTTCAGTTTCTACCATCAGACTCATCACCATGTCAGACACCTCCAGAACATTCCTGACAAAGTCCTTCTTCAAGGTAACTCCTACACTTTGTCTCTTCCTATCCACACTATGGTGAGCTTGATCCTTGCTCCTAAGCTTCTAGGGTTGCTACCTTTCCACCCAGACACACAGTCTGTCCACATTCCTCCTTTGCATCATGTCAGCCAACTCTCTAGCCTTTCCTGTCACAGTCCCACCATTTAAAGTCCCTACTTTAAATGGTAGGGACTGGGGTAGAAAGAAAGAAAATAAATAAATAAAGTCCCTACTCTTAGCCCTAGACTCTTGCCCTTCTTCTCCTCTCTCTGCCCACAGACACGTCTTGCTCCTGATATTTTGTGCTGACAAAGCTGAATCTCCCTTAAACTATTGGTAGAAAAAATCCTATGCTTTTTATTACCAACAAGGTCAAGGCATAATTCATGCTGGTCATTTGGCCCCACAACCGATCAGAAATTATAGAGTTCTTTGAAATGGGTTGGCTTAACTAGTGTTACCCTGCTTTTACAGTAAACTCACAGGGCACACTGAAAGTTGGGCTGAAGGCTTTTTGATCAGGACTCCTGAGCTTAATATTTTCCAAATGTATTCATACCAAAACCCATTTTGATGTATGTTTGTTAATATCAACCTGTTGGAACACCTAAGTAAATCATCTAAGTTGTATCCATCTGTTGATTTCAGGTAAATAAATACAAAACGTAGAGGCCAAACTGGGTCTTCAGCATTCTACCAACTTTGTGTTGGTAAAATGTTTTTTTTTTTTTTGTTTTTTTTTTCCAGTGTCCTGTCTGGCAATGTGGCAATAAGAATTGTTATCTTAATGCCAAAAAGAGCTCATCAGATTTGACTTTCACAAGTGGAGCAGTACTGCTTTTGCTATAGTGCTCCGCTTGATTTATGATTGTGAATAGTTTTATTATGATTCATGCGGGGAATATCTCAAATGATATGGACACTACAATGGGAAAGTAGGAGATGAAAGGAAGAACAAGAAGAAAAAAAGAAAAGGTGAAAGAAAGAGATAAAAGGAAGAGAATGATAAAACAATTATTGAAAAAAACATGTACTTCGTTTAATTGAAAATCTGCAGTTCCTATATTGTCCACGAGGGGCTGTGTTTTAATCAGCAGATGGTAACACTGAGCTTTAGATGTGGAAAATTGATTTTAAATAATTTCTTAATTTTTATCTGTTTGATGCATTTTGTCATGCAGGACAGTGTTTTTAAGTTCCAAAAAATGTGAATAAATGTTTTTCAACATTGTACAATCACTGTGATCAGTTCTTATGCATAATGCACAAGTAAATGTTTAACTGAGTAAAAGTATTGTTGAAATTGCACATACTTTTCTTAAAAACGCTGAGGTTATTCATAATATATTGTGTAAAAGTGAAATTCATTTAATATAAGAATAAACAACAAGTCCACTGTTATTAGTTCTATTTAATCTTGCAATGAGTTTACTCGTGTGGCCCTCTTGAGATCAGATTAAGCTGTATGCGGCCCCTAAACCAAAATGAGTTTGACACCCCTGGTCTATACCTTTATATGCATGGAGGGGTGGTGCTGGCTACTATCTCTTGAGAACCCTGGACAAGAGGCGGGATACACCCTGGACAGGTCGCCAGTGCATCACAGGGAGTGTATCTTCAAACAGTAGGCCTAAATGTATCATTACTCATTTTCTTCAGTTCAAGAAAATTTTATCATAAAATCCAAAGCAGCCTCTTTCTCTTCAGAAGTTGTTCAGATAAACCATACATATAATTACAGTTGTTAGCACAAATTAAATCAGGATCTCAGATGTTCACACCAATTGGCAAAAAGAATCTGCAAAGTGACCTCAGGATTGCGTTGTGCTGTTACTTCCAATGTGCTTGTGTCTGGCGCCCTCCTAAGGGAAATAAACGCAACTGCAGCATAATTAAAAAATGGGAATTTCAAATGCGCTGGGTGGGTGGTGGTGATGGGGTAGAGGGGGTGTACCTACTATGAGGAAAAAAGAGAGAGAGCAAAAAGTTAAAAGCTGAAATGACAACAGTCATTTCAATGCAATGCAATGCAAAAGTGGAGAACAGTAAACTGGAGAACAGTAGAAATCAGTAGAGTGAGAAAAATAGGCCCTGATGTCCTCCAGTAGCCTAAGCCTATAGCAGCATACCTATAGAGGTAGCTCAGGGTAACATGAGCCACTCTAACTATAAGCTTTGTCAAAAAGGAAAGTTTTAAGATTAGTCTTAAAAGTAGACAGGGTGTCTGCCTCACGGACCAAAACTGGGAGTTGGTTCCACAGGAGAGGAGCCTGATAGCTAAAGGATCTGCCTAGCATTCTACTTTTAGAGACTCTAGGAACCACCAGTAGACCTGCAGTCTGAGAGCGAAGTGCTCTGTTAGGAACATACGGGGTAATCAGAGCTCTGATATATGATGGAGCAAATGTACTCCACATTCTGTACTGTTCTTTACTTTTACCCTACCTAGTTATTGTGCAGAGGCTTGGGCCACAATTTTGAAAGTATATTATAGTATTACTTATAGCATTACAAAAAAAAAAGCAACGGAGTAATTAACAAGGTTGGTTATTAGGAACATACTAATAAACTGTTTTTGAAATTGAAAATCATAAAATTCTTCAAGAGTTTTGGCCTGAATATCAGTTTCAAACGTTTCTTACAGCCACCAGGAAGAGTTTATGTGTGAATCTTGGACTAAAGCAATGTTCAAATATAAAGCAGTTCAAGTCAACATACAAGAGTATATTCACTATATGATACAAAATTCAATAATAGTTTTATATACATATGTGTGTATATATATATATATATATATATATATATATATATATATATAGAGAGAGAGAGAGAGAGAGAGAGAGAGAGAGAGAGAGAGAGAGAGAGAGAGAGAGAGAGAGAGAGATGTGTGTGTTGTAATATTTATACAATAAAAATAATTAGATAATAATGGTGCAGTGATTTTCAATAAATTAGAAGGTGTTCCGATGAGGCTCATTTGTCAGATTAAATGTAGCTTTTGAAAATAGCAACCTTTAAGCAGATATTCAATATACTTTTCATTAAGGCCACATTTCTCAATGTTTTTAATTGGCTGGATATAGTATTCTAATCTGAAATATAATGTTTTCATTACTGTAAGCAGAAAATCATCATATTGCCAGAAAAACGGGCTTGAAAACACCCGTCTGAGTAAGTGATCTATATAATGTATTTCACTCAGTGAATCAAGTTTTTCTTGTCTCATCTGGAACAGGGTCATCCTCAGCCACAGTCTATGCAAGAAACTTGTATTGTTAATATGTAAAGGGCTATGTAAAAAACATGCCATATCAACAAAAATATTTTCAAGTTAGAAATATAGCATATGCTGACCTCTCAGAAGTTGCTGCAAGGAGAGTCATCTGACCAGCAGCGCAGACGCCTCGCCCGCCGACAGGCTGCCACTTTAATCCAAGCAGGTAAACGGCCACTGCTCCGGACAAGGGAAGCTGACTGTAATTAGCCAGAGCAGCGTGGCCTCGATGCCACTCTGTGTGTCTGCTGGCTCTGAGCTGATGAATGGGGAGCAGCTGGTGGTGTCTGCACATGGTGTTTTCAGACAGGTTGTCCTCTTAGAGGCAGGACATGCCACACGTGATACCGTCTTAGGTCTGTGTGACTGGCAGATGTTCTTTTTGTGCAGCTCTGCGATGAACATGTGTAAGTTTTCTCTTTACAGTGACACAAACCCTAATCTCCATGAATGTGAACACAGTAAGGGGATGAGTCAGTTGTTACGGTTAGATTTTTTTCTTCCTGGTCACAGCTGTCCGGTCCTGGCCAGAGCCATAGAGAGAAAAAGAGTCGCGACACTCCCATTGGACTGCGTTGTACGCTTTTTGCCGCCTACTTCCGGGGTATGCAACCTCGCATAGTTCCAAAAAGCCGTTCTATGGCGTTGGACATCATTCACTTCCATTGCTGACTGTCGAGTAACTTCTGAGGTAAGTTGACTAAATAGCTACCTGTTTTGAATTGTCAACTGTCTATATTGTATCATAGGCCATTTATGATGCTTATACTGATCTTTTGTTGTATGTACACAGCGTAATTATATATATATTTTTTATCTTGGTAGACGACCGATTGCCTGCTAGTTTGTTAGCTTGACTTCGCCCTAAGGTAGCACTAACGTTATATCCAGGCGTAAGTTGATTAAATAGCTACCTCTTTTGAATTGTCAACTCTGTATATTATATAAATAGGCCCTTTATGGCTTATATTTATTTGTATGTGTACAGTGCAATTTATAAATATATTCTTAACTTGGTAGACAACCGATTTTCAGTCATTGCCTGCTACTTTTATCTCGATTTTGCCAGCTGTGAAGAAGGTATCGCTACACCAGAAATTACGAAGTTCATTAGTGAATCTCTGACATCTTTTATTAAGTAAGTTATTGATGTTAGATTACTAGGATCATCAAGGTTGACTAGGACGTTTTTTAGGTTGTATCTGCTGAACCTGGCGGTGTTAGCCAGTCAGCTGAGTACTGTGTATCTGATGCTAGTAGAAATAAGGTTTGTTTAATTGCACCCTTGAAAGGGCTGTTTAGTTGGATTGCATGTAGGAATACAAATTATTCCACACAAAAAATTATCATAAGCCATAATGAGCTTTAAAATGTTTATTACTCAGACAGTAGTGTGACTAATTTGTTCCCCAAACACTGCTGCTGCAGGTGGCTGCTGCTGGAGGCGATGACTGCTTGAGCTGGCTGATGTTGGCGAAGGATGGTGATGGCGGCTGCTGCTGGTGGCGGCTGCTGATAATGTTGGCCTCTGCTGGTGCTGGCAGCTGGTGGCAGCTGGTGCTGGCTGGTGCTGGCCATGGCTGCTGGTGGTGTCTGCAGGTAGTGGCCGCTGGTGGCGACTGCTGACTGCTGGAATAAGAGGAGACTGGAGGCTGTGGAGACTGCGGACGGTGTGCCGGGAATGGAGTGGCCGAGTACATCCATGGCAACCAGTAAGGTGTTCGGCAGTGGCCTAGATGGTATGACCTTAGGTGAGGAGGTCTGCTGTGTGGAAATCGCCTTCTTGGTCTGACTCTTGCTGCCAAGGTACCCCTTATTACGGCTGTTTGCCTTCCTCTCAGCTCCGATGCACTTTGAGTGAATCCTTAACCTCAGCCTGATATATGTTGAAAGGATTTTTTTTTTTCAGCTCATGGCATGAGGGAAGGTTGCTGTCCAGACTCATGGCCTCTCTTTCCAGCTGTTCCACTACGTTGGAGGATTCCATAAGGGAATCACTCGTCTTGGAACGGAAGAGCTGCTCCACGTGCTGCTCCACGTGCTGCAGGAGAGTGAACAGTATGAACATCAAGCTTCCCGCAGCGCTATCTTGGCGAGGCGGCCGCCGCCTCGCCAAGATAGCACTGCGGGAAGCTTGATGTTCATACCTTCACTGTGTTAGTCATTGTTTGTACTGCCGTTTTTCCACTTTTCGTTGCGTTCGCCTGTCTGCTAAGCTCAAAACAACCGCGCCTGGCTTGACGGAGAAACCAGAACAGCTGAGCATCTTTACGACAGTGCACTTTTACTTTCGCCCTCTGGGGGGAGCCTCGCTGGAAAATCAACCCCGGTTGCATAGTATACCTTTAACTGTAGTAAAACAGCTTTCTCACTTGTTGTGTTGGTTACTTTTTCAACCAGTGCACATTGGCATTCCTCACAGAGTGAGAAGCTGATGACTCTCTTCGCTATGTATCCTGCCAGGTGGTAGAGGACACAAGACTCGGTCTTTGTGAGGTCAGGTGGTGATGGGTCTACCAGCTGCTCCACTCTCACAACCTCAGAAGCACTGCAGTTGCTGTTCTTGTTGTCCAAGAAGTCCGCCAAGTGGTCTGATGCATCATCCAGGTAACTGCCAGTATGCGTTGTCGAGAGGAACTGCCCTACAGTGACAGCCCGTATTGCATAGTGGAACTCCACAGGTGTCGGGACTGAGTTCCTCTGACGTATGCAAGAAAAAGTATTTTCTAGGCAGTCCAGAATGAACTGGCTTTAATGAACATATTTGTGCCCCTGTCTCAACAGATCTTGCTGGACCAGCAGTATCGTTGTTGTGGCCATCACAGGTTTCAGTGGAGCGCCCCCCCCCCCACAAAAAAAATGGTTACGATACCTGTTCTTAATACCTGTTTACACATTTGTTGTTCTTGTTCACACATACTGTACGTATGTTTGTTGATATTATTCATGCTTGTTCCAATTTTTTTTGTTCAACACTGTTCATTTTTATCTTATGCCAGGTACCTTTATTATTAATGTTGTCCTTCCTTTCAGTCCTGATGCACTCTGAAGCCTGATGTATGTGGAGGATTTTTTTTTAAATGTATTTATAATATTGCTCCCTGTTCCTTCACTTTGTTCTTGTTTTTCCAGTTAGATACACACACACATCTTGTTGTCTCACTCAGTATTTTTTATTAAACAATATTTGAATCATTCATCCAAGCTTAATGAGTTGTTATTATTTAATATATTTGATTCTTTGTGCATGGCTTAGTATTAAAATTATCATTGTTGTGTGGCCAACTCCTGCCTCATCAGAAAAAAGTGGGTGTAAATGCTGAATGGACTGTTCTTTCTCAAAAAAGCAAAAAGCAACAACGGAGTCCAATGGGAGTGTTGCCTGTCACTGTTCTCTATCACTCTCTGTAGCTAACCTTACTCTTACTCTGTGCATTAACCCAGAGACGTAGAGAAAAATCTTAATAGCTCTGCACTTACCTATAGACCCAAACATATAAGCATAATGCTTTTGATAATATGTGAATGGCTTAATCTTAAAATTATATTATTAGTCTTAACATGATCATGTTTCACGTTGTGGTCTGGGGGTGACCACTTATCAGAAGTGAGCTAGCTGCTAGGCGAATGCTGAATGGACCACGGCAGACCTAACGCTACCACAAAGGTAAGCTAATGGCTGAATCGGAATTTATAAGCACAATCACGGTAATCAATAATACAGCCCAGTCGCCATAGAATACAAATCATGAGACATCTGTCATCACATGAATGATATGGAAAAGAAAACTTAAGTTAGAGCCGTTCTAGCCTGTTCTCCTGTCCATACGAACATGAACATAAGCTTTTCCCTCCAAAAATGTAAAACGTATCTAAGTAATATACAGCTTTTCGTTGTCACCCTGCCTCTCAAAATGGAAAAATGACATTAACAAATATGTAATCATGCAATAACAGCTGAAAAAGTAGTAGGGTGTATGTTTATATATTTACCGTTAAATAACGCAATCGCTGCTGTCTGTCCCATAGAAGAACATGACAGCCAGCGTATGTTTTGGAACTATAGCGGTCTACACGAACCACGTGACTGCCCTGGCGGTGACATCAAAGAGTGTCGCAACTCTTTCCATCTCTATGGCGCTGGTCCTGGCTAGTCAGGAAGCAGATCCAGAGGTGGAACAGAGCAGCCGCGGTGATCCAAGACACCTGGAAGAAATGGAGGGTCAGACTTAGCGCTATCATTCATCGTTTCTCCATCACTTTCTTTAAGTAAACTTGAACACGGCACATAAATGAATGTTTTAATACTCTGGCAGGCATTGTTGAAGGCCTTGGCTGAAGCAGAACTTGCAGAGGAGGACCTCCCAGCGTTAAACCCTGTTATCAGACAGCGTGGCTCTGTGCAGCTTTCCAGCTTCCAGGAGCCCGTCCCTGTGTGCGGGTGGCCCATGGGCCTGGCTCTGGCCTCGGCACCATCCATCACTGTTTCTCTGATGGCCACAGGCTTCCAGAAGATGATATCGATGATGACTTCCCTCAATCTGCCATCCCGGAGAGGAGAGTACAAAGTGAAGACCAACCAGTACAAGCAGGGGATCGCCTCCATACGGGCTCAGCCCAGGGTGAAACACAATTCCTTCTTCAAAAGGATTTCATCAACTGGGGGATTTTGTCATGGCTCTTGATTGAGGTTGTTTTATTATTCTCTTGAACAGGGATCTATCAAGTTGCACTATCAGCGGTCCCCCCTTCTGTATGCTGACATGGAGCCGGACCTGAAGAGCGACGTGACGGGATTTAACGAGATCCTGCTAGAGAAGACTTTATAAGAACTCCCTCTATGAAGAATGATTTCATGGACACGTTTGCTGATGTCCCACAAAAAGCTGCTATTTTAAGTTCCTCTGCATTTCAATTAGAACACTAAATCTGACATTTATTGCCAAAATGCCCATATTTGCACAATTCTGCTTAAAGCGGTGATGCAGAAAGATAATGAAGTGTTGAATCAAAAATCATCTGCACATTTGAGATTTTCCCACTAATGATCATATGTGCCATGTATATCAGAATATATATATAAATCATGATTATAATGCAGCATTTCTTGCACAACTACATAAACAAATGATTGCTGTACCTAAGATGGACTGAAGATGGCACAATTTTAGCACCTTAGAGACAAAGCTGCAGGGTTGTTTTCTTACTGCTGTCTGCATGAGATTTCTGAACTCATGGGGCCTTATGGAGTGCCTTTTGGCAAAGCTACTCTCATCATGGACCAGCTTTTGACTTGTGTATTTATTAAGGTAATACTTTCAATTCCAAAGAATCATCTTAGGAACAAAACTATCAAATGTTTCATATTTCAGCACATTAAAAGCGCACAACAGGTGAATGTGATTTACCAGGTTTTCTGATGTTATGCCATTAAAAACATGCTCCTTTGTAGGATGAACAAGACAACAAAAAACCTAATCAGTCACTAAATAACCAAAATAATCTACCAAAGATTTTTTTGTACTGATGCGCGCATCTGAGAACTTGATATAAAATTTGGTTTTAATAAAATAAGTGCAAAAAACTGGATCAGTTGTTTTGTGTGTATGAAAAAAACAATTCTGGTAACATTTGGCATTTTTTATTTACAGGAAGAAACAGAAACAAACTATGTGAGGATAAACACCTCTGTGCCAACCCTCCAAATATTTTTTAATGAAAGGGACCTGAAACCAGCCTTCTAGCTAAACAGGGCCACCATCGTCCTCCTCCTTCAGCTGCTGCCCATCAGAAGGTCCATGGATGGCCACAGGAGTTAGAGGTGCTGCTGACCCTCTACTGGCTGGCCTGCTGTGCATCCTATAGGGAAACAGCTTGCCAGTAAGATCTCTTACCTTCTTGACCTTAAATAGAGCCAACAATGACACACAATTGATACATAGATGATATTAATTGAATAGAAGATTAAGACATATCAGCATATTACCTAAATTACAAGTTAATTTTATATTTGGTACAGGTCAAGTGGAGGCACGCTACAACAGGCACCACGCCAGGGCGAGAAACATCATTGAGCGTGCCTTTGGTGGTCTGAAGACGTTCTGAAGACGTTCCATCCTCTTAAGGGCGCTGGAGGTCTGCCTGACGTTTGCCCCAAAACTAAACGCCGCCTGCTGCATCCTCCACAATATTAGTATAGAGGCAAGGGACCAGCTAGACGTGGAGGATGAGGAGGTTGACCCAGAGGAGGACGGCCATCCGGCGGCTGAAGACAGGGAGCTGCTCCAGCTGGCTGCATCAGTTCTAGTCATGTACACATGCTGGTTCATCTCATTGTTTTCACTACCTGTAAAAATAAATTAAATTATTATTATTAATTTTCATTCCAACTATTTTTAATTCTAAGTTTATAGGCGTTGTCTATTTGTATAAGATCTTAATAGGA
This sequence comes from Fundulus diaphanus, assembly GCA_037039145.1. Classification (NCBI taxonomy): domain Eukaryota; kingdom Metazoa; phylum Chordata; class Actinopteri; order Cyprinodontiformes; family Fundulidae; genus Fundulus; species Fundulus diaphanus. The sequence continues at coordinate 15,077,559 of CM073136.1, read as the reverse complement.
GTTATTTATTTGTTTTAAACCATGTTAGTAACTGTTAATCATTTGTTGAATATATTACACCTTCATTCTGTTCCAAAGATAAAACATTTGTATAAAATAAATGTCTGTTATTTTCATATACTATTATTACTATTGTTTTCTTTCCCTCTTTCTCCTCTCAATTATTCGTGTCCTGACTCAGAAGAAACTCACTTAAATAGGAAAAACATTTATAGGTTTTATTTATTTATTAATTTTATATGCTGTAATTTATTCCAGCAAGTATTGAGTTAATAAAGCAACACACGTCAGTCAGATAAACACAAAACAAATAAATCAGAACCAGCGGTACTACGCACACTAGTTGGCCGACAGAAGTGTCCTAAAGACGGTCTAACATCAGCCCTGGCTGTGGCTTCCCTCGAAGGTCTGCGGGTCTCTCTGCTCCGCTCATCGTCGGACTTTTTATTAAAATTACGCACTAACTCTGTAAACAGGCCACATAGGGAAGCTTAAAAGTATAATGTTCTCGCCTCAAACGATTTTAAAACGTACTTTTGAAGAACAACAGCAGCAGAAAAGGTAATTTTTAACTTACCGCTGTGAGCTCTGTTTGCGCTGTCTCGAATCAAGCTGCGGCCGCGGTGCATTCTGGGCAAGCGGGCTGAGGCTGATGACGTGTCACGAGCACACGAGACCGCTCTGCCAGACTAGCTGTGGCTGCACAACACTGCCATCTGCTGGTTGTTTAGTGGAGGGTGTCTTCGCATTCAAATCTAGTGGTATATATTTGTGGATCTTGTGTGCAGTAGGAATGTCTCAAAATTACGTCATCGACATGAAAGCGAAACAGAGATTCACAAATGCAAAAAGCAGATTCACAAATACAAAAAGGGGATTCACAAATGCAGATTCCACATACAAAGTCAAGCATATTTATTTTCAAATCTCGAAAATATATTTACAAAGACACGTTTATTTATATAAATTTGTTTATTTATTTGTATGTCACATTTTTATATTTGTATTTTGTTTATTTATTTGTATGTTTCATTTTTACAATTGTATTTTGTACTTGGATATTTATAAATGTATGTATATGTATATATATCCTTTTATATTTATTCAAATCTTTTTTATATTTATTCAAATCTTTTTAAGACAATATTCACTCCATAGTTCCGATCATCCGGCCCTTACCACAGGCTACTGCAGCCCATTGGTTATCATCCCTGACAGTCTAAAGGGCTAGGCCAATCATAAAGTAGAAAAACACCTTCACGCTCCACGTGGAACTTTGTGCAGCGGTGTTCACAGTAGTAATGGATAAGAAACGCAAGGGAGGCGCAGAGAAACTGCGCGAAAAAAAGAAACGAGTTCTTCAAACGGACGCTGCGAAATGTGTCAAACTGACTGACATGTTCCCAACAGCAGGCCCTTCATCTGCTCCGGTGTCTGAAGTAAAATATGGTGGTGGTGGTTGTAGTCAGTAACGTGCGGTAGAGTTCATAGCTGGTGAGGCACTGACGTCATCAGAGTCAGATTTACAAATATATACACTCTACAGAGTAGACTCGTTGCAAAGTGCTGAAGGAGACTGATTGAGCCAAATCAATTCACCAAGAGACATGGAAAAAAATATTGATTCTTTGATGAAAAAATAAAACTATATGTCATTTGATTGGTAACAGTTTGAGTTATGATGGATTTCTGCATTTGTAACACAATCAAAAACTATAACCCACATTACGCACATTTAATTACAAAAACAAAACATGAATAAGTATCGCTGTCTTACTTCTACTTATAAATGAAGTCCATGCGGCGCTCTTTCTAAACAAAAATATCGATCATTTTCCGGTAAAAGTTCTCTTTATCTTCTTCAGTTTTAAAAGTCTCTCAGTCTCAGTGGAGCTCACTGCCAGGGAGGAAAGCCTTCCCTGATCAGTCCTGTTCCAGCTGTATGTTTAGAGTCTTTTTAGTGCTTTACTTGTTTAGCAAAACTCGCTAATAAAACATCCATAACTTGCTGTCACAGTTTTGGGATCAGGAGCGGTGCTCCTTGAGCGCCCCCTGCCTAGAGGCCAAGGAACTGCCGGCCTCACCTACAACCCGTTCTCTGCTGGTTATGATCACCCAGCAGCACGAAAACATGTTACCTGCACACAGTTTGATGACCAAAACAGAATTCGTAATCCACGTATATTAAATTGTGGAAAATCAGTTCATAACCATTTGAACAATTGGATTTATGATCTAGAGACAGGAAGATGCAAATTAGTAAGGTGAGAGGAACTTCTTAAATTTATTATGAATAATAATAATACTATTCTGTGCAACATTTGTCCCTCCGTCCGTCCGTCTTCTTCCGCTTATCCGGGGGGCAGCAGCTTCAGTAGGGAGGCCCAGACGTCCCTCTCCCCGGCCACTTGGGCCAGCTCCTCCGGAGGAATCCCAAGGCGTTCCCAGGCCAGCTGGGAGACAGTCCCTCCAGCGTGTCCTGGGTCTTCCCCTGGGCCTCCTTTATTCCTTCTCATCCTCTCTGAAAGGATTTCTACACGTTTCAAATGGTTCATTTTGTCATTGGCATCCTTTTTTACACAGTGAGTGCACAGTAGTCCAATGTTACCCTACAGTATCTGGAAGACTGAATAGATCTGATGAGCAACTTACAATAACTTCAGATGATGATGTAACGTGATAATATGTGTGATTGACCGTGACTTTTCTCTCTCTCTCTCTCTCTCTCTCTCTCTCTCTCTCTCTCTCTCTCTCTCTCTCTCTGATCTAAGAATTGTTGCTGTGCTGTGGTGGAGTTTAATTAATTAATTAAACAAATAAATAAATAAACCGCTCTGGTTAACCAGCCCGCCCGAACCACACAGACCCCACTCCCCAGATGGAACCCGCACCAGGAGATGACATAGACCAGGAACGAGATAGGGAGCCGGACACAGAGTGCTCCAAACAGCCACATCCCCATGGCCCCCTCTCCCCATCCGAGAATGTAATCCCACCCCAATACTACCATTCAAACAACTCTCAGCACACATACGACAAAATACGACAAAAGACACCCTGTCCCCCTCCCTCCTCTCCCCCCACTAGCAGAGTGCAAACACCTAGAAGGGGAAAGCATTGTGGGAGATTTTTAACTATTAAACTATATAAAAGAATGATGACACGGGAAACAAGGTCTTTCTGCTTGCCAACTGGAGAACCCATTTATTTCAGGCTTTACCTCTCAGCACGTACGAACGGGTGTGAGCTAGGGTTCTGACACAACATAGTGTACATGGATTTTATATGACACAGATGGGTGTGTGTTACAAATAAGATTCTACGTGCATCCATTGGTCCGCGCCGTGACCCAGCAGTGTCCACGTGCTTCCAGCCTCCTTTGGCGGACATTGGTCTTATTTCTGGGAACAGTTCCACAAACGTTGAAAAACAGACAATCTTATCTTGTCAGTTGACCTCTGTTTGGGTCACACAGGATGTCATGTCCTGGTCATATTCTGGACTTCTGCTCCCTTCGCCTCGCTGGCAGGACACACATACTTCAGATGTTTTCCAAACCTTACATATCCTCCCTTGTTACGTTACTTACGTAACACTCCTAAGGAACCCTCTAAATACTAAAGTACATAGACTAAACATCGTATAAAGAGAAAATCTGACTCCACACTAATCAAGCTTAGCTGTAATGATAACACACATCTAGAAATGCAATTGCTTACACAACCAATGGATAATATACTAATGTAATCAAGGTGTCCACATAAGTGTTGATCAACAATGACTTGTAATAAGTGCAGATTACAATAAATAACACATTTCAATAAGAGAGAGAGAGAGAGAGAGAGAGAGAGAGAGAGAAAGATGCAAAACATTCATTGCTTTCACATTGGCATCAATCCAGCTGATATGGAAGCGAAAAACCCCGTTGTTGGCACTTATTCATGTACTGTTCTCAGGGGAAAAAACTCTCCCATGGATCTCGGTTCTCCATCGAGCATCCGCCAGCCAGGTCGACCGGCATCAGTTGGAAATCAGCCATGCTACTTGCAATGAAATCCACCACTTGTCATTCAAAAGAGTACATAAACATCATATAACATAACATAATAGAATGTAACATATACAACCAACAATCAAACAACATATGAAATACATGGATTATATGTATATATATGCAAATTATCTTGCTAATAATACTGATACGGAGGGTTAAACAGAAACGAATGTTAAAATATAATGTTATGATAGATTAAACTAACCGGCCGCCTGTGCTACCTTATCTACTAATGCTTTATTGTATTATATTTTATTCATTTAATCTTAGATTGAGTAACTTAAACAAGGTTCATAGGATTAGTCAGTCTTCAGTTCGTGTGCTTGGTTTGAATGAGTCCATGGACACGTAGCAAAACAAGAGAGTCCGTCTCGATCACGGGTACTCCTTTCCATTTGGAATGAGTCTGTAGCATACGTGTGAGTCCATAGACGTGTCCAGGCGGCCGGGATGTCAGCCCTTTCGATGGCTGCTGCCTGATGTCATCCATCTATACATCGTTCCCACAATCCACCTTTTCAAAATAGGCACAACACAACACACAAACAAAAAGATTACAATCAGCGTTATCACCAAAATTAGTCTTGTTTTAGCGGCTAAAGCGCCCCATTCCCCTAAAATTTCTTCCAGACTTTTCCACGACCAGTGGTTTCTACCAGCATTCTCTTTTACTTCTTCTTTAAGTTTCATAAGTTTTACCATTACTGCCCTAAACGAACCTTTAGGAGCTGTGTTCATGGGAATGTATGTACAGCACTGATTACCAAACATGTGACAAACACCTCCCTTACTTGCTAAAAGCCAATCTAAGGCTTGTCTGTTTTGTATTGCCATTCTACTTGTTTCATGTAATTGGTCTCCCAGTGCCATAAATCCTTCAACCGTGAAATTTATCATCCTTTGCTGATTATAGTAAATGTAATTTATCCATTCAACATTTTTATTAATAGTAATTTGAGGTAAAATAGACTCAAAACCTGCTTTAATTTCATGCTGTGCTTTAAATTCATCTGGAATTCCTCTTGGTTGACCAATAAGATCTAAATAAACTCCTTCATTTAGTCCGTAATCGTCTAGACTCCGACGAGACCTATTTTTACCTATTTCAATCTGAGCTAATTCTTTTACCCCTTCATACACTAAAGTTAGCGGTACCTTCATTCGTACTAATGCACAGAGCCCTACCCACTTAAGTGGTAAGGTGTTCATTAGCATGTCGTCACCACACATCCAGTAACTGTCTGCCACTGGATACGTTTGATCTCCTAAAAACAAAAGTTTGGGAATCGTCATAGTTATATTTTTACAGTCCTCTTCTATAAAATCTGGGTTTTCAAACCAAACGGGCTTTGTAGCAAACACTGGTGTTACATTTGCATGCTTAAACCAAGATAACACCCAAGTTACATTTCATTTTACAGTGGTGTTTCCTACATTGATTCCTTCATTGTCCTCAAAACCTCCACTGACGAAACATTCGTAGTCTGCATCATAATCTATTTCATAATCAGTAGGTGGAACATTATCTGTAGTACTAGTGTTAAATTCTGCACACAATGATTCTAATTTATACCCCTTCCACTTTTCTAAGTATTGATGAGAATTTCTTGAACCATATAAGAGTCTGCAACCCAAACCACACATAGGTAATTTAAAGAATGACACTGCGTCTTCTCTTGAAGTGAACTCACCATTCCTACATTTTTCACGTACAAATGCACATTCTTTTGACGTGTATTTTTCTGGAATAACCATAGGAACTGCTCCCGGAGCAGCAGTACAGATTAAGCAATAATTTTTGGTTAACTCTCTTGCTGTATACCATGACCAGCTATCCCATGTATTACGTATGGCTCTTTGCCATAAAGGATCACCCCTTGGTCTGATTCCATGCCATTTAATATCCTGTAATTTATTTATTGCTTTTGGCATAGCTACTTTTGGATTTTGTTTTTCATAAAATTTATCTAAACCTTCAGAGAAATCTTCACATCCTTCCTTTTCAGAGCATCCATACTGTTTTGGATCTAGTTCTGCGAATTCTAATATTAGGTTGTTGTCCTGATCTGATGTTACCTCAACCGAAGGAGGTGCCGTTGTAATTAATCTTATTAGTGAGGGTTTAGTAGTATTTAAAACTTCCTTTGTGGTTTTAATTGTATTTGAAACTATTATCTGTAGATTTGTTTTAGTTATAACGGTTGTTGGAGGTTCAGTTATGTTCTCAGGTCGAATCACCGTAGGTTTTGCGTTGACCAAGTCTCTAGCAACCTCTGTAGGTTGCACTTCCATTTTACTTGTATTTACCTCTGTAATATCACTATTATTTGTTGAAATTTGTATTGTGCTATTTAAAATTTTAGACGCTGATGTGACCATTACTGTCTTTTCCGTTAAAGTTGTCGATTTATTTAGTCCTAATTTGGTGACTGAAGTAGGTAAAGTCACATTTCCACTAGGGACAGTCATTTTCTTCACTTCTACTGTAGTTCTAGTAGCCATAGTTGTTGGGGCAAAACAATTTTCATCTTCTGGTAAAGCCTCTTTTTTCGGTAAGTTAAATAATATAGTTGAATCTACTTTTCCACTCGAGGTGACGTCTTCGAATTTCAACTCGTATGTTTTGTCAATCCGGAAAGCTATTACATTTGCTTCAATAATCCATCCACAATCTGCATTCCAAACAGTCATATTACAATTAATGTTTTCTTGATTTTGACTTGATAATTGATGACTTACATTAGTATGCGAATTACACATCCTTCGTCTGTCACCTTTTTGCAGTAATCTAGAGATAATCACGTTTCTTTCAACCAAGTCATATTCATCAATGTCTTGCTCCACATGTATCCTAATTCGGTCATTAAACATTTGGACTGTAGCATTTAACTCCTTATTTCCTATTCGTTCTAAATCACCACTTCCTGATACTACATTGTGGTTTTGTAGATTCCTCATTGTTAAGTTATATTTGTAATTGTCCTCGGGATCCCTGTGGGATTCTATTTTTATTTCTACCTCAAAACCATCATCCTTTATGTACAGAATAAGTGAGCACTGATTTATCCCATATTCTGTATATACCTTTTTGACACTTTTTCCACACAATTTTTGATCATTGTAATAAGTGTTCACCTCAAACTCCATATCTAATTTTGTACGAAATCCTGTATCGGTTACCGTTGCTTTCCATTTGAATTCAGCATGGGTCTCTCTTTTCTTACGCAACCTTTTTGTTTTTTCTCTTAAGTGTTCTTTAAGACCTAGATGAGTCATTAACTTCAGTTCAGCTGGCAAAAACACTGGTGTGTACTTGTTCAAAAACATTAACGTTGTGTTGTACTTATCTTTTTCTGCAAAGGTGGATTTCCCTTTATAGACCGAAGTCCCACATTTCATGGTTGTATGTTGAACGTCTCGACCCTCATTACTCGTTGCTCGTTCCACTCATGGTTGAGCTGACGTTGGCTGATGCTGTGGTGCCGTCTGCAGGCTGTGAGAGTTCATCTCCGGCCTCGCTGTTGTTAGGCTCACCACTTCTGCCAACATCCACAGGTGAAATGTCATTAATACCAGTTTCATTGCTGCAAACTTTCTGTTCACAGTCTTTTCCATTGTCTGGCTTCACAATGTCTGTCTTCACAGTGTCTCTGGCGTGTACTTTAGTACAATGAGTCAAATGATACCACGTATCACTCCCCTTTACTTGGACGGCGGTTGCGGTCGCTCGTTTGACCTCAAATGGTCCGTCCCATCTCGAGCTGTTCCATTTACGTCTGAACACCTTCACGTACACCAGGTCTCCTGGTTCGACTGGTCTCTTCACCACAGACTCTGGACAGGAACTTCTGGCTTTTTCCTGCAGATAGATAGCTCTATGGATAGCAGTTAGTTGATCCATATATGCTTTCAACTCTGTTTGTAGCTGTTCAAGTGCCGGGCCTTTGAATGGAAGCCTCCATTCAGGCACTGGCATTGTTCTGCCTGTTAGCATTTCATGCGGGGTTAAATGTGTGCTGCGGTGCATCTGCATGCGATAGCTCATTAGCGCAAGCGGCAAAGCATCAGCCCAGTTTAGGTTAGTAGAAGCACAGATTTTATTCAGCTTAGCTTTCAAAGTCCCATTGATTCTTTTTACAATACCCTGACTCTGCGGGTGATAGACTGCACCAAAGCGTTGTTTAATTCCTAGCTTTGACAAAACACCTTTTAACACCTTTTGGATAAACGCTGAACCATTATCTGAACTGATTTCTGATGGGATGCCAAATCTTGGAATCACCTCTCTTGTCAGAAACTTAATCACTGTCTCAGCTCCCAATGTCTTTGATGGGACTGCTTCAACCCATCGGCTGAACCGATCGATCACCACCAGCATGTATCTTTTTCCTTGCACTGGCTTTATCATGTCAACATAATCTATCACAAGATGTTTAAAGGGTCCCCCAGGGACCGGAATGTGTCCAATCGGTGATTTTATGCCTTTTCGTACATTGTTTTCTGCACATATTTCACATTGGCTCAAGATTTCATCCACCATTGCTTGCATGTAAGGCGACCAATAACCTTGCTTTTTCAACTTCTCCATCACTTTCCCTCTACCACAGTGATCCAAACCATGTGCTTGTGAGACCAACATTGTCAACAATGCTACTGGTGCAACAAAATGTCCACTTTGTGATCTCCACAAACCACTTTCACTCATTGTCGCACCTCTCTGCGCCCAGAGAGCGTGCTCACTCGCACCTGCTTCCTGCTGCATCAAAATGATGTCTTCTGGTGTCACCATTGGTTCCAAGGTGACCACTGGTGCCAAGAGCCATCTGGCACTTAGATGCTAGTTTTGCTGCCTCATCTGCGGCGTTGTTCCCTTTAATGACTAAATCATTACCTTTACGATGGGCGTTGCATTTGATCACTGCCAGTCTTGATGGCAGCATCATCGATGCAATCAGCTCTTTTAGCTGTTCTTGATGTAATACTGGACTGCCGTCTGCTCGTTTGAAACCTCTTTGTTTCCAAACAGCAGCAAACAGATAGCACACCCATGGGCATAAGCCGAGTCTGTGAATATGTTTGCTACTTTTCCTTTTGCTAGTTTGCACACTTCTGTCAATGCTTTTAGTTCTGCTTTTTGGGCAGAGCATGGTTGCTCACATTTTTCTGCTTTGACTGTTACAAAATTGTCTCCTACTTGTTTAACCACAGCATAACCTGCGTGGTTTCAAAGATGATCTCTGAAACATGACCCGTCAACAAAATAAGTGACTTCCGCGTTCATTATCGGAGTTGACTCTAAATCGGGTCTTAGTCTTGTGAATTTCATTGTTTCTGCAAGACACTCGTGTGGTTCTCCTTCACAGTCCAGAGGTACCATGTCAGCAGGGTTGTTCGTTGTACAGCTTTGTACTGTTACATCTGGATATGTTAAAAGTGGCATGTACTGTAAACATCTTGCCTGAGTCATCACAAACTTTCCTTGATTTATCAGTTCTGTGATTTTGTGATGGGTCTGTATTGTTACCGGGTAACCCATTGTTATGGTTGACGCTTTTTCATAAGCATAGTAGACTGCTGCTAGACCTTGATAATATGGTGGCCAGCCTTGGGCCACATTGTCTAGTTTAGTGCTGTAATAAGCAATGGCTTGCTTTCGTCGTCCTACACAGGTTTCTTGTATTAGTACAGCTGATGCGTACATATTTTTTCTGTTGGCTACATACAGGTAAAATTGTTTGTCATAGTCTGGCAATGCCAAAGTTGGTGCCACTTGCATTTCCTGTTTTAGTGTTTCAAAAGCTATTTTAGCTTCTGTTGTCCATTTTAACACTGCTTTTAACGACTGGTTTCCTGTTTCTTTTATTAGTTCTCTAAGTGGTGCTGTTTTTTCCGCATAGTTTTCAATCCAGTCTGCATTGAAACCTGTCATTCCCAAAAATGTCATCATTTCGCCGACTGTCCTTGGACTTGGAGCTTTGTTGACACCCTCCAGTTGAGAAGGTACAATGCCAACTGTTCCTTGTGATATTTGTCTTCCTAGGTAATCTACCTGTGGTTGACAATACTGTAGTTTTTGTTTGGAGACCTTGTGTCCTCCCTCTGCTAATCTTTGTAGAACTTTGATTGAGTCCTGATGACAGTCATTTAGTGTGTTTCCACAGATTAACAAATCATCCACATACTGTAACACAGTTCCAGTTAAATTGAGTCCTTCCAAATCATTTTTTAGCACCTGATTAAATATGTGCGGGCTAAGTTTAAACCCTTGAGGCAATCGGGTATAACTGAGCTTTTTACCTCTGTAGGTAAATGCGAATAAATGTTGTGACTCTTCCGATAGCGGAATGCTGAAAAATGCAGAGCAGAGATCAATCACGGTGAAAAAACGTGCTTCTGATGGTATTGAATTTAAAAGCGTGTTTGGATTTGGCACATCCGATTCTGCGTCTACTATTATCTTGTTTATTTCTCTTAAGTCATGAACAAGACGGTATTTGTTTTTGTCTGCTTTCAGAACTGGAAAAATTGGAGTATTACATTGACTTTCTACTTCCACCAGCACACCTGCTTGCATCAATCCGTCAATGGTTTTCTGAATGCCTTGTTCTGCTTCTGGTTTTAATGGGTATTGCTGGCGAAAAGGAAACCGTGCATTTGGTTTTGTTTGAACTGAAACTGGTTCTGCAGATTTTACTAAACCCACATCTGTATCATGTTTGGACCATAAGTGCTCAGGGACATTTTTTAGCATGTCCTGCATTAATGGTTGATCTTCAGAGGAACCATTTTCCTCAGACTGATCCTTTAGATCAACAGGCACTGTCACAACTTGTGGTTTTGCTGTCATTGTTGTTTTACATAGGATCTTGATCATTGTTCCATCACTCGATTGAAAAATGAATGGGTTATCTGTTTTTTCCCATGTTGCTTCTGTTGCAAGTTTCATCATTGGTCCCAGATCTTTTGCATGAAATCCTTTATTTACAAACAATGTTATGTGTGGTACTGAGTCTGAAACATTGTACCACTCTGAAATGAAATCATTTTGCTTCACATTTAAAGCTGCACCTTGTTTTCCAATAACAATACATTGTGTTTCAAGATTAACAGTTCTGTCTTTTGTAGAACTGTCCCATTTTTCTTCAAACTCCAGGCTCTTTGAAATGTCATAGAACATGGTGCAGTGGTAATCTAGAAAAGGTTTTCTGGCTTCTGGAATTTGAGCTTTAATGTACCGGCCCCAGTTAGTGACTACATCTTCAACTGGGCCTGAAATGTCTCCTAGCCAATAAATATTAGCTTCATGTGTTTGCATGTACATTTGAAGATCCAGACCTGTTTTGTCAACATACAAACCCTGAGGAGAACACCAGATTTTTAATTTCATTCTGCATAATGCATCTCTTCCCAACAGGTTAATTGGTGTTTGGTCAGAGACAAGGATTGGTATTCTTATCTCATCATCATCATTTGCCAGTCGTACAGGAGCTGCCATTTGTATTAACTGTCTTGTTCCCGAGAACCCTACTGTTGAAATGAATTTATTAGACATGGGGAGGTGCTTTGCATAATTTGGACTTACACACGTGTAAACTGCTCCTGTATCGACCAGCATCGGTGTTTCTTTTTCTTCAATTAGAATTTTTAACATTGGTTTCTTTTTCAGCACCGTCACTTACGATCGGGCACTGGTTCTCCCCTGTAAGGTTCTCTGGGCATCCCTAGTAACCAAAATTTGGTGGGTTTACAGGGCGTCTTGTTGGACCTGGACGGAACCGGCCGCGCGATTGCCTGCGGTAGGTGTTGTTGCCTCTTGGGCAATGCTCGGCACGATGTCCAAGTTCATTGCATGCCCAGCATGCGCCCATTATTCCAGGTGTGCCAGGCCTGCCTCTGTTAGTCCAGGCGGTACCTCTTTGCTGCCGTCCACGAGGGCCATATGGCTGTGTATTGAATGCTTGAGGATAAACATTAACTGGTTGTTGTGGCTGGGTAAGTTGAGGAGCCGGAAAACTCCTTTGTGTTTGATTTGTCACATCATGTACAGGATCTGAAAAACCTTGAGGTGGGGTTACATTATCAGACACTTTAATCATTGTAGCTTGGGTTTTAGCTTTGTTTTTTTCTGATAGTTCTCCAAGCTGCATTTGTGCCAGTTTTCTTTGTACATTTTTATCATGTTCTGCACTCTTACTTTCTTCTCTTCTGTACTTCTCCACTGCATGTATCACATGATCACGGAACTCTCTGTGAGGCATTGACGTCAGAGCCACCACATCTTCTAACCTGCTTCTCACAGAAGCAGGCATTGCTTCAATGATGGAGTTCCGGAACAGAGTTGTCAGCACAGGGCTCTTATCAACTTCCTCTTCTGTTTCCTGTTTCCATCTTTTTAGCTGCTTTGCAATATAAGACGCTGGATTTTCTGCATTATCGATTGGATCTCCTCTTAATGCCTTTGGGTCAATCTTAGTGGGATATTCTTTTCGCAGTGCTTCCCACAGTGCTGTGCGTAATAAATTGAAGCCGATTCCATCAGCTCTCTGTTGGAGCATCCACGCGAAACATTCTTTTAGGACGTTTTCCATAGCAGGTGTTCCCAGGCACTGTGCAAAAACAGCTTTTAAATCACCAAGAGCTAGCATTTTTCCAACAGTCTCCTCCTCAAACACCTTTATCCACTTGCTGGCACCCTCATTTATGTCTGGCAATCTGCCAACCAGGCCGATCAGGTCTTGAGACGCCCATGGGACATATTGAGCAATGTTCCCTTTTACAAGTATGGGTAACTGTTTGTTATCTGTGTATTTGTCAGGTGCATGTATGTGCGGTCTTAAATCATAATCACTTCTCCTGCCAGTAGCTGTTTGTGTTCCTCCTGTAGGGCCCTTCACTGCCTCTTGTTCTAAAAGCTTGCTGGCATTTTCTAGTACAATATTTTGTCTTATGGCTTCCTCATCAATTTCCTTTTCTAATTCCTCAATTATGGTGCGATCAATTTCTCTTTGCAAACTTAACCCTTCATGATCTAGGTTTACCCAAAATGAATCACCCTTTGGTTTCATTGCATAGTCTGCATAACAATCAATAGGCTTCAGGGTCAACGACCTTCTCTGATCCCCAGATGTTTTCTTTGCAGTGCTACAATGATTAGGTGCAAGATCCTGCACGTTTACAGGGGAATCTGAGTTCATTGGGCCTGCAGTGTTCTGATGCATTGCAACCGAAGCAACAGGAGAACTTGATTTATGCAAAGCCGAATATATGTTTACTAGGGCGTGATCATTTTGCTGTGTTGCAGGTACATTTTGGTTAGGCGACCCTCCTGCGTTTGTAAAACTGATATGTGAGGCCTTTGTCATGATCTCTTTATGTTCTGTTGAATCGTTTTGGCTTCCACCCCCTGCAGCTGCATCTATGATCAGACTATCCTTGTCCTTGTACTGGAAATCTCCATTTATGTTAACTGTGCCACTTAGAGATGGGTAAAGTCCTGCAGCTTTTGAATATTCTGATTTACCATTTGCAGACTGCTGTCTCATTTCCATAAGCTTCTGTTTTAATGCACTTCTATAGGCCTGACCTTCCTTGAAAAGGTTTAGAATTTTTAACTCAAGCTCACGTTTTTCTGTTCTCTTTTTAGAATTATTATTAGCCTTGTAATCCATGATTCTCACTTCCATTTGTTCGCAAAGAGATGTATCAAAGCAACCTAATTCCGGCCACGGGGAGGTTAATTTCTGAGTCCTTTTGTGCCATTTTTTAGAGATTTTGGGAATTTGTGAAGCAAATTCGGGGTATTTCAACCCAATAATAACAATAGGAATGTTTGCCATTTTGCTCTGTATTAGTTAAACCAAATTTAAGAAAACCAAAAATTTAAAATGTACTACAGGGTTACTTGTCTTGCAGAATCAATAAATCTCTGCAAACTGATAAACTGTTACCACTCAGAGATTTGTTTACTTTCCTCCTGGCGGGGCTGCGGTCCGCTCTAAAGGGACTGTACTTTGCTCTCTCTGAGCTGAAGCAAAGGGAGGGAGGGGGAGAGGGGTAGGACTGTGTGTGTATTGGCACGAGTCACTGACCGTCAATCAATACCCAGGGTGCTTACTTTCTCCTCACTGACAGGCAAAATAAATTTTTTTTTAAAAAAAAACAACAGCAGACAAGCTCGCAGGTTCAATAGCTGAAAAGTTTTTCCAACAACACACCTTTTTTAAAATAATAGCGCACCGTCAGGAACAGGCAGACGCCACTGCCACCAGCGAAACCACTGCACAACTATTGGTAAACCTTCAAACCCAGTTTACGTAACTGCACCCACATCTTTTCAACACAGCAGCTCAATACGTATATACACCTTGGTTCAGCAGATTTCTTTACAAAAAATAAAAGGTTTCCATGCACTTTTGCTTTCTCAAATTAGACACACTTTACCTTTACTTCTGATGACAGGACTTTGACGAGAAAAAACAAAGCGACAGCAAACAAAGCAGTTTCATACATGCATTTTAGTCAAACAACAGAGCTCTAATCACTTAAACTCACACATAGACGTCTGACACACAACACATCCCAAACACTCTTTCACTCACTCATTTCTCACTCTCCCGGGAACTTAGTATTTTCTCTAATAATGGTCCAGATGCCCAATATTCCTGGATTTTTACTGCGCGCACATATAATTTAAACCATATTTATTGGACCCATAGCAAAAAAAAAAGTAAAAGTAAACATTTATATTTCACGTGCTCCAGAACAGGCCTATTTCAAATTTGATTTCACCTCGTTACCTAAACCAGAGTACTCAAACAACCCAGACTGCAGTTAACTCTAAGACACACTGATGATCCAAGAGAAACCTCATTTCTCTTTTACAAGCGCTTACAACTACAAAAATCTGCATGCACCAAAACAGGCCTACTATTTAAAATTTAACCAGAGGTTTTTCTCACCTCAAAGCCTAAACCAGAGATCTCAGCTTCACAAAACTACTGCAGTTCACTAATGGCCCGATATTTGGAGTCACTCGCGAGTTGAACATCCAATCGGCCTTTACAGCGCTTCACGCTTCACTTACTCAGAGGCTTTACCTCTTAATACTCCGACCAGCCGGACATTTATAAAATCAACCTTTCACGATGATTTCTTTACTCTAAAAAGTTATATATATTAGAAAACTTCAGCTTAAACCGTCATGGTCCGATTCATTTTCTATTCGTCGTCATACTAGCGTTTTCTAACGAGACGTACGATTAAAGCGGCTGGGAGTAACAAGTCACTTCTTTTAAGTTGTCTCTTGTAGTCAATTGTGTAGGAATTCTAAACCATTCCAAATCTTGTATTGTTTAAGACAACTCTTTCCTCACGTGGGAAATAATGACAGAAGGCAAAACAGAGAGACGACCTCTCCCAATTTTCAAACAATCAATAAACACACTCTTCCCAAATCAAACTTCACAGACGGCAATTTTTGTCATTATCAAGCAGAGAAAGAAAGAGAGCAGTATAAAAAAACATTTACACTTACCCCCTGTCTTTCTCCGTATCTGTGTGTCCCGGCGCAAAGTGGCCAGCTTGCACCGAAGGCCCTGCCGTCTGGGGAAGAGGACCTCCCTTTTTATGCAAATTCACGTTGAAAGGTCATGTGGGAGATTTTTAACTATTAAAATATATAAAAGAATGATGACACGGGAAACGAGGTCTTTCTGCTTGCCAACTGGAGAACCCATTTATTTCAGGCTTTACCTCTCAGCACGTACGAACGGGTGTGAGCTAGGGTTCTGACACAACATAGTGTACATGGATTTTATATGACACAGATGGGTGTGTGTTACAAATAAGATTCTACGTGCATCCATTGGTCCGCGCCGTGACCAAGCAGTGTCCACGTGCTTCCAGCCTCCTTTGGCGGACATTGGTCTTATTTCTGGGAACAGTTCCACAAACGTTGAAAAACAGACAACCTTATCTTGTCAGTTGACCTCTGTTTGGGTCACACAGGATGTCATGTCCTGGTCATATTCTGGACTTCTGCTCCCTTCGCCTCGCTGGCAGGACACACAGACTTCAGATGTTTTCCAAACCTTACAGCATCTGCCATTAGATGGTAATGTCCCCCTACCAGCTCAACAGGCCCAGACAACCGGGCATGCACCGGTCCACATCCCATGCGGCATACCCCACAGAGCCCGAACCCCCGAGGCTCCGCCAGGACACTCGCCCAAGGGCAAAACACCCCAGGAACCCCGGAGCCCCGGATCCACCGCGGACCCACCCAGCAGAGCACAGCTACCAGGCCAGTAACCCATGCCCGTTAGCGCGGAACCCGCCAAGAGACCTGCAAGCAGCCACCAGAGACCGCCCCGAGGACCCCCACCCCCCGACTGGTACTCTTTAATGAAATAAAATAAAAAAAGCAGGTCTTCAATCTTAAAAAAAGAGTGTAATAATACCGGTAAGAACTTAAAACTACTTTATTACTTTATTCAGTGATTATTTGTGCATTTGAGGTCTGTTTCATTTGATCCATTCATGCGGGTCTATCTAGAAACAAAAGCAAGAATTTAGCAAGAATAAAGCAGACAGCTGGAATGGACACAGGAAGGTGAAGTTTTTGTGGCATCAGACAGAATTGTATTATCGTCAGAAATCTGGAAACGACCACAGAGCCTATCACTTGTTTAGAAGGTGAACTATTGAGCATAAATGTTGTGAATGGAGATTAAACAGACGTGATTCTCCTCATATGTGGCAGTCTTGGTATGTTGAAACAATCACAGAACAGTTGTGTGTTATTTTCTTTTTTAATTCACTAACTGAACAATAAAGTTTCGATACTCCTCTCACTTTTTAACAAAAGTAAAACATCTCTACTTCTATGTCTAGATGTCTGGTCGGTTAAAAATAAGACGGATTTGACTGGATTCCAGGGTCCAGTTGCCGTGACAGCGAAACCGAGCTACTAACAAAAGCCTGTCCAGAAAGGTCTTTATGGCACAAAACTTCTCGAAGTAAATACTTATGCATCTAGTGTGTTATGGGATCTTGCAAACCCCTCAATGTCCTTGGAACCTTTCAACAGTACAACCACAAATTTCAGTGTATTTTATGTTACATACCAACACAAAGTTGTGTTTAATTAGTAAGTGAAAGGAAAATTTTTTTTTTTCTTTTTAGAAAAAAGTGTGTTTTAATGGAAAATTACCAACACACATCACCCTGAATACACCCTCCCCAGGTTGAAATGTGGTGGTGGCAGTAAAATATTCTGGTGACATTTCCCTTCAAGACACAAGATGGTAAGATGGATGAAACTAATTATGAAGCAATCCTGGAAGAAAATCCATCATAAAAAAAACCATAGGATACACCTTGTGTCAAAAGTAATTTATGACCCTTATGAACTGTATATGACCTTATGATTTATGACACCTGTCACCCCCCTCCTTCCAAAAAATATGATTTATGACCCCCACCCCCTTTCCAAAAATATGATTTATGACCCCCCTTCCTTCCTTCCTGACACCCTCCCTTTTTTATGACACCTCTCACCCCTATGTGAACCCCTCTCCTGACCCCCCTTCCTGACCCCTCCCCGTTTTATGACACCTGCCACCCATCACCCATTTTCGGCTCAAGTCCCGCCCCGGGACCCGCCCATGACCGCTTCTCTCATGATATAAGCCCCTTTACTCCAGCGTCCGTAGTGAATGAATACTTTTCAACATGGCGTCTGGGAGAAGCACCTTTGAACCCGTAATTGCAGAGACACCCGTCACGATTTGCCGTGATCAGAGCGATTTTTGGGGAGCTCAGTATACCCCTCACAAGGGTACGCTGTTTTTATGTAGAACTCAGATGCCTCCGAGCCATCGTCTGCAAGAACAATGGTCTTTGGAACCCTATGGAGCCCGCGGTAAATGGGGGTACGTCTTCAAATATGAATCCGGGGAGATGTACCTCTATCAACTGGATGATGAAGGTGGCGAGTTGCAAACTATCCACTCCTTGGGCATGCTGACATCGAACGATTGGGCTGTTCTGAAACTTATCATGCTTCGCAGACTAGGCCCTGAAGAAGCGAATGCTGCAGCAGGCCCCTCTGTGAGACGAAAAACCAGCTTCATTCGATTAAATCCCCAAGAACCTATTCCGGCAGGGCCCTCTGAGAGACAAGAAACCGAGCACAGAATCAAGGATTTGCCCGCCATTAAAAGGGTGAAACGTTCACATCAACAAGCCGAGGATGAAATCAAGGACGCGCCCCCAGCTAAACGGGGGAAATGGTCACATCAACAAGTCGAGGATGAAATCAAGGACGCGCCCCCAGCTAAACGGGGGAAATGGTCACATCAACAAGTCAAGGATGAAATCAATGACTCACCCGCGGTTAAACGCTGCAGGCGAGTGCAGACCAACCTGAATGAAATTGACAAAGATTCAGGAAACAGGATCTTCTCAGCTACTTGGCAGTCAAAGACGGGGGTTAGCGGTCGATGGTTTTTCCGTGCAAGTCTCAGAAAAGCTCAAGATGAAGCACAGACGGTTATGTTCATGTTGGATTATTATAATTCAGAATGTGGGGTCTTCAGGACCTTGCTATCCATCCCCTTTGATGCCTGGCGTGACAAGATGATCGGAATAGCAGACCGTATTTCAACGCTGTTTCGCGACTGCCGCAACTGGAAAGACATTTTGGGAGTCAAAAAAGCGCTCGCTTTTTAGACCCGCCCCTCACAACTGCCAATACCGCCCCTTCAACGTTAACCACACCCTTCTCTGTATATAAATACAACCGGCCAGACCGATCGGGACTCCGTGCAGCTTCGCTGACAGGACTTCTTACCAGCGAGAGCATCCTCACATCGCTAAAGAGAAACACCATGATCTGGACCGGATCTCGCCCTGAAGGCCTCAACCTACACCGTGAGGTCTTTGTTTTAAGGAGTGACAATTCCAAGTTTACTCCCTCGCCACTTCAAACGGCGACCCGGGATGAAGATTCACAAGCGGTGGATCTTCCCGCCTCCCCACCGCTTTCCCAAGACTCAGAGCTCTCCTGCGGGCAAGCAGATCCAGCTTCACCGCCGGCATCACCGCCTGAGAGCCAGACGGTGGATGACTCAGAGCTCCCCTGCGGGCAAGCAGATCCAGCCTCCGCGGTGGAGCAAATCCCTGAGAGCCAGACGGATCAGGCCTCAGCGCCCCTGTCGCAATCTGTGGACACCCTGTCAGACGGTGAGAGCGGCGCAGATGAAAACGATGGGTGGGTTCGTTTCGGGTTCATCAGAGCTGTGAAAACTGTGCTGTATCGTCTTTTGACTGCAGCGATCGGAAAATACATGCACGATAAGTGTTATGGATGCGTTAACGATCGTCCTAGTCAGAAAGACCATGAATGTTTGAAGCTGCTTGAGAATGAACTGTATGAATACAATTACTATGGTATAATGCGAGAACTTTATAACGAGCGTTTCGTGGATGCTGTTCAACGGTTTCTAACCGCTCGCAACATCCATCATGACAACGATACTGTTAATGCAGTCATACAGGCGTATCTGTACGAGTTGACGACGGTGAAGCGTGTATTTCATACAATCTATGACGGATATGACCGGCTGGTTGAAGAAAACTATGAACTTGAAACCATCACGGACTACTGGCGGGGCTCTTGAAACCGATGCATACATGTTTTCTCTTTATATAGTAAATTAGTTAGTGACATCGTATTAAAAAGAATGTCTTTTCGTTGTATCTGTTTTACATTTTATTTTTTATTTTTTATATGAAATGATTGTTTTTAAATTAGTTAGTGACATCGTATAAAAAAGAATGTCTTTTCATTGTATCTGTTTTACATTTTGTTTTTTATTTTATATGAAATGATTGTTTTTAAATTAGTTAGAGACATCGTATTAAAAAAGAATGTCTTTTCAATCTGTCTGTTTTACATTTTTTCTTTTTATATGAAATGATTGTTTTTAAATTAGTTGTGCTATATTAAATGAATGTATTATCCTTCCAGACTATGTTAATAAAATATATATATATATAAAACCTGAATACAGATGTCTTCTCCTTCATTCAGCATCGTTACGTGTGTGGGAAGGTATGGCTGAAGCAAAGTTAATGAAGCGTGTATATTACACACCTGCTCACCCAGGTTCTTTTGGTGGAGTAGATAGATTACAGAGGGCTATGCAGAGTGAAACCGGGAAAAAGGTCCCGGTTGAAAAGGTTCGCGACTTTTTATCAGAACAAAATGCATATTCTTTACATAAACCAGCAAGAATAAGATTTCCTAGAAATAGAGTGTTTGTCACCAGGCCTCTGAGACAGTTTCAAGCAGATCTTTGTGATATGCAGAGTTTGTCCAAAGAAAATGACGGATACAATTATCTATTAACCGTTATCGATGTATTCTCCAAAAGAGCCTACGTCAGAGTTTTAAAAAGGAAGCTTCAAAAGGTCAAAATATCAAAAAGCAAATTGTATCAAGTGGGTGAAATATTAGACAAACGCACAGTTCGGGGGGTCAGACAGGTCTTAGTACATTGGAAAAATTGGCCGGAGAAATTCAACAGCTGGGTGAGAGCCGATGACCTCCGTGATGTATAAAACAAGGCGCTGCTCTCCGGAGGGGTGACATTG
The DNA here is from genome assembly GCA_037039145.1 of Fundulus diaphanus. Lineage (NCBI taxonomy): Eukaryota > Metazoa > Chordata > Actinopteri > Cyprinodontiformes > Fundulidae > Fundulus > Fundulus diaphanus. The sequence continues at coordinate 15,056,849 of CM073136.1, read as the reverse complement.
CAACATGGATCGCTTAACTGAGGACCAGGGGTTTTATCTGACGCTGCCGTCCAATGCTAGCCTCAATGTTTTTAAGGATAATAGCATATCGAGTTTCCGTGTGGATTTAGCCCAACCAATTAACTTACAAGGTCACTGGCAAGTGGCTTTGACGGAGGTTTCTTATCCACATACATGGCATAATGTCCCCTCAGAAAACGCCTATTTCAAATCGCGGAAAGCGGATGAAGCAAAAGTCCAACGCGTACAGATTGCAAGCGGATACTATACTAATTTGAATCAGCTTATCACAGAGATTGAAGCCCATCTGAGAAAGATAGATTCAGATATTTATTTCAAAGTTAACCGCACTGCTAACATGCTAACTTTTCAAGCAGGTGGCCAGAACCACCTATGTTTTTACGCTCCAATCGCCTTTATGTTAGGCACGGAACCTGGAGAATGGGTCAAATTTGATCACTGGCACGCCCCACGACCTATAGACTTTAAGGCGGGGTTATACCATTTATATTTATACAGCGATATTGTGGCCCCACAGATGGTAGGGGATGCTCACGCCCCTCTCTTGCGAACCGTCCAGGTCCAAGGTGTTTTTGGGGATGTTATAACTGAAACTTTCCATAATCCTTACTATTTACCTGTTGCTAAGAAACACATTGAAAATATACAAGTTGAAATAAAAACGGATCAGAACACCCCTGTGAAATTTACATACGGAAAGTGCATCGTGAAGTTGCATTTCAGACCTGTGACCTCACACCGAGCATTCACGTGAAACAGATTGTGGATATAAAAAAACACGACTGCGACCGGAATCATTCATAGCTGTGCCACGAGTCGCACCAGCAACGTTGCAACGTACTAAAACGTGAGAAGGAAAAAAATAAATTAAAAAAATCAAGAAAACATGGTTTTCCTGAGAGAAGACCCACACCGTTTCGTCTCCTATTACCAAAGCCAGGTTGGGGGCGCTTTACCAGGTTTCTATGGCGCTCCCGTTATGTACGGGCGGGGGATTGGATCCATTTTTTCAAAACTATTTCGTTTTGTATCGCCCCTAGTTAAATCCGGCTTCGCAATAGCGAAACCCCATCTGAAAAGGGCGGCCACAAACATTGCTTCAGACGTCATAGGTAAAGCAATGACCAAAATAACAGGTGTGAATAACCAGGAGGGGTCAGGGGTGATGGTTTTGTCAAAAAGGGCTAGAAAGCGACCTCCAGGGCAACGTGTTTGGCGCTCACATAAACTCGCACCGCGGAAGAAGAACAAGCCAGTTCGCAACAGCAAGCCTAGGAGAAGGAAGTCTGCTGCGAGCAAGGATATATTTAACTGATTTAGTATTTTCATTAAAAATCAATCATGGCTCTGTTACATCAGAAATTGTCAGAATGTACCCTGGCCGAACTCGATCTTTTCACGGTCCCTATGACTCAACTATCCATCGAAGATAAGGTCTACACCGAAATATTACCCGTGTCAGCTATTACAGACACGGGGCCTATTGAGTTCTTTATCCCCGGAGATGGAGAAAAATACATGGATTTGAACGACACCTTGCTACATGTCCGTCTAAAGATCACCAACGCTGACGGCAGCGACCTGGCTAATGACGCGGCCGTCGGACTCATAAATTACCCGTTGAATACAATGTTCAGTCAATGCGATGTTATTCTGGGAGATAGGTTAATTTCACAGAGTAGCGCAACCCATCCTTACAGGGCAATTATTGAAACTCTGCTTAACTATTCGGAGGATACTTTAAAGAGTCAATTTAGCGCAGGTCTCTTTTACAAAGACACTGCGGGAGCTATCGACTCGATTGTTTTTGTCGATGGTCCTAATTCGGGCGCTAACCGGAGAGCCTCTTTCACTGCTAATTCGAGAGAGTTACACCTGATGGGCCCGCTTCACGCTGATATATTCTTCTGCGAAAGACTCCTTCTGAATTCTGTCGACATGAGGGTTAAATTAACCAGGACCAGCGACGCATTCTCTCTCACGGGACCTTGTGATTCAACCTTCCGGCTGAAAATTCTAGGAGCATCTCTTTTTGTGAAAAAAGTTTCAGTCTCCCCGGCTATACGGCTGGGGCACGCTTCAGCATTAACGAGAGGAAATGCTCTCTATCCTCTTTCTCGCGTGAACGTGAAAACATATTCTATCCCAGAAAATTCCAGGATATGTACACAGGAGAATCTGTTTTTGGGTACCCTCTCTAGATATGTCGTTTTAGGCTTGGTCAACCACGAAGCGTTCACAGGCAGGAGAAGCCTGTCCCCTTTCAACTTTAAGCATATGGATGTGGAATATTTAGCTCTCTGCAAAGATGGCAGACAGGTGCCAGCCAAAGCATTTCAGCCTCAATTCAATGACGGTATTTCAGTGAGGGAATATTACAACATGTTCACCGCTACAGGTCGTCATTTAAAAGACCTTCCTTTAAGCATCGCTCGAGAGGAATTTAACGAGGGTTACTCCCTGTTTGTTTTTAATCTCAGCCCGACCGAGGACGCTGACGCTCTGTCACCGGTGTGTAATGGGAATTTGAGACTGGAAATGAGATTCAGAGTTCCGTTGCCTCACACGACCACCCTGATCGTGTACGCGTGTTACGATTCAATTTTGGAAATCGACTCAAAAAGGCAGGTCCTGGTGGATTTTTATTAAAAACATGAATAACCACGAGATCGAAAGTTTGATGCATCATCTTCTGGGGGATTTATTTCACGGGGTCTGGGCATCCGATCAACTCCCGTTACTGAAACGCACGTACAAAGGACCGGCCTATTTCATCGTAAACACTCATCCTTCACACATGCCTGGAGAACACTGGCTAGCTTTGACTTTGAAAGAGAATGATAGAGCCACCTTTTTCGACTCTTATGGATTCAGTCCTGATTTAGAATTTTATCCACCGAGCATAGCGGCATTTTTGAAAGAGAAATCCTCGAAAATATTGTATCATAATCGCCAACTTCAAGACACTCTATCAACTGTGTGCGGTCATCACTGTGTTTATTATCTGTGTCATAAAGCCTGTGGGCTTTCAGTGCATGAAATATTGGCTACCTACCACGACGATGTTTATAAAAATGATCTCGTGGTATATGATTTTGTGAAAAAATATCAGCATTGTATCAAAAATAGGGCCTCGTGCTCGTTTATTCACGGAACGTGTTCTTTGCAAATGTTTAAAGATTGTTACAAGCTGTAACTTGTCTAAATAAAAACACTGTACGCATGAATAATTTGAAACATTAAAGTTTTCTTTATTACAAATTCATTTCTCCATTTCTCTCTTTTTTTTTTATTTCATACAGACTTTTAGGGTGAAAATGTCAACCATGCAGGGGTTTTCATGACTCTCTTGCTTCGAGCAGGTCCTTTCCCAGGGGTGGGATCCATAAAGTCTATTCCGGGGAATTTAGGAGACAGCACGATTTTTCCTTTTCGTTTCACGACGGGTTTATCTTTGTTCTTCTCCGATACACCTGTTTCTGTCATGCCTCTGTATTGGTCGCGGGCTTGCGGGTTACTGACTGATGACACAGGGATGTTTAGCTCCTTCAAGGCTGCCATGAACGGGGTCCAACCTACAGGTTCCTGACTCTGTGTTTTCCTCTTGAACTGAACCAGGAGATTTTTCAACAAATCAACCAAATGTGAGCCCCCCATCACGCGATCGCGGTAAACAAATTCCCCTTTCGAAGTCCAACTCGGGCCAACTTGCGTTAACCTTTTCAGTATGTATTCAGCGTTTTTGCGATCTCTGTTAGGTAGAGCTTTTAAAATGTCATTAGCGGTCTGATCCAATTCAGCAGAAGAGGCTGTAGAGCCAGAGTCCGCCTCATTATTTTCAGGCACAGGGTCACGTTGCACAGTTAAAGTCACTCGGGGTTCCTCAAGCTGACCTTGTTTCATTAGAGTCAGATATCTCTGCAACAGAGCGTTGTACCTTTTAATTTTTTCATAAGAACTCAGTCCCGGTTCATTCAGAATCTCTCTCATTTTAGAATCCAAATCCTCTTCAGCGGTCTCTCTGATGGAAGATTCTGCCGGTGTCAAACGTTTGAACTGATGCGGTGAAACCAGATACATCTTTTGCGCCGTCCTAAGAGACATTTTTTCTCATCTCCTGATGAGACCTCCCACCAGCTCTCCGATTAAAGGGGCGACGGCAGTCAGCAGAGGAAGAATAAAACCGCCCGTTTGATTTTTCAAAACAGCCCGTTTATGTTGTAACCCGGTTCTTTTATCAGCCAGCAATCTGATTATTTTTTTCTGCTTTTGCAATTTTTTATGCTGGGAATGAGATATTTTCACGTTACCTTTTAAGATATTCAGAGATATTTCACACAAGGCTTTGAGAAAGTCGGGTGAGCAGTGAGCAAGAATGTCTTTACGCTTCTTTGCTGTGGCTTGATATAGGGCTCTCAATAAGGGAACATTCCGTCTTATGTGAGCTGACATGATAAAATAATTAATTTAATTTAGGTACATAAACAGCTGGCCACTGACCCGGGAGCATTCCGGTTCTCAGTCTGAAATGGTCTGGGCAAGTGGGAGTCAGATCCACGATTAAATACCCGTGAGGTTCTCTGGTGGCGTCTTGAAAACTCTCCATAAAGAAAGTTTTCTCTGACGGAAATATTTGACGGGCTAATATATTCAGCTGCAGTTTATCTCTAGGATTCTTAAATAACACCATATAATTAGCATTTAAACTGATGGTACGACTATACTTCCCTTTATGAAAAATATTTTGAGTTAACATTATAACAGTCATATTTTTATGATGCCTGTATTGAGTGAAAATCTTCACCACTTCCGGATGGTCCGAAGCCTGGAAAATCACATCGTCTAAAATAACCAAATGATTTTGATCAGGAGGAAACAGATTTTCATCATCAAAAGAATCAGGTAGTCCTTCGATGAATTTAATCTTTTTATTCATTTTTTGCAATTCAGAATACATACTTTGAAAACAGGTGTAAATCCAGACTATATTTTCAGGAACAACATCCATTACATGGTTACAATTTAGCAAAACACTTTTAACAAAATAAGATTTACCACAACCACTCGGCCCTGCTATTAGAAGTGAAAAGGGGGTTTTTAGTCTAGGGTCAAATTCGACCTCCTGTGTTTCACGGGAGAGAGACATTTTATTTTTCTCAGTTAGCCTTTAATAACCAAACGGAAGAGTTGTACCGTCAGGAAAAAGCCTTCTCTTGTCATACACGACCCGGAGCTTTTTCTGAAATGTGGCATTTTGAAGCTGGAAGTTTCTTTTATGCCTTTTGATGGTGTGTTGCGGGGCTTGTAAAACATCGTCTGTAGAACCTTGCAAATAACCTTCAACCAACTCTTTCACGCTGTCAAAATTCACTCTCTCACAGCATTCACGAGTCAGAGTGATACCTTTAAACTTCATCACAACCCGTTTCTGGCTTCTGGTCTGGTAAGCATAGCTTTTCGGACCTGCGGAAACAAACTGCTCTATCTAGTCACCTGAAAGTTTGTCAGTCAAGTCACCTAATAAATGTCCGAGCTCGAGGGAGGTCTGACCCGGTTTAACCACATAGATCAGACTGTCTGTGTCAATGTACAAAACACGCTCCTTAAGTCTTTCAAGACAGGTGTACAATTTTAGACGTGCGTGGGCAGTTGTAAAGGCAGCGATGAAAACATTATTCACCTTGTTGGGTGGAGAGACGCAACGTTTGCTGTATTTCCACTGAACCATACACATTTCATCGTTCAGGAAGTGAAAGTAGCTTACTGTGTATTTACCGGAAAATAGAAAGTTAAAAAACTCTTCGGGCTCGCTGACAATGCTTGTCTGAGCCAAATCATTTCTCTGTGCAAATTTGCCCCAAAAACTGTTCAGACACAATTTAGCCACCTGCCTTTTAGCCGGGTTCACCTCAATCTTCCGTACATCTAGCTGGATGCCTTGCTCACGTTTGTAGTCTGCCACATATTTCATACGACTTTCCTCGTCCGTAGCCTCAGCCGGAAAACCTGAAGCCTCCTGTTTACCCTTGAGAAATGTGTGGATATACGGTTTAAAGAATAAACTGCTCTGGTTTTCAAAATGCCAAACCTCAGTGATTTTAGCAAGCTGATATCCCTGCTCAAGAGCCTTGTTGAATTCCACACTTACCCATACACCTGTTAACGCTCTCTCTTCGTCAGAGTGAGTGCAAGGACCCGACTGGTAGTTCATCTCGGCACAAGCTCGGCACAAGCCCGGCACAGTGTGAACACCAGTTTACCGGTAGATGTCTTGTATGGCAGAACGGGGAAAAACAGACCACGAGGCGGGTACACGGTCGCCCTGATGAAGCCGAAATAGTTATGAGGATCGTCAAAATCTTTGCAAATGATTTTGGGATGGCCTAACGGGTAGGTGCAGCTGGCATTCACAAATGGATACAGAGATGTGAAGTCGACATAACGTACAGACTCATTCTCTCCGGCCGTGTACCTGAGCCTAAGAGCACAAGTCCGGCCCCCGAACAAACCATCTCGAGGGCGAAGAGGTACAGGTGCGCTGAAACACTCCAGAAACCTTTTGAGACCCGAGTGTGACGCCTTCATCAAACTCCAGGTATGTTCCCACATCATCTCAACATGTACCCCATAAACCGATTCCAATACCCTGGCTCTCTCCATGGTAGCATAATGGAAAGTCTCAAAACAGACTCCTCTGAGCGGGCATTTCTGGTCAGCTGGAAAGCAGCTGGGACATCCGTGATAAAAGCATCCATTGAACTCAAACACAGTCTTTACTCCTCGAATCTCTGCAAATCCATCCACATAATAAGGTCCTAGTTGCACCTCCCCCTTGTTAAGAGCATGTTGAATGAAAATGCCCCGTTCAGCAGCTACCCACTCTAACCACTGAATGGACGCATCCGAAAAAGTCTTGCACTGCCAGCGGTAATCCACAGGGGAAGGTATGGCTAAAGTGTTAGGGAGCAGGAAATTTGAAGTAAAAGCTTTAATACAAGCAGATGCTATCGTTATGGACTTTAATGGATCCACATTTGTCTCTTTAAAGAACTCTTCTCTGAATTTCACACATGCCTTGAAAAGAATCTCCACATCATTTTTGCAATAATAAAGAGCCTCTTTCTGAAAGTCAAAGGGATGCTTACAAGCCTCGTTGTACCAGCTGGAAAAACGTTCCTGCTCGGCTGGTTTCATGTGCTCCACAGCGTAGAAACTAGGTGGAGGAAGCGGGCCCACGTAGTTTAAAGTCTTCTCAGAGGAGAACAAGTGGGGAAAAAAACCTTTAGCGTGATCAGTGAAGCCTAACGCTTTTGGCATCTGGCTGAGTTTCATAGTAAGGAATGAGAGACTGTCTATGAATTTCAGGTTGTAGTCCCGCTCGGTAAAACAGAGAACTTTACTTCCCTGCGTTATTAGATGTGGTTTTATACCCAACTGACCCATCACACTCAGAATCAAGTAAGAGTCAAACCCTCGACTGTTTTGAGCCAGAAAAGGATAACCTCTATAACAAGCTCTTCGAAAATGAAGCAGAAGCTCCTTGACACAGTTCAACCCATAGGAATACCAAATTTCCCCCTTCAACGTTTTTGCGCAGGCAAGATATGGAATGTGTGAACCAGACTTATCTGTAAAAGTTTCGAGATCGTAGAAAACCAATTTGTCATTGAGTTCAGCATCAGTCACACTTGGCTGAATATAACACTGATGACCGTTTAACGTTACATCAGCACCGGCAGGCACTTTCTCATGACAGATCGGACATTTTATGGAACACTCGTGAGGTTTGCTCTCTTTGCCTGCTGACAAATCATATAGCTTTTTACAAACAGGACAGAATTTAGTGGTGTCACAGCTACTCACATGCTTGTTGAGTTTGGGCTTCAATCTGGGCACCTTGTGGCTATTAAAACATTGCAGATTACGACATATGCGCTTACAGTCTATGCATTGCACAGAACTGTACGGCTGCATCGTACAGTTCGGGTCAAGGCAAACCGCACAGCGACCTTGACAGTTATGTCTGTTGATGTTTTGGAAGCCGCTAAAGCAGTAGCTGCAGATGTAATTAGAGCCTGTGAATGCTGTGAGACTTTTAATGCCATAGTAATGATTTTTGAACAGAAACATAAAAATTGGATTTGAACGATCTGAAAAGTCAGTCTGGAAATTACGAAGCAGTGCATCCTTGCTGTCTTTATAGAATACGACAATTTTCCTGTTGAGAATATTTTCAAATTTGTGCACATCACCGAAAGTTACGGGAGTCTGCTCGGTCAGACCTGCCATATGCTGCCAAATTGTCCCTTGGTGGACGGCTTCACTGTCTATAAAAGTCGGATTAAAGAGATGTGCTAGACTTGTTGCAAAACAAAGTTGATTAGAAGAATTTTCAGCAATATATAGATACCGCCGTTTTTTATGGATCAGTTCACAGTCTAATGTTTTAACAGCCTTACGTCTTGCACCCCCGCTTGGCGTTCTTACAACTTGAAGGACAATTTCTACATTGTCGGTTAACTCCTCGTTAGATTGTGTTAAGTCGTCTAAAAATTCCTGAAATGCAGGCAAAATTGAATCGCCTTCGCCATCGACTTGTACGACGGTATGATGAGAAAACCCATGCCCGCTTAATTCAAGCTGGATAATGTCGTTACGAGACGTTAGAGGAATAACAGATTCTGCCAAGTCAGCCAGAACATCATAAACCTGTGTGTAAAATTCGACGGGGTTAGGAATCTCACCAGGCTGCATAGCGGTGATGTTTAAAGAGCGTCTTATTTCTGTGACATTGAAGCGGTCACGCTGGACGCTGGATGTAGAGGACTGCTGAGTGTGCTCAGAGCTGTTTACAGCTGACTGGCTGGTGCAGGGCTGATCCTGCAGGCCCTGCACGTCTGGCTGTTGATGCGTGCTGGAGGTGGGGTTTTGCGAAACTGTATTAGAAGAACCAGACGGAATATGATTTTCTACAACAGTCTGATTTAAACTACCCCCGTGCTGCTGCAGGTGGTGATGAGACTGTTCGCCTGCAGGATTAGGGTTAAATGACTGAGAGGAGGATGCGTTTAATTGATGGAGGGCTTGTTCTAGCAACGATAAACGTTCATAATTCCAACCCTGGCCGGCGTGAACCTGCTGTCTATCTGGTGAACCATTACCTTCATGTAAATTAGCACCCCCAGACGTATCCTGAACTGGAATATTTTGAAGTTTGTTAACCATTTGCGTGATATCATTTAGAACATTTGTAACCTGCATCTCAAAGTGTGGCGAATCATTTTCCGGGGAGGAGGGTTGAGAGAATGAAGCGTTTAATTGTTGCAGGGCTTCTTCTAACCGAGAGGGTGAAGCATTAGGTAGATTCAGAACCCCAGACGTGTCATCAACTGCTATATTTTGTAATTCGTTTACAGCTTTCAACATTTCATTTAATGCATGTCTCATTTGCTGGCTCCCCATTTTTACAGAGGTCACAATTTTACTTGATTACACTGAATGCAGTCTTGACGACTGGAACATCTGGTCCACCTGGATCTGGCAGGATGTCACAAGTTCTCCAGCCTGCATGCAGTAAAGCTGTGCTCTGTCTCCTGACGACAGAATTTGCTCAACAACCGCTGATGTTTCTTTGATACAAATAAAAAAGAATATAATTAGATTTTTAACGTAATCAGGATTGAATAAAAATTAATATATCACAAACTAATTCTATGAATGCTTTGAAATTAAATTATACCTTGAATAATCCTTTTCACAGCACGAGCTTTGATGATTATCCGACTGATGTCTTGTTGCAGCTTCAGGACAGATGAACGGAGATTGATCAAGCTAGAGGTGGCTCGAGTTACTGCAAACATGAGCATAAAGAATAAATTAATAAATAAATAAATTATAACTACAGAATAAAAATAACAATGACCAATTGAGGGCTTACAGCTGGGCTGAGGAGCTGCTGTTGTTGCTACTGCCGGTGTAGAAACTACTTGTGGAGTTTGCTCTGCTATGTCAGCCCTGGAAGCTGCTCGTGGAGGGGGGATACCCTCTAATGGTTGATTGGCTGTGTCTGCCCGGGAGGCTGCAGGCAGGGTGACTGGATCTGCTGGATCTGGTTGCCCGCAAGGCAGTGCAGCTGACGAAATTTTATTTATAATTTATAAAGTTAAATATAAATACCGGATAAAATAGTAACAAAACAGGTATTCAATTACCTTCCGGCTGAGGGGTTGAGGTGTCGAGAGGAAGATCCTGTGATGGCGGGGTCAAAACTGGAGATCGCGGGATAAGTATATCCCCCTGTGTTACTACAGCGTGGGCGGCTACTGGGGAATACAGAAGTATTGTTTCACCGGCAGTGTCTGCTTGAACTGCAGCCAAAAACAAATAAATTAATAAATAAATAAATAAAATATAAAAATAACAATGAATAGTTGCAGACTTACAGGGTAACTGCTCTGTAGAAGCAAGAGCCGGAGATTCAACCGGAGATTCTCAGTTACAGAGTGACCCGCTACTGAAGAAATTAAAACATACAGAGACAGAGTTTATTTATTTATTTATTTTTTTCATACAGGGGTACTAGATGCGGAAAGATAAAAATAAATAAATTAAATACTGAATAAACAAAGTAAACGGATGTTGATTTACCATCCGGCTGGTTAAATGCTGCGGTGGGAGATAATATTTCAGCCGTAAACGCCGCTTCGGCTACGATGTCTCGCTGGATTGTTACTGCGGCTAAATAAAACACATAGATTAAATGAACCGAGATAATTCAGAAATGTACAATCGGGGTAAGATTCAGAGCTAAAATAGCCGCGTGTCGGTCCTGGTGAACAGGCGCAGCATGAATCGCCGTTTGCTGGTTATCCGTTTGCCTGCTAGCTTCCCGGTTGCCGAAGACGTCTGGGTCCTGAACGGTTGGAACCGGTGAATTCACAACTTCTCGGACGGGAGACTCAGGCAGACTGATCACTATGTATCCGAGGTCAGGTTCTCCGGTCCTCTGTCGCGCAAACCCGCGGGCGCTTTCAAACGTATCACGTCTCCTCTTGAGACTTAGCCGATTTTGACGAGGCATTCGCTGTCTGCCCGGTTGAGGGAGAATGCTCGCTCCTGCATAACAGTTAGTATTGACCTGGTTGGAAGAGCGGTAATATTCGTCCATACACCTGTTTAAATCTGAAATACAGAAATAAAAATAAAAATGGTTACAAACATATGGTTAGGGCTAGTATTAAAATAAAATCAATATAAGCTTGAAAGACTTCTCACCAAAATCGGTCTGGGTGAAGTCGATTCCTTCGAGCTCTCGAGGCGTGGGTCCTGAAAAATATTATTTATATATATATATATATATATATATATATATATATATATATATATATAGCACTAATACCGAGGGATCAAATATTGTTCTGTGAGCCGTTGAAAAGCTGGGGAAACCAAGTCGTTCTTGAACGCCTCAGCGTCACACGTGATACATAATCTTTCCCCTAGCGTCACAGGGGGAAGCCCGTAAAACAGTCTACAGAGAATTGAACAAAAGTAGCTATTGGCTGTAGATAAAAAATAAAACCTTAAAACGTTTACTCACCGGCAGAGGTGGAAAGTAACGAAATACATTTACTCAAGTTACTGTATTGAGTAGGTTTTTTGTGTATTTTGTATTTTTCAAGTAGTTTTTAAAATCGGTAATTTTAATTTTACTTGATTACGTTTTGAGTGAAGTATTGTATTTCGTTACATTACAAATCCCATCTGTTACTGAGTAAAAAAAAAACTTTGGAAAACCGAAAGGAAGACAAAAAATCGCGCCCGGAACCACTACAGAGCGAGTGACGTGATCAGCATGTAGATCTAGGCCATTGACATCATATACGTAGACGCCCCATTGTATGCTGCCGGCCGCTAGACTGACGTGCCTACAGGGCGGCCATCTTGGGTCAGACCACAGATCAGACATCTGCTGTCAAAATGAATAGGAGGCAGCTCAGATTTTATTTAAATCATATGTTCACAATGCTGGTGACCTTTCAGACAGATTACACATATTTATTCAGAACAAAAACAATTTAAACTGAAGTCTAACGGGATGATATATATACTCACAGTTATATATTTTCAGTTACATATTAATATAATAAACAGAAATTATACACACATCTCTCTCTCTCTCTCTATCTATACATATATATATATATATATATATATATATATATATATATATATACATATACATATATATATATATACACACACACACATATATATATATATATATATACATATATATACACACACACACATATACACACACACACACACATATACACACACGCATATATATATATATATATATATATATATATATATATATATATATATATATATCCTCAATCAGATCTTTTAGAAATCAGGGTGTTTAATGTACTTTTCTCTACTTCCATCTTTGCTACCCATTAGCACATAATGTGTTTATGTCGGAAAAAACTGTAACTGTAAAGTATGAGGATTAACTATCATAAAATCTTACTTGTGGAAGGTAATTCCCCGGGATCTGGTTTGTAATGCCCTTTTATTTGCGCACCCATAAGCCGAGCAAAAGTCGGGCATCCTGGGACGTAGCTCTGGAAGTTTGCTGACTGTCAATACAAAATCGAAATTATGTATTAAGTTAGACAATCAATCTTTTAATTCAATCAATTGGTCCCATGTAGCCCCTAAAGGTGTGACGTCTTCAGTCAGCTAATTTATCTGGAAATCGGGTGAGAATTCACCGGATTCAGAGTGTCTGAAAACATAAAGCACCACTTACCTGAACTGACTTGTATTCTGTCTGACTGCAGCTTGGTCTGACCTAAGATGGCCGCTCTGTCGGCACGCCTCTCAACCGAGAACGCGGCGTCTACGTTTTCATGTCTGTGGATCTAGGCTACCAAGTCTTTCTGTACTCCTCACCAGTTGGTGGCGGTAATGCACCTCGGAAAGCTGTTTGCCAACCGCCCAATAAACTCTATAAGAAGAAGAAGTCTTTCTGTAGGAGATTGGGAACGAGATGGAGGTGGATCAGGAGAGCGACGACGGTTCAGAGAACGTTTCACTAGAAATGCTAGCTGAAACGTCGAATTCTGCTGCCCAAAACGACGAAAATCCTTGGCCACATTTGAAAGACTGCTTTTCATTTAAATTCAAGAGGGCCAACAGTATCATCATGCAATGCCAGATGTGTCTGCCAAAGGTGACTGAACTGGCAGCTTTCAATAACTCCACATCTAATCTGCAGAAGCATGTGAGAAAACTCTCTCTGAAACTCAACACGGGCCTGCCTGCCTCAGCTGCCTGTGAGCGGCTTTTCAGTTGTGCCGGTTTACTGTTCACTGCAAAGCGAGCAAGGATGAGCGCAACAAACTGTGAAAATCAACTGCTGCTCAAACTTAACAAGAAGTTTGTAGACTAAACCTCTTAAAGGAGAAATCCGGCGAGTTTTCACATAGATTTCCGTTTACACTCTGGGTGTATGAACATGATGGAGGCTCATGAACATGCCCCTAGAGTGTAGCACTGTAGATGCCTGGCTGTGTTAGCTGCTGGCTGTAACAACTCGAGCTAGGTAAAACCAATTGTTTTCAGGGTTTTTTTTTTTCCATACCGAGAAACAGATCTATGTGAAAACTCACTGGATTTCTCCTTTAACACTAGAATTACCAGAGAAGGGTCATTTAACATTTCTACCTTTGGAGCCCAGAGACGGGTCAACTGACCTGAAGGATTTTAATTAGCATCCTATAAGCAGTTGTGAACCGGCGCTTTTGTTCTGTAAATAAGGCCATTACTGGTGCACCAAAGGAAGGGGGAAGCTTAACTCCCTACTAACTGTCTAGTTAGTTCTATTCAGTATATTGTATTTTATAATATAAAGATTATATATATTATATTTAGCTTAGTTTTATTTTAGCAAAAAAGCACAATGAATTAATTTTAATATTTTAAATGGAGATATATTTTACAGCCAGGTACAGCTGTGAGCAATGACCAGAAGTATTTGTGTCTAAGTCAAGAGGACTGAAATTCCAGCATGAGAAATATACAAAAGAACAACAGTTATTTGTTTGAATGCTTTTTATTTTTGTCATTAAAAACAATACAAAAAATACAAGAAATAAAACAATTCCACACATATTTACACTAGGCACAGTGGGGGGCTGCGTGTGTGTAAGTGGCATGTCCTTGTGTGACTGGCATTTCAGCACTCACTCAGCAGTCTGTCTGTACTGTCGGAACATACCTGGCACTGCCAGGGTATGACCCTGGTGCATTTGCCACACGTGTATTTGTAGCAGTCAACGCATCTCACAGTTGCACAATTGTTCCTGCATCGATGGTTGACCTGACACTTTGCCCTTTTGCCTGAGCTGGGTGTGGAAGGTTGTTGCCGAAGCAGCTTCTCCTTGTGTGCCTTCTTCTCACTCACATGAGAGTTACCCAACTCTTTGGCAAGCTCAACTAGGAAGTCCACCCGTCTCTCCTGCACCCCAATGCATGCCTGATAAAGCACATGTGCATTCAGTGCTGCCATGTCAATCATGTTGTAGAACACGGCAACTGGCCATCTCCGTGTTCCTGCACGCACGCTGTACTCCCGCACCATTTGGTCCATCACATCCACACCGCACTTTGTTTTGTTATATTGTGTGACCGTGTTTGGCTTCCTTTTGGTGGTATCCTCAGTCTCAACCACGCTGTGCATGCTGCTGAGAACGTAAACGGCCTTCTTCCGTTTGGGCGCATACACCGTCAGCGTGGCACCAGTGGTTGAAAACACCTGAGTGGTGAATTCAGTGCGATCCATCTGTCTAGCGGACTGAGGAATTTCCCGTCGTCTCTTGTTGACTGTGCCGAGGATAGTGGTTTTCTGGCTAAGCAGTCGTTGTGCAAGTGACAGTGATGTAAAGAAATTGTCCGTGGTTACAGTTCTGCCCTTGTCCATGAACGGTTCCATCAGCCTCATCACTACAGTCTCGGACAGTCTCTCCCCACTGGGACGACTGGGGTCCTTGCCAAGATATGGGAAGACATTACAGATGTACTTTGATTTCAAGTCGCAAGCAACCCAAAACTTGATGCCAAACTTGTCCGGTTTTGTTGCAATGTATTGCAGGAAACAGCAGCGAGTCTTTGATGGAAAAAGTTGTTCATCAATAGTGATGTGTCGACCAGGGTTGTAGGATGCGATGCAGTTAGTGACAAACGATCCCCAAACATCGGAGATTGCAGCAAACTTATCAGTCTCCGCTCGCTCACTGCGTGTAAACATGTCATCAAAGCGTAGGTGTCGCATGATGTCTTGGAAGCGGTTTCGGGCCATAGTTTCAATGATCCTTGGGTTTCCCAGGTTTGCTGACCAGCTGTCACATAGTGATGGAACCTTGGTCACCCCCCGCAAGATAATGACTGAAATAAATGCCATTAGTTCTGGGAGATCCATGAACCAATCCAGCTGCTCCGTGTGACGTGCATGTTGAGTAGTCCATTCTCGAATGCTACGAAGCATGTCAAGAGTGATAAAACAGAGGAAGCTCTGAAGGCGACTCCGGATACTTCGTCTGGCCTTAGCGCTTGGCTCTCCATCTGTGGCGTACGGTTCTATTGGAGTGAAATGGAGATGTGTCCCCACTTGTTCTTCACGCCACACTGTGCCATCTTTCGCAGTCTCTGACGGCTCACTCCCCAAACGAGCTCTCTTTTTTGGTAGAGGGAGAGTCTCCTCATCTGCAAGATAAACAATTTCAAATTAACTTTTGGTTTGGTTCTAAATAAAAAAAATAGTCAGGAAAATAAAGTAGGTAGGTTGAGAAATCTAACCTGAAGACGGCTCAGAGTCCGAATCCGGTTGAAGGTCTATATCGTCTCCATCTGAATCACAAGGGCTGGCACTGCTCAGAATCAGTTCCAATGCCTCCTGAGCAGTGAACCTCTTCTGCATTTTGTTTCTTGTGAACTAAATAGATGAAGCAGTCACCTATTTATCCTCCACAGCACAAAAGGTTGCATGCAAATTTGCATGTGCAAAGTCTCCCAGATCTCTTTTGCTACACCTTTTGCATGATTTTTTTGAGGTGGAGCAACACAATTTGGTTAGGGTTCTACTGTAGAGCTGCCTCCATCATAGATCGCACCCACCCCCAACATGGACTATTCACACGTACCTTCTGGCCTGACAGTACAGAAGTGTGGAATGCTTTTGTGAGTTCGGCTCTCCTCCCCCCCCCTGCTGATTCCTCAGGCAATGGCCACATTTACAATTGAACAAGGGATGCTAATTTGAGCCACCAGAGTCGTCAGTTTGGACTCAGGGTCTTTTGACCCTCTTTCGGGACATCAGGGGGGGAGGTCGAAAACCCTGGTAATGCTAGTGTTAAGGTGGACATATACAATGGGGGAGTGTCATTTATATTTTTTTAGTTAGAAGATTTTTTGACGTGTTTTATCATTAGACATTAAACGCCCAGCCTGCCATCAGATTGTTGCACTATTTTGCTTTTATTTTTCTGAAATGTCCCTGACACTTAAATGGGATGGTCTAAACTAAAATTGCACATTATACCTTTCTAAGGGTCTTAAATGTCATGTGTGACATGTGTTATCTTGTCATTACATGTGTATACATTTGTATAGATTTTTCTTTAATTAAAAACTAAATAGTTTTGGATTTATGACTCCTTGTCCTATTTTCACTACATGGGAGAGATCCCCTGCCCCGTTCAACAGTTGTTGTTATTTTTTTAAATGTAACTAAGTAACTTTTACATAAAATACATTTTAAATTAGCTACTTATTACTTTTACTTGAGTAATTTTTCAGATGGGTAATTTTACTTGTACTTGAGTAATATTTCATCCAAGTATTGGTACTTTTACTTGAGTATGATATTTTAGTACTTTTTCCACCTCTGCTCACCGGCGGTGATTTGGTTATACTCCTGCGATTTGGTGAGCCCATCGGAATGTATCTGAGCCGTAACTCGATGTGTTGACGGACCGGGTGACATACTTCAGGAATCAGCTACCTGTCGCGTTAAGACTAAATTCAGACTGATAGTTAAAGGGTTTTCAAAGTAAACCTGCGACTTCTAATCTGCCCGCCTCCTAAGGGGGGTGACACGGGAGACCAGAATCTTGTAGATCAACGGTGCCTGTATGCTTTTGTTGAAGAGGTGTAACGCAGCAGGGGCTGGGTGGAAACCGTTTGATCCCGAGTCTAGCGGATGTTTCGCCCAGCGTCTAAAAAGTCTGATCTTATTTTATTTCCTGGGCGCATAGTATGCTGATATGCACATTGATACGCAACGCGGCGGGGCGCTGTCTGTTCTCCCACCCGTCCTATTGCAGGATCCGGTGCTGTATGCCTAAAAGGTGTCAGCAGAGTCGCGTCTCGGCGCCACGCCATTGTCTGACTCAATTTTATTGCTAGAACCGCTGTTTCTGACAAACACCTGGCCCGGCTGCGGTGGGGTGGAAACCGTTTGATTATAAGAACACAGTGAAGTGTCCTGCTGGGTTTTACAGGTCTCATTGATTAGGGTTCAGACACATCGACGCCTCGAACAGACGCATTGAGGTTTTAACAAACTGACCCCCTCCTGAGACAGAACGGCTGGAGCTCACATTTCGACCGTGTAAGACACTATGAACAGACGCGTCCACTGACCCGCTTTTAGCTAAGATCCTGCCGTTTGCTTAGAGGGGAGAAAGGATTGAAGAGAAAACCTATCTTGCCGTTGTGTGGTTATTGGTAGAACAAGAGGGGAGCATGCACGGAGATGGTATTTATTTTATTTTATTGCCTCCTTTTCTTTCCCGTTGTTCTGTATGAGCTACAGATTTAAGTAGATAATCTCTTTATAATCTGTTTATCTGTTTATTGTCATCAACCACAGCCCTTTAGTGTCAAGAGCAAAGTTTCCTATCCTGCAAATGCAGACTATAAGTCTGAAGGTTCATACAACTAAAGTTACACGTTTGGTTATAAGTAACCCACAAAAAAAACACATGTCTTGACTGTCCCCTTATGCATTAAAGAATTAAATAAAGTTACATGTTTGGTTATAAGTAACCCTACAATAAGCACATTTCTTGACTGTCCCCTTATGCATTAAAGAATTAAATAAAGTTACATGTTTGGTTATAAGTAACCCTATAATAAGCACATTTCTTGACCATCCCCATATGCATTAAAGAATAATTAAAAATAGGCAAATAAATACTTGAAGTAATGTGTGTGTGTGTGTGTGTGTGTGTGTGTGTGTGTGTGTGTGTGTGTGTGTGTGTGTGTGTGTGTGTGTGCGTGTAGCCAGGCGAGAGGAATGTGTGTGTGTGTGTGTGTGTGTGTGTGTGTGTGTGTGTGTGTGTGTGTGTGTGTGTGTGTGTGCGTGCGTGTGCAGGGTGGGGGTCAGGAAGGGGGGGGGTCAGGAGAGGGGTTCACATAGGGGTGAGAGGTGTCATAAAAAAGGGAGGGGGTCAGGAAGGAAGGAAGGGGGGGTCATAAATCATATTTTTAGAAAGGGGGGTCATAAATCATATTTTTTGGAAGGAGGGGGGTGACAGGTGTCATAAATCATAAGGTCATATACAGTTCATAAGGGTCATAAATTACTTTTGACACAAGGTGTATCCTATGGTTTTTTTCATCATGTTTCAGGAGACTTGAGACTGGGGCAGAGATTCACCTTCCAACAGAAAAGGAATGGAAAGAACATTTATGTGTTAAATGGCTCAGCCTTAGCTCGAACTAAGACCCAATTGAGAATCTGTGCCAAGACTTAAAATTTTATGTTCATATTTGCTTTCCACTCAGTCTGACTGAGTTTGAACTTGGAGCTTTAACAGCATCTCATTAAAAAAGAAAAATAAAGCAACCCAAAAAAACGTAACATCTGCCCCCACAGATATGACTGTATTTATACAGCAACATTTATCAAGCACACACAACTGACCTATATAGGTAAATATTCTTGCACAATTGTAACACGAGAGGGTGGGTCCTTTTACAGGGCAGGTTAGGACTGGAGTGCTGTTTCGTGACTGATGAGGGACCATGCCCTCAATGTCACAGCCTCCATTTGCTGGATCAGGAAAGGCAGAGACACTTGGTCAGGGTCAACAGGAGGAATCCAACTGATCTGCGGAGAAATTGGAAAAATGTGACCATGCTTGTGTGCAATGCCGAAGCTCCACCCACGCGCACCACGCACTGCAGGTGCAGGAGGACCAAGTGCTCAAGGGGGCACCAAACAAAGTCGTGAGTTCATTAAAGGAAAAGCACTGTAATTTATTTTTCATCTAAGATTAACACACATCTATACTTTTTGGACCCTATTTTCTTTTCTGTCTCAGCAGTTTATCCTGTTTCTTAAACATTGAGGGAGACTGTCCACTCTGTCCCTCCTGTTCACCTCTTCTACTCAGTGCCCTGAGGGGGGCTGTGGATGCCCCTCATTTGTGGCTGACAGGGAGAGAAACAGAAATAACCTTTGGTTTTTTATTTATTTATTAGGGTTCCAAGCCCGCAGCGCAGGCGAACGGCTATGCCGTTCGTCTGCACTATGTGCAGAGAACCCTATTGTTTTTCGTGTGTTTCTTCATTATTCTCGCAATATTCTTCTCTGCTAAAACACGTTGTGCGGCCCATGCGGACCTGTAACGAACATATTGAATCAGGTATCCAAGTACAGAATGTGCACCGCTACTCAAACCCAGAAACTCAGACCCCTCAACAACTAGAGGGCGCTATAACAAAGGACAATGCGTTTTGGCCTATAACCACCAAACTACTGGTCCCACACTCAAAAACTTAACATCACTTTGTTTATTGGATGATTTTGCAAAATAAAGGGAATTGGCACACCTTTCGTTTCCCAGCTAGTTTTTGCGCTACATGGCTACAAAGGTTAAACCTTTCTTGTTAAATTCCTCCTACATTTTTTGTACAATCCGCGCAAAACTCCATATATAACCGTGTGATGCACAAATTAAAAAAGTTAACGCGGCGGATTTTTTAATTTTGACTTTTTCGAAAAGTAATGCTAAAATAAGTGATTGTTAGCTAGCTGGCGCTAAATGTAATTGCTGATTATTCTAAAACCATAACAGATTTTAACATGTCCTTCATAACCCATACTCCAAATAAGATTTTGCTAGGGGGTGCTATGATGTCAAGAAATCTACTACGCAAGAATGGCTGATCGGATTTTTACAAAACCTTCTTTATTCCCTTCCAGTCATAGCCCTGAACTAAAGTATAAAATATGGTAATGATTGAAACAAGTGGGCGGGGCCTATTTCCAAAAGTGTGAAAAAAACCTTGAAAACTAGAAAAATTCACCTAAAATCAATGTTTTGGTGGAATGACTTCAGATTTTCAGGATGTATTCCTTGAATAAGGTGTAACAATTCTCTCACTGCATGTATTGAAGTTTTTGAAAGTTGCTCACTCTGATTTTTTAAAAGTTTGGAAAATGGAGAAATCAATGTATTTCCACAAATATTGTTCTAGGCCAATGAAAAAGTGGACATTTGTTGATCACATGGAGACTTAACATGGATTTCAGTTTGGTAAAAATCCAGGCGATTTTGACCTATTTACAAGACATTGAAATTTACATGTACAAGACTATAAAGTTTAATTTTTTTTTTCTCTGAAACTATTTTATTAATGACCATGAAAAAAATCAGTGCTTAGAGAAAGCACTCTTGGAGATCCGTGAATATTCTCAGAATTTTAGAGCAAACCGTTGATTTTTAATGAATTTATTTCGTATTAGGTACCAACATATCAAAAAAAAGAATTTTCAGAAAATTATGTTGGCTGACACCTGCTGGTGAAACAAATATAATACAGTAATACAGTAACAGGGGGCTGCACACACACACACACACACTCTCATTTTATATATTCAATTCAATTCAATTCAATTTATTTATATAGCGCCAAATCATGAAACATGTCATCTCAAGGCACTTTACAAAATCAAGTTCAATCATATTATACAGATTGGGTCAGATTATACAGATTGGTCAAAATGTCCTATATAAGGAAACCAGTTGATTGCATCAAAGTCCCGACAAGCAGCATTCACTCCTGGGGAACCGTAGAGCCACAGGGAGAGTCGTCTGCATTGTACATGGCTTTGCTGCAATCCCTCATACTGAGCAAGCATGAAGCGACAGTGGGAAGAAAAACCACCCATTAACGGGAAAAAAAAACCTCCGGCAGAACCGGGCTCAGTATGAACGGTCATCTGCCTCGACCGACTGGGGTTACAGAAGACAGAGCAGAGACACAACAAGAGAGACAAAAAAGCACAGAAGCACACATTGATCTAGTAATCTGTTCTACATTAGATGGTAATAGTCGGTGATCTGTCCTCCCTGGATGATTTCACAGTCAACAGAACGTCAGACCAGGTGTACCTACTATGAAGAAAAAAGAGAGAGAACAAAAAGTTAAAAGCTGAAATGACAACAGTCATTTCAATGTAATGCAATGCAAATCTGGAGAACAGTAGACTGGAGAACAGTAGAAATCAGTAGAGTGAGAAAAATAGGCCCTGATGTCCTCCAGTAGCCTAAGCCTATAGCAGCAAAACTATAAAGGTAGCTCAGAGTAACATGAGCCACTCTAGTTATAAGCTTTGTCAAAAAGGAAGATTTTAAGATTAGTCTTAAAAGTAGACAGGGTGTCTGCTTCACGGATCAAAACTGGGAGTTGGTTCCACAGGAGAGGAGCCTGATAGCTAAAGGATCTGCCTCCCATTCTACTTTTAGAGACTCTAGGAACCACCAGCAGACCTGCAGTCTGAGAGCGAAGTGCTCTGTTAGGAACATACGGAGTAATCCGAGCTCTGATATATGATGGAGCTTGATTATTAAGGGCTTTATACGTTAGAAAAAGAATTTTAAATTCTATTCTTGATTTAACAGGAAGCCAATGAAGGGAAGCTAAAATCCCTCTTGTTGATTTTCATCAGAACTCTTGCTGCAGCATTTTGGATCAGCTGAAGACTTTGAATTGCATTTTGTGGACTTCCTGATAGTAAAGAATTACAATAGTCCAGCCTTGAAGTAACAAATGCATGGACTAGTTTTTCAGCATCACTCCTGGACAGAATGTTTCTAATTTTGGCGATATTCCGGAGGTGAAAAAAAAAAAAAAATATATATATATATATATATATATATATATATATATATATATATATATATATATATATATATATATATGCATTGGTGCAAAATGCATTAACGTTGAGTTGTGTATTTTTTAAAAGGATAATAAAAGTTCGGCAGTGTTGGTAATGCAATGATGCAAATGTGGTGCAGAGTCCAGTTTACAGTTCAACAGTCTGATGGTAATGGGGAAAAAGCTGTTGCAGAACCTCTTCCCAGAGGGCAGCAGGGAGAACAGTCCATGGTGGGGGTGTGAGGGGTCTCTGATGATGTTATGGGCTCGGGACATGCAGCGCTGGGATGAAATGTCCTTAATGGAGGGAAGAGGAGCCCCGATGATCCCTTCTTCTCTCCTCTCCACTCTCCTCATGTTCCTCCGGTCGGAGGCGCTGCAGCCTCCACACCACACAGAGAGACAACTGGTCAGAATGCTCTCTAAGGTGCTTCTGTAGAAGGTTGTGAGAATGGGCGGGGACAGGTGGGCTCTCCTCATCCTCCACAGGAAGTACAAGCGCTTCTGTGCCCTCTTCACCAGTGACGTGATGTTCACAGACCAAGTGAGGTTGTCTCTGATGTGCACCCTGAGGAATTTGGTGCTGTTGACCACCTCCACAGCTGAGCTGTTGATGAGCAGTGGAGCGTGGCAAGGCCGGTTCTTCCTGAAGTCGACGATGATCTCCTTCGTCTTCTCCACGTTCAGGATCAGGCTTTTGTCTTTGCACTGGCCCACCAGCTGCTCCACCTCCTCTTTGTAGTCCCGGTCGTTGTCGTCTTTGATCAGGCCCACCACCGTTGTGTCGTCTGCAAAATTCATGATGTGATTGGTGGTGAACCTGGGGACGCAGTTGTGTGTCATCAGAGTGAACAGCAGGGGGCCCAGGACGCAGCCCTTAGGAGAGCCCGTGCTGAGGGTGATGACATCAGAGGTGTTCTGTCCGACCCAGACCGACTGAGGTTTGTTGGTGAGGAAGTCTAGCAGCCAGTTGCGAAGGGGTGTGCTGAAGCCCAGATGTTTCAGTTTTTCCACCAGATGCTGTGGGATGAGGGTGTTGAACGCTGAACTGAAGTCCAGGAGCATGCTCAAAGGGGCGGGGCGTGGGTGGACTTGGAACCCGTTAATAACTGCTTGCAGTTCTAGTTTATTTTTACTATTGTAGAGAAATAAAAACGCAACAAAGCACAATTTCACATGCAGTTACTGTATTCACTTCTGAAATGATACTATTATTTGAGCAACAGCGCCACTCTGTCTTCTGTCTCTCCTGATCGGAGCACTGAGAGCAGCTGTGGGCGGCTGCGACCCTCAGTAGCGGCTGACAGAGAAACCGCTACTGAAGCAAGACTAAACTTCTTTGAGCAAATAAAAACATGAAAAAATGATAAGTGCAAAAGCAACAAGGCATGAGAAATCTGTCTGAATTAAAAAATTGATAATAGGCCATTTTCTTAAAAACCCTGGTTTTCTCTTGTGTCAAGCGGGTCTTTCCATAACATGAAGGGCTACTTTTTTTACAACATGCTGAATTTTAAAAGAGGCACGTCATTATGTTTTACACCTTATTGTGCCACCTCTTTAAATACTGACTAAATGAACGAACATTGTGGTTTTTTCACACATGAACGTGGACATAGTTGTTAAATATAACAAACAGAAACCTATTAGGATAGTGAATAGAAACAAGTTGAAGAGAATAAAACACATTAAACACTATCAATCTTCACGAATGCCCACACCATGCTTTGAGCATCATGTCTTTTTCTATCTTTTTGCGTAATCCCCTCTGCTTTTCTGTTATAACATCCTTACCTTCTGAGAAAATCAGTGAGTTTTGGTTAAGAAACTGATTCTGCTCCGCCAAGAAGCCTGGTCGTAAATAACTATTTAGCTGACATCTTAAGAAACTTGTTGAGTGTTTATATTTAACACTAGCATTACCAGGGTTTTCGACCTCCCCCCCTGATGTCCCGAAAGAGGGTCAAAAGACCGTGAGTCCAAACTGACGACTCTGGTGGCTCAAATTAGCATCCCTTGTTCAATTGTAAATGTGGCCATTGCCTGAGGAATCAGCAGGGGGGGAGGAGAGCCGAACTCACAAAAGCATTCCACACTTCTGTACTGTCAGGCCAGAAGGTACGTGTGAATAGTCCATGTTGGGGGTGGGTGCGATCTATGATGGAGGCAGCTCTACAGTAGAACCCTAACCAAATTGTGTTGCTCCACCTCAAAAAAATCATGCAAAAGGTGTAACAAAAGAGATCTGGGAGACTTTGCACATGCAAATTTGCATGCAACCTTTTGTGCTGTGGAGGATAAATAGGTGACTGCTTCATCTATTTAGTTCACAAGAAACAAAATGCAGAAGAGGTTCACTGCTAAGGAGGCATTGGAACTGATTCTGAGCAGTGCCAGCCCTTGTGATTCAGATGGAGACGATATAGACCTTCAACCGGATTCGGACTCTGAGCTGTCTTCAGGTTAGATTTTTCAACCTACCTATTTTATTTTCCTGACTATTTTTTTTTATTTAGAACCAAACCAAAAGTTAATTTGAAATTGTTTATCTTGCAGATGAGGAGACTCTCCCTCTACCAAAAAAGAGAGCTCGTTTGGGGAGTGAGCCGTCAGAGACCGCGAAAGATGGCACAGTGTGGCGTGAAGAACAAGTGGGGACACATCTCCATTTCACTCAAATAGAACCGTACGCCACAGATGGAGAGCCAAGCGCTAAGGCCAGATGAAGTATCCGGAGTCGCCTTCAGAGCTTCCTCTGTTTTATCACTCTTGACATGCTTCGTAGCATTCGAGAATGGACTACTCAACATGCACGTCACACGGAGCAGCTGGATTGGTTCATGGATCTCCCAGAACTAATGGCATTTATTTCAGTCATTATCTTGCGGGGGGTGACCAAGGTTCCATCACTATGTGACAGCTGGTCAGCAAACCTGGGAAACCCAAGGATCATTGAAACTATGGCCCGAAACCGCTTCCAAGACATCATGCGACACCTACGCTTTGATGACATGTTTACACGCAGTGAGCGAGCGGAGACTGATAAGTTTGCTGCAATCTCCGATGTTTGGGGATCGTTTGTCACTAACTGCATCGCATCCTACAACCCTGGTCGACACATCACTATTGATGAACAACTTTTTCCATCAAAGACTCGCTGCTGTTTCCTGCAATACATTGCAACAAAACCGGACAAGTTTGGCATCAAGTTTTGGGTGGCTTGCGACTTGAAATCAAAGTACATCTGTAATGTCTTCCCATATCTTGGCAAGGACCCCAGTCGTCCCAGTGGGGAGAGACTGTCCGAGACTGTAGTGATGAGGCTGATGGAACCGTTCATGGACAAGGGCAGAACTGTAACCACGGACAATTTCTTTACATCACTGTCACTTGCACAACAACTGCTTAGCCAGAAAACCACTATCCTCGGCACAGTCAACAAGAGACGACGGGAAATTCCTCAGTCCGCTAGACAGATGGATCGCACTGAATTCACCACTCAGGTGTTTTCAACCACTGGTGCCACGCTGACGGTGTATGCGCCCAAACGGAAGAAGGCCGTTTACGTTCTCAGCAGCATGCACAGCGTGGTTGAGACTGAGGATACCACCAAAAGGAAGCCAAACACGGTCACACAATATAACAAAACAAAGTGCGGTGTGGATGTGATGGACCAAATGGTGCGGGAGTACAGCGTGCGTGCAGGAACACGGAGATGGCCAGTTGCCGTGTTCTACAACATGATTGACATGGCAGCACTGAATGCACATGTGCTTTATCAGGCATGCATTGGGGTGCAGGAGAGACGGGTGGACTTCCTAGTTGAGCTTGCCAAAGAGTTGGGTAACTCTCATGTGAGTGAGAAGAAGGCACACAAGGAGAAGCTGCTTCGGCAACAACCTTCCACACCCAGCTCAGGCAAAAGGGCAAAGTGTCAGGTCAACCATCGATGCAGGAACAATTGTGCAACTGTGAGATGCGTTGACTGCTACAAATACACATGTGGCAAATGCACCAGGGTCATACCCTGGCAGTGCCAGGTATGTTCCGACAGTACAGAGAGACTGCTGAGTGAGTGCTGAAATGCCAGTCACACAAGGACATGCCACTCACACACACGCAGCCCCCCACTGTGCCTAGTGTAAATATGTGTGGAATTGTTTTATTTCTTGTATTTTTTGTATTGTTTTTAATGACAAAAATAAAAAGCATTCAAACAAATAACTGTTGTTCTTTTGTATATTTCTCATGCTGGAATTTCAGTCCTCTTGACTTAGACACAAATACTTCTGGTCATTGCTCACAGCTGTACCTGGCTGTAAAATATATCTCCATTTAAAATATTAAAATTAATTCATTGTGCTTTTTTGCTAAAATAAAACTAAGCTAAATATAATATATATAATCTTTATATTATAAAATACAATATACTGAATAGAACTAACTAGACAGTTAGTAGGGAGTTAAGCTTCCCCCTTCCTTTGGTGCACCAGTAATGGCCTTATTTACAGAACAAAAGCGCCGGTTCACAACTGCTTATAGGATGCTAATTAAAATCCTTCAGGTCAGTTGACCCGTCTCTGGGCTCCAAAGGTAGAAATGTTAAATGACCCTTCTCTGGTAATTCTAGTGTTAATTAATGCGAAACTTTTGCCCATGGTTACCCAAGTAGACGATGGCAGCATCGTAATATCTGACCATTCC
Source organism: Fundulus diaphanus (assembly GCA_037039145.1). Classification (NCBI taxonomy): domain Eukaryota; kingdom Metazoa; phylum Chordata; class Actinopteri; order Cyprinodontiformes; family Fundulidae; genus Fundulus; species Fundulus diaphanus. The sequence goes on along the minus strand of CM073136.1, from coordinate 15,029,885 downwards.
CCAGTTACTCTGGGGTTGGGCTTTCCTGAAGACAAATTTCCCACCTTTTTGTGGCGGCTTAATCCCAGACTACTGTCTGAACAAAGGTTTGTTGACTTTGTCAACACACAAATAGATATCTTTATTGAGTTGAATGAGTCCCCTGAGATAAGTAATGCTACACTCTGGGAAAGTCTAAAAGCATATCTGAGAGGTCAAGTGATTTCTTATGTTGCTGGTGAAAATAAAAGAAGGGCTAAACGGGCTTCGGAACTTATTGAACGAATTAAAACTGTAGATCAACTACACTCAGTTTCACCTTGCGATGATTTATACAGGGAAAGAATCCTACTTCAAACAGAATTTGATTTAATCACTAATATCAAAGCCACAGACATGCACTTGAGGTCACGTCTCACCTATTATGAGTCTGGGGATCGTGCCGGCAAAATGTTGTCCCATCAACTTAAACAGTCAACATCTGCAGGTTTCATTACAGCGATAAAGAATGGCCAGGGTAGTTTACGTACTAACCAGGATGAGATTAATGCCCGGTTTATGTCATTTTATGAGAATTTGTACACTTCTGAAGCTGGTGACACTGTCTTGGCCAAAGACTTTTTCAGCAATTTGACCATGCCCATTCTAGGTGACTCGGACAAATCTAAGTTGGAGGGCACTATTACTATATCAGAAATAACTCAGGCTATCACAAAAATGAAGCCTGGGAAAGCACCTGGCCCTGATGGGTTTTCCATAGAGTTTTTTAAAAAATTCGCACCAAAATTATATGGGGTGCCGAATGTAAAATTTCAGATAAAATTCTATAGCTGATATATTTTGATTATTTAGCTCACTTTTCTCATATTTAACTCCCTTTTCTCACATTTAAGACAGATATTCACAATAAACAAGATCTTATATGCAATTGTCAACAATATGTTTATAAAGTAAAATAAATAGTTAAATGTTAAATCTATATCTAAATGTTAAATCTATATCTAAATGTTAAATTTAAATCTAAATGTTAAATCTATATCTAAATGTTAAATTTAAATCTAAATGCTAAATCTATATCTAAATGTTAAATTTAAATCTAAATGTTAAATCTATATCTAAATGTTAAATGTTACATGTAAATGTTAAATCTATATCTAAATGTTAAATTTAAATCTAAATGCTAAATCTATATCTAAATGTTAAATTTAAATCTAAATGTTAAATCTATATCTAAATGTTAAATGTTACATGTAAATGTTAAATCTATATCTAAATGTTAAATTTAAATCTAAATGTTAAATCTATATCTAAATGTTAAATCTATATCTAAATGTTAAATTTATATCTAAATGTTAAATTTAAATCTAAATGTTAAATCTATATCTAAATGTTAAATGTTAAATGTAAATGTTAAATCTATATCTAAATGTTAAATGTTAAATGTAAATGTTAAATCTATATCTAAATGTTAAATCTATATCTAAATGTTAAATTTAAATCTAAATGTTAAATTTAAATCTAAATGTTAAATCTATATCTAAATGTTAAATCTATATCTAAATGTTAAATGTTAAATGTAAATGTTAAATCTATATCTAAATGTTAAATTTAAATCTAAATGTTAAATGTAAATGTTAAATCTATATCTAAATGCTAAATCTATATATAAATGTTAAATCTATATCTAAATGTTAAATGTTAAATGTAAATGTTAAATCTATATCTAAATGTTAAATCTATATCTAAATGTTAAATTTAAATGTAAATGTTAAATCTATATCTAAATGTTAAATGTTAAATGTAAATGTTAAATGTTAAATGTAAATGTTAAATCTATATCTAAATGTTAAATTTAAATCTAAACGTTAAATCTATATCTAAATGTTAAATTTAAATCTAAATGTTAAATCTATATCTAAATGTTAAATCTATATCTAAATGTTAAATGTTAAATGTAAATGTTAAATCTATATCTAAATGTTAAATTTAAATCTAAATGTTAAATGTTAAATGTAAATGTTAAATCTATATCTAAATGCTAAATCTATATCTAAATGTTAAATCTATATCTAAATGTTAAATGTTAAATGTAAATGTTAAATCTATATCTAAATGTTAAATTTAAAACTAAATGTTAAATCTATATCTAAATGTTAAATCTATATCTAAATGTTAAATTTAAATCTAAATGTTAAATCTATATCTAAATGTTAAATGTTAAATGTAAATGTTAAATCTATATCTAAATGTTAAATCTATATCTAAATGTTAAATCTCAAGCTAAATGTTAAATTTAAATCTAAATGTTAAATCTATATCTAAATGTTAAATTTAAATCTAAATGCTAAATCTATATCTAAATGTTAAATTTAAATCTAAATGTTAAATCTATATCTAAATGTTAAATGTTAAATGTAAATGTTAAATCTATATCTAAATGTTAAATCTATATCTAAATGTTAAATCTAAATCTAAATGTTAAATGTTAAATCTAAATGTTTTGAAAATATGCAAATTGACCACGCCCCCTATCGGGTTCGACATAATTTTCGTCTCATAACAACGCAACATAACCCGGCATCAGCTCGCGGGATATTTGACTGTCATGGAGAAGAGGAGAGACGGAGGGGCGCCTTTTATTACTTTTTAAGAAGTCGTCATTTTTCGGAGGAATGTATTTCTGCACTGAGGAGTGACAAGGTAAGTCATAAATATACAGCAAGTCCTCTACTTGAAATTTGACCAATTCGGCAGTTATTTATAGTTAACAACTCTGCTTTGGATACACTTGCATTACTGTAGAACAGTCTCTGGCTCTGTTTACACGGTGAAAACAGGTTTGCGTTGCCTTTGTACTCTCCATTTACACACTACAAGGTTTAACTGTTGCTTAGGGGGGGGGCTTTCAGCTATAGCTGTGGGTTTATTTACAACAGTTTGCAGCCGAAACAGTCCTCCGCCAGCCGCTGTTTTCTTCTTCTGGGCAATTTAACCCGGAGCTTCAAAAATCACAGCGCTACTAGTGGTGCGGCATGGGAATTGCACCGTTTAAGTACTCTGTAAACAGGGCCTGTGACTGCAAATGTACCTATCTATGCCTTTATGTATTTTAATCAAATATGATTAAAATAAATTTTAATCCGACACTTGTAAGGCTAATTAAAAGTATGTGTATTCTACACAATGAAAGTGAGGCAAGATAAAGCTACATTTATCCATATTTTATTGTGTCAAAACAAAGATATGAATACAGAGCTTTGTAATGGGACAATTCACACGGCAGTGAAGGACAACTATTTATATGAACTTCATTAATAAACCCAGTCAACTACTGACATGCTTTAATAAGGGGAAAAGCAAAAACTGATAATCGATTATCATTGCTGCAAATTCAAAAGTTAATATCAGAATTTATCAATGAAAGCTCCTGGCAGCAAGGCACCATTGTTCTAAGTTTATTTGTTGTTCCATTTGTTTTTTCTAATGTTTTTAAACTTACTCAGAAAAGAAAACAAATCTTAATCAACAACATTGTTCCATTGCAGTCTAGGTTTAGGCAATTTTAACATTGATCCAGTCTAACCTTAAATCACAATTTTAAACAGCAGCTATTCTCCTTCTGATGGGAATTCTGTAAAAGTACTTTTTAAAATTCCCATAAACAAAAACATTAAGGTAGGAGGACCAGGTTTAAGATAGCTACATTAAAAATACAGCCAGAAAATGAATGTTCTCTTTTACATCTTAGAATGCCTGTGCATTTGATCTGACACTCAAAATTTAAATATTTAAAAACTTTGAATTTGGAATATTTAGCTTCTCACATTTAGCATAAGTAACGTGCTCAATTTTTAGAAAGAATAAATTATGTTATTTTTACATTTTGTTTAAAATAAAAAACAATAACAAAATCTCTGCTGTGTTTACAGGTTGGCATCTCTAAAGCTGAATACATGGATGGTGCTGTCCAAAAGTTACTGCTGGATATTTTCTTCCAGCAGTAACAGAGGGGGTACCACAGCCAGAATTCATATTGACATGGAGACAGAGAATAGTCCAATGAAAGACATTCAAAGATTTTTGCGTCTTGATGACAGCTATCCTGAAAACTACTTCATTGTGGGATCCAGCTCATCAACAACTGGTGGGATTTCTTAAGGAAACGTCGTGCACAGTACTGGATGCACCTTTTTCAAAAACTGAAGAATACAGATTACTTTACTGGTGACTTCTTGGATAAGCAGCCAATTCTGCTCACCTGTTTAAATATCACTGAGGTATGTTTGAATGTAAAAGATAAATACTATATGATACATGCTTTTAAATATGGAGTATGTACTTTAAGAACTTGTTTATTTTCTTGTCTTTCAGGAAGAACTCTTAAAGTGGTTCACTTATGGAACATCATTTGTAAGATTAGAGATGCAATTGCTCCAAGTGGCCGGCCCTACATGACGTATAGTATACGTGTGTCAAGCTCCAGTCCTCGAGGGCCGGTGTCCTGAAACTTTTAGAGGTTTCCTTGGTCCCACACACCTGAATCAAATGACACAATTAGCTCCTCAGTATGCAGTCAGGTTCTTCAGGGTCCTGGTAATTAACTGATTATTTGACTCAGGCATGTCGGACCAGGGACATATCTAAAAGTTTCAGGACACCGGCCCTTGAGGACTGGACTTTGACACCTGTGAACCCTTCCACGGCGTTTTGGTGAACAAGATAATCTCAAACAGGTTTCTAAGCAAGCGGCTGAAACTTGCACAGTCCCACGTCTTCAGAGGACCGTTTACATGTTATGAGACAGTTTGAACTATCATACCTTCTGATGACGGAAAACTTTCTTCATGCACCGTCCACACATGATGAAACAATTGAGTTATGCTTATTTTTAAGAGCTTGTATGCACACAAACCTGTGACACGTGTGACATTTTCTTGTAAAAAAGAGTTTGTGGAGCAAATGACCTTGTGAGCCTGTCCAGAATGACCCTGTCACTTTCCCACACAGTCAGAAATAGGCAGCTGCAGACCCCACAACCCATAAAGGAAAAGCAGTCAAAGAAATACAGATGGAGGAAAAAAAACAGACCTGTTTTCACTGACTCCCATGTACTTAAATGTTTCATCATGATGTACATAATTTTTTGAATTTTGGTAACAGGTTTTATATTTTGTGTGATTCTTGTTGTGTGTGACAGCAAATATACACTACTAAATATATAACGACAATAACAAGAAATTTAACTTCACATTTGCCTTGTAATCTGTCATGTAGGACAAAATGTTTAAATGACATGTTCTGTAAACCCCACCACTGCTCCTCATATTCAAGACATAATTTTTATATTTATAACAGCAAGACTCTTATAGTTCTCTGTTACTGAACCCTGAGACCCAAGTTATGTACTGTTTGACAATGATGATATGGTCAAATGAGATGAAAAATAAAGTGCCTATGCTTATGTGCAACATGAAAACTTTTAATGAATCTTTGGTAAAAACCCATTACAAAATAAAGTGCAATGGTTTGTGATCAAACCAACTCGTTCTTTCCTTAGAAACATAACATTATATTGCAATGTTACATCAACTCACAGAAGAACATACATTAAAAGTACCTTTAACAAGTTCTCTGAAATATCCTTTTGAAAGGAAGTTCTCTACCTCCAGATAATGACCTAACTAGAACATAATCTATGAGTATTAAAAAGATGAATACATGGATCTCAAAATTGAACATGAGAAAATCCTTTTACATATGACAAAAGTCGTTAGAAATCTGGGCACTATTGCGCTCAAAGCATTCATCTATTTTACAATCAACTTTAAAGAATATAAAAGAAAAATAATGCCCTATGGAAAGAAAAGTAAGTACAGTTGAAACACATGCTTTAAATTTTTTTTACCTTAAAGAAGCTTAATAGCAACAGCAATAATTTCACTTCAAAAAATTGTATTTCACAATGTTGTTGGAGTAATCTTTTTAATCAGTATTTTTGCTCTATATCTTTGTCAACAAAAACAAAAGCTAACTGACTCTATTGTGGCTCACTTCCATATGTTCTTGAAAACATATTGAAAACACATTTTGAGTCAAATGGTAAGCTTTCTTTTTAAATATATTACATAGTGATATTACCTGAAACCAAAAACATTTTAGATCAAATTGGACTTTTTCCATGAAGATTTGCATGTAAAGAGTTTTTCAAGCCACGTCTGTTGAAGGGCATCTCTTTCACCTTTTCCTTGGAACTCGAAGCAAAATCTCTGGGTGGCAATTCTGTCAGCATAGGTGGGAATATAGATGGCCAAGCTCTCATCATCCATGCTTGCTATAGCTGATATGTCAGTCTACAAGCACAATGAAATTATGGTTAATATAAAAACCGTAAAAAACTAAAAAGACTCTTTTAAGCACATGATTATTAATCTTTACAGCAGAATTTATGATTAAATGCATGACATGTTTTTAAAAATATTAAGCTGCTTATCCTTATCTCTATCTCATTAACATCCATGTAGAACATTTGCAGTCACAGGCCCTGTTTACAGAGTACTTAAACGGTGCAATTCCCATGCCGCACCACTAGTAGCGCTGTGATTTTTGAAGCTCCGGGTTAAATTGCCCAGAAGAAGAAAACAGCGGCTGGCGGAGGACTGTTTCGGCTGCAAACTGTTGTAAATAAACCCACAGCTATAGCTGAAAGCCCCCCCCCCCCCCAAGCAACAGTTAAACCTTGTAGTGTGTAAATGGAGAGTACAAAGGCAACGCAAACCTGTTTTCACCGTGTAAACAGAGCCAGAGACTGTTCTACAGTAATGCAAGTGTATCCAAAGCAGAGTTGTTAACTATAAATAACTGCCGAATTGGTCAAATTTCAAGTAGAGGACTTGCTGTATATTTATGACTTACCTTGTCACTCCTCAGTGCAGAAATACATTCCTCCGAAAAATGACGACTTCTTAAAAAGTAATAAAAGGCGCCCCTCCGTCTCTCCTCTTCTCCATGACAGTCAAATATCCCGCGAGCTGATGCCGGGTTATGTTGCGTTGTTATGAGACGAAAATTATATCGTTTAAGCAAGATAAGTCTCTCATTAAAACAAGAAACTTTGCCGTTAAAGGGAGAAAGTTATATAGTTATAGGAAGTTGCCTTGTCAGCCGTCTGTGCGGCATGTTTACCGTGTCCTCCACAGATGGATCTCATGGCTGATCCAAGGTCGGTGGTGTGGGCGAGAACCCGATAGGGGGCGTGGTCAATTTGCATATTTTCAAAACATTTAGATTTAACATTTAACATTTAGATTCAGATTTAACATTTAGATATAGATTTAACATTTACATTTAACATTTAACATTTAGATATAGATTTAACATTTAGATTTAAATTTAACATTTAGATATAGATTTAACATTTAGATATAGATTTAACATTTAGATATAGATTTAACATTTACATTTAAATTTAACATTTAGATATAGATTTAACATTTACATTTAACATTTAACATTTAGATATAGATTTAACATTTAGATATAGATTTAGCATTTAGATATAGATTTAACATTTACATTTAACATTTAACATTTAGATTTAAATTTAACATTTAGATATAGATTTAACATTTACATTTAACATTTAACATTTAGATATAGATTTAACATTTAGATATAGATTTAACATTTAGATTTAAATTTAACATTTAGATTTAAATTTAACATTTAGATATAGATTTAACATTTAGATATAGATTTAACATTTACATTTAACATTTAACATTTAGATATAGATTTAACATTTACATTTAAATTTAACATTTAGATATAAATTTAACATTTAGATATAGATTTAACATTTAGATATAGATTTAACATTTAGATTTAAATTTAACATTTAGATATAGATTTAACATTTACATTTAACATTTAACATTTAGATATAGATTTAACATTTAGATTTAAATTTAACATTTAGATATAGATTTAGTATTTAGATTTAAATTTAACATTTAGATATAGATTTAACATTTAGATTTAAATTTAATATTTAGATGTAGATTTAACATTTAGATATAGATTTAACATTTAGATATAGATTTAACATTTAGATTTAACATTTAACTATTTGTTTTACTTTATAAACATATTGTTGACAATTGCATATAAGATCTTGTTTATTGTGAATTTCTGTCTTAAATGTGAGAAAAGGGAGTTAAATGTGAGAAAAGTGAGCTAAATAATCAAAATATATCAGCTATAGAATTTTATCTGAAATTTTACATTTGGCACCCCATAAAATTAGTCCCTTTACTACTGAGAGTTTTTAGGGAGATATTAGACAAAAAGCTCTACCTTTGACTATGACACAAGCAATTATTTCACTTATACTTAAAAAATCTAAAGACCCCTTGCTTTGTGAGTCATATTGTCCTATTAGTTTGCTATGTTGTGATTATAAGATTTTGGCGAAGGTTCTTGCTGGCAGGCTCGAAGATGTACTTCCCAAACTTATCCACCCGGACCAAACGGCCTTTGTCAGGGGCAGGCAGATATCCAGTAATTTGCGACGTCTCTTTAATGTAATCTATCAGCACCATGATGTCGAACCTGAAGTAGTGATATCCCTTGACGCCCAAAAGGCATTTGACAGAATTGAATATGATTTTTTGTTTACTACACTCAAAAGATTTGGAGTCGGCCCAGTTTTTTGTTCTTGGATCACCATTTTGTACACAGCACCATAGGCATCAGTACGAACAAATAAGGTCACATCTAGTTTCTTTCCTCTCTCACGGGGTACTCGTCAGGGATGCCCCCTTTAGTCCCCTTTTGTTTGATATTGCTATTGAACCTCTGGCAATCATGATAAGGGATTCCGCAAATTTAACTGGTGTGCAGAGAGGTGGACACATAAACAAATTATCTCTTTACGCTGATGACCTCCTCCTTTTCCTATCTAAACCCAGTACCACAATACCTATTGCTCTAAATATAATTGGCAAATTTGGGCAAGTTTCTGGTTACAGTTTAAATCTATCAAAAAGTGTCATATTCCCAATTAATGAAAAGGCGCGTCAAATCACCTTCCATAGTCTCCCCTTTATAGTTAGGAGAGATAGTTTTGACTATTTGGGTGTCTGCGTAACATTTAACTACAGTCACTTGTTTAACAAAAATTTCACTAAGGCACTTAGTAAGGCTAAATCAGACATGGACCGGTGGTCTAAACTCCCTCAGTCTCTTGTAGGAAGAATAAATTCAATCAAGATGACAATCATGCCAAGGTTCATATATCTGTTTCAAACCATACCAGTCTTTATTCCTAAAAAGTTTTTCAAAGAATTAAACAAACATATATCTGTGTTCATTTGGAATAAAAACATTCCAAGAATTAGAAAGGAATACTTGGAGAGACAGAAAGAGGAGGGTGGACTATCTACCTAATTTCCTTTACTATTACTGGGCAACTGGGCTGACTGGACCCTGGAAGAGAAATCTTTGTTTCCTGACTTTGATAAGAAAATATTGTAGTTGATTATAAAAGGCACAATATGAATTATCAGATTCACATCCAGGCAATAAAAACACTACAGATTATCATTATTCTATCCATGTTGGTCTTATTTGTGAATGAGGCAGAGTTTCATCAAGCCTATACGGTCCAAAATTTTTCCCTCAGCTGCCACACTTAAAGTACACAGGGGTTCACGCTGCGTCTTTACATATGATCTAGTTGCTGGATTTTACCCTCGTGCGCGAGGGATAAACAGTGGGGAAAATGCATAAATTAAGACTGTAAAGGGCTCCTTTAGAGGGGAGAGAAGGAATAATTGGTCTGAGCTGAATTCCCTGATGTTACAAGTTCCTTAAAATGACCCTTAAAAGTGCGCCTGAATTCAAGCACCTGAATTCAAACGCAAGGTAGCGGCCCATCGAGGCACCGCTGGTTCTGTGTCATTAAAAACAAAAGAGCATGAAACACAGCTACTGACTCTCCTATTGTTTTTAATTGGGACATTTTGGTACGAGTGGAAGGACATTAAAGGAGAAGTCTGGTCAAAATAAGAATTCAAACTGCGTAAAGTACTTTAAATATAAAATGATTACATAGTTTTCAAAAAATGATGAGTTTTTTTAATTAAGAGTAATTTTCATTTGAATGTACTTTGCTGGGTGCATCCATCTTGGTTTAGAACAATTCTTCCCATAGACATCATATACGTAGACGCTTCATTGGGCGGAGGTTTGTACGTCAACGCCATATTGTATGTGGCAGAAAGTAGTGAATGTCTGTGTTCCCTGTGTATATGTTTTAAGTATTCCGATAGACAGATATAGATGGAGTTTACATATACTTAAAATATAGAGAGATTAATTGTTAGAGATTGGCAGCCAAATTGGCTTTTGATCGATGTGCATATATAGTATTCCAAATAAATAGGTGTGTTTATATATATAAATCTAAGTATAATATATACATATATATATATACATATATATATATATATATATATATACAGTATATATATATATATATATATATATATATATATACAGTATATATATATATATATATATATATATATATATATATATATATATATTAGGGCTGTCAATTGATTAAAAAAATTAATCTAATTAATTACATACTCTGTAATTAATTAATCTAAATTAATCGCATATAATTTTTGCTTTGAAAGTATTTAAATATTTAAATTCAAATGTTTCAATGAATAATCAGCATTAGATACAATAAAGTGCTGTTTTCAACAGCAGTCAAACTGAACTAAACAGATGCCAATGTCAAACTGAACTCACGTCAACAGGAAACATCAACTGAAATGATAATAAAAAAGATAACCTGAATTTAACAGACGTCAACATATTCCATATTCCAATCTACTTTTTAGGCTAATTATACATAATTTAGACCTAGTGCTATTTTAACAAACAAGCATTTTATTAGTTGTTATCTCTTATCTGATGTATTTCTGATGTTTGGCACTTTGTTTTACCTCGTGTTAAAGTGCTCTTTAAATAATAATGACATTCATGATGATTATGATCAGAATAAACTTTTGCATAACCTCCCAGAAGCTGGAAAGAAAAGAGACAAAAACATTTTTCACAGCTCACTTAGTAACTCTAATATTTTAGTCTAAATACTTTAGCCTAAATATTTTAGGCTAAAATATTACACTTTTTATTTGTTTTTCTTCAATCCCTCGGTGATGTTTAGTAATTTCTGCCAAAGGCTGCAGCATTTTGATTTAATTCATCTGAATGCAGTATTTGCAAGCCATACTCTGATTGAATGGGGAAAAAAAACTGTCTGTGATTGGCTTTAACAGCCGAGCGAGTGCACAGCTGGTGTTGAGTGTGAAACGAGCAGGTGTGCGCGAGCAAAGTAGCGCGCGAGCAGAGATGGAACTCACCGCGAGGACAGCGGGTTGAGAAGAGTTTTTCAGACCGTGCCAGACCGGTTTCGAGCGTTGAGAGTTGTTTCACTGCGCGCTTGGATTGGTTCCTGCGCGCTCAAACAGAAGGCACAAATATCGCTTTCACAGAGTTGAGCAGCAGCGCTGTCTTCTTCTCTGTCTTCATGCGCCTCCCCTGTGACTCTTTGGCGCCCCCCAGGGGAGGCGCGCCTCACCTATTGAAAACCCCTATACGACATTGATTAATCTGCGTTATTTTTTTTAATCCGTTAATTTTTTAAAAATTAATTAATCGAAATTAACGCGTTATTTTGACAGCCCTAATATATATATATATATATATATATATATATATATATATATATATATATATATATATATATATATATATATATGATAGATAGATAGATGTATGTGTTATGAATATAAAAATCTATTGGTTAAATTGAAAAATTGTGGTCTTTATCATTTCATAAAACCGTGTGAACCTTTTCAGATCCGGTACAGACGTTTTGGGTGAGGATTAAAGAGATAAAATTACTAATATGAGAAAAAAAGTCATAGGAGAATAAAGTAAAAAAAAGTGGTAATTTTATGGGAAAAACGTCATATTATGAAAAATAAGGGGGGGGACATTTCCAGAATAGTCACAGTTTGCATAACTATTTCAGTCCTGGAGTAATAGGGCCAGGTTAGATTATTAGGGTTCCAAGCCCGCAGCGCAGGCGAACGGCTATGCCGTTCGTCTGCTCTGTGAGCAGAGAACCCTATTGTTTTTCGTCTGTTTTTAAATTATTTATTATTATTATTATTACGGGTAATTATTATTCTCCGCTAAAACGCGTTGGGCGGCCCATGCGGATTTGTAACGAACCTATTGAATCAGGTATCCAAGTACAGAATGTGCACCGCTACTCAAACCCAGAAATTCAGACCCCTCAACAACTAGGGGGCGCTATAACAAAGGACAATGCGTTTTGGCCTATAACCACCAAACTACTGGTCCTACACTCAAAAACTTCACATCACTTTGTTTATTGGATGATTCTGCAAAATAAAGGGAATTGGCACACCCTTCGTTTCCCAGCTAGTTTTCGCGCTACATGGCTACAAAGGTTAAACCTTTCTTGTTAAACTCCTCCTACATTTTTTATGCAATCCGCGCAAAACTCCATATATAACCGCGTAATGGACAAATAAAAAAAGTTAACACGCCGGATTTTTGAATTTTGACTTTTTCGAAAAGTAACGCTAAAATAAGTGATTGTTAGCTAGCTAGCTCTAAATGTAATTGCTGATTATTCTAAAACCATAACAGATTTTGACATGTCCTTCATAACCCATAGTCCAAATAAGATTTTGCACATGTGACCCGCGTTTGAGGATCGTCCATCACTAGGGGGCGCTGTGATGTCAAGAAATCTACTACGCAAGAATGGCTGATCGGATTTTTACAAAACCTTCTTCATCCCCTTCCAGTCATACCCCTGAACTCAGGTATTAAATATGGTAATGATTAAAACAAGTGGGCGGGGCCTATTTCCAAAAGTGTTAAAAAACCTGGAGAATAATAAAAACAATAAAGTAAAGAATAAAAAATGCTTTAAAATCAATTTTTTGATCCCAGATTTTCAGGATGTATTCCGTGAATAAGGTGTAACAATTCTCTCACTGCATGTATTGTTTTTTTTTGAAGTGCTACACTCTGAATTTTTAAAAGTTTGTAAAATGGAGAAATCAATGTATTTTCCACAAATATTGTTCAACCCCCCAAAATATGGCCTCTATTTGTAAAGCACATGCAGAATAAACATGGATTTCAGTTTGGTAAAAATCCAGGCGAGTTTGACCAATTTACAAGACTTTGAAAATAAATGGTACAAGACTATAAAGTTTAATATTTTATTTCTCTGAATCCATTTTGTTAATGACCATAAAAAAAATCCTGTGGTTAGATAAAGCACTCTTTGAGATCCATGAATATTTTCAGAATTTTAGAGCAAACCGTTGATTATTAACGAATTTATGAAGTTTGTGATCAGTTCACAGCTTTCATCATCCAGAGCTCTGACTGCAGAGCTTTGAACAGGGCAGCCATTTTGCCCATATTTGGGCACATCACAGGAAGTGACGTCACATTCTGTGTTTTTTCTAAGCGGAGCAGAAACTTGAAGAGGGAGGATAGCTTTTAGGGTTTTCTAAAGAACACATCATTTAAAAAAATTAATTGAATATAAAAAAGATCAAGCAGAAGACAGGAAAGTTATTTAGAAGGCAAAGAAGACAAAATGGAGAGATTTTTGTGATTCAATAGGCAGAACAACCCCTATAGCTTAGGTATCGGGAATGATTAAGAAAATGAAGGGAAATAGACCAGAGAGAACATATCCAGTTCTAAAACATGAAGAAGGAACAGCAGTAACAAATGAAGAAAAACTAGAAGTAATGGCAAGAACATTTGCAAAGATCCATAGTTCAGATAATTTAACAGAAACGGGGAAATTTAGGAGAGAGCAGACAAGAAGGATAAATGATTTTATTTTAGAAGGTGAAACAACTCCAGGAAATGTCATGGATGTTTATTTTTCTTTGCAAGAAATGAAGAGAGCGATATTTAGATCAGGATTAACAGCACCAGGAAAAGATCAGATATGCTATATTATGTTAAAAAAAACTTAGGGAAACAAGCTGAAGTAAAGCTTCTAGGTTTATATAATAAGATTTGGAAAGAAGGAATGTTACCTTCTATTTGGAAGGAAGCAATTATTGTGCCAATTGTTAAACCAGGAAAGGATCCAACAAACTCTTTAAGTTATAGACCAATTGCACTTACTTCATGTTTAGGAAAGATTATGGAAAGAATGATAACAGAAAGGATTACATATTATTTAGAAAGTAAAAGACTGTTGTATGACATGGTATGGAAGGATGGGTTGCTTATAAAATTATATAAAATGGGCATAACAGGAAGGGCTTATAATTGGATTGAAGATTTTTTGTTTAATAGTTATACAGGTACAGATGGGAGTAACAAAATCTGATAAATATAAAATTGATAATGGAACTCTACAGGAAAGTATTATCAGTCCTTTATTATTCTCAATTGTAAGTAATGAACAACTGACAACAGCTTAATCGGCAAGTGTATCTGTCGCTGCTCCTGCAGTTAATTAATGAATTATTTCCACCTGTGGCCACGTCACCTGTCAGCGTGTATTCCCTCACTGCCAGTATCTTAGCTGATAAACCAAACAGGGATATCCTCATGATTTGCTATTAGCTCAGGCTAATTTAGCATGATGCACTTTTTCTTTTCTTTTTTTTTAACAATGGTCGGAATGTGAAACAGTGTCCCACATTTTAATGGGTCTGATTCAGAAAAAGTGAAAAAATTCCACCTGAGCTTTTCTGTAACAAAGAAGGCAGAGCTGCATCGGCTGTCAGTCAATAAGCAGGGGACACCTGTGAAGGGAAAACCATTTCAGGTGACTATCTCTTGAAGCTCATTAAGAGAATGCCAAGAGTGTATGAAGCAGTAATCAAAGCAAAAGGTGGCTACTTTGAAGAACCTAGAATATAAGACATATTTTCAGTTGTTTCACACTTTTTTGTTAAGTATATAATTCCACATGTTTTAATTCATAGTTTTGATGCCTTTAGTGTGAATCTACAATCGTCATAGTTATGAAAATTAAGAAAACTATTTGAAGGAGAAGGTGTGTCTAAACCACCTCCTCCATTACCATCTGGTACGCTGGTGCCACCGCCAAAGGCAAGAGCAGAGTGCAGCGTGTCATCCGGTCTGCAGAGAAGGTGATTGGCTGCAATTTTCCATCTCTCCAGGACCTGTAAGCCTCCAGGACTCTGAGTAGTGCAAAAAAGCACAGAAGCACACATTGATCCAGTAATCTGTTCTACATTGGATGGTAATAGCGGGTGATCTGTCTTCTCTGGATGATGTCACAGTTAACAGAACGTCAGATCAGGTGTACCTACTATGAAGAAAAAAGAGAGAGCAAAAAGTTAAAAGATGAAATGACAACAGTCATTTCAATGTAATGCAATGCAAAACTGCATTGCATCTACTTTTTTTAGACAAATGCAAGAAAGTAATAAATATTATGACATGCTTAATTGGAAGGGAGTGGGGAGCAGATAGATGGTGCTGCTGTAGAAGGTCGTGAGGATGGGCGGGGACAGGTGGGCTCTCCTCATCCTCCGCAGTAAGTGCAAGCGCTTCTGTGCCCTCTTCTCCAGTGACATGGTGTTCACAAATCAGCTGAGGGTGTGTTATGTGCACCCCGAGGAATTTATTGCTGCTGACCACCTCCACAGCTGAGCTGTTAATGAGAACTGGAGCATGGCGAGGCCATTTCTTCCTGAATTCCATGATGATCTCCTTCGTTTTCTCTACGTTCAGGATCAGTCCTGGTCCTGGTCCTGGTCCTGGCCGTTGTCGTCTCTAATCAGGCCCACCACCGTCGTGTCGTCTGCAAACTTCACAATGTGATTGGTGGTGAACCTGGGGACACAGTCGTGTGTCATCAGGGTGAACAGCAGGGGCCTCAGGACGCAGCCCTGAGGAAAGCCCGTGCTGAGGGTGATGACATCAGAGGTTTTCTGTCTGACCTGGACCAACTGAGGTCTGTTGGTGATGAAGTCTAGTAGGCAGTTGCGAACAGGTGTGCTGAAGCCCAGATGTTCCAGTTTTGATGGTGTTGAACGCTGAACTGAAGTCCAGGAACATGCTCAAGGGGGCGGTGCGTGGGTGGGCTTGGAACCCGTTAATAACTGCTTGCAGTTCTAGTTTTAATTATTTTTATTCTTCACAAGAATAAAGTCAGGAGAATGAAGTCAAAGGGATACGAAAATAGACTCGTAATATTACAAAAATAAAACTATTACGAATAGAAAGTATATCCTGAGATTGTGACTGAGTAACTGCAGATTTGCCACATTTAACATGGCGGACGCTCTGACGCACCCGCAGCATAGGCAGAACCCGCCCGACGAGGCGTCTACGTATATAATGTCTATGGTTCTTCCACCTCCCAGTTTGTGACATCACGGTGCGGTGCAATGTTATCAGTGAGTAAAAACTCATCTTTAGAACCAATCTATGCTCAAAATTGTGATCTGCACCGCTTAATCTACTTTCAGCAGTTATCATCAGTTATTGCAACCCTAAACTGCAGAAAATGCGAGCAGCACTGCTCCTTATGACTTTAACTCAATCTGATCCTGTCTGGATGACCTGCACTGCTTTATGAGGCGGAGGGATATTTCACCATCACTTTTTAGTTATATGGCACCGTTTAGAGCCGAAACAATCGACTTCACTTTCAGAAGCAAGCCCAAAAATCTTCAACCCGCAACTCATGAAATTTACAAGCAAATGTAGGAAAAAGAAGACCAAAGTTGCATAAAATAAGTGAGCTTGGCAACAGTGAGCATTTTTTCCAAGTGTGTCGTAACACTCCGCCCCTCCCTGCAAACTCTATGTTATATAAAAGAAAAACCTACCAAAAGGTCGCGCTCTCATGTCATCTTGAAGACATTCTTCTTCGAAATGTTGGCTACAGACGACGTGTTTTCTCTCTGGCCAGAAGTTCGATAGCAAATCCTCTCTCTTCAAGTTTCTGTTCCGCTTAGAAACATCACGGGATGTGACGTCACATCCTGTGATGTGCCCAAATATGGGCAAAATGGCCGCCCTGTTCACAGCTCTGGATGGTCAGAGCTGTGAACAGATCATAAAATTCATAAATTCAAATAAACAGTTTGCTCTAAAATTCTGAAAATATTCATGGATCTCAAAGAATGCTTTCTCTAATCACGTAATTTTTTAAATGGCCATTGAAAACAGTGTTTCAGAGAAAAGAAATATTAAACTTTATAGTCTTGCACATGTAAATTTCAATGTCTTGTAAAAAGGTCAAAATCGCCTGGATTTTTACCAAACTGAAATCTATGATTAGTCTTCATATTCTTCACAAATATTGGCCATTATTTTGGGGATTGAACAATATTTGTGGAAAATACATTGATTTCTCCATTTTACAAACTTTTAACAAAACAGAGTGTGCAACTTTCAAAAACCTCTATACATGCAGTGAGAGAATTGTTACTTATTCAAGGAATACATCCTGAAAATCTGAGATCGTTACACCACAAAATTGATTTTTGGTAATTTTTTGAATTTTTCAAGTTTTTTTTACACTTTTGGAAATAGGCCCCGCCCACTTGTTTCAATCATTACCATATTTAATACTTTAGTTCAGGGCTATGACTAGAAGGGGATGAAGAAGGTTTTGTAAAAATCCAATCAGCCATTCTTACCAAATTCTTGTTCACGAATGAGGGGAAGATGGAGCGGGAGATCGACAGGCGGATTGGTGCGGCATCTGCTGTGAAGCGGGCCCTGTACCGATCCGTTGTGGTGAAGAGAGAGCTGAGCCAAAAGGCGAAGCTCTCGATTTACCGGTCGATCTACGTTCCTACCCTCATCTATGGTCACGAGCTTTGGGTCGTGACTGAAAGAACGAGATCCCGGATACAAGCGGCCGAAATGAGTTTTCTCCGTAGTGTGTCTGGGCTCCCCCTTAGAGATAGGGTGAGGAGCTCAGTCGTCCGGGGAGTTGAGGTGGCTCAGGCATCTGGTTAGGATGCCTCCTGGACGCCTCACTGGTGAGGTGTTCCGGGCACGTCCCACCGGGAGGAGGCCCAGGGGAAGACCCAGGACACGCTGGAGAGACTATGTCTCTCTGCTGGCCTGGGAACGCCTTGGGATTCCCCCGGAGGAGCTGGCCCAAGTGGCTGGGGAGAGGGACGTCTGGGCCTCCCTACTGAAGCTGCTACCCCCGCGACCCGACCCCGGATAAGCGGAAGAAAATGAACGAATGAACGACATCACAGCGCCCCCTAGTGATGGACGATCCTTAAACGCGGGACACGTGTGCAAAATCTTATTTGGAGTATGGGTTATGAAGGACATGTTAAAATCTGTTATGGTTTTAGAATAATCAGCAATTACATTTAGAGCTAGCTAGCTAACAATCATTTATTTTAGCGTTACTTTTCGAAAAAGTCAAAATTAAAAAATCCGCCGGGTTAACTTTTTTTATTTGTCCATTACACGGTTATATATGGAGTTTTGCGTGGATTGCACAAAAAATGTAGGAGTTTAACAAGAAAGGTTTAACCTTTGTAGCCATGTAGCGCGAAAACTAGCTAGGAAATGAAAGGTGTGCCAATTCCCTTTATTTTGCAGAATCATCCAATAAACAAAGTGATGTGAAGTTTTTGAGTGTGGGACCAGTAGTTTGGTGGTTATAGGCCGAAACGCATTGTCCTTTGTTATAGCGCCCCCTAGTTGTTGAGGGGTCTGAATTTCTGGGTTTGAGTAGCGGTGCACATTCTGTACTTGGATACCTGATTCAATAGGTTCGTTACAAGTCCGCATGGGCCGCACAACGCGTTTTAGTGGAGAAGAATATTGCGAGAATAATGAAGAAACACACGAAAAACAATAGGGTTCTCTGCACACAGTGCAGACGAACAGCATAGCCGTTCGCCTGCGCTGCGGGCTTGGAACCCTAAATAACATTAAGTTTTGTCCTTTTACGAGTTTAATGGTATTCATCATAAAACTGACAGCAGGTACAGACCAAACAGCAGGGGGTGCTGTTGTCACATTTAGAATGATTTAGGAGTCCTGTATTTTAAATATGACCCCCAGGGGGCGTGCTACACTATCTGAGAAGCACTGCTCGTGTAAAATACGTGATTCAACTATATTTCTAGACGTAAAGATGCCAAACTGTGATCATCTAAGCAAGTCCACCAAGTGTCATTCTTTCTCACTTTTCTCTCTCTTTTCACTTCTTAAAGGTTTCCATCTTTGACGAAATATTCTGAGTTGCTGTGCTGGATTGCTAATAGCCCGCTGTTAGAACGAGTCGCTTTGAAGCCACCAGCCGCTATATTGGTACTCCCTATTTTCCCCCCGTAACTAGGGAATATGTGCGCTACAGCATCGAATAACGAGGACTTTCTCATGTTCAGGGGGGGCTTAAAACTTTTAAAATGTCAAATGCCATATACTTTTATGTTATGTACTAAAACTATCAAGTACTGAGAAAGTCATGTGCTGAAATATTTTGCATGTTATTTATTTATATATATATATATATATATATAAATAACATTTATAAATATATAAATAACAATATACAAAATCATATATTTACATATATGTATACATATATATATATATATATATATATATATATATATATATATATATATATATATATATATACACACATATTTTTATATATATATATATACATATATATATATATATATATATATATATATATATTAGGGCTGTCAAAATAACGCGTTAATTTCGATTAATTAATTTAAAAAAAATTAACGGATTAAAAAAAATAACGCAGATTAATCGATGTCGTATAGGGGTTTTCAATAGGTGAGGCGCGCCTCCCCTGGGCGGCGCCAAAGAGTCACAGGGGAGGCGCATGAAAAAAAAGAAGACAGCGCTGCCGCTCAACTCTGTGAAACTATGTAGCGATATTCGTGCCTTCTGTGTGAGCGCGCAGGAACCAATCCAAGTGCGCAGTGAAACAACTCTCAACGCTCAAAACCGGTCTGGCACGGTCTGAAAAACTCTTCTCAACCCGCTGTCCTCGCGGTGAGTTCCATCTCTGCTCGCGCGCTACTTTGCTCGCGCACACCTGCTCGTTTCACACTCAACACCAGCTGTGCACTCGCTTGGCTGTTAAAGCCAATCACAGACAGTTTTTTTCCCCCATTCAATCAGAGTATGGCTTGCAAATACTGCATTCAGATGAATTAAATCAAAATGCTGCAGCCTTTGGCAGAAATTACTAAACATCACCGAGGGATTGAAGAAAAACAAATAAAAAGTGTAATATTTTAGCCTAAAATATTTAGGCTAAAGTATTTAGACTAAAATATTAGAGTTACTAAGTGAGCTGTGAAAAATGTTTTTGTCTCTTTTCTTTCCAGCTTCTGGGAGGTTATGCAAAAGTTTATTCTGATCATAATCATCATGAATGTCATTATTATTTAAAGAGCACTTTAACACGAGGTAAAACAAAGTGCCAAACATCAGAAATACATCAGATAAGAGATAACAACTAATAAAATGCTTGTTTGTTAAAATAGCACTAGGTCTAAATTATGTATAATTAGCCTAAAAAGTAGATTGGAATATGGAATATGTTGACGTCTGTTAAATTCAGGTTATCTTTTTTATTATCATTTCAGTTGACGTTTCCTGTTGACGTGAGTTCAGTTTGACATTGGCATCTGTTTAGTGCAGTTTGTCTGCTGTTGAAAACAGCACTTTAATGTATCTAATGCTGATTATTCATTGAAACATTTGAATTTAAATATTTTAAATACTTTCACAGCAAAAAATATATGCGATTAATTTAGATTAATTAATTACAGAGTATGTAATTAATTAGATTAATCTTTTTAATCGATTGACAGCCCTAATATATATATTTAATATGAATAACATGTAAAATATTTCAGCACATAATTTCCTAGTAGTTGATAGTGTTAGTACATCCACTGACTGTAGAATTACCTGTGAAACGTTTCCACACAGCCAGAAAACTGCTTGTTGTTGCAACCAAATCCTATGGGATTCTGTGAGATTAGGGAGTAGCAAGATGGCAGCCAGTGACTTCAGTTTTTCGGGCAAATCAGCAATTAGGTGTATAATAGAGATCAGTAGTTTAGAGTGACTTTTTATTGACATGATGAGTACATAGTCTATGAAAAATATCAATCACTCACAATCTGTCGTTTATACATTCTAATAAGAAACGATCATGCCTTTCCTCTATTCCTCCCTGTCCAAATGTCAGGATTTTATTATATTGTGTAGAATGTTCAGGTTACCTCAGTAGCGGTTTTTGGCATGGGCGAACCGGGCAGCCAACCGGGGCGGCACTGTTTTTAATGACACATAGGGGGCGCCCTGCCTGCTGTGAGAAGATGCTGCAGCCCTGCAGACTGCACAGAGGCTGACCGGCTGGAGGCTAAAAGAGACGAAGAAAGGCCATGAGGAGGGGCAGTTCACCTCTGGGTCTCTCTAATGGACGGGGAAACGGTGCTGCGGGGGATCCACTCTACGGTGCGATTGTCTAATCGTCAGTGGCTAAAGTCAGTCACACCCAGGGCCAGGGAGGCAGGGGGGATCAGGAGGATTCCCATCCGGCCGGTCTGTTTCAGGCCGAACCGGTCAGTGGTCGAACTTAGTTTCCCCCTTTCTGCTCAATAATAAAACGCAGCCGCGAATCTGATATTATGAGAGATACAGACAACCACTCATAAAAGAAAAGAAAAAAAAAAGAAGGACGAGGAACGAGGTAAAGCAGCAAAGATGCTGTAAAGTAATGAGAAAGAGATGAGTGGAGTAGAGAAACTTTCTGCAGGATGCAGCCTGTGTGCAAAATTACCAGTTAATTTTTTCACAGCTTTTTTTTTTCTTTTTTACTGTGGGACCACAGTCTTTACTGGAGGGGCCGAGGTCAGTGTGATTCCAGTCAGCCAGGCCAGGAATGGACCGAGCAGCAGGACTACAGGTTAGCAAACACTCCCTGCATGGTATCATCCCTTCCCAGACTTGGCAGATACTATGAGTGAGTTTAGGATGTGTTCACGCAGAACATTAAAGGTTACACTATATGTATAAATAATTACATTGCCTTACCAATTAAAATTAATGTCAATCCACACTGGCTGACCAGGAAAAGAAAGACATTACAGGAGAGAGTGTGTTCAAAGGATAATATTTCAATAATAGGCTATATCCTGCTTTTTTGGATTTCTACATTAACTATTTTAACAATCCCAAGAAAAATAGAAATAAGTTGAGTAATTCCCTTGCTGTGTTTGTGTGTTTAACAATTTCCTTATTTTGTTTTTTAATTGTGTTTGTGTTCTAACACTGCACATGCTATAATGTTTGTTACTGTTGTTGTTGTTGAGGCCAGTTTCCAACCAGGTTGTGGAGTTCATGCAGAGGGACAGCTTCGGATCGGAGGGATTTTTTCCCGGGGAGTAATTCAATGTAGAACCGCCACTGGGTTAACTAGACGAAGCAGCCTTTTGGTTCCTGTCCTTTATACAACAATTGGACTGGGAGGATGGTGTGGGTTTAAGTTTATTAGACAAGTAAATATACACAAAAACTTCAACATCTTATCTTGAATGTGAAATAAGCAAAGGAGATGACTTCAAGAGAAACAAGGTTAGGTCCAACATTATTTCTATCATAGGAGAAGAAGTGGAGGTGAGGGACATGTATAGATAATATTATCTGAAACCTCAGTAATTGTATTCTGTTGTCCAACTCCTTTCCTTTATTATGCCACTGGAATAAACATTTTTATGTTTCCTTTCTCAAGTTTTCACCATGCTAATACATAAGAACATAATTCAAAGAATCACTTATCTATAACAGATTTTTATTGGTAATGGAATCGGTCTTTTTATCATTTTTTTTTTATTTAATTTTTTTTGCAATATTACTCTATAAAGAACCATCATGTCCCACTAATTATTGCGAACATAGAGCTCCACAGCGACATCTGGTGGGGCCTGGCACCACTGGCCCCAAATTCAGAGACGCAACAGATTATGAAACAAAAATTGTGCAATACAACATTACAAAATTCAACGTCCCTTTCAAATGTAATGTTTTAATCTTCTGAGCCACTGAATGTTGGCTTTTCTTAAATTAACTAAAATATAAATATAAATACGTAAAATACACCAATATGAATCTGCGTAATGTCTTAGGTATACTTGCTGAAATGAAATACAGTAACAAATTAACTTTTATACTATATATGCTACTAATAAATAAGAAAACGCTTCTTATCTGTTTGGAATTTTCTGACAGAGCGTGAAGGTAACGCAAAGCTGTGGGGGGTCACGTGATTCCAGACAAGGCCACGTGACCAAACCAAACGGGAAATGCGGGTATCGATCTGCTTATATATGGTCGGTGGGTGTGCATAGCAGCACAACAGAAGTTTTAGAAGGTGGACTGGCCTGTGAAGCTGATGATGTTGCGCGTTATGTGGCTGTTCGCCGCCTTTGACGCGGCGCTGCTGCTGGACACAGGCATGCTGTTTCCACGGGAGTCTTCCTCCAGAGAGGTGAAGGCGCTGAACGGGCTGTGGGCATTCCGTGCTGACAGATCCCCCAGCAGGAACCAGGGCTTCGCAAGGGCTTGGTACAAAAGCCGCCTGGCAGAGGTGAGTGGGGCTGCAGAAACGAAGCGGCTCAATGTTTGACCCTGGTCGCAAAGCAATGATCGGGTACTGCAGCCTGGGGTGCTGTTGGACTCTTCTGTGATGATGAAATAGCTCCTTTGCGTGAATCTAACTCAGCTTCTGTTGCAATCAGAGGTTATAAAGTAAGATGTTAAAACACTGGTCCGACATGCAAAACTGTAGTCTTAGAAAGTTCAGATTATTCCACACACCTACTGGGAGCTGGTTCTGAACGACAGTGCTGAAAACTAACCTGATTCTGATTCTAGTTCTGATTCAAAAACCTTTTCTTCTGACGTCAATTGTGTTATGGAGATCAGTGGCGGTTCTGCACATAGACATCATATACGTAGACGCCCCATTGTATACGATAATGTAACGGCACTATTCCTATATTTCGTTAAGAGAAATAAAACATCTTGATTTCCACGCCTAATTTGTTGCAAATGAGGCGGAGTTGACCGTATACGTTCATCAAGCTGAATGCGCGCTCCCGACGCAGGGGATACACATTCTGGCGGGGATACCTAGTTTGGCACGACACCGGTGTTATGTCAATCCGCGTTTCCCCATCAGATACGGTTCCCCCTTCGTCTTCTTGCCGCTCCGCCCCGCCCACGCGGCAAAATAGGCGCGTGCTCGTGATGAGCACTGAGAAAGCACGCGCGTGGCAAGCACGCGCTTGTTCGGCGCGCTTGTCTGAGGAACTACGGACACCGTGAAAGCTCAAACAACATGTTTCGGCAAAGTTGTCACACTTTCTTCACGTTTTTGCGGGAAACTAATAGTAATAATACTAATAATTATAATAAATATATATGTTATACATATGATGATTATAATAAATAATATATATTTTATACATATATTATAATTATAATACATATATATATATATATATATATATATATATATATATATATAATAATTATAATATGTTGTATATATTATAATTATTATAGATAAATAGATAGCATAATGCTATATGAATTAAAAACAGGGCAATGCAATTTAATGCTCAATATTACCCATCAGATACCGTTTTCCCTGTTTTACAGTGGGGGAACGCTATCTGATGGCCATAAATCTCCCATCAGATAGCGTTCCCCCTGTTTTACAGTGGAGGAACGCTATCTCATGGCCATAAATCTCCCATCACATAACGTTCCCCCTGTTTTAAAGTGGGGGAACGCTATCTGATGGCCATAAATTTCACATCAGATAACGTTCCCCCTGTTTTAAAGTGGGGGAACGCTATCTGATGGCCATAAATTTCTCATCAGATAACGTTCCCCCTGTTTTAAAGTGGGGGAACGCTATCTGATGGCCATAAATCTCCCATCACATACCGTTTCCCCTGTTTTAAAGTGGGGGAACGCTATCTGATGGCCATAAATTTCACATCAGATAACGTTCCCCCTGTTTTAAAGTGGGGGAACGCTATCTGATGGCCATAAATTTCACATCAGATAACGTTCCCCCTGTTTTAAAGTGGGGGAACGCTATCTGATGGCCATAAATCTCCCATCAGATAGCGTTCCCCCTGTTTTACAGTGGGGGAACGCTATCTGATGGCCATAAATCTCCCATCAGATAGCGTTCCCCCTGTTTTACAGTGGGGGAACGCTATCTGATGGCCATATTTCACCCATCAGATAGCGTTCCCCCTGTTTTACAGTGGGGGAACACTATCTGATGCAGACATTTCACCCATCAGATAGCGTTCCCCCTATGTTTAAATCACCCATCAGATAGTGTTCACCCTGTTTTACAGTGGGGGAACGGTATCTCCGTTCTTTCAAGAGCACTCCAGTGAACCTGGAAAGACTCACCAATACACCCACAAGGGTACAATACCTGAAACCCACAGTATTCCTCCTTCACAGTGAAACCTACCTGCACCCTAGTGAGATCAGTTCCTCTCACCTTGCAGGTTTCAATTTTCCTATAACCTCAAACTAACCATCTCTCTGTCATCTTCTCAGTGTGCATTCAAGCCTGTGAGCTCTTTTCTGAGCTCAGATCCTTACTCCCATTCCCTATTACTGTTTCAAAATAAACACAATTTATCTTATTTCTGTTCTCCTGTGGTTGTGTTCTGCATGTTGGTCAAGAACCTCACATTCACCATGTGACCATTGTTGTCGCCAATCTCATGTTTATTCTCCTTCTTTTCGAAATGAATGACCAGTTCAGTATCATTTTTAAGCATGATCTATATTTCCAACATAAGAAAAACAAAGGAACACAAACAGATAATTGTTAGGCTAATATCAAAATTTAACAATGTATTAACTATTTACAAAAGTACAATATTTATTTAACATTAGTTTAAAACTGAACAGATAGTGTGAAAATTTCTGTAACTGGTATAAACATAGGTTTTACAAGTGAAATTAAGAAATCATACAAACATGTTTATTTGAAAATGTAAAATAAATCAAATAATAAGTGCTGCACAGTACAAATGCAAAGCTATGAAAGAAAAGGTGTACTACTACGGTAATGTTTCATGTTTAGGCTCCTAACAGGCTTCACAAGTAAAAGTTGATGATGTGTCTGGACATCCCAAGCAAGCATGGTGAAACCACCTCGCGCACACATCACAGGATATCTGCAGAGCACAAAAGTTTAGATTCACTGTAATATTTCATGTATCATGTTGACAGCATAGATCAAGTTTGAAGTACAATTTTTCACATAATTTTTTCAAATTTTAACACGTAAAAGTTTATAAATATCATTCTTGGGACATATATGGCAGATTAAGAGTATTTAATAATCTCAAATTCTATTCTAATTATAGTATTAATGGATACAGATTTCAAATGCAATTAAAATGACAGTGTCATTCTTAAGTTGCTATTATACCCCTACACTGTAGGATACCTTTGTTTTGCTCTTCCACCAGGGTCGCTATTCTTATTTGTAAATCTAAAACTTTTTTGAATTGATATGTAATAACGGGTGAATCACTAGAACTGAGTCATCCGTTTACTGTTTTATTCAAGCAAAAGAGATTCAATAAATGCACAACATCACAGTCTATTTAAGTGCTTACTATGATACACCTTCAGGTCTTGTACATCTATAATGCTTGAAAACAGACAAACATTGTTCTGTGCCAAGTCAAAAAATGCTTTGTGGCTCAACATATCCAAAAATATTTCAGAATTATCTGCCTTCTGTCCATTAACTCTAAATATATGTTGTTGTATTAAAACAAACATAGAAGTTGATGTTTGTGTTTTGTGCCATCTGACATAAGGTCAGTCTCACTAACTGACAATCCCAAAGAATGTCTTAATGTGTGGTTCAGTCACAAATGTGGGCTCAAATTGCCAGTAAAGCTTTGTGGAACTCCTTAGCCAGCACAGTCTGTAGACCATGAGCTACACATAGCAGTTTTCTTGTGCCTCTGATATCTTATTTAAATGTTTATTAATCGTATGTGTAATAGATTTTTCATTGTAAATATTGATCCTAAAGTGTCAACATTTTCTAAAACACTATATTTGTAACTGTGTTTACCCAAATAATGGTCTTATTATCTTGGGAGTCATCCACCTCTTCATGTCCACAGATGCAGCAGATAGATGTCAAGTCATCTGTAAGGGTGAAAATGTTTAGAAAATAATTGACCACTTTGTGAACATTGGTACAGTCAAGACTGAAGTTGGGTATGTACTGAAGTCAATACACTGAGGTACAAATGTGTGCTTTTGTACACATTTGTAAAATTTTCTACAAATGTGTACAATACTCTTCAGCATTTCTTCCTGTTTGCTAAAATTAAACCTGTAGAGACTCAGACTGTTATAGCCTGATTTCAGAGTCTCGGATGGACTGGCGCTGGACACTGCAATCACTTTAGAGATCAGTTCTTTGGAATTCTTTACAAACGCAGCCATGTCAAGCTCCTCCATGCTGCTCTCCACGCTTGACAACAGCTTTCTGTTGGCCTCCATGCTATCGCCATAGCAACGCATCAGCATATGGGTGTGGTTAAACTGTAAAGCACAGATTTTTTTTTTATATTTCTTATAAAAGCTACTTTTGTTAATCACCTGAGGCCTCCAAGAGAATGACTGCAATCTGCCAACGTAGTATTTCCACATCCTTGGGTCCAGCAGGAAAAACAGGCTGTTGTCCCATCAGAACTTTTTCAACAAACTGAAAAACAAGCAACAAACACATAATGCAAGACATATCTCAGGATGATATAAGAGTAAATTTTTTAATACCTTTAGGGCAAACACTCCACAGGAATTTGAGTCAGGTTGCAGGGGATGTGGAAGTGTGGTGCATTCCCATCTTGACACATTCATTCCCTGATTCCTCATAAAAGCTCTAAAGACATCAAGGTATTAGCACTTAGCTACTTTAAAAAATGCTTTACTCATGTTAAGTTCATGAAAAAGGGTGTGCTCACTTTGACATAAGTTTTTAAAAGAAAATTATTTTGATACTGCGTTCCTTTCCAACTTCCCACAAAGATAAGCATACATCATAGACATTTACTTGTGAATAGGATTTTGGCAATTAGAAAAATGTGTTGTTATTGGCTTATATGATATTGAGTCACTGATATAAAATTAAGAAAATATAACAATTACGTCTTTCTCAACAAAAAACAGAAGAAGAATATAGTTTTCTTATAAAAATAAAATATAACGCATACCTTGATATATCTTGGCATTTCCTCAACTTCTGACTACCTTCCCCAAGCGAGTCCAGAAGAAGAGATTTTCTCTTTTTTGGATATATAATCTTGAAAGACAACAGCAGATATTAGTTTAACAGCCTTGTACTGCTGTAAAGTAACATGAATGTATGGTACTTGAATTGAAAAATTCAACACATATGATGTGGAGTCACATGTATTGAAAATTTAATCAAAGTTTCAATACACTTTAGATTGTATATTTAAACTTAGATTAAAAAGTTTAATTTTTATAAACTTAGATTAAAGCAAAGGGATTGGAGATGAAATGCATATTCAATGGTATGTAAACACTTACAACAGCAAACCAGTGATGGTTGTCATTAACAATGCCGTATAAAGTTTTGAAGTCTGTGGGATCCCACTGAAGGAATAGAAGTATTGATATCAGAATCTTGCCACCTTTCAAGGCTGCTGTCAGACATTTAAAACTACAAACCTTGAAGCGTGGAAATTTCTTATGCCACACATCAGTCATGGCAAAAGAGTCAATACACATGACTTTCTCGGCAGAGGATGTATTAAGTTTTTTCTCCAAAAGCTTCATGTAGGCATTGATCACCTGGATGAATGGATTGTTGCTTGTTAACCAGCTGAATAATTTGATTGTCATAATATCCATCCAGTGAAGTAAGATTTCATAGGGGGGTAGCTAGGACAATTATGTCTTACCTCGCTCTCCAGTTCCCTTCCTGGTGCTGTTCGACATATGTCCGAGTAAAATAATTTATAAGGACCTATTTTGGACAGAATTATACCTGCTGTAGTGCCATCCCAGGCTTTCCGAATATCTAAAATAAGACATGAAAGAATTATACTTTTACATCTGAAAGTCTTCTGATAAACATGCACATATTAGTTTCTTAGAAATGTGTACAAAAGCATACATTGTTCGACTTTCGCACAGCCAGATAGTGTTCTCACACCAGGATCCATAGCTGCTTCCATAAATTCAGAGGCAGAGTAAGGATCCACAACAGGTGGAATGGTGGAGGCAGGATCTTCTGCAGGCTGGGTGGTGACGTCTGGATCCACAACAGGTGGAATGGTGGAGGCAGGATCTTCTGCAGGCTGGGTGGTGACGTCTGGATCCACAACAGGTGGAATGGTGGAGGCAGGATCTTCTGCAGGCTGGGTGGTGACGTCTGGATCCACAACAGGTGGAATGGTGGAGGCAGGATCTTCTGCAGGCTGGGTGGTGACGTCTGGATCCACAACAGGTGGAATGGTGGAGGCAGGATCTTCTGCAGGCTGGGTGGTGACGTCTGGATCCACAACAGGTGGAATGGTGGAGGCAGGATCTTCTGCAGGCTGGGTGGTGACGTCTGGATCCACAACAGGTGGAATGGTGGAGGCAGGATCTTCTGCAGGCTGGGTGGTGACGTCTGGATCCACAACAGGTGGAATGTTGGTGATGTCCTGTTTTTCTGTTTTTTTAAAGTTATGTAGAATTTTGGGTTCTGATTCCAGGAATATTTTCAGTTGGTCTGTGCTGATTTTTGGCAAAAAAGCTGTTTTTGATTGGAGGTCTGCACTTTTGTTGTTTATTTTTACTATTGTATAAGGACCGGTCCAGTTTTGTTCCAACTTCCCACCCTTTCGCTGTTGGCTCCTTACATTTTTTCGTAAGACTCTGTCTCCAACCTTGAATAGTCCTGATGTGTCTGTTGCTGTTGACTTGTATTTGTTTTGAACTGTTTTGATGTTATGGTGTACTAATTTGAAGATTTCGTCCCTTTTTTGGATGGACTCCAACACAGACTCCTCATCTAGACTCTCTTCAATTTTGCTGTCAATCTGAGTTGAAAAAAAAAAAAAGCATATATATGAAGGATTCAGAGACATTTACAAGGTGTCTACTGTGTAACATTAGATATGTTAGATATGAAATCATACCTGGGAGAGAAATATTTACAAAAAACTTTGATATGGTTTTAATCCCTAACTAAAATAATCAGAAAAACATTTCATGTGTTTAAAAACCAAATAAAATGAAAATGTTGGACGAACTTTGTACATGGAATGTGAATTATCTGAACTTTCACTTTATTTTTTACAAAACTGTATATTATAATTACTTTTTTGTTGACACTTTGGGTAGATAAACAGTGCATTGTATTATGAAAGAAAGACCACCACAGTTATTACTTTACTTCATTCAGAAATAATTTTGATTAAAGAGTTAAAAGTAAATGTGACCTAAAATATTTTCTTTAAATCTAGGACACTGAATGTAGTATATAATACTGAGCGATGAAGTCATGTCTCACCAGAATATTGTCTGGAACCTCGCATGGGAGCCGAGCCTCGGTTCCAAATAGGACAAAGAATGGTGAAAACTTTGTTGTTGATTGTTTTTTGGTTCTGAGACCAAACATCACAGCATCCAAATATTTGTCCCATGTGTTCGGCCTCTCTTTGACAAGTTTGCACAGTGATCTGAAAAGCAGAATGTTATAATTTGATAGCAAAAGTAACTGAATGAGAACCAATCCAGTAGCTACTAGCGCGAAAAGGGATTCCTCTCCTACAGGCAACTGAAGGAGAGACAAAGATCATGCTAACATGAACAATTTTTAACTTCAAAATAAATAATGGCATCAACAGTTTATGGAGAGGACTGTAAGGGTAGTTGATCTATTTTTTATGTAATAGCTGACATCTGCATATAACCACATTGCCAAAGAGGACACAGTCTGTACATAATGTTCATACAGAATATAAAAAAGCCTGCACTAAAGTAAAAAAGAAAAATAAGAGCAATAAAGTGATATTATAACAATTTAATTACCTTTGAATGGTCCCATTTAGTTTTTCAACTAAACCATTTGTTTGTGGGTGATACGGAGCACAAAGGCTCCGCTCAATGCCCAGAGTTCTGCATAGCCCTTTGTTCAGCTGATGGGAAAAAATAAGAAACAATTTAAAAGTTTTTCATTAACAATAAATAATTTTGATCAATAAATAAACATAACAAAATTTTGCTTAAAAAGATATTGCATCCCACACCAATACAGTTCACTAAAAAGTATTTAGCAACACACCTCATTAACAAATTCCTTCCCTTGATCAGTGAGGATTCGCTTTGGAGCCCCAAAGCGATAAAAGAACTTAATAATGCACTGGGCAACATCAGCTGCTGACTTTGATGTCAAAGGATAAGCCTCCGGCCATTTAGTAAAATAATCAACCATCACGGCAATGTATTGATTATTATCATCGGTTTTCACAACCTTCCCAATAAGGTCCATACCAATGAGTTCAAATGGTTTACTCACCTAAAAAAGGAAAATAAAATACAGAATTACACATTTGAACAGGGATAATAAAAAAAAGTTCATGTTGTCTTTTTTAATTTATGTAAATTACTTCAATCGGGATTTGGCGTTTTTCCTGCTTTATTGTCAGCGCACCATGCTGGCACTCTGCACACTCTCTGACCTGAAGAACAAACCTTTGTTTTATTAAAATGAACATTATAAAAAATCTGTAATAAGATAACAAAATACTTACATAATCTCAGACACTACATAGATTAATATGCAAATAAACATAGCTGTTAAAAAATTTCTTTGAAAAATGTATTTTTTTAAAAATCTTATTGTTTGTTATTAAAACTACAAAGAACTACTTTCCGCTACAACCTATTGCATTATGTTGAACACCATTTTCTAACTTCTATATGTGTCGTATTAATGACAATGTACTCGTCTATGTGAAAAAGTAGTGTAAAAATTAAGTTAAATTTAAACATACTTAATCATACTTTTATTATGCATAATGACAAGTATATTTCAAGTATACTTAGAATTAGTTTACTTAAAGTGTGACATTTTAGAAATACTTATTTTGTGTTTAATGTGTTTAAGTTTGATGTAATTAGTATTTAAGCACTATTTAAAGCATACTTCAACTTAGTTTTTTCGGACACACTTCAGTAGAAGTAGAGTGTACTTTAAGTGTGCTGTTTTAAATGTACTTAAAACGCGATTTATTATTATATTTTCATTTTAGTATTTTTGTTATTGAATTAGATTTAAGAAATAATTTGAATGTATTTTAAGTATATTGTAAATACATATTTAACATATTAGTGGTGTGATTACAGTATGCTACAAATACCAACACATTCTCTAAACAAGTACACTTTGTAGTTAGTTCATATCTTTGATTATTCTGCTTTGCCACCTTCTACATTACATGCTTCACAAACATCAGTACTGAGAACATATCAGGTATCATAACGCAGAAAGGTCCATTTACAACACTTTAAAGGTGAAACTAATTACATTTTGCTTTCAATATATTACCATATCGGTAACACTCAATTTGAAGGGATGTGCATAATACTGACATGACACTATCATAAACACAACCCCTTTTCATTCAACTTTTAAAGCAAATTCTCATTAAGTGTCTTTATTTACTGAATGACAGTTCAAGATATGTTCTTACCAGTTGTTATCTCATGTTTATGGCAGTATCATATCAGTCTTATGCACACCCCATCAACTAAAGTCTTAGAAAAACATATACAAATACAAATACTTTTTTTTCACCTGGGCTGTAAAGCAGTGTGCTATAGTAATAAACCTGTCATCATATTGTCATTGTGAGACTTGTTTTATATAAAAAAAATACATACCCATTTTTCAATATCTTTGGTCATGCCAGGCCAGTAGAAACTCTTGGTGATCTCGTGTCTTGTTTTAACAATGCCACAGTGGGCACCGAAAGGACTGGCATGGAACTCTTTAAATATTTGTTCCGCTTCCTCTGTTAAGGTCACTACCTTGCGTTTTGAATCACCGCATCCTTTGCAGTAATACAAGACTCCATCTGTAGAAATATCACATGTTAAAACACACACAAGCACGTGCGCGCGCGCACACACACGCACCCACCACCACCACCACACACACACACACATAGTGCCAGTTCTCCTGGCTAACTAGCAGATCAGCCAAAAGACGGTTTGCTGACAAATAAAGTTGAAATTTTAAAATAAAATTGGAAAGGTAACTAAGTCGATATACAAAGCTTGTCTCAATGCACAATAATTTGCCCTAATTTTTCGATAAATAATACTATTACTTTGACTACAATTTCAAGTTATATATTGGTAATGGGCTACTTGAAAAATGTTAATGGAAATGGTCTCAAAGAAGGTAGTTGTCTCAAATTAGGTCAGGAAAAGATTAAAGACTTTTTCCCCCGCTTGTGCATGCGAGGACTGAGGAAAACGTGGAGGACTATGGCAAACGATCCAAGTTTTACGGGTGTGGGTCGGTTGGACCTCATTTGTAAAAAAAAAAAATTGATTTAATTTTTGAAAATGTAATTACCGTGAACTGCGAAGTCAACTGCCCGACGCCTTATCTTGTATTTTTCAGTTTTAGACGAGCCTTCAGGGTATCTTCCAAAGGATAGATATTGTAAAACATTGCCAAACATTAACGGGTCCATTTCTTTCAACTTTTCTCAATGTCGCGCATTTTTCGAAGAAATTGGTCACAAGGACATGCAGCTGTGCCAGTGTCAATCGATGTGAATGCACGTGGTTAATTAACCAATGTATACGTGAGAAAGATTTTGACGCAATCGCACGTAGTTTCATTTGCCGCGCCCCAGGGGATTGACATGTAACAGCACCAGGACAATCCTAAACATTATTTGGAATCAGTCTAATCAACGTAATATCCAATGAAGAAAAAAAATAAAAATATATATCTAAAAAGAACATTTTTAAAACTTTATATAATTCCATATGATGACATATATAAATAGTTTTATGTCAAGCGCTATACAGCCTCCATTATAGTAATACTCATAAAAACAAACTGATGCTGACCTGCTGAAAGTTTCAATTGTGCTGTGTTCTGCTACTCAAAGGCTAAAGCACACTTCATACGGTGATGGTAAAACATCAATAAGTTAGTTACTTTTGCTTGGGCCCCCAAATAAATTCCTTAAGAGTAAGCGCGAAAATGTTCATAGTTTGTAGCAAAGGTTGCGCAAGATTATTTTTTTGTTGTACGTAAAATAAAAAAAATAAAAAAAATAGTAATTTATGGTTATCAAACAAAACCTGTTGTATTTCTCTGCGAGAAAATTTTTGAAATCAGGTAACATTCCACTAAATGATGTGATTAGAACACGGCAGAACTCTGATCCTGATCCCACACACACTTCCCCTCGGTGTGAGAAAAATCTCACTGAAGCGGATCAACTGCTGGACGCTCAAAGGCCTGGTCCGTTAAAGGGTAAGAACAATTTCTCTGACAGAAATTGTTCTTAGTATGATTAATAGCGATCTCCGGTATGTTCTATGTGCGTAGTTGAAGCTGTAACTTCAACTACGGGTTCGTTATCTAATGGGTAACGTTATCTGATGGGTGAAATATGTCCATCAGATAGCGTTCCCCCACTTTAAAACAGGGGGAACGTTATCTGATGTGAAATTTATGGCCATCAGATAGCGTTCCCCCACTTTAAAACTGGGGAAACGGTATGTGATGGGAGATTTATGGCCATCAGATAGCGTTCCCCCACTTTAAAACAGGGGGAACGTTATCTGATGAGAAATTTATGGCCATCAGATAGCGTTCCCCCACTTTAAAACAGGGGGAACGTTATCTGATGTGAAATTTATGGCCATCAGATAGCGTTCCCCCACTTTAAAACAGGGGGAACGTTATCTGATGTGAAATTTATGGCCATCAGATAGCGTTCCCCCACTTTAAAACAGGGGAAACGGTATGTGATGGGAGATTTATGGCCATCAGATAGCGTTCCCCCACTTTAAAACAGGGGGAACGTTATCTGATGTGAAATTTATGGCCATCAGATAGCGTTCCCCCACTTTAAAACAGGGGAAACGGTATGTGATGGGAGATTTATGGCCATCAGATAGCGTTCCCCCACTTTAAAACAGGGGGAACGTTATCTGATGAGAAATTTATGGCCATCAGATAGCGTTCCCCCACTTTAAAACAGGGGGAACGTTATCTGATGTGAAATTTATGGCCATCAGATAGCGTTCCCCCACTTTAAAACAGGGGGAACGTTATGTGATGGGAGATTTATGGCCATCAGATAGCGTTCCCCCACTGTAAAACAGGGGGAACGCTATCTGATGGGAGATTTATGGCCATCAGATAGCGTTCCCCCACTTTAAAACAGGGGGAACGTTATCTGATGAGAAATTTATGGCCATCAGATAGCGTTCCCCCACTTTAAAACAGGGGGAACGTTATCTGATGTGAAATTTATGGCCATCAGATAGCGTTCCCCCACTTTAAAACAGGGGGAACGTTATGTGATGGGAGATTTATGGCCATCAGATAGCGTTCTCCCACTGTAAAACAGGGGGAACGTTATCTGATGTGAAATTTATGGCCATCAGATAGCGTTCCCCCACTTTAAAACAGGGGGAACGTTATCTGATGTGAAATTTATGGCCATCAGATAGCGTTCCCCCACTTTAAAACAGGGGGAACGTTATGTGATGGGAGATTTATGGCCATCAGATAGCGTTCCCCCACTGTAAAACAGGGGGAACGCTATCTGATGGGAGATTTATGGCCATCAGATAGCGTTCCCCCACTTTAAAACAGGGGGAACGTTATCTGATGAGAAATTTATGGCCATCAGATAGCGTTCCCCCACTTTAAAACAGGGGGAACGTTATCTGATGTGAAATTTATGGCCATCAGATAGCGTTCCCCCACTTTAAAACAGGGGGAACGTTATGTGATGGGAGATTTATGGCCATCAGATAGCGTTCCCCCACTGTAAAACAGGGGGAACGCTATCTGATGGGAGATTTATGGCCATCAGATAGCGTTCCCCCACTGTAAAACAGGGAAAACGGTATCTGATGGGTAATATTGAGCATTAAATTGCATTGCCCTGTTTTTAATTCATATAGCATTATGCTATCTATCTATCTATAATAATTATAATATATACAACATATTATAATTATAATATATACAACATATATATATTATAATTATAACTATAACATATATTATGTATTATAATTAT
Source organism: Fundulus diaphanus (assembly GCA_037039145.1). NCBI lineage: Eukaryota > Metazoa > Chordata > Actinopteri > Cyprinodontiformes > Fundulidae > Fundulus > Fundulus diaphanus. The sequence goes on along the minus strand of CM073136.1, from coordinate 14,993,355 downwards.
AATATAAATATATATATATATATATATATATATTATTTATTATAATTATTAGTATTATTACTATTAGTTTCCCGCAAAAACGTGAAGAAAGTGTGACAACTTCGCCGAAACATGTTGTTTGAGCTTTCACGGTGTCCGTAGTTCCTCAGACAAGCGCGCTGAACAAGCGCGTGCTTTCTCAGTGCTCATCACGAGCACGCGCCTATTTTGCCGCGTGGGCGGGGCGGAGCGGCAAGAAGACGAAGGGGGAACCGTATCTGATGGTGAAACGCGGATTGACATAACACCGGTGTCGTGCCAAACTAGGTATCCCCGCCAGAATGTGTATCCCCTGCGTCGGGAGCGCGCATTCAGCTTGATGAACGTATACGGTCAACTCCGCCTCATTTGCAACAAATTAGGCGTGGAAATCAAGATGTTTTATTTCTCTTAACGAAATATAGGAATAGTGCCGTTACATTATCGTTCAGTTAGTGGGTTAAAATTGAAAATGTAACACTTGTTAGTACGATCGTAAGGGAGATTGCTATGTCGGTTAAAACTAGACTGATCACTCAGTATAACACGTTCTGATAAAGTAAACGGCTCTGTGGTCATCTCCAGATGTGTCACGAAAATATTAGCTTTATGTTATTAGATTGTCGCATGTCTGTCTGCTGAAACTAAAAACCCACCTTCCTGAGTCCATCACAGCTGTCTACTTGTTAGTTTTTTTTGTGTGGATAGACCTGCTCGTTCCACCCCCTGTGTATCATTGAAAACAGTGCCGCCACGGTCAGCTGCCCGGTTCGCCCGTGCCAAAAAACGCTACTGATGGAGATGACAACATGGATGAGCTGGAGAGGGGCCATTAATGACTTTACAAGAAACTAATGTAGTCTGCTTTTTTTGGGATCAGTTGTCAGACTTGGTCCAAACCAGAATTGGCAGAGCAGACCTCAAAAGATCTGTAAGAACAAGCCTGTAATCCTATATGCTGTTGTCAGGTTTTTATTATTATTATTATTATTATTATTATTATTATTATTATTATTATTATATTTTTTTTTATAAAACTTAGAATTGCTTTCATGATGTCCAGTGAGTCATAGATCCCCAGGTACCAATTTACAATACGGTTCACCAGATTCAATGGAATCAAAAATATTTAAATATTGGCGCCAGAATGATTAGGATTTACCATTTTGTTTTATACAAGCCTATCCTACAGATATAAACACTATATTTCTCATTAACGTTCTGCCAGACTGGCCCTGTGATCGACATGCCGGTTCCTGCCAGCTACAACGACATCACCCAGGATCCCACACTGAGAGATTTCATTGGCTGGGTGTGGTACGAGCGAGAGGTAACGGTGCCTGTCCGCTGGATCACTGATGGCCAGCGAGTGGTCCTCAGAGTGGGAAGTGCTCACTATTACTCAGTAGTGGTGAGTACGACATGAGTCCTTGAAAGCCAGTGGCGTCAGTGATTTTATTTATTTATTTTTTAAACTTGCTTTTTTTGGATCCACCAGTGGGTGAATGGTGTGAAGGTGACTGAACACGAAGGCGGCCATCTTCCTTTTGAGGCAGAAATAGGCACCTTACTACGTGAAGACCCAACTATGCCCTGCAGGATCACCATCGCCGTGAACAACACTCTGACTCTGCAGACTCTCCCTCCTGGCACCATCCAGTACATGAATGACCGTACAAGGTAAACGCCTCTTTCCTCAAACGTCATCGCTGGATCATAGGAAAGCCTAATCTCAGTACAGTCATTGTGTTAACCACGGATCGCTGCTCCTTTTTATTATCCATATATGCAATCATCTTTCACCTTCGGCTCTGGTTTTACCCCCAGATTCTTCACTGATGAATCACCTTAAGCAGGCTTGCTAATGAGACTCTCCTCGCTCCACAGGTATCCCGATGGGTTCTTTGTTCAGAACATCAATTTTGATTTCTTCAACTACGCTGGGATACACCGCCCTGTTCTGTTATATACCACTCCTAAAGCCTACGTGGATGACATCACTGTGGTTACCGATTTCTTGGATAACACAGGTACACTAAAAGTGCAGATCTTTGCCAAGGTTAAAAACTCTCATTCTTTTAATGATACCCATGCGTAGAAATAAAGGCATGATAACAAAAAACAATGTTTCACAGTTTCACCAAATGTAACCCATTATCTAGCTGGTTCTCCTCTCTCGAAACCCGAATAAAAGTTAGTGCTTTATGTGTTGTGTAGCTGAAATGGAGACAAACAAGCATGATATCTCACTCAAGTTGACATCTACATGCCACAACAATGAAATTGTGAATTTCTCAATTTATGATGCTCACTAAGCAACAAGCTTTTGTCATTGTTCATGTCTGACATCTTTGTGGTGCTCCCTCTGGATTTCAGGGTTGGTTAAGTACAACGTGTCAGTCCAAGGAGCTTCCTCAGCCACTGTGAAGGTGACTTTAATGGACAAAGGAGGTCACTGCGTAGCTTCCTCCACTGAGCCTTCTGGAGTGCTCAGAGTGGTAGATGTTAGCCTGTGGTGGCCATACTTGATGCACGAGAGTCCAGGTTATCTTTACTCCTTGGAGGTAAGTCATGCTTTTGATATAGAGCAGGTGCTTTCTGAATGGGGGGGGGGGGGTTCACATGAGGGCTTCCACCAGGGAAGTGAAACTGTAAGGTAAGCAGATTCGGAAAGCATTGCTTTATTTTTTTTATAGAGTGTCGCAATGAGGAAAATCTGAGTTGAATGCATTTTCCGCTGTGTTAGGCCCCATGCTTTATTTAAAAGCCAGTATTGGGATAATGGCAAACAATGAGCCTATGCTGTGAACCACTCTGTGCTCTTTAAGGAGAAAACATTAAAGAAATGTAACAAATTTAGCCCAAATTTAACCTCTAAACAAAATGTTTTTTTAGGATTATGTATGAAATTTGGGCTGTCCTTGGTTCTTAGATTTCTTTGCTATTCAGGTCCGCCTAATGGCTGCTGATGAGAGCTCAACATATGAGGATGTTTATGATCTACCAGTTGGCATCCGCACCGTTAACGTCACCAGCACCCAGTTCCTCATCAACAACAAGCCGTTCTATTTCCATGGTGTCAATAAGCATGAAGATGCTGACGTAAGTACCAGGGTGAAGCTGAACCTTGACTGAGGACTCATCCTTACTCGCTGTTGAGTTTAAATACAGTACCTTCCAAAAATATTTGTATACCTCAAACCATCTTATTCTGTCTCATTAAGTCCTTAAATTTCAATTTTATTGTGATTTTATGTGATGGACCAACACAAAATGGTTCCTATTTCTAGTGTGGAAAGGAAACGATACATGGTTTTTAACACCTGAGAAGTATGGTGTTCCTGTTTGAAGCAGAGTTGATTTATAGAACAATGTTCTAAGCCAGAGGTCACGGATTAGCGGACCGCGGTCCGGATCCGGACCCACCTGCTGGCTAATCCGGACCCAACCTGATTTAAAACATTTATATATTACTGCATGTTGTCCAACGACAGTGTCTAACTCAGGGGTTAAAGTTCTCCGTCGCTGCGACGGATTTCCGTCATTTGGAAACTGAGCGCAAAAAGTCCCGTCTAGACTTTTTATTCAAGGTTATAATCTGAAGCTGCTCTCAACCAATTAAACCTGTCAGATCCGGGACATTAGCCAATCAGAAAGAGAGTAGGGCGGGTCTTTCCAAAGCGGACACTGCCAGTCTGAGGTTTATCGGTGGTCAATCGTTTTAACTTTTGGGAGAGCATTTTAAACTGGCCACAGATGGTATGAATGAAAGTAGCGGTGGTCAAAGTTTTTCTTTGGATTAATGCAAACCAGCAGGTCAGAAACTTCTGCTGATAGAACAGCTGACAACAACTTCCCTCGGTAAGTGTTTCTGTCGCTATTCCTGCAGTTAATCAATCAGTTATTTCCACCTGTGGCCATGTCGCCTGTCTGCGTTTATTCCCTCGCTGATAAACGCGGCGACCAACCAGGCATCTCCTCGTGATTCGCTATTATGTTTTATTTAAAACACAAAGAAGAGTAACGCGCTAGCTCAGGCTAATTTAGCATGACCCTTGAAGAACAAGAGTCGGCATTTGACTGGGTTTGATTGGGAAAAAGTAAAAAAAAAAAAAAAAAAAAAAAAAAACCTGCGCTGTTCTGAAACAAAGAAGGCAGAGCTGCATCGGCTGTCAGTATGCAGCAGTGATCACCTGATGAGCAGCTGCGCTCCAGGACACTAAATAAAATGACAAGGATTTTGATGCTTACAGATTGTTAAGAAAACTACATCAAAAAGATAAAACAAATAAACTGCAGCTACAACATGGACTGGAGAACGGGTTCTAACTGGGTGAGGCCAGAGAAAGGCGATTCTCAGAGAGTTTTTTTTTATGAAGTTAAAGTGGAGCGCAGACACAGGGTTCATCCTGGACAGGTCTCCAGTCACTGGGCTAAAATATAACCATTTTATTAAACTTAAAAAAAGGTAAATTGTGCCTTTTTATAAACTGTAATGATTGGTGAACAATAATGGGCAACGCAGAGACTGATTATTGTCATGTGCAATCTGTGTCAAATTAAAATGTATGACGTCATCATAGTGTTGGTGATGCGTCTGCATTTCCAAGGCTATGTTTGGCCTTGTATGATCATAAAATTGGTTTATATTGAATGTGACAGGGAGCCAGTGGAGTTAATGTACAGGAGTGAAGTAGATGCTGTAATGATGAAGCTGCTGTCCTCTGAATCAGCTGCAGTTTCTGGAGGGTTTCTGGAGGACAGAGAGGAAAGGGAGCTGGGATTGTAAAGTGGACTGTGGACCAGTTTGTCAACAGTGTGAAGGAAGAACTTGATGCTGCAGAGATGAAAGTAACCCAGATGATGATGTGGATGTGGAAAGTGATCGAGAGGCTGTCCAGGATGACGCAAAGGCTCTAAAGCTGAAAGGTGGCAGAGATACAGGAATTTTCAATGGATATTTTAAAAGTACCAGATTTAGTTGACTTTGCACACTAAGCAAGTGAGCCAACTAATGCGGCATGATGTCCACGGCCCCGGGAATATATGGGCTTGCGAGAAAATGTTTTCAGTCAAATAAACTTCTTAATCAATCACTGAATCTGGATGGCATTAACTTGGCCTCTGGTAATAAAGTTAAAAATCTTGGTGTTGTTTTCGACCAAGACATGTCATTTAAATCCCATATTAAACAGGTTTCCAGAGTTTCCTTTTTTCACCTCCGGAATATCGCCAAAATTAGAAACATTCTGTCCAGGGGTGATGCTGAAAAACTAGTGCATACATTTGTTACTTCAAGGCTGGACTATTGTAATTCTTTACTATCAGGAAGTCCACAAAATGCAGTTCGAAGTCTTCAGCTGATCCAAAATGCTGCGGCAAGAGTTCTGATGAAAATCAACAAGAGGGATCATATTTCTCCAATTTTAGCTTCCCTTCATTGGCTTCCTGTTAAATCAAGAATAGAATTTAAAATTCTTCTTCTAACGTATAAAGCCCTTAATAATCAAGCTCCATCTTATATCAGAGCTCTGATTACCCCGTATGTTCCTAACAGAGCACTTCGCTCTCAGACTGCAGGTCTGCTGGTGGTTCCTAGAGTCTAAAAGTAGAATGGGAGGCAGATCCTTTAGCTATCAGGCTCCTCTCCTGTGGAACCAACTCCCAGTTTTGGTCCGTGAGGCAGACACCCTATCTATTTTTAAGACTAATCTTAAAACATTCCTTTTTGACAAAGCTTATAGTTAGAGTGGCTCATGTTACCCTGAGCTACCTCTATAGTTATGCTGCTATAGGCTTAGGCTACTGGAGGACATCAGGGTCTAATTTTCTCACTCTACTGATTTCTACTGTTCTTCATTCTACGGTTCTCCAGTTTTGCATTGTATTACATTGAAATGACTGTCGTCATTTCAGCTTTTAACTTTTTGCTCTCTCTCTTTTTCTTCATAGTAGGTACACCTGGTCTGGCGTTCTGTTAACTTTGACATCATCCAGAGAAGACGGCTCACCCGTTACTACCATCTAATGTAGAACAGATTACTAGATCAATGTGTGCTTCTGTGCTTTTTTGTCTCTCTTGTTGTGTCTCTGCTCTGTCTTCTGTAACCCCAGTCGGTCGAGGCAGATGACCGTTCATACTGAGCCCGGTTCTGCCGGAGGTTTTTTTTTCCCGTTAATGGGTGGTTTTTCTTCCCACTGTCGCTTCATGCTTGCTCAGTATGAGGGATTGCAGCAAAGCCATGTACAATGCAGACGACTCTCCCTGTGGCTCTACGGTTCCCCAGGAGTGAATGCTGCTTGTCGGGACTTTGATGCAATCAACTGGTTTCCTTATATAGGACATTTTGACCAATCTGTATAATCTGACCCAATCTGTATAATATGATTGAACTTGATTTTGTAAAGTGCCTTGAGATGACATGTTTCATGATTTGGCGCTATATAAATAAAATTGAATTGAATTGAATTGAAACATTATTTTTGCTTCAACCCCTGTGCTAACTTCACTTGCACCGCTTCTCTTGTTAATATGGCAAAGCCCTCCGGAGCGTCAGGCACCAGGATGCACGTGATGCAAATTAGCCAATAAGCTGTGTCAGTCAGGGTTGCTGCTGCTGGCTACGTTTTAGAAAAAAAAAAGCAAAAGCAAAAAGCACTTTGGATTTTAAAATAGAAAAACGTTCTATTTTTTTGTTTAAAAAGTCAATGTAAAAGGTGGATGCATAAACATTTTATTTCAGTGTTAAATACTGTTTGAAGTAACGGATTGTAATTAAAAATGTGTCCGGACCTTTACTGGTGGTTGATTTTTGTTATTCGGACCCCGCTGATTTTTAATTAGTGACCCCTGTTCTAAGCTTTGAACACCTCATGGAGCAGTGGTTCTCCAACTTGGTCCTCTAGGTTCACTGTCCAGCATGTTTTAGATGTCTGTGCTCCAGCACACCTAATTAAAATGATGCATTACTTCCTAAGCAGGCCATCAAGTGCTAAGCACCCATTTATTGCATTCAGCTGTTTGGCAGCAGAGAAGCACCTAAAGCATGCAGGACAAGTGGGCCCTGAGGAGCAGGACTGAGAACCACTGTCAGAGAGCACTGTTCAATTCATTGTCTAAAAAATGGAAGCAATATGGCACAAGAGCAAACTTACTTAGTTGTGACGATCTAACTAATCTGACAGGCCGCTCAAGGAGAGCATCTATCACAAGAGCAGCAAAAAGTCCTGTGCTCTACATCACCCATTCAAGCGCTGAGTAAATGCTTAGAACACATCAATGGATGAATGGGCCAAAAATTTTCTTCAATTGAATAAAAACAAAACTGAAGTAGTAATTTTTGGACCAAAAGAAGAGCGATCAAGAGTTGGCGCACAGCTTCAGTTGCTTCTGCTAGTAATCATTGATCAGGCCCGAAATCAGAGTGTAGTGATGGACTCACACCTGAACCTCCAAAAGCATCTAAAGACAATTACAAAGTCAGCCTTCTCTCATCTGAAAAACATTTCCAGGATCAAAGAACTAATGTCTCAGCAGATCTGGAAAAACTAATCCATGCGTTTATCTTTAATGGAATTGATCACTGCAGCGGTGTCTTCACAGCTCTGCCAAAATAGTTGATGAGCTGCAGCTGATCCAGAACGCTGCTGCCCGTGTCCTAAGACTAAGAAAGTAGAGAACATCAGCCCAGTTCCAAAGTCCTTACATTGGCTCCCAGTATCTCAGAGAATAGACTTTAAAATACTTCTGTTAGTCTATAAATCCCTGAATGGCTTAGCACCTAAATACATCACAGACTTGTTTTCAGTGTATCAACCCTCCAGACCACTCAGGTCTTCTGGCTCCAGCCTACTCTGCATACCCAGAACCAGAACCAAACACAGAGAAGCAGCATTTAGTTCCTATGCTCCACTTATCTGGAACAAACTTCCAGAAAACTGTAAAAGTGCTGAAAGCCTGAGTTCCTTTAAATAATAGTTTATAAAACTATTTGTTTAGAGTTGCCTTTAAATGTTAATGTTGAAGTTTGTTGTCCAACTTGTCTTATATTTTGACCTCCTGCTACTTTCACACTGCAATGTTCTTTCCTTTATAATGTTTTCTTATGTTCTGTTCATGTACATTGCTTTGACTTGTCACTAAAATGTGCTACAAACAAACAAACTTGCCTTACCTTATTATGGAGATCCACCTCTCAGGTGGAAGAATCTGGAGACATGAAAACTATTACCGTACTTTATGGAAGAGTGGTGAGAAGCAGCGTACTTCACAACAGTACGCCACTTTGTCTCCAACACGACCTTACGCTGAAGTTTGTGGTTGTAACATTACAAAATGTGAAAGTTCACTGGGAATGAATGCTCCTGTAGGAGCTGTAAAATTCCCTCAGGTAGCAATATCTGATGAAATCATTTTTGAGCTTGTCCTGCCTTGTGTTGCAGATCCGAGGTAAAGGTTTGGACTGGCCCTTAGTCGTCAAGGACTTTAACTTGATAAAGTGGTTGGGGGCCAACTCGTTCCGGACCAGCCACTACCCGTATGCCGAGGAGATTCTGCAGATGTGTGACCGTCATGGCATCGTGGTGATAGATGAGAGCCCCGGGGTGGGCATTAAAGACATGTAAGCTCACCTCTTCTAAGATGCTCGCTAGGTTCAAGTGTTTAACAGCTAAGCTATTTGTCAAAAAGACCTGACAGGATGTCCTACCTTCCGATTAAAAGCGGGTTGGTAATTCTGCCAAAGAGACGGAAGATAAGAGCTTTTTATTTTATTTTATTTTTAGGTGGAGACATCAAAGCTGAGGGGCCCATTTTAGACCTCATGTTTTTGTGAAGCTCTCACCTGCTGACACAGATTTTTACCTGGAAAACTCTGATTTATGATGTTAAAACATTTCTAGCTTTCCTGATGTATGGCTAACTATCTTTTCCTTGCCACTCTTGCAGGACGTGAAGGTCTTGACTCGTAGACGTTGGTTTAAAAAACTTACGTAATCCAATGTAAGAAAAAATGACTTGTTTATTATGAACGTGAACTTGCAAAAAAAACAATTGTCAACCTTACGGTAAGTAAAAAACCAAAACTTGAATCGTACGCTTGAATCCTACGGTCAAAAAACTGTTGCTCCTCGTCCTGCACCATTGCTTTTCCTACCGAACCCTGCGCATGCGCACCTATACAGACAAAACTGTGCACCTTTCGCTATTTAAACAGGACATCAAAAGAAGCCTTAACAAAAAAAAAAAAAAAGATTTATCAAATATCAAATATAGAAAACAATACAAAATAAAACCAAATGCCTATCAATACACTAACAGTATACATTCTTCATAATTAAATAATTATAATCAGCAGATAATAAAACACAATGTCTATATGGCTCTAACATTCCGGCCCCTAATTGTTCTTGTAGGCTACAAAACAATTACCTTTTACATATCCCTAGAGCCATACAAGTTGCTTTCCAAAAAAGTAGATAAGATCCATGTAATACTTAATCCTTTACATTCAAAACAATTTGGGTAACCATAAGAAATTCCTTTTTTTTGTTTTGCAGTCTTTCTGATGGAAGTGTACAAAGAAAACAAAGAGAAAAATGGAGTCAGAGGTTCCAGAACATGACTCACCGTTGGAGACCAGCCTTTACCGCTGTGTCTGTTGACATGTGAAAGACCACTACATATCCGCTTCAAGCAGCATGCAGAGCTTAGAGACAGGTCTAAGCAGAACACTTGTGCTGGTTTTCACCTTAGCCTGACGAACGTGTCCGCTGCGGTCTTCTATTGTTTCGATATCCCGACCCATGATCCATGAATTCCTCGGGACTGTGTCGTCAATGACGAGAACAATATCACCTTCAGTGATATTCCGCCTTGGGAGACACCATTTCTGCCTCTGTTGTAGTGTCAGCAAATATTCCTTCGTCCAGCGTCTCCAAAATAAATCGCTCAAGTATTGGACCTGCCGCCACCTACGTCTGGAGTAAATGTCATTTCTGTCAAAGATACCTGGTGGTAATGGTGTTTTGGCTTTCATCAACAGAAGGTGATTTGGCGTTAATGCCTCCAAGTCATTTGGATCATTGGAGACCTTTGTAATGGGGCGGCTATTCAAGATAGCTTCAACTTCACAGAGCAAAGTTTGCAGCCCTTCCTCATCAACTGTTTGCTGCTTTACAACTGAGTTGAGCACCTTCCTTATTGTCCGTATCTGTCGCTCCCAAATACCACCAAAATGAGACGCCGCAGGGGGATTGAACATCCAAGTGATGCCTTTTGCTGTCAAGGTGTTCTGAATCTTTGCATCATTCAAAGCTTGCACTGACTCTCGCAGCTCACGCTCTGCTCCTACAAGGTTGGTTCCGTTGTCGGAGCAAATAAGCTTGACTTGCCCTCTGCGAGCAATGAATCTGCGCAATGCATGAATGCAGGAGCTTGTATCCAAAGAACTTGCTAGCTCAATATGTACAGCTCGCATTGTTAAACATGTGAAAATCACACCATACTTCTTTATCATGATTCAACCTCTCTTAATTTCAAAAGGGCCAAAATAGTCCATTCCAACGTTTGTAAACGGTGGTTCATCAGGTACAAGCCGTTCACTAGGCAAATCTGCCATGAATTGATGTCCTGATTTTCCATGCTGCCGTTTGCAGGTTACACATCTGGATAGAACTGTCCGGATGACTGAATGTGCTCTCAATATCCAGTATTGCTGTCGCACCTTTGACAAAACATGATTTCTGCCACTGTGCCCAAGACCTTCGTGCACAGATGTGAGAATAAGAGACGTGATGTGCATATCTTTGGTTAAAACTGCAGGATGTTTTAACTCCTCTTGCATTGAAGACTTATTCAAGCTGCCACCAACTCTCAATATGCCCTTCTGCATGACAGGTGCCAGCTGATAAAGACAGTTCCCCTTTGGCATCAGCTTACCTTCCTGAAGCAGCCTGATTTCTTTGTGGAATCTCTTTGCTTGACTGAGACGAACCACCTCCAACTCTGCTTCTACGATGTCACTCACGGATATTGACTGTCTTGGAAAGGAAGCCTTGATGTCTGTCATTTGTTTCTCAAGCTCAATCTTTTGACTGTTTTCATCGAGCCTTCTCGTTTCAAGAGATGTTTTTAACTCTTTTCTCTTCTGCGCACAGAGCTTTAACATGCTTTTCAGTTTAAGGTACCATGCAACACCACGCTTCAAGCGATACCAACTTGAATAATGGTGAATGAGTTGGGAGGCTGTATCCATACTTCCACTGATATCAAGCATACAAACAGAAACATCTTTGACCTCTGGGTCACAACTAAGTGGCTGACTTATGCTAAGTGGGATATCTGGCCACTCTGACTCTTGCTTAGTCAAGAAGTCAGGACCCCTGGTCCAAGTTTCTGCCTTTAAAAAGGCATCCATAGTAAGTCCTCTGGAAGCAAAGTCTGCTGGATTAGCAGAGGAATTCACAAATCTCCACTGAGATATCTCTGATTTATCTCATATTGCAGTAACTCGGTTGGCAACAAACGTATGGTATCTGGCACTCTCATTTCGGATGTACTGAAGAACAGAAGTACTGTCGGTCCAGAACACAGACTCCTTCAAGTCAAGATCCAGTTCTTCTCTCATTACCAAGTCCATTTTTGTGGCTACAACTGCAGCTGTGAGCTCAAGACGAGGTATGCTGACTGGTTTTAATGGCGTGACCCTGGCTTTGCCAATAACAAAAGCACTGTGTGACTGGTTTTGCCTGTTTATAGAGACCAGGTAGGTGACTGTACCATATCCCTTCTCACTTGCGTCCGCAAAGTGGTGGAGCCGTGCTGATATAGTCTCACCAAAATTTGTTGGTTTGAAACATCTCTTAACCTGAAACGTTGCCAAGTGTTGCAGTGTTGTCACCCACTTTTTCCACTGCACAGAGAGCGCTTCTGGCATGTTGTCATCCCAAGCATGCTTTGTTCTGGATAGCTCCTGCAGGATCTGTTTCACAGGAAGGATTAGCGGAACTAAAATCCCAAGAGGATCATATATTGAACTCACCATTGAAAGTACTCCTCTTCTTGTCAGTGGCTTGTTCTGGATAACAACTCTAAATTTCAGAGCATCTGATTCCACGCACCACTGAACTCCTAAAGCTCTTTCAACTGGGAGCTGATCCTTTCTTAGATCCAGTTCCTTGATTTCCTTAACCCACTCCTCCTCAGGTAATGCCAGTGCAACTCTACTGTTGGAAATCCATTTAGTCAGTTTGAAGCCTCCTGTTTTACATAAAACCAGAAGATCTTGAATAAGAGCAACTGCCTGTTTCTCAGTAGCAACAGACTTGAGACAGTCGTCAACGTAAAAGTTCTTCAATACTGTGCTTGTTGCCTCCAAGCTGAAACTTTCCCGATGATCCTCAGCACACTTTCTTAATGCAAAATTTGCACAACTTGGAGACGACGTCGCACCAAACAGGTGAACAACCATTCGGTATTCCTTCAGTTCTTGGTTGAGGTCACCTCGAGGCCACCGCAGAAATCTGAGCATGTCAGTGTCTTCCTTCGGAACTTTGTCCTGATAAAACATACTTTCAATGTCAGACATAAAAGCAACTGGCTCCTGCCTAAATCTTGTCAGCACGCCAATGAGGGAGCTTGTCAGGTCTGGACCTTGTAACAAACGAGAGTTCAAAGAAGTACCTTGATACGAGGCTGCACAGTCAAATACCACCCGCAGCTTGTGTTTAGTTGGGTGGTAAACCCCGGGATGTGGGATGTACCATATTCTGCTGCAGCTTTTATGAACGTCATTCATGGGAACTTCCTCAGCATAGCCCTTTTCTAGGGTTTCAGTCATGAACCTTTTGTATTCCTCATGAAACGTTGCATTTCTTAACAACTTTCGCTTCAGGCTTTCCATTCTCTGTACTGCAACAGTGCGGTTGTTTGGGAATGCTGCATTCTTCTCCTTAAAAGGTAGACCAATGCTATAATGACCATCGACAAATTTCACTGACTGTGAAACAGAGTCCAGAAACTGTTTGTCCTCACGAGACATCTCCAGTTTTCCAGTTTGTTGGTACTCAGGGAAGTCAAACTTTATCTGCTGCTGGGTTAGATCCTCTAACCTTGCCACCTATTTGCTGTAACCTGGGACCACTCAGCATCTGCTTTACCGTGGGTCACTTCTCTTGGCCCATTAATTGTCCAACCCAGAACAGTCTTTATGGCATACGGCCCATTTCCCTGGCTGTTAATGACCTTCCATGGTTCAAGTGCCTTTGGGACATTTGCTCCAATCAGCAAACCTATTTCTGCGTCAACTTGTTTAAGCTGAACCTCTTTTAAATATGGCCACCTGTCTATGTCCTTTTGTTGTGGGACATTTGCTTTTTTAACTGGAATTTCAGACTGTGAGAAGACTTGGGGGAGCTTCACAAACCTGCTTTCATCCAAGCTGCTAACCTCAAGACCATTGACAACATGTGTGCTGATTAGCTCCTCCTTTCCCATAGTGCGGAGTAATATGTTACTACTTTTACCTGTTACATTTAAGTCCTTCATCAGCTACTCTGTACAAAATGTTCCAGTGCTGCCTGGATCTAAGAACGCATGAGTTACAACCGTTCTATTACTTCTTGCACACCTGACCTTCACTGGCACGATAGAAACAGCACAGGTTGCTTCTCCGGCCCCAGGTTAACCACAAGTTTCACTATCCGTAGGAAGCGCGGAATGTGGAACTTGTTGCTTGTCCTTCTCACTCTGGCTAACAGAGGGAGGTGACGTATCCTTGTTCAAATGCAAAATGGTAGGGTGCCTTAGAGAACATGTCTGACATGTGAGTCTTTGCTGACAGCCTTTGCTCATATGACCATGTGATAAACATCCAAAGCATAGCCCATTTGTTTTGAGAAACTCAAGTTTGTCTTTATGAGATTTTTCTTTCAGGAGCCTGCAAACATCGACACTATGACCCATTTTCTGGCAGAAATGACACTGTTTTATGCTTGTGTAAACATTGCTTTCTCTAGCCTTTTTAACCTTTTCTTAATTTCTTGACACAGGTGTTACATCCATAGCACAGCTGTTTTTCTTGACTTTTGCAAAGTTTTCCTTTCTTGTGTCAGGCTTGCTACAAATTCTAGTTGTGGCTGGCTCTTGTAGGTTGCCAAACAACGGATCTGAAGCTATTTTGCCTGTTTGTCCACAAAACTGACCAAATCAGCAAACCTAGCCCTTATTCCAGTCCTTTCCTGGATGTCAAAGGCAACCCCCCTCCACTTGTCTCTTAACTTGAAGGGAAGTTTGGTGGTGACTGCCCTCAAGTTAGAGGGACTATCCATTTCCTCAATGTACTCCAAGCTTTCTACTGTATTACAGCAACTAGTGAGAAACACAGCAAACTCAGTGAGAGCTTTTCCATCTTCTGACCGAATAACAGGCCAATTCAGTGCTCTTTCAATGTAAGCAGAAGCAATAGTGTACTCATTTCCAAAATGCTTCTTTAAAAGCTTCTTGGCTTCCACATAACCTTTGTTTGGATGCATATGGGCACAACTGCGGACAATAACTTTCGGTCTGCCACGAGTGTATTGCTCAAGAAAATGTAACCTTTCTCTGTTATCAGTCCTTTCTTCAATCCCATGCTCGAATGCTTTTACAAAGAACTCAAATTCTAAAGGATCCCCATCAAAGATGGGCACATCCAACCGTGGGAGAGTAGACACTTTCTGTTGCTTTACTAGAAGCTCTGTGATTTCGTTCTGACGCTGCATAACACTCAGCAAGTCTACAAAATTATCAGCCCTGCTTTGTCCCGTACTCGGTTGTTCATGCAAATCTGAACGTGGCTGATAGTCTGCTCACGCTATTTGAACTTCTTTGAGCAACAACATCTTGCATGACATCTGGCCCTGAGCGGTCATAGAAGCCTCTGGTATTCGAATGCCCAGATCTGAAGCTGCCCTCACCACCTTGGCTTGCAGCAGTACTTATGTGAGCAGCCATTCCATTCACAGGTTCTGCTCGAACACTGTTACCTTGCTCTCTTACAGTCAACACCTCAAGCTTTGCATCAGCCATGGCAATAGCTGTTTTCAATTCTAGCTCCTCTTTCCTTGCCCTAAGCGCTGCCTCTTCCTTCTCGAGTTGTTGTTTAAATTTCAATGCATCAGCACGTGCCAAAAGAGCTGCCTTTTGAGCTTCTACCTTAAGTCTAGCAGAGGATGCAGTTGAAGACACACTTGAAGATGTCACAGAAGATTCTTCACCATGTCTTCTGTCACGCTTAGATGACACCATTGAAGCACTGTCTGTTGGCTTAATTTCAGCATCAGCTGCTTTAGCCTCTTCGGATCTCTGTTTACTTTCATCCAACCAATTCTCAACTTTCTCAACAAAGGTTTTTAGATAGATCGCCTTTGGTTCAAACCATTGCACCTGGTCATCAAGCAGTTCTTGATCACTGAGATGCTCTTTAATGCTGTCATTTATTCCACAGAACTCCATGTATGCATTTGCAAAGTCTGACTTTATTTTAGCAGCGACCTCATCAGCATTAGTATCATCTTCCATCAAAGCTTCAATTTCCTTTATCCTTTTGGTAAGACAGTTTAACTTAGCTTTCCTTGTTCCTTTAAGCTGATTAAGCTTGCCCTCCAGCGCTTTAACAGTAGGCCTCAACACCCTTTTAGCTTCGTTTGTTAGCTCCATGCTAATTGCGTACCACAAACTCTTAACGCAGATTAACACTTTACAGACGGAAGACGCTGTCAAAATCCAACGTTGGCTTTTACGTTTCGATATTGTAACGTTTGCACGTTCTTACTTCATGTGAAGACGAGCGGCTTTTGGTCCTGGTCCAACACACGTCTTTTCGATACGGCGAGGCGATGGCTTTTTCCCGTTCGTAGCTCCAGTTCTCATTCCGCTTGGCTCCACTTAATCCCTTGTGCCGCGTTTTGTTGAAAAATCCTCTTGATCAGGAGCAGTTTTTTGACTTAATGTATGGCTAACTATCTTTTCCTTGCCACTCTTGCAGAACGTGAAGGTCTTGACTCGTAGACGTTGGTTTAAAAAACTTACGTAATCCAATGTAAGAAAAAATGACTTGTTTATTACGAACGTGAACTTGCAAAAAAAAACAATTGTCAACCTTACGGTAAGTAAAAAACCAAAACTTGAATCGTACGCTTGAATCCTACGGTCAAAAAACTGTTGCTCCTTGTCCTGCACCATTGCTTTTCCTACCAAACCCTGCGCATGCGCACCTATACAGACAAAACTGTGCACCTTTCGCTACTTAAACAGGACATCAAAGGAGCCTTAACAAAAATTAAAAAAATGATTTATTAAATATCAAATATAGAAAACAATACAAAATAAAACCAAATGCCTATCAATACACTAACAGTATATATTCTTCATATTTAAATTATTATAATCAGCAAATAATAAAACACAATGTCTATATGGGTCTAACACCTGATGTAAAGCAGTTATTTCTGCAGTGCATCAATAATGCTGCTACCAGAGTCCTGACCTACTCCTGGAACATGGACACCAGTTCTTAAATCACTGCCCTGGTCCCTTGTTGTTAAAGAATAGATCTTAAAACTCTGCTGTTGGTCTATAAAGCCCTAAATGGTCTTGGGCAGAAATGCATCACTGAATTGCTTGCCATGCATGAACCATGCAGACCCCTCAAGTCATCAGAGGTCTGCATACTCTGTGAGTGAACGGGTCCGACAGCATTTAGTTTTTGTGCCTCCCAGCTCTGGAACAAACTCCCTGAAAACCTGCGATGTGAAGAAACTGTTGCCTTTTCTAAATCAGGACAGGATACATTATTTACACAGCAGCTGTTTATTAAATACTGAACTGTCCACCTGCTTGAAGTGTGAGATTAAAGATTAGATTAGGTTATAAAATTCAACTTTAATTTAAATTTGGCTTTAAATCCATCTTTCAACCTGTGTTTCTTTTATGCAATGCTTGTCTGGATATAAACCTCTGAATGTCAGAGATCCTCTAATGGTCAAATATGTTTTCACTTGTATTGCATTTAGCTGCTAATTAGAGGTAATTGGTTTTATGCCATAGTTTACAAGCGGAAAACTTTTTTTCACCAGCTGTGAATGAGACACATTGAAACTGTACAGCTTCAAAGATTAGTGGTTGGTTTCGAGTAAATTTAGGCCACAGTACTGTAGTGTTAGTGAGGTAATGGCACCGTGCTGCAAAGGCTGTCTGTAAACCTCTGATACGCTTTTCCACAACAGTCGCAGTTTTGGAAACGCCTCTCTGACCCACCACCAAGCTGTCATGGACGAGCTTGTACGGCGGGACAAGAACCATCCATCTGTGGTCATGTGGTCCGTGGCCAACGAGCCCGCTTCAGAGATGAACCCCGCTGAATATTATTTCAAGTAAGTTATTGTTGATGATGGTGCTGCTGCTGTTTGTTTTACTCTTTTAATTTCAACAGTTTATGGTATTGACCAGGTTCCTCCAATCATCAGTTCCAGAGCCAGATGTAGTTAAGGGCCCTATAAAGTATCTCTTTGTAACTTTGGACAAAAATGATGGAGAATCGAACAGTGTTATCAACAATGTATTTTCTGTTTTTAAGGTGAGATCTGCATTGAATTTCAGCGTAAATCTTTTCAGCTTTTTCAAAATGTTTGCACTGTCTTCATTCTAAAACCTTCAAACTGAAATGGGAATCCTTAACCAGAAAAGCAGGCATATCTAAAACCTAATTACGACCCTGTAAAATCCGGTTGATTTATTTTTTTTCAGGAATAGTTTTTCTGTGTCTTATGGTCTGTCCCCATTTGTTTAAGAAAAAAAGAACAAAGACAAATTTTATTTCTTTAAATGTAGGTTTTGCAGAACTGGACACATTCTGTTTGATAACATTTAGTGCAGGGATAGAACCTCAGATCCAAAGGGAGTAGCTTGGGTTTTAAGGGAGTTCTGGTCGACTCTTGTTCCCTGTAAAGGTTGGACTCCCCCAGGACTGCCCCTTTGTCCCCGATCCTGTTTTGCACTTCATGGACAGGATTGCAGTGTAGAGAGCAAAGGGTGTGGATCCAACTGTGGATCTTTGGTTTGCAAAGGTTATTTACCCCAGGTATAGAGCAAAAATAGAATATAGTCTCACATTGGGGGGCTATATTTGAACAATGTTCCTGTTTTGGAGAATACTTATTTAAATTCTGTCTAAATAGATTTCCTTATTCCTGATTGCAGTAATTCATAGCTCCTTATGGAGGCACTAAACAGAAGGCATCAGTTGGAGAGAGTTGAGTGGAAGGTGGTAAACAAAGGAGAAGGTTGATCATAAAATAGTCTGAAAACCTTGTCATTTAAAAATATACTGCTTTCTAATGCTTTGGTTTATTACCTTTTTGGTGGGACTGAACAAAAAGAGAGGGCATGTGCTTTGACAATAAAAGTGAGACGGATACTGGGATGTATTGGCTTAGCCTTGATTAATGGAGAAACCCTGCGACCACCCTTGCACAGTGAATCAGTTTTCCCCTGAACTATAATGTAGGGAACGCTGTTAGACTAGCTCTGAAGCTGCCTTAAGCAGCTGGAGCGCAGCTTTTGCCAGAGGCTGCAGAGTCCAACCCATCCAAATACTGCGCCTATCAAACACACTGTGATTTGGGAAGAACCGGTCTCACAGTTCAATTCAATTTTCATTTATATAGCGCCAATTCATGAAACATGTCATCTCAAGGCACTTTACAAAGTCAAGTTCAATCATATTATACAGAGTGTGTCAGATTATACAGATTGGTCAAAAAATGTCCTATATAAGGGAACCAGTTGATTGCATCAAAGTCCCGACAAGCAGCATTCACTCCTGGAGAAGCGTAGAGCCACAGGGAGAGTCGTCTGCATTGTCCATGGCTTTGCAGCAATCCCCCATACTGAGCAAGCATGAAGCGACAGTGGAAAGAAAAACCACCCATTAACGGGAAGGAAAAACCTCCGGCAGAACCGGGCTCAGTATGAACGGTCATCTGCCTCGACCGACTGGGGGTTACAGAAGACAGAGCAGAGACACAACAGGAGAGACAAACAAGCACAGAAGCACACATTGATCCAGTAATCTGTTCTACATTAGATGGTAATAGCCGGTATTCAGGGTTCAGTTTTGATTTGGGTTTTTATTTACTATTTTTCAGTTCTTCCTCCTGTCTGGGTTTAGTTAGGTTCTGGCTTTTGTTTTGGTTAATTCAGTTTCCTCCTACCACTCCCACTCAGCCTTCCCTTGCACTGCAGTTAGTCACACCTGCCAGCCTCCCTACTTAAGCCTCACTCTGCTGTCACTCCTTTGCCGGTCCGTCATCATTCTACACCAGGGGTCACTAATTAAAAATCAGCGGGGTCCGAATAAAGAAAATCAACAACCAGTAAAGGTCCGGATACATTTTTTATTACAATCCGTTACTTTAAACAGTATTTAACACTGAAATAAAATGTTTATGCATCCACCTTATATATTGACTTTTTAAACAAAAAAATAACATAAAAATAGAACGTTTTTCTATTTTAAAATCCAAAGTGCTTTTTGAAATAGAGAACCACAATCTTTCACAGTTTGGTATATAGACAATTTCTTGACTTTCACATCTTTTATAAAACAACTGAACTTTTTTTTATTTCATTTTTATGGCTTAATGATAGAAGTGAGCTTTAGGCTGCCCTGCAAGGATTTTAAACCTGGGTTTGATTGGCAACAAAGCCAACCTCAAGCACATATCAATGTGCTCATTCGTTCTGCGCCTTTAAATCAGCTATATTCTCCGTATGTATGAGCAAGCGGATATGTTTGGGAACGCTCCGGAGGGCTTTGCCATATTAACAAGAGAAGCGGCGCAAGTGAAGTTAGCACAGGGGTTGAAGCAAAAATAATGTTTGACTGAAAAACATTTTCTCGCAAGCCCATATATTCCCGGGCCGTGGACATCATGCCGCATTAGTTGGCTCAATTTCTTAGTGTGCAAAGTCAACTAAATCTGATACTTTTAAAATATCCATTGAAAATTTCTGTATCTCTGCCACCTTTCAGCTATAAAGCCTTTGCGTCATCCTGGACAGCCTCTCCATCACTTTCCACATCCACATCATCTGGGTTACTTTAATCTCTGCAGCATCAAGTTCTTCCTTCACACTGTTGACAAACTGGTCCACAGTCCACTTTACAATCCCAGCTCCCTGTCCTCCAGAAACCCCCCATAAACTCCAGCTAGTACAAAGACAGCAGCTTCATCATTACATCATCTACTTCACACCTGTACATCAACTCCACTGGCTCCCTGTCACATTCAATATAAACCAATTTTATGATCATACAAGGCCAACCACAGCCTTGGACAATGCAGGACACATCACCAACACTATCATGACATAATACATTTTAATTTGACACAGATTGCACATGACAATAATCAATCTCTGCTTTGCCTGTAATTGTTCACCAATTAATCATTACAGTTTATAATAAGGCATGATTTAACTTTTTTGAAGTTTAATAAAATTGTTATATTTTAGCCCAGTGACTGGAGACCTGTCCAGGATGAACCCTGTGTCCGCGCTCCACTTTAACTTCATAAAAAAACTCTCTGAGAATCGCCTTTCTCTGGCCTCACCCAGTTAGAACCCGTTCTCCAGTCCATGTTGTAGCTGCAGTTTATTTGTTTTATCTTTTTGATGTAGTTTTCTTAATCTGTAAGCATCAAAATCCTTGTCATTTTATTTAGTGTCCTGGAGCACAGCTGCTCATCAGGTGAACACTGTTGCATACCGACAGCAGATACAGCTCTGCCTTCTTTGTTTCAGAACACCGCAGGGTTTTTTTTTTTTTTTTTTTTTTTTTTTTTTTTACTTTTTCCCGAATCAAACCCAGTCAAATGCTGCACATTGTTTCACAGTCCGACTCTTGTTCTTCAAGGGTCATGCTAAATTAGCCTGAGCTAGCGCGTTACTCTTCTTTGTGTTTAAATAAAACATAATAGCGAATCACGAGGAGATCCCTGGTTGGTCGCCGCGTTTATCAGCGAGGGAATAAACGCTGACAGACGACTTGGCCACAGGTGGAAATAATTCATTAATTAACTGCCGGAGCAGACTGACGCTTACGGAGGGAAGTTGTTGTCAGCTGCTGAACTTTCTGACCTGCTGGTTCGCATAAATCCATAGAAACCTTTGACCACCGCTACTTCCATTCATACCATCTGTGGCCAGTTTAAAATGCTCTCCCAAAGGTTAAAATGATGAACACCGATAAACCTCAGACTGGCAATGTCCGCTTTGGAAAGACCCGCCCTGCTCTCATTCTGATTGGCTAATGTCCCGGCTCTGCCAGGTTTGATTGGTTGAGAGAAGCTACAGATTATAACCTTGAATAAAAAGTCTAAACGGGACTTTTTGCGCTCAATTTCCAAATGACGGAAATCCGTCGCAGCGACGGAGAACTTTAACCCCTGAGTTAGACACTGTCGTTGGACAACATGCAGTAATATATAAATGTTTTAAATGAGGTTGGGTCCGGATTAGGTAGCAGCTGGGTCCGGATCCGGACCGTGGTCCGCTAATCCGTGACCTCTCTGTTCTACACCCTCTCCATGCCAGTCCCTCTGTAAGTCTTTGTATTTTGCTGCTCGTTCCTGGAGAAGCTTTGCTTGTTGTCCAGGTGTCTCCTGTGAACTGCTAACCTGACAAGCTGCTCTGGAGAAGCTCTGCTCTGTGCCATGGTGTCTCCAGTGATCAGCTAACCTGACTAGCCGCTCTGAGAAAGCTCAGATCTATGCCACGCCACCCAGCTTTAACGGACTCTCTCTCCAGCTCCAGCACTCATCGTCTGCTCCAGCTCTGTAAAGTCTCAGGTTTTCATCCTCCATAACTCACCTTCTTAAATAAACTCTCTAACTGAGCTCAGTTTGTGTGGTCGTGCTTGGGTTCATGAAGACAACTCATGACAGTACGGACTGGCCAAAGATGAACCCAACACACACACTGAGCCTAGAGTCTCTGTTTTTGGAGCTCAAGAGGGCGCTGGATGTTTCTGCCGCTTTTGATCCACCGTGGGTTCGGCTGCAAGCGGTGGAGATTCTGTGGAACCAGTGGGGAGACAAGATCACGCTTCTGTCCAGCCTGGGTATTGTCGGCTTTAAAGATGAGGTGGAATGGATCCAAGTGACAGCCTACGCGCGGTCTCTCCACAGGCCGCCACCACCTAGACCTCCGCCCACTAGTCTGTCCACCTCCGCTGCCGTCTTCACCACTGCTGCAGCATCTGCCTCTCCCGCCGCTGCTGCTGCACCTACTGATGCACCTGCTGCTGCTGTCTCCACCGCAGCTCCCGCCACCTCACTGTCAGCAGTAGCCTCAACTCTATCGCGCGGCTCCTCCCGACGCAAACGCCGGGCTCACCGCCGCAGGGTCTCCTCTGAGGCGCAACCTGACTCCTCTGCTGGAACCGCACCAATTGCGGCCAACGTCTCCTCCCTTTCTCCGGTGAGTCGGCCGGATGCAGATGCTGCTGCTCAAGAGGATCTGGATAAAGCACCCCATCTCCATGAAGATCAGCTGTGGGACTTTTTCTACGGGGACAGGGACGACCTTCTCCCAAGTTGGTCCGCCCCTGTTCCCACTGACGAGAGTCATGCAGCCTACAAGAACGGGGTGCACACCGCCTCGCCGCTCGCCTCAGAAGCTCCCGCTGTGCACGCCACGACCCAAGCCTGCGTGGGTGTTCATAGTCCTGCCCTGCCGGCTGCCGTAAGCTCCATTTCCCCTGCTGACAAGGGCTCTGTCTCGGTCCCGCCGGCCGCCGAGAGGAAAGCTCAGGCCTCCGAGGGAGCTGTCCCGCCTCAGGCCGAGGCCTCCGAGGGAGCTGTCCCGCCTCAGGCCGAGGCCTCCGAGGGAGCTGTCCCGCCTCAGGCCGAGGCCTCCGAGGGAGCTGTCCCGCCTCAGGCCGAGGCCTCCGAGGGAGCTGTCCCGCCTCAGGCCGAGGCCTCCGAGGGAGCTGTCCCGCCTCAGGCCGAGGCCTCCGAGGGAGCTGTCCCGCCTCAGGCCGAGGCCTCCGAGGGAGCTGTCCCGCCTCAGGCCGAGGCCTCCGAGGGAGTAGTTCCGCCTCAGGCCGAGGCCTTAGTTGGTGCTACTCCTGTTTCTGGTTCGTCGTGCCGGGGTCGTCCTCCACGACGCCCGCGCCAGACTTTCCTGCTCGGCCGGGTCCGCCGATTGCGGTCTCCGAGCCATTTGACTTTACCTCGTCGGGGCCGCCCTCCTCGAGACTTTAGTCGGGCGATGCTGCTCCGCCGCCTGCCTCGACCAGGAAGACCTCCACAAGGACTTTTTTTTGGCTTAGCAGCCGTCTTTGCCTGCGCCCTTAAGGCCAGTGCTTTCTGTTTTTATTTTGTTAAAGCTCGGCCTTAGTTTTGAGTTATTTAGAATTCCTCAGTTTAGAATTATTTAGGGGGTTGTTTTCTTAGAGTTCTTAGTCTCTGTTTTGCTTTTGTTTTTCCTGCTCTGTTTTAGAATTCTAGATTTTGCCTTAGTTTTCTAGCTTTGCTTTCTCGTTATAGCTTTAGTTCTCTGGTTTTCACGTTAGTGTACTTGTTCATGTCCTCGTTTTCTTGTTTTGCCTTAATTTCTAGTTTAGCTTTAGTCTCATATTTCTGTTTTAGTGTTTTGTTTGGATTTAGTAGTTTTTTGCTTTAGTTTTTCTTTTGTGGTGTTATCCCTGACCTAGTTTTCTAGTCTTGCCTTTATTTTCTAGTTCTTGGTTTGATTCTTTATTTTTTTTTTTGTCCTGTGCTCTATGGGTTCCTGCGCTCTCCCAGCGCTTGTTTGGTCCAAGCGCTCCTTAGGTTCCAGTGCTCCTTAGGTCCTAGCGCTCGTTTAGACTTCTGACCCCTGGTTCTGAGCTGTTTCATGCTCCTTAGCTTTGGCTAGTTCGAGCTTCCTTAGTTTGTTTTTGGCCTCCTAGTTCCTCTGTCTCCTAGTATTTAGACTTCTTGGTTCCCCGGCGTGTTAGAACGCTTTTTGTATCCTGGATTTTAGATTTCTGGGCTCCCCTGGCGGTGATCTGTCTTCTCTGGATGATGTCACAGTTAAAAGAACGTCAGACCAGGTGTACCTACTATGAAGAAAAAAGAGAACAAAAAGTTATAAGCAGAAATGATGACAAGCAATGCTTAATTGAAGAACAGTAGAACTCAATAGAGTGAGAAAAATAGATCCTGATGTCCTCCAGTAGCCTAAGCCTATAGAAGCATAACTATAGAGGTAGCTCAGGGTAACATAAGCAACTCTAGTTATAAGCTTTGTCAAAAAGGAAAGTTTTAAGATTAGTCTTAAAAGTAGACGGGGTGTCTGCCTCACGGACCAAAACTGGAGTTGGTTCCACAGGAGAGGAGCCTGATAGCTAAAGTATCTGCCTCCCATTCTACTTTTAGAGACTCTAGGAACCACCAGCAGACCTGCAGTCTGAGAGCGAAGTGCTCTGTTAGGAACATACGGGGTAATCAGAGCTCTGATATATGATGGAGCTTGATTATTAAGGGCTTTATACGTTAGAAGAAGAATTTTTAAATTCTATTCTTGATTTAACAGGAAGCCAATGAAGGGAAGCTAAAATTGGAGAAATATGATCCCTTTTGTTGATTTTCATCAGAACTCTTGCTGCAGCATTTTGGATCAGCTGAAGACTTTGAACTGCATTTTGTGGACTTCCTGATAACAAAGAATTACAATAGTCCAGCCTTGAAGTAACAAATGCATGGACTAGTTTTTCAGCATCGCTCCTGGACAGAATGTTTCTAATTTTGGCGATATTCCTGAGGTGAAAAAAGGAAACTCTAGAAACCTGTTTAATATGGGATTTAAATGACATGTCTTGGTCAAAAATAACACCAAGATTTTTTACTTTACCAGAGGCCAAGTTAATGCCATCCAGATTAAGTGATTGATTAAGAAGTTTATTTTTTGAGGACTCTGGTCCAAAGATTACAACTTCGGTCTTGTCATAATTTAAATGCAGAAAATTTAAAGTCATCCAGCTTTTGATGTCATCAAGACATGACTGCAGTTGAAGTAATTGATTGGATTCATCAGGATTTATGGACAAATTGAGTGTCATCAGCATTAATCCCATGCTGTCTGATAATTTTGCCAATCGGAAGCATATATATAGTAAAGAGAATTGGTCCAAGGACTGAACCCTGTGGTACTCCACAAGTGACCCTAGAGTTTGAAGATTTATTATTAACATGAACGAACAGTTCCACATGCACAGGTGTGCTTTGTCATAGCAAAGGTTTAAACTGACTTCAAAAGATTCCTTTAGCTCACTGTGATTATGTAACTGTGTTATCAGCCGTTTTTGATTTGTGGATCAATCTCCTGACTCCTCACTTGATAAATGACTCACTGCAGTTTTTTTTCCCCTCCAGGACGTTGATAACGCACACCAAAGCTTTGGACCCTACCCGACCTGTAACCTACGTCACATGCAGTAACTACGCACGGGACAAAGGAGTGAGTCGTCGTCCTTCTGTCTTTATCCTAGTACTAGCAGTATAAGACAGAAAAACATTTCTGTTGTACATGAAATCTGACAACTGGAGTTCCTTGCTTGTACAAAGGAGCATGCAGCTGTGAGTAAACATCGCACCAATATGTTGAGGCGGGTAACCTGGGTAAAACTCATTTAATCACAGATATGGTAGATCCTCCGTAGGTCATGTCTCTTCTGGTCAGAGGGCCAAACAAATGTCATCTGTTCTGCAGATGATCAGTAAGCAATCAGAAGCTCTTTACCCAAGTTAAATCTTCCATTTGTTGACATCCATTAAGGTTTTTATCCAATTTCTGTGCAATCAGGAGCAAAATTCCAGGCTAGGTTGGTAACCCAGAGGGCCCTTCTTGTTTAACAGCAGCCATCACTTGAAGAAGCAGTGAGCCCTTTAGAACGTACCGATCTGTTTTTATTATTGCACAACAAGCAATGATTGCCATCTGTGGACATTTTTTACATTTAAAAAACCCTTTCTAATACCTGCCCTGGTTAACAGCAGATAACAGGAAATTCTGATTATGTGTAAGACTGTTTCATCTCAAACACTGATTTGCTGTGCTGTCTCTAGGCTCCCTTTGTGGATGTCATCTGTATAAACAGCTACTTCTCCTGGTACCACGATCAAGGCCACCTGGAGGTCATTCCTCTCCAGCTCAACACTCAATTTGAGGACTGGTATGGAAAATACAAGAAGCCCATCATCCAGAGCGAGTATGGAGCTGATGCGGTGGCAGGGCTTCATAATGTGAGGAGCTGCATTTAAGTCAACTCTTTACCTGTCTGTACTCGAGTTCTGTTCAGATATTCTACATGTCGTCATCGTTAATTATGCATTTTAACAGTTCTTTTTGCAGAAGTGTAATAATTGGACAAATATTCTTTATTGAGAAACCACACACTTTAGCCATCCATAAGGCCATGGCATAATTCTGGCTGAGTATTTGACCACTATTTTTATAAGTGGCTTGCAGATGAATGTTAACGGGTTAGGATGATCAGGGACAACCCTGAACATCCTAACCTGCCTACCCAGCTGCGTATCAGTGTATGAATGTGACTGCGATTGGGTGAATGTGGCTCTAGTGTACAGCGCTTTGAGTGGTCAGTATGACTGGAAAAGCGCTATACAAGTTCAGTCCATTTACCATTTAAGTATAGGTAGAGGTTATTTAAATTGTTTTAATTACTTGGCACAGACATGGCTTGTAAGTATTCATGAATTTCTCAGTAGGGTTTGGGACACAGCCTTGGGAAGGAAGCTTAATATTAGCCCGCTTGTTTAGGATCATTGTCCTTTTGGAAAATTTAATTGTCTGCAAGGTTCCACCATTTAGCTGTTGGAGGTTTGAAGTTAAAATTTGAAATAAGATAGCTGCATTATTCTTGGAAAACACATTTTTGTTGCTAGATGGACCCCAGAGAGGGATCAGAAACAGATCTAAATGTATTAAAATTGAATAAAGTTATGTTGAAAAATATTCTAAACTTTGACAGATCCTACTCTTGATTGAATGAAAATGTCTTTAAAATCTGGAAGGACGAAAGGCAGGTAGCCTTCAAAATATAACCATGTATACATTTAAACAATAGAGACAGAAACATAAAAAGAGGGACATAATCTCTAGGGAAAACACTGATTTATAGCAATGGTCTCTTCCCTGTGGTCAGGGACGCTGTTGCTCTGGTGTATGATCAGCTTTAGTCTTCGTGGATCCAGGGTTGTCCCTGATCATCCTAACCGGTTTACTGTCATCTACAAGTCACAGATTGAGTCAGATGACATTAGGACAGTGTTAAACATGCATTAAACTGGTTTTGGAATGGATAAAGCAGGCTAACATTAAGGAAAGACCTCTTCAAAGCCTTAACCTGTATTGAAGGTTTGTGGAATGCTTAAAAGATGTCTATTCTAAAAAAAAAAAAAAGATGACTTGACTAAGCAATCAATTTTGCCAAGAAGAATTGTTAAAAATCAAGGCAAAAGTTTGACGGCCACACATTTAAGCTGCGATATGTATACATATAACACATAATCAAATGTCACTTTTCAGGATCCACCTGTGATGTTTACTGAGGAGTATCAGAAAGAGGTCCTGCAGAATTACCACAGTGTTTTCGACCAGAAAAGGAAGAAGTACGTCATTGGGGAGCTCATCTGGAACTTTGCTGACTTCATGACTACACAAGGTATACAAGAACTCCTCGTATTCTTGCTCTGTCTTTTTTTGGGGGGGCCAGTCTCAATTTTTGTAAAGCTTTTTGCCACTGATACCAATTTTGGCATACTCCGATTTCGAGAATTTAAAAATATAAGAAAATAATTTAAGATATTTTCTTTTCTTGCCAGCCAGCCTTGAGTGACCATTATTTATACAATTAAGAGCAAAGGCAACATTAAGTGAAAGCAGTTGATGTAATAAAACTTTATTTTTTAAGCTGCTAAAGACATTTTAAAGCAACTTGTATAAGAGATTAGTTCAGCTAGCATTGCTAAAGTAGTAGTCTCAGAATTAAGGTAAGGTCCGAAATTCAACAGGGAGTATAGACTAAGAGTTTGTAAAAGTTACCAGCATTTCCAAATCCAGCATGTTCTTGGACAGGTGGATGTTGAACACTCTTTGCTCTACTTTGTTCAGCCTTCCTGTTATCTGCATTCTCTCCTGCAGCCTGAATGAACTGCAGACATGCCTCCTCATGACATAGAAAATAGTTTTAATTCTAAACGACTTCTGATATCTGTTCTTCTTTCTTAAACTCCTGAGATACTGAAAATGGTTAACTTAGTCTTCACTCTGTAATGGTATCCACACCAAAGAGTGTTCTTGTTAACAATCTGGTAGCACTAGGGTATGGTTTGGTCATTGAACTTTTGAGCTGCTGGCCAGACACCGACGTATCAGGACTACTAATGCTAAAAATCTGCACGTTCGGTTCAGCTGATTTCTTGGTGCATCTCCGTTTTTGATTGAGCGGTCTTAAAGACAATAGTGAAATTTCTTTGTTTTTTTTAGGCAAGATCGACTCCTTTCTGGGTCTGTAACATTGGTTGGCAGATGCTATAGTCAGAACTTTTATACCAGCCTCTGGCTTCATACACAGGAATATTAATACTTTTCTCGAAAGACCAATATTTTGGCTGACCTTGTGTTTGCAGGGATCCTGCGTGTGGTGGGGAACAAGAAGGGGATTTTTACTCGGCAGAGGCAACCAAAGGCAGCAGCATTCATCCTCAAGGAGAGATACTGGAGATTGGCAAATGAAACCGGGACCATCCCTCTCTGGACCAAGTACCCCTGCCCACTGTGACTGACTAACCCAAGCGTTTAAGCCCCCAGGACAGCTTTGGTTGCATGGAAGGACACGTCTTCTGATTTTTCTGTTTACTTTTCAACCAAACTGAATTTTACTGCATTGTTTGACAACTAGGATCAAATTTCCATGTATGTTCTTGACTTGGAACCGGTCTGTATGATTAGACTGGATTGACTTGTTTTCTAAAGTGCCTTGAGATGACGTGTTGGGAATCGCACTATATGAATAAACTGAGTGAAGTAGTTGATTACATTCAAAACTTACACTCATGGCATCAAGGTGATTTACTGGTATTCATTTTGTTCTGGAGGAGTATGTAATATTCAAGCTGTGCAGGATTTTATATTGAACGTATTTGGCTTGATAACCAGGCATGGCATTAGTCCAGACCTCCCTCCAGTTTGAGTCATCAGTCCTGATATCAAAAACTTTCTCCCAAATTTATTTAGTGAGTTGAACATTATTGGGTCAATAAAGCCAACACTTTATAAAGTGCGGCAAGAGATGAAGCGTTTTCTATATGTGAAACAAAACTGTAAGTTGTTCTATATTTTAGTTTAGAAAAAAGGTAATGTTATCTGAGCGTGAATGCAAATTGACCTCTACGATCAGCCTGTGTTAAGACCTCCAAGTTGTCTGTTATAAAGTTGCTGATAAACAAGTTCCATCATGAACGCTTAGACCGAACAAACTCTAAATTAAACCCGATCAGACATTGGCTCAGCTTTGAATGAGTCACTTGTTACACAAAGATATACAGCAAATTAATAAAACTCAACAATTAGAACATCTAAGCCCCCTTTAGGTCTTACCACCTATCATTCAGCCATTTTAAGCAAAAGCTTTCTCTTTTCCTAAATTAACAAACTCAACTAGCCTTCAAGGACTTTAATAACCTTGGATAGCAAGAGGGGAATAACTTGTAGTGGATACAGCAGCCTGGTCAGGACATTGATTTTAAACACCACAATTCTACCAATCCAAGAAAGAGACAAAGCCCAAATCAATCTTTATTGGATTGAGTAGATTTGGGAGTGGGGGGTGACTTAACATTCCAAAAACAGAGGATGACCAGATAAATGACAAGATTTTGAAAGATCAGAGCAGATCATTGTTCTAATGGCAAAGCCTGAGATTAGACCAAATTTATTTTAAACGTTCAAAACGGTAAACCAATTTACCCAGGTGCGAGACTAAAACATAACGCCTAACTAGGAAAATTAAAATGTCATCAGCAAAAGAGTAATTTTATGTTTTCTGTTCAGCCACATTTCCAGATACAGGGTTAAAACATTCTGCCTTACAGCCTGGGGTGAAGACTCAATATCAAAGAAGAGGAGGCAATAAGCAGGGTGGCCTGCTTATTGCCTCAATAGAGGGCAAAGTTTTCATACCTCCTCCCCTCAGTTAAAACTGACACTGTTGGCAAGGCGTAAAACAACCTGGTCCAGCTAATAAACTCAAAGTATGTAAATCGAATGGGACCATTTGACCTAGTCGAATGTCTTGTCTATGCATCAATAGACAAAAAGAGAGCTGGGTCTCAACTGATGCAAATAAATAACATATTTTCAGTAAAGTCTTGAACTTTGATAAAAACCAGCCTGGTCCTCATTAATAATGTGAGGTTTGAGAGCTATGGGGCTGTATATAATACAATAATCACTTAATATTTTTTACCATTACAGAGATATTGGCCTCCCTCAAGCTGAGAAGTTGAAGATGTTTTGCAAAGGATGAATAAACGTAGGGGCCAAAATATTGATAAAAAACCCTTCTAAAACTCACATCTAAATCAATCAGAACCTGCTGCTTTGCTAAGAGCATTTAGTGGCTGTTTAGTACCTCCTCTCCTGACCTGAAAAGAACATGTACAATAGTACTGTGGCATTCTCAGGTTGCTCTGACTGCTGTAAACTAGAATAAATCTGAAATGGAAACAATACTGTGAAAATCTCCCCTCCTAACAAGATTTGCCTGGTTTGTCACTTGATTCCTATAGCCTCTGCTTTGTAAAATTAAGAACAGCAGCAATGTGTTTGGAGAAGGATGACAGCTGGCAAAGCAAATTAGGGTTTAGACATATAGGGTTTCTCTAAATTGGAGTAAACCTGCTCCTTTTCTATCACTTTGAATGTTTTTCGTTTTTATAATACATAAACAAATTAAGATGTTTCTAACTTTGATGTTCTTTGTATTCCATCTCTACTAGTGGTTAGAGCAGTGCACTTGCGCTCTGAGAAGGTTGCAAGTACTCGGTTCAATCCCCACTACCTGCACTCTGGGTCCCTGAGCAAGACCCTTAACCCCAGATTGCTCCCCAGGCACCGCACAGTGGCAGCCCACTGCTCCCCAAGGGGATGGGTTAAGATGCAGAAGTGAATTTCTCCATTGTGAAATCAATTATGTTCAATTATTATTAATACCTAGTTATCTGATTCTGATGTATTGAGCAGAGACCCATCCATAACTTGCAGTCCTGAAAGTCTGAAGTTAAGACCCCTGTGGCTAAATTAATTAAATTTCCAACCTAGGCGTTTCATGACTCCTGTGGTGAAAGATGAATGTATATATTAATAAAGTTAATTGGGACATTTTTAAATAAGTGAACTTTTTTTTTTTTAGGTAGAACGTATCATACTGGGCAAGGAGAGGTTAAAGCAACAAGGTTTTAAAAAGCTTCAAAACCTCTGAAAGGTTCCATGTGTTCCTATGCTTAGCACTTTTAGTTGAGTGCTATCCGGAATATAATAATTTGAATGTTTGGAATATAGTAATGCAGTGGGATGATCCCCACCCCACCTTTTACTGTGAACTGCTAGTCAGGTGGCTAAAACGTGGACACAACACTTCCTACAAGATATTCAAATGTTGTGATTTATGAAAATGTATTCATTTGATTGTTGTTTTTTTTTAGATAAAAATATATCCAAACAATCATGGCATGAAGCAGTGGGGAGACTGCCAGGCATCCCTCTTATTACTGTAACGCTGGTTTAAATCTACATTTGGTGCATTATTCACAGCATGTCTGGTAAGCAGTTGACTGCAGGCTGGCTCCCAGAGTAGATAGCCAGCCTTATTAACTATTAACATTCTGCACAAGAAGCATAATTTATTTTTAATTGCTTATTTTAGTCCATCACTTTGAATTTTGTAAATTTATAATAGTAAAAATCATATCTTGGTGTGGGAATAATTGTCTTTTCTGTCTTTAAAGGGATATTTGTTTTTATGTTTGTGTTTACTACCATGAAGCGGAGGTTTATGTGCTGAAGGTTGCTATATCCTGATGATCTCATACTGACCCATGTCAGCTCCACATACAGCCCTCTGAAAAATACGTTCAGGGCTGCAGTGCAAGCGTGGGCTGTATTGTAATGAATCAACATATTTATGCAATAGGGGGTTTTCACTGACGTCACTGGCCAACTTCCGGTCCGCCATATTGGGTGGTACACTTCCTTATCTCTAGTTGTCCTACATGTATTTTCGTATCGAGAATGGATAAGTACGCCAGCACGCTAGAGCGACCAGATAAGGACGTCTATCTGAGGAAATGTTCCGTGATCGACCATATGGACCCCTATGCCTTCCACGGTGCCTTGTTTAGCCGTAATCCTGATGATTGACCAAATGTAGAGCACGGCGACATCGTGCATTACCTGGTGTTCAGTGAAAACCCTCTGCACACTCTTGAGGAAATGAGAGCTTACAAGGGTCTAGAGGCTCACAACCAGTTCACATCTGGTTGGGTACGAGATGTCGAAGTTATGTACATCAAGGAAATCGCCATCATACGTGGACGGGTGAGTTTTAATAAGATGGTAAAAATGTAAACAATCCGACGCAAATGCGGCGCATGCTTCTGCGGTGGCTGACTGCCGGCGGTGCGCGAAGGCGCTTGGCTGCAGGGCTGATCGACGCCGCTCGCGGCTTTAATTATTTAATCAGAACAATGACCAGTGCAAAATTAAGTTGTATTTACCGTATTTACGCCGGCAAAAGCCTACCGGCGTAACCCGGAAGTAGCGCGGACGTCACTGTCCATATCGGACGTCTTCGGCTACCTTGTTTGTGGTGTGAGCTATACTTCAGAACAGTTCTGAAGCTACAAGTCCTTGGAGTCTCATGTACAGTTTACGAATGGATGGGTTCAGGAGCGGCAGATCTTAAAGCCAGCAAACAGTGGGAACACAGCAACTCGTTCAAAGGTAAGCTGTGCTCAGACGGGCTCTGGCACATGCTAAGTTAGTAGCTGCTAACCGTTAGTGCTAACAACCACTCACGCATGTAATGTACTTTTAACTAACTGCTATGTGTTTCAAACGTTTAGAACACACTCTCATTGACATCGGGATACTGTGGAAAGTTATGTTAGGTCGTCTTACAGCCGCGATCCAAGCGAGCCGACGACTCTTTGTTATCTCTAACAGTTGTTCTCCGTGGTTGCGCCTCCAGGCAGGAAAGCGGTGGAAAATTAACCCGTTTCTATGTTTTTCCCATGGCGATCATGTGTTGCGCTGTTACAGCCCACAATACAGCAACGGTTTACATGTTTTAAATACTTAACAGTTAATTTACCTGTGACAAAGTGAGCACCGCAGACTCTGGCGTATTCCAGCTTAACACTGTCCAAATCGGACCTGGATATCCGTGTCAGCCATAGGTGACGGCGTTGTTCAGAGAGCTGCTTTGTTTTTTCACACTGATTCACTATCACGGCTGGTAGGCGAAAGAGAGCGTTGATCTCCACCTCCACGGGCCGTGCAACCAACCATTAAACACGTTTTCACCATTGTTCACTTCCAATACTGCCTAAGGCGTAATACAATGCGGGTCAACGGTGCGAAACGACTGCCACCCAATATGGCGGACGCGCAGAGTAGTCACGTGAGCGTGACGTCAGCTGAAAACCCCCTATTGTTGGTCTGTCAAACGTGTCGCCATTGCTGGCGAGTTTATTTAAATGACTAAAAATAACAGGTGGTTTCAGAGGGAATGTTTTAATGGTAGATCGTTTCAACATAAGGTTCAAATTTGCTCCACTTTAGCCACCCTTCCTAATATTTTAGGATATACGAATTTGAACAAATTTTTTTTTTGTACATTTCTACCATTCAAGTAACACTTTTCCATGTAAGAAAATACAGCATTTCAAAACATATTTGGCAATACAGAAGCAAACTCGGGGAGTTTTCCTCCACAAAGAATTTTAATAAACAATCTTTTTACCGACATGAATTCCAATCTCTCCAGCCCCTCAACTTTTAATTTTTTTTAACTAAAATAACTCAGAATGTTAACAGTCTATACAGCTAAAGGGCAAAAAATTCATGACCAAACAAAATTGCAATCTCATTTGAACAGAGTGTACTCTTTTGGAACAAACCAGTCTTGTCTTGACAAAAAAAAGGAATTACATGGTGGAATATAGGAACAATAAAGAGATGAACGACAATGACTCGACAGGGGTTCAGTCTGGCAATTGGTGAACACATTTCTGCACTGTAATGTTACTGGATCTGAATCTTTGGGAATTTCCAATTTCTGTGATTCCATCCTTAGGAAGGCAAGCAGAGGTGCCTGGTGCAGTTCTTCTTACAAGGCTTTTACTGTTGCTCGTCTTTGGCTCAGGGCCGGTGATCAAACAGAAGGCACATTTGTTGGCATTAGTGATGCAACATGGCAGTCATACCTCAGGGCCTAAATAAACATTAAGAATGGGAAATTAATTGCTCTGACATCAAATAATCCAACAATATAGTTATCCTTTATGCTTAACATTCCTCATTTCTTTAAAGTCACTTCAAAGACTTAGTGTAGCAGGCTTGCATGAGTGCAAACCCCACCAGACTCATATCTGGTTCCAGGAAGGACCTGGCAGCTTAATGTCAGTTTAATTCGGGTTCAGAAAAAGAGTTTCTGAAAAAGGAAAAAATGGGACACTTCGGTAAGCTCCGGCAACCAGAAAGCAAACCATGGCATGAAAAAAAAAAGCTGCAAATAAGAAAATAACGAGTCCCAGACTGTTAAGATTTGTACAGTGAAACATAGAGTACTCATAAGCAGGCATGGGCTGGTTATCAGAATCAAGGTTTTAAAAACGTACAATTTCAATGGTGATCAAATTTGAGGTTACAACATTCCTACAGTTTAAAGCTATTTTAATGCGAGAAAGTGTCACAATGGCGGAAATTTTCTCCTGCAGAGAAACCTCCCTGTCCCACCTGTTGCAAGCCTGTTTTCAGTGTTGTTTCATGGATCAGTTTTTTTTTTTTTTTTTTTTTTTTTTTTTTTACATTATAGTTATTTGGGAACAACACATCCACCTAGTCCACTTTTATCCCCCCACCCTACAAATCATGAAAGACAGAGCTGAAGCTAGCTTATGATGCGGCAGTGTGGTAACGGGGCATTTCACGATTTTGGGGGCACCTGGACGGTTATAACGTATAAAACTGGAAGACCTGGACTGGATGATCCTAAATTTGAACCCTTTAAAATCAGTTTGGGATTAGTAATACCTTTATTTCAGGAAAAAAACACCAGTTTAAAATGCAGTGGGAAACTGCTATAGAGGCCAAAGACAGTGAAATAGCTCTTTTTGAACATCTTTTTTTCATCTGGTAATAAAGGGAAAAAAAATTAAGTCGTAACAAACCAAATATAGGTCCTCATTTAAATGCAAAAGGAAGTTTATTTTTTCCAAAATTTCTGATTTGTAACTTTGGGAGTACAATAGTCTGGAAAATCCAACCATTTTCCATATTTAATTATTTTCCATACTTTTCCAGATTTGGAAAAGGATTAAAACCCTTTTCAAAACAAGAGAACCAAGACACCTGAATAAATTATATTAAATGGTAGCAATGATGTTAGAATCATGACTTTATTGTTGGAAGTTAAAGCAACTAAATTGTTAGAGATTGTTCGTTAAGAATTTAGTCGAATTACCGATATTTTGTGGTCTTTTTAGTCAAGGTTACAACATGAGAAATTCATGGCAGCCCATGCCTTTTCATAAGTCCTGATAGGATTACGGTCTGCAGAGAAAAGAATGCCTGCCTGGAATGTAAAGGAGGAAAGTGATTATGACTAAAACACATGGTTTACCTCGGAAAAGGGTCAACAATGAGCTGACGAGCAGCGGCAGGAGTTACAACATGCCAGGATAGATCCATGAGGTTTCGCCTCATTTCCAATACCAATAGTTTGACAATTTATCAGGTCACTGACGGCATGGTTCAACAGTTATCAGCACTTCAACACTCCCTTCATTTACAGCAGGAGGATGCAAATCGTACTAAGAAAGAGAACCATAGGCGAGCTGGTTTATTACCACAGATGAATCACACCATTACATTTATTACAGTGACTGTTAGAGGTCTTTGAAAGTGTAAGACTGTTATGGCCCCATATGAAGAAAAGGATGACTCCTGGATGGAAAGGAAAAAAAATCTCTATAAGCTACATCTGCTTTCTCCATGGAGCAGTCCAGTTCTGCTTTAACCTGACTATGTTAGATCTAATTGTGATTAGACACAACAGTGGCGGACTTGGTTGTCTCAACAGAACAAAACACAGAAATCAATCCACATATGGCTTAACGCAACATTTAGTTCTTTAGTAAATCTAACTCCTTGGTTCAGGTGTGCAGTTCACATCACCAGTGCACTAGTTTTTTTTTTGTTTTTTGTTTTTAAATGTAACTCATGATCCCTGCGACCGTTCAACCGACACCAAACGTGCAAAAACAAAAAAAAACAGGCGACAATTAGTGTGACCGCCAGACTAAAAGACTCCTCCGCCAGCAGGCCGCTCAACCCCTTAGAGCAGACAGTCACAGTGTAGCAGCCTTTTGCTACCTCGTGACACGATAAGAGTGAGAAACACTTCAGTGGTACCTTCCAGGCATGGACCGGTTACCGGGACCAAGGTATTCCAGGGGTTTAAAAGCTCGCTAAAATGTCCTGACAAGAGTTCCTACTGCTTCTGGTCCTTTTAATGAGATGGCAGAGAAAGTCCCGGTGTGACCACATTTTGTCTTTTCTGCAGCGCTACATGGAGCACAGAAAAATGCAACGCTGCCCCTCCCCCACACGCTGCTGCGCTTTGCCGATCGCATACCGTAAAAAGACAAATGTGATCGTTTGGATATTTCTGGTTGCGGAGCAGTTAGGAGGGGAAGTCGGTGAGCTACGAGCGACATGTCTGCCCAGCTACCGGAGCAGATAGCCCAACTAACCAGCTATTGTCAGTTTCCTGTACTTGTGCTACTCTATGAAGAGCAGAAATAGGTCTAATAACCTCTTGAAGTTTAATTCAAACCTGAACACTAAAGCAGCCCCGCTCGTAAATCTTTAAGTAACACTGTTCAGTTCTAGCAGTTGGCAGAATACAAGTGGCATTTCTGTCTGGAGGCTGACTGCAGACAGCCTGACCGATTAACCAGCTATTATCAGCTTGTTATACAAGCATTGTTACTCTGTAAAGCACAGAAGTACAAAAAGGAATCATATTCTGTGCAATAAACACTGTAACAAGCGTGATACTGTTGTGTATTTAGTCATACCGTGAGAATTCCATACCGGCCCATGCCTAGGCTCTTCATTGACTAAAAGGAAGAATTGGTGTGAACATTACAACCCCTCCCACCCAATCCCAACTAAAACACTTAGAAAAAAAAAGGAATAGTAATTCACCTTAACACTCCTGTAGGCACATACGTCTCAATGGATTCCACTTGTGTGGTGGTCAGGAATGCTTTTCACACAACAATAAAAAATAAAAACCGTGAGGGTGCCTTTGAGCAAACTGTGAAAAGAACCTGCAGATCTGTTTCTGATGCAATTATTTCCACTTCTAAACAAAGACATCCTTCTGAACCGCATGCCCGGCCGGGTTTATGGAGCGGGAAGATGTCCACGAGCAAATCCTCGGACGCATCCGCCCAGCTGTGACGGTGATCTTCCAGATCTACTGTCCTCTTCGTACTGTTTAAGCTCTGTTGGTTGGGTTTGATTTTTGGGTCAACATTTATGCCACGATCTAGTCTGGAATATTGCTCAGCAGCTATTTACACAATTGCAAAAAAAAAAATTAAAAAAAATAATCTGACTGATCTACACAAATTCTCACATTGTCCCATGTTTATTTTAGTGGTCCTCACCAAAGAAAAAAGAAAGTTCTACAAAGTGTCAACATGGAAGAAAAAAAAAGATCAACCTGCTTTAAAACGTTATCTGCAGACTACGCGGTAACCAAATGGGCGTTTTGTTTTGACTTTGGGACCAGCAGTTTTAGTACAGATGATCGCTACTAATTTCAAGTAAACCTTTTAATGTCCCGTCTCTTCCTCCGCTCCGTCGTCCTTTTTCCTTCAGATCAGATCAAAATCGTCCGCCGTTGGCGAGTCTGGTGTAAGCTTCCAGCTCGGGGTGTTGTGTTGTTGTGTTTCCCAGCTACACGAACACAGCTGGCTGAGCCCATAGGTGACAGGGGAGGGGTGGGGGGGCGTGGGGGGGGGGGGGGGGGGGGATTGTGAGATTAAAACAGAAACCATCTTGCACTTACAAATCCTTCAGTGTTTGCAACCGGTATTGAGATGTCAGGCCCAACATTTAAGTTAATTTTCTTCATTTTGTTTTTAAACACACAGCAGAATAAACATTGTTTGGAAGCAAGGTCTCCTTGTGGCAAGTCAAATGTTCAGAGGTCACATTTCTTTTTCCTTTTTTTTGTTTTGTTTTGTTGTTGTCATCAGGGTTTTTTTTTCTTTTTATTTAATTGTGCCCCAGTGGGCAGCTCAGTCCTGCTTGGCCTGAAGTGTCTGCTTCCAGGCCTCGTTCAAGTAAACCAGTCGCTTGTAGTTGAGGATAAACAGAATGAAGTTCAGCGCGTATGTGGTGATGCAGATAACGCAGAAGTCCTTTAGGACAAAGTAGAGGATGTAGCCAAGGTAGAGTGAACCCACCACCGACAAGATGGACGTCGTCATGAGAAAAAGGGCAGCCATTGCGCTGACGGTCATTCCTACGGCGAGAAACATAAACTGAAGCTTAGCCGAGCAGAAAAGGACAAACCTTGCAAACCCTGAGCAAAATTGATGAGTTGGCACTTTTCGCCCTGGCTTCAGGCTTAGACAGTTCTCCTTTTATGCCACGCGCCCCCTCGTGATGACATTCACCTTTTACCGCTCAGCAGACTGGTCATATTATTCTGCTGTCACATGGAGCGCGGTCAGAGACATGAAGTCAGAGTTTCTCAGTGGTTCGGCTTATATAGCAATCACGCAACCGTTGGGGAATGATCTTTGTTACATTTTTTTTTCTTGTTAGTATCACGATACTCCTGAACGATCCTCACAAGCAGCCTGTGTAGAGAGCTAACACATCAGCAGGTATGAAGAAAACTAGTCCTTAACAACCAAAGACTAAAACTTCACTGGCCTCTAGGCTAATTTGCTAGATAACCCTGAAATAAACAGTGTTCAAGTAATTTCACAGACAATGTTCTGCATCCTGATACTGATAGTGTGGCCCAAAATAATTTACAAAGATCCTTCACAGGAGCACCACAATGTCTCATTCACCGACGTGATCTGTAGTTAAAGCCGTGCTTTGCGCATTTTGGATTTACGGAGCCTTGTAAAGATTTTCAAAGCCACTGATCAACAAGTATTAGTGTAACTTTATGTGATACACAAACACAGCATAATTGTAAAGTTCGGGGACACATGGCTTTCAATGCTCTTTACAAATAAAAATGTGAGATGTATTCATCTTCATCCCGCTTTAGTCAGATTCCCCAAATAAAATCCAGGCCAGCCAAATACCTTCAAATGCCCTCTATTTAACCTCAGCATAAACCCAGCTGTTAGACCTCACAGTTTTGTTTGTCAGTTTTGAACAATCATCAACATGAAGACCAAGGGGCACAG
Organism: Fundulus diaphanus; assembly: GCA_037039145.1. Classification (NCBI taxonomy): domain Eukaryota; kingdom Metazoa; phylum Chordata; class Actinopteri; order Cyprinodontiformes; family Fundulidae; genus Fundulus; species Fundulus diaphanus. The sequence goes on along the minus strand of CM073136.1, from coordinate 14,953,500 downwards.
CAGACAGGTCAGGGCTAGAAGCTTACAGAAAGGTTTACAAGCTTTATGCTTGACGCACATATGCTCCGCAAGGAAGTGAGATATGCAGACACGTCTGCAGCATTAAGCTCCGTGCGGCTTTTCCTCCGAAATAACACTGTTCTCCTAGGCTCTAGGGGGCAGCGTTGTGCTCCTAGCATACTATACCCCACTACACGTAGAAGTAGAAAGCACACTTGTTTCCAACATTTTAAAGACCCTTACTTTCTTCCAAGAGTGATGGCAATTTCTGTCCAGGAATTGTTAATTTGTTGATCATGGTGATCTTTTTGGGCCAAATCATAAAGATGTCTTTATGATTGGGCTGAATCATAAAGATGTCTATATTTCCGAACCTCCGGCAGAAGAAGCTCTTGCTTGTCCGCCATGTTTTTTCCACACGGGACTGTCCACGTAGTTAGGACTTATCCTGGGCGCGCGGATTGGAAACTTTTGGCCACGCGTAGAGGCATGGGAGCCAAAATTACATAAAAATGGCCGCTCGGACCTCGCGGAAGCGTCAAGCACAAAGCAGGCTTTAGGGTATAAAACAAATCTACCCTAAGCTTTGGACATCTTACAGAGCGCCACTGTTCAAACCACCATCCAGAGATGCAAAGAGTTTGGCACAACTCAAAACTACAGTCCAGGTAGGAGATCCTTATCAGAGAAGCAGCTAAGCAGCACATGGTAACTCTGGAGGAGGTGCATAGATCTATAGCTCAGGTAGGATGATCTATTCACAAATCTGGGCTTTATGGGAGAATGGCAATAAGAAGTCACACGACGTCCCGAGTCAAGGACTCGGGACGTCATGCGTCGGTGGGCGGAATACTTTGAAGACCTCCTTAATCCCACCAACACGTCTTCCATTGCGGAAGCAGAGCCTGAGGACTCTGAGTCGGGTTCTCCCATCTCTGGTGCTCAGGTTGCCGAGGTTGTTAAAAAGCTCCTCGGTGGCAAGGCTCCGGGGGTGGATGAGATTCGCACCGAGTACCTTAAGGCTCTGGATGTTGTGGGGCTGTGTTGGTTAACGCGGCTCTGCAGCATTACGTGGACATCGGGGGCAGTTCCCCTGGATTGGCAGGCTGGGGTGGTGGTCCCCCTATTTAAAAAGGGGGACCGGACGGTGTGTTCCAACTACAGAGGAATCACACGCTTAAGCCTCACTGGTAAGGTCTATTCAGGGGTTCTGGAAAGGAGGGTCCGTCAGATAGTCGAATCTCGGATTCAGGAAGAGCAGTGTGGTTTTCGTCCTGGCTGTGGAACACTGGACCGGTGTCAGAGTCTGGTCCGCATTGCTGGCAGTAAGTCGGACTCGTTTCCGGTGAGAGTTGAACTCCGCCAGTGCCTCCAAATCCGAGACCATGGTCTTGAACCGCAAAAGGGTAGAGTGCCTTCTCCTGGTTGGGGAGGATGTGCTGCCCCTAGTGGAGGAGTTCAAGTATCTTGGGGTCTTGTTCACGAATGAGGGGAAGATGGAGCGGGAGATCGACAGGCGGATTGGTGCGGCGTCTGCTGTGAAGCAGGCGCTGTACCGATCCGTTATGGTGAAGAGAGAGCTGAGCCAAAAGGCGAAGCTCTCGATTTACCGGTCGATCTACGTTCCTACCCTCATCTATGGTCACAAACTTTGGGTCGTGACCGAAAGAACGAGATCCCGGATACAAGCGGCCGAAATTAGTTTTCTCCGTAGTGTGTCTGGGCTCTCCCTTAGAGATAGGGTGAGGAGCTCAGTCATCCGGGGAGGACTCAGAGTAGAGCTGCTGCTCCTCCACGTCGAGAGGAGCCAGTTGAGGTAGCTCGTGCATCTGGTTAGGATGCCTCCTGGTGAGGTGTTCCGGGCACGTCCCACCAGGAGGAGGCCCAGGGGAAGACCCAGGACACGCTGGAGGGACTATGTCTCTCGGCTGGCCTGGGAACGCCTTGGGATTCCCCCGGAGGAGCTGGCCCAAGTGGCCGGGGAGAGGGACGTATGGGCCTCCCGACTGAAGCTGCTACCCCCGCGACCCGACCCCGGATAAGCGGAAGAAAACGGACGGACGGCAATAAGAAAGCCATTACTGAAAGAAAACGTTAAGAAGTCATGTTTGCAGTGTGGCACAAGCCATGCAGGGCACAAAGCAACCATGTGGACGAAGGCCTCCTGGTGGGATGAGACCAGAGAGCTGAAGTTTTTGGCTTAGATGCAACCCTATATGTGAGGCAGAAAACTGGGTTGATGCTTTTTGTTCAGCAGGGATAAGGGAAGCAGATCAGTGCTGATGGAAAAACTAACGAAGCTATAACAGGACAACCCTGGAACAAAACCTGTTAGCTGACGGGGAGGAAGTTCCCCTTTCTAGCAAGATACAGACTGCCGGGGCGTCCATAGGAGGGTTTATTAGCACATTCCTTTGTAATAATGATTAAATCAAAGCCCAGACCTAGTTCTAATTGGGAGTCTGTAGCAATACTTGCTATTCACAAATGCTCTGTTTATTCTGACAGAGCTCGAACCATTTTCAGTAGAAGGGCAAAAATGTCAGCCTCTACATGTGCAAAGCTGATAAGAGACTTATCCCAAAAGACTTGCAACTACAGCACCTTTCTGGTTGACATTTGTTAAGATTTGTGAAAGCCATGTATCATTTCCACCCAACTTCACCAGTATTCACTACCTTGTGTTTGTGTCACATAAAACCCAGTAAAATAAAGTTAACAGCTATAACATGACAACAGGTTAAAAGATTAGAGGGGTGCCGATACGTTTCCAGGTTGACATTTACCTCCAACAAAGTATTAAAACCAGCTGGTGTTTCCTTTACTATGGAAATCTTGAGCCGCGGTGACGGCTTGGTTTAACTGAGCTGCTGTGGTTTTAGTCAAATGAGAAGTAACCGATGTGGCTTAAAAAGGAGTTCTTGTTCGGTGCCAAGCCCACAGGTGGCCGAGCAAGTCTACCAGCATAACTGAGCGAGCAGCGACGTGTAGGCGCTGAAATAGGAGGAAACATGTTGGCGAGATCAAGTGCTCAACTTAAAACAAGGTGAGGAGAAATATACAACGTAGGGCTGGAGAATATGGACAAAACTAATATCATCATGTACTTCTTAATTTCAGTCGATACGTCATAATTACGATCTCGACACAAACAAAATAAAAGCCTCAGAAAGACTGCCCACAACAGATGCCTGTACAAACTTGTGAATTATTTTACCATGTTTATAAAACTCCTCCAATATAACATTTTAGAAATATTTCCTTTAAAAAAATAAAACAAAATGACATAAAACTCAGAACGTCAGAGACAACTGCTGCAATCATAGACTAATGTATATTGAAATAATGGAACTGTCATGTCACCTTTATTGAATAAAGATATAGTGATATAAATTGATAGAATTATTGTCCAACCCTAATATAACATTAATAATATTTACCAGTGGAGTCCTAGCCTAAACCGACTGAAAATTGCTTCCGCTTCATTATGAGTAGCCTACATTTTAACTATAAAGTAACATGTCTATATGGTCACCTGATGGGACCCCAGTCATGTCTGGTCAGATTTAGCTCCAACATTAGATGGGTATCTAGCAGGGGCAGTGCTTGAAACTGGAATAAGAGCTATGAATATTAGGCTCCTGATCACACAGGTTATGTCATCTTACCTAGTAGGAGCTGAAAGGCATAAAAGAGTATCCCGTAGACACTGTTGGGTTGGTTCAGCGCACTATCGTTCCCAAATATTGAGCCCAGGAGTCCAAATCCTCGACCCCACCTAAGCCAGGAAAACGACACAGAACAGAGAACAATTTTATTTAAAGAAAGCAATCATCTAAATCACTTTTGAGAGCTGTCAGATCTCGGTAAAGACCAAGTGAGGCGGTAAAGTGATGAAACGTGTCCTTGCCATCAGGGAATGGTATAATTTCCTGGAATTTCAGGAGAGCAAAACTCCCGGCAGATCTACTGCCTGGTTGGCTGTAGCGGTATAGCTCTGCACTACCACCTCGTGTTTAATGCGCCCCGCCAACCACTGATGCTGCGGTCCAAAAGCAGGTTTTTGTTTTTTTTTCTCCTTTTCGGGGGCTTGTTCCCGCTTCTTTTCCAGGGATTTCCAAGAGAACTTGTTCCCTGGAAAATCTGGAAGGCCTGTGGGCAAGAAGGAGATTTTCAACGTAGAGTCCTGCTGCGACATGTTCCCAAGTTTACTTAAGAATCCCTATCTGCACAGATTCAACAAAATAATGAACAGAGATTATTTGATCAACTCAAATACGGTCGCAGCCCCTCTGTTCACTGATTCTTATCACATCATTTCAAGCTTCTACATTCGAGTCCATTTATGACCCATTTGAGTTGTTAAGGCTATTCCCCGGAAGGCTGAGCTCACGACAAAATGATCAACAGATGAGCATGTTCAGGCATCCGTTAAACACACTGGTTTTGACAGCCACCGTCAAATATTGCCGACATCTACTTTGCATTTGTTTGCCATTTCTCGGTGAGATATTCCATCTACAAGGTGTAACAAAATATTTGGGGGGAAAAAATAATAAAATCTAAAAATATACAAAAGTGCAGTTAGAGAAAGTTTAGCAATGCCGTCTGAAACAAACAAGCATCCAGAAGGAGTTTCTGTGCAGAACTATAAAGCCCCTAGGAAGTCCATTCAAAGCTAATCTTGATCGCACCGTGTTAAACCAGAACAAATCATTTTTAAAAGAACATCTTGGGACAGCCGAGGTTCGGTAAGTACCAGCTTAATGGTGTAAAACAGTCAGACAACTGGAAGTTTTTTTTTTTCATGCTTTGAGATTTTACAAAACTGTTATTTGCCGATTGATGTTTGGTCGAAATCTCTCCTGTTCACCGGGAACGGCAGCGCTTCCCAGACTTGGCTTCTCCTCTGCCCAAAACAACTGGCTCCCTGTATCTCAAAGAATAGACTTTAAAATACTTCTGGTAGTCTATAAATCCCTGAATGGCTTAGCACCTAAATACATCACAGACTTGTTATCAGTGTATCAACCATCCAGAGCACTAAGGTCTTCTGGCTCCAGCCTACTCTGCGTACCTAGAACCAGAACTAAACAAGGAGAAGCAGCATTTAGTTCCTACGCTCCACTTATCTGGTACAAACTTCCAGAAAACTGTAAAAGTGCGGAAAACCTGAGTTCTTTTAAATCAAGATTAAAAACACATTTGTTTAGGACTGTTTTTGACTGTTCTAGTTAAACTGTTCTACTGAAACAACATTAGTTGTTTCAGTAGAAACAACTGTATTTTAATCATGTAAAGCACTTTGCATTGTCTCTGTACTGAATTGTGCTATACAAATAAATTTGCCTTGCCTTGCTTACAAGTTAGAAACAACGTGAATCAAATTCCAGATTTCTTTTTGTTGCTAGCAGGTTCTACAGAGACCAATGAAGCAGCAGCAGCTTAAGAAGCCACAAAGCATTCATTTCCAGCTCACAGCCGTCCACTTATGTTTCCACAGGGGTCCCCAAAATATTCTCCGATGCACTCTTTTTAAGAAGATTCCATCTGGAGCCAAGATCACCATTAGCTGGAACCACTAATCTGTCCGGCTGTCTGGGAGACTTAGCTTTATATCACAGTTCTTATTGTTAAGCAGAATGACACCGAAACAGCTTCATGCCAGCTGCAGGTCCGAAAACCAGAGGGCTTTGCCAGTTCCTGGGCTCAGAACCTGGACTACCTACCATCAGTAAAAGGAGCTGATAACGCATTTCAGACGGATTTTCTTCGGAGACTGCCTTCACTGATTTTATTGAAAATAAAAACATTCACAGGTGTAATCAATAGGTATGCTGGGTTTTATATGTGCCAAAGTCATGTTAGAATATGAGTTTAGGGTTTGTTGAGGAAGCTCCAACTTAACAAGCCAGAAATGATACATTTAGTCAACTGAAGCTCTAAAACACTGACTGCAAATGAAAAGCATCCAGCGTTACCTTCATTTTAAGTCCAACCAGTGATACATGCACCGTGGATTGAGAACCATGGATTTATTCAAATCCTAGTCAAATAAGTTTATAGCGCTTAAACAAAACAAAGCACACAACAAAGCAATTCCTACGGTTTGTCCTAAAAATCAAGTTTTACAGTTCCATTAGTTTTGCGTCTCCTTATGCCTTATAATAATGTTCATTGTGACTACCTAACAATAACATTTCATTTAGAACATGTTAAGTTATAAACCAGCTTTAACTACAACCGAACCTGTTTCATGACACCTATTTTCCAGGATTGTTGCGTTTTAGTCTAAAAGTCCTCCCGAATTCTTCCACGTTAGAAAGAGTTCCACCAACAAAGCGTAACCGGTTAAAAAAAAAAGTCAAACATGTGCTACACAGCAATCTGAAGGCTGTTCAGTTTATTAATATGGCCACGGCTAACATCAAATGTTTGCCCTATGCAAATTCTTGTGATTCATGGGCAGCTTTCCAGAATGGAGGTAAACCACTGTTTCTAAGGCATTAAAACTGTGCAGCATATTGTTTCTAGAAAAGTACCAGAACAACCAGGAGGTTTATTTCTGTTTGCACGTCGTTGGACAGCTGGCTACAAGAAGGCTACTACAGGTTTTCCTTCTAGGACAAAGAACTTAGATTTGGCTGTTTGAAAACACAGTCTCTGCCTCCAGCGAAGGAGTTTAAGTATCTTGATCTCCAGCGATGGAGCGGGACATGGACAGATAGACTGGGTCTTCATCTGCGGTACTGTTCAGCCAAAAAGCAAGGCTCTCCATTTACTGGTCCGTCTAGGTTCTGACCCTCACCTATGGTCATGAGGTATGGGTAATGGCTGAAAGAGCGAGATCCTGGATACAAGCTGCACAGATGAGCTTCCTTCGGACGGTGGCCGGGTTCGGCCTTAGAGCGAGGAGCTAAGTAATCCAGGGGAGCTCAAAACAGAGCTGCTGCTTCTCAGCATCAAAAGGAGTCAGCTGAGGTGGTTTAGGATCTGATCAGGATTCCCCCTGTGCACCTCCCTTTGGGGGTTTTCTGGGCGCATCCATCTGAAGGAGACTCCGGGAGAAACCAGAACTCACTGGAGGGGCTATACATGCTGTCTGGACAGGGAACGCCTTGGGATCCCTCAGGATGAGGGGCAGGATGTCGCTGGGGGTTCCCTCCTGGACCTGTTGCCCCCGTGACTCAAACTCAGATACGTGGAAGACAATAGATGGTTGAATGAATGTTTGAAAATACTTTTTGTCAAAAAAAAAAATTACTTTATTTAGAGGTAATACTCTTATAGCTACAAGCAACAAGTATGGTGTCAAGCAGCTGACTGCAGGCTGGTAGATAACCCAGCTAATTTAAAAGCTAATAACAGCTTCTTAGTCCTCCGGTGATATTCTGTGATGGGTAAAAATCACAGAAACTAATGTTCTACGTAAAAAATAAATAAATAAATCACTCGAAAACTATTGCAGAATTCAGCAAGTGTTTATATTTTAGCAGTCTGGGTTTTAAAAAAAATGTATCTTTATCAAATATTTTTTTTAAATCAGAGGAATTTTTTAAATCGTTTTGTTTTGCATCAAAGCAATTAGAAATGACATCATGAAACTGTTTTTATCAAGGTTACCATACTGTTACATTCTTTGTTGTTTTTAATGAATGTTTGGAGGATAAGAAATTACATTGGTCCCAGAGATCAAACCGTAAATAGCCCTTTATTTTTAAGAATTAGTTTTTTTAAGATAATGCAACAAGTATTAAAACATGCATTGATTCTCAGTGTTTTTATACTTATCACAGCCATGTTAGTCAGTTTACGGTGCAACCATCTCATTGGCAGTTGTGCTATATAACTGTCTGCACAAACCTGCTACTCGCCTTTGCTGATGGCAGTCTTTAGAACTGGCATAGGTTTCTGTGGGGCCACGGAGGCTCCAATCTTAAATTAGACAACAGTAAAACGTTTCAAGTCAATCCACAGTAATCAGAAACAAAACAAAGTCCAGATGGTAGCACCACACCTATCAGGGGGGCTGTGTGACTGGTACCAGCCTCTCATATATCCAGAGGTTGCTCAGCGTCCCTGTGGGTGTCCAGACTGGACGCTTTAACCGGGAGCTGCGGACATTAACGCCAATCCTTAGACAATTCAGCGAGTTCCATCTGTTTAACGAAACGCAGCTAAGATTAAACAACCAAAAGCAGAAGAAATCCAAGTGTTGGTCCGAGGAGGGGGAGGAGGGGTCTTCCAACAGAACCAACATTTCAATAAGCTCAACCATCTCCTCTTTAGTCTCCCAAGGCAGCTAAAGTTTGCCCCGAACGCGTTGGCTCGGTCAATGCTGATAAACTACAATTCCCAAATTAGTTCTCCGAAGTTATTCTCCTAAAAGAAAAGCCGACTAAACAGTAACTTAGCCGGTCTGCTAACGATTAGCAGAGTTAGCTCTGTCGAGCTAAATAGCTAATGTTGTGCTTATTAAACACAGACAGTGCCGCTCGTTTCTGGTGGTTATCTGCCCAACAAACATCTCTTCGCATCCCGGCGGTAGAAACGCAGCTTTTACAGCCCAGCCTCTTCCCTCCGGGGCAGCAGGCAACCCTTAGCGGAGGGCGTTTGACAGCTTTGAAGCGCGCAACCCTTCCCAGGTTGGCACAATAGCTGCCAGCTTCAAGAAGGCGCTCTTTGCTGAATTCAAATTACCTGGAGCTGAACACTTTCGAGCAGCTGATGGAGCTGCTGACGTCGCACATGGCCTTATAAGTCGGGTCCCGGGCCTTTTCCCTCTCGACGTGAAACGCGTACAGAGAAAGCAGGATGCCCAGCAGGCAGACGAGGAGCCGGGCTATTCTTTCCCACCGAGGGGTGGACACTCTCAGGACGGGCGCCGCCATCACTCTCTGGCCTAGCTGGAGACACGCATACACACGCAGCTGGTTCGCCTGTGAGAGGCTGCGCTGCGACGTGGAGAAGCGTCAGGACGCGCCACACGGTGAGGGGCGGGCAATTCTTATTCTTATTCTTATTCTTCTTCTTCTTCTTCTTCTTCTTCTTCTTGATTTTATTGGCGGTTGGCAACAAACTTTAAGCAGCATTACCGCCACCTACTGGTATGGAGTGTGGTTCGAAATGGACTTTCAACTTATATAAGTATTTGTATCTTCCTACTCCTACCTTTAATATATAATTTAACTAAATGAATTTCCTATTTATATATACCTACATACTCTCATCCATTTTTATATATATCTTTATAATCCACCCCCCTAGATCATGCACCCATTCACACACACACCTATTTTAATCATATTCTTTGAAATAATTTAGTTTTCTTTAAATATTTAATAATTATTTGTATATGTTTACTCCCCGAATTCTTCCTCAAAATATCTATCAAATTAATCTTTTCCTTAATACATTCAAACTCTCCTTTCATACACCTTCTTTCTCTTTCATACTTATGGCATTCTAACATAACATGTTCTATCGTTTCATATCTATCACAATAATCACATTTTCCATTATTATGCTTTTGTATTTTAAAAAGTGTATAATTAAGACCTGTATGCCCTAATCTTAATCTTGTTATCACCCTTCCCTCCTTTCTATTTCTTCTTTCATTTCTTTTCTCTCCTACTATCTTCTGTATTTTATAAAACCATCTTCCTGTTTTTTCTTCATCCCACCTTTTTTGCCATTTTTCCATCAGTTTTTCTTTAACCATACTCTTTCCCTCATATTTACTTGTTTTAACTTTAAAACTAATATTATTATGAATTGCCCTTTTTGCCATATTATCTGCCCTCTCATTTCCTTCTACCCCTATATGCGCTGGAATCCATACAAATACAACTACCAGCCCCATATTCTGTATTCTATACAATGTATAAAATATTTCTAATAATATATCCATCCTACTATCTGATTGAAAATTTTTTAAACTTAATAATGCTGAACTTGAATCTGAACATATCACTGTTTTTAATGGTTTTATTTCTTCCACCCATTGCAAGGCTAACAATATTGCCAACATTTCTTCTGTGTATACTGATAACCCATCTGTGCTCCGTTTTCCTATTTTTACATCGAATTCTGGCACCACAAAAGCTACTCCTATCTTCCCATTTATCTTTGACGCATCTGTATAAATTTGAATATAGGGGCGGGCAATTAGGCTTGCCGTACTCTATAAGAGTAGACCCCGCATCGACCGCTTTCGCCTATGTGTGCTGACGGGATTTGGGGGCGCCATCTTGGGGCAGTCAACAGCTCAGCTCAGTGTAATGTGTTGACCAGGCGCAGAATCAATTTTAATCAACTATAACTAGTTGAATGTTGAACTAATTTTCACGTTGTTTTTTTTGCTTAAAACTTTAAAACTACAGCTATTATAACAAATGGTCCAGTGCATTTAAATAATCTTAGTGGGGTTAAAAGTAGTAAGTTTTTTATTACTATATAAACAAACACATTTGTACATGTACACATAAAGAGCACTTTCATTTTAATGTTCTGCTGCCATATGAACAAAAGTGTTGTAACATTTGTAGCACTTATTAGTAACACATATTTAGTGTAAAGCTCAACTTAAACATGTAAAAAAAAATAGCAATAATAATAAATTAAAGCTTATTGCCACTGACAGGAAATTCTCTTTGTGGGGAAAGAATCTGCCAAAAACAGGCAATTTCTGAGGTAACAGCAGGGAGCAGCATTACCATTTTTTGTTCATTACCAAAGTGTGAAGCACAAAAAAAGGTCTACAGTAGCTATCCACTTCGCCATTACATTGGTTAGCTTCTCTGAGTCATTGAATTGTTTGGTGATGTCTACAGTGTGTTTGGCATTTAAGTGATATGTTAAGCTCAAGGTGCTCCGGTGATAAGAAAGTTTAACTTGGCAGTGGTTACAACCAGGGCCGTGCAGAGACCGTTGGAGGGGCAGGTGCTCAAAGTTAAAAGAGGGCACATGGGGCACGGATTTAAAACACGATACAGAAACATACCTTGCTATACAACCGGCTGAACTGTACCAACCCATACTATAAAGAATGTAACATGGAATCAAGGGTGTAGGTTTGATTTGAACTTTGGTAGGGACACTATTGGTCCAAAGCTTCATTGTTCCTATGCAATATGCATGCTCCTATTTTTTGATGCTTGATTTGAGCATTAGGATGCGTTTTGCCTGTCTAAAAAGAAAAGGCAGCATTATCTGCTAAATTTATACAAATTTTATAAGCACGACACACACTAGATGCTGTTTGTTTATCTTTAAAGCATCACAGGATCTGATCAATGTCGAATTGGGACTTTTTCCTACTTTGAAAAAGTTTGCATTTGAACTTACCAGCAACAGAGACAGATGGTAAATACGTGCCTATTAAACCAAATATATTCAAAATATGTCTGTTGTCTAGATTTATCCTGTATTTTCTTTTGAAGATATAGAAATGTGCAGAGATAAACCCCACCCTTATTCTTTTTTTTTTAATCTAAGATACTCTGTCAGCATCATAAAACACAGCAAAATTATACATTCAAGGGACTGCAAATAAATTTATTGTCTTTACTTTGCACTGGAAGTAGAAGTGTCACTGGCACTGACAGCATTTCAAATATTAAATTCAAACTTCAACAAATGTACTACTGGGTTGTAGTTGCTCTGTGTAGCCCATTTTATGTAATTTATCTTAACATTCCAAACACATTTCTTACATCATATATCTGAAATGTAGATAACAACTTCTCCTTACCTACATCCTCTCAGACAACTAATTATTTCCCTAACAATAGTGAGTTGTCAATGTTTAAATGTGCAGTAAATCTTAATACATAAGGAGCATGGAGGACCCAATACTGTACTTTAAGTAAGATTAGTGACACTAAAACTGATCTATGAGTGGTTGTCCATTTCATTATTGAAATGAGAACATATTAATATACTAGAGGCATATACTAGTAAGACTATTAAAGAACAGCAGATTAAACTTTAAGATATGTAAAGGCCTATATTAAATTAATTTTGCAACCACATCAACAGATTAAATAATTTTTACTTTTTTGGTGTACCAAATTACCCTCGTAATGATGAAATATGTTGTGGACTAAATCCCTGGTGATGAGAATGTCTAACTCCGCCTCTGGTTTGTACTAATCTACTAATGGACAGTGTGAAAACCTTTGTACAATAAAACCAATGTAAATGGTGTTCCTCGGTTTTATTTGTCTTTATTAGGCCCGAGCAGCTAAGCGCTGCGAAGGCCTATTGTATCTGTAGTGTTAATTATTATTAGGCCCGAGCAGCGAAGCGCTGCGAAGGCCTATTGTATCTGTAGTGTTAATTAGGCCCGAGCAGCTAAGCGCTGCGAAGGCCTATTGTATCTGTAGTGTTAATTAGGCCCGAGCAGCTAAGCGCTGCGAAGGCCTATTGTATCTGTAGTGTTAATTAGGCCCGAGCAGCGAAGCGCTGCGAAGGCCTATTGTTTCTGTGTTGTTTCTTATTATTATTATTATTATTATTATTTTTATTCTGCCCCCCTAAAGAGGGGCCTTTTTGGGGGATTTATCATATTCAAAAACTCACCAAACTTGGCGGACGCATGAAGACTGTTTAAAAATTTTGTATTTTAAGGTCCTCATAAAAATCTAAAGAAAAATGCCTCAACGGCGCCACCTAGCAATTTTCAAAGGACCCTTTGCTATTCACTTACTTCATCGTAGAGACATGAGATTTGGTACAGTGTTAGAGCTCACCAAGACGCTCAGAATTTACAATTAATGTCATAGTGCAAATATCACAGGAAGTCGGCCATTTTAGATTGAAGGTCTGATTTTGACCCGATTTTTGACGTTTACAGCATTGGTATTTGATCGAACTCCTCCTAGAGATTTTGAGCGAGCGGCTTGAAACTCGGTCAGTCTGATCATAAGGCATGGCCAATTAAAAGTTATCAAAACGGTGAGTTTTTGAGCATGTTGAAGGGGTGTTAGCAGGGGTCAAAGTTTACCTACTCGCCGCAAAAAATAAAACTGTTATATCTCCTACACAGAAACACACAGAGGCACCAAACTTTCTGTGATTGATCATCATTGGGTCTTCTTTAATATCCAATGGTCAAATGATGACATCACTTAGGCCACGCCCCCTGACAACAGGAAGTGTCATGTTTTGCTGTAAACGGTCGCTATGTTACCCCTCTGAGCTAATCAACATGAAAATGTATCCAGAGACAGAAGACATGTTGGTGTGTTGTGGATTCCAGCCCCAAGTGGATTCGATGGAGCAGGGGGGCGTGGCGGCGTGGTGAAGTCACCTCAAACGCCGCTGCCATACGTTTGGCTCTGAATTCCACATTTTTGGGCCGAGCTGCTTAAAACTCACTGGGATGCATCCTTATCCACCCCCAAACAGGAATCCATAACAAACTTTGGTGGGCGTGACCTAATGCCTCAACGGCGCCACCTAGCAATTTTCAAAGGACCCTTTGCTATTCACTTACTTCATCGTAGAGACATGAGATTTGGTACAGTGGTAGAGCTCACCAAGACGCTCAGAATTTACAATTAATGTCATAGTGTAAATATCACAGGAAGTCGGCCATTTTAGATTGAAGGTCTGATTTTGACCCGATTTTTGACGTTTACAGCATTGGTATTTGATGGAACTCCTCCTAGAGATTTTGAGCGAGCGGCTTGAAACTCGGGCAGTCTGATCATAAGGCATGGCCAATTAAAGGTTATCAAAACAGTGAGTTTTTGAGCATGCTGAAGGGGCGTGAGCGGGGGTCAAAGTTCACCTACTCGCCATAAAACACAAAACTGTTATATTTCATATACAAAAACTCACAGAGCCACCAAACTTTCAGTAGTTGATCACCACTAGGTCTCCTACAATATCCAATGGTCAAATGATGACATTGCTTAGGCCACGCCCCCTGACAACAGGAAGTGTCATGTTTTATTGTTAACAGTCGCTATGTTACCCCTCTGAGCTAATCAACATGAAACTGTGTCCACAGACAGAAGACATGTTGCTGTGTTGTGGATTCGAGGCCCAACTGGATTCCATGTAGCAGTGCGGCGTGGTGGCGTGGCGAAGTCACCTGAAAGGCCGCTGCCATATGTCCAGACTTCCATAGGATATTGACAAATTTAATAAAAAGTAACTTAAAATTACCTTAAAAGGACAACATTTTTAAAAGTCAAAAGGCATATTTAATGCTTTGAGAACATCTCTTCTATTCGGCTACAAAATCAACCAAAACAGGATGATCTTTTAAGCTATAAGACCATTTTTAAGATGTCAATACATAGATTTTAAGCTGGTGGGTCGCCACTGCCTCCGGTGGCCTAATGCATCGCTGCATCAACTGATCTCCACCAGTTTAATCTCGTCATGGCAAAATTATTTTTTCTCTTCATGTGTGGCCCTAATACTCCATCGTAAGAACACCGCTGTCGTTACCGCGGGTCCTGGGGAAAAAAAAAAAAACACTGCTCCTGGGGGGAGCATTGCAATTCAGACAGTGCAGTTCATTTTAAAGAGGCAGTTTTGGCGCATATTACGATAGAAATGGGCTGCGGGGAGCCTAAGTGTGTTGTCGTGGGCGTGTTTACCCGCTGCAGGTAACCGCTGTGAAACAATCAGAAAGATTTCCCTGATTAATAACATCTTTATGGAGCGCTAGACTTATTGTTACTATGTGCTGCTTTACCAGTTCTCTCTCTCTCGCTCGCTCGCTCGCTCGCTCGTCATCGGACAAAAATCAAACTGCTTCGTGTTTGTATTTGAAATTGTGCGTCAGACTCAGATTCAGAAGTGTTGTTACGACGTTTGAGCTGTAACTGCAACCGTTATATATATCTTGTAACTTTGACAGACAACACCAACTGTCCCCACAATCCAGTGCACACAATACCACAACAGACCTCATCACGCTCTACAGTACATCAAGAAAACTAAATCAACTAAAACAAGTTCACGAGTGCACTTGAAATGAAGTTAATCCATATTTGTGTGTCAGGGTGTCTAAGCACTCTCCAGAATTTGACATCTCAGCAGAACCTGTAATAATTATAGAAAGTAACGTTATAGTTGTTCTGCCTTTTGTTAAGACAGCAAGGAATTCATGTCGTGAATACATTACATAAATAAGATATTAATTAATTCTTAGTCAGAGGAAATCCATGGTAAAAACAGTTAGAAACGTTTTGGGTTCATATTTAATCAGAGTGAGACATCACAACTTTGTTAGATCTCTATGTGAATTACGTGAGATAGTGAGTGCTCTCACCTTAAAAAAAGATCTTTGACGTATTTTGCTCCGGTTAAAAGCTGCTTTTCAGCTATGAAGCTAGGGAAACTGCTAATGTTGAAGTTGAATTTGTTCTACACGCTTCTGCCTTGGAAAAATATTTGTCTTTTTACAAAAACAATGTTTAAAACCAGATTTGGTAACAAAGGTTATTCAGACAACGCAAGAAAAGGAAGCTTTGTGTGGGGAACTTTTCTCCTAGCTGTCTAGCTGCATATGGCCCCAGGACAGCACAATAGTTTTCTTGAAGTATAATTTTGGAGAAGTAGAAACAAGTATTCATTTCAAAAGGTAGGTAAAAAAGGAAAAAAGTTTTTACAAAATCTTAAAATGTTGGATAGTCGTTATTTCAATCTTGCTGTGAAAATTGGTGAAATATTATCATTTTTAATGCTTAGATATAAAATTGCAAGGCAATTACTAAAATTGCCTTTTGTTGAAAATGTTTTTTGGCATGCCATACTTTATATTTATAGGTAGCCTAGATGTGCATAATAAAAGAGTGGAACTAAAAGCTGGTCTAAAATTTTTATGGAGCTTTAACTTGCTAAGAGTAATAACGTTAGATGATTATATCTTTAAAATGAGATAACTGTCTCATAAAATGTGATAGTTTACTTGGTCTAAAGAGATGATTCAATTCAATGTTATTTATATAGCGCCAATTCATGAAATATGTCATCTCAAGGCACTTTACAAAGTCAAAATCAATCATATTATACAGATTGGGTCAGATTATACACATTGGTCAAAAAAATTCCTATATAAGGGAACCAGTTCATTGCATCAAAGTCTTGACAAGTAGCATTCTCTCTTGAAGAAGCGTAGAACCACAGGGAGAGTCGTCTGCTGTGTCCATGGCTTTGCAGCAATCCTACCTACTGAGCAAGCATGAAGCAACAGCGGGGAAAAAAACTCCCCATTAACTGGAAGGTAAAACCTCCAGCAGAACCGGGCTCAGTATGAACGGTCATCTGCCTCGACAGACTGGGGGTTACAGAAGACAGAGCAGAGACACAACAAGACAGACAAAAAAGCACAGAAGTTCTACATTAGATGGTAGTAGCGGGTGATCTGTCTTCCCTGGATGATGCCACAGCTAACAGAACGCCAGACCAGGTGTACCTACAATGAAGAAAAAAGAAAAATCAAAAAGTTAAAAGCTGAAATGACAACAGTCATTCAAAATTGAAGAACAATAGACCCTGATGTCCTGCAGTAGCCTAAACGTATAGCAGCATAACTATAGAGGTAGCTCAGGGTAACATGAGCCACTCTAACTATAAGCTTTTTAAAAAAGGAAAGTCCAAAGAGCCAGCTTCTAGTGGAGGAGTTCAAGTATCTTGGGGTCTTGTTCACGAATGAGGGGAAGATGGGGTGGGAGATCGACAGGCGGATTGGTGCAGCATCTGCTGTGAAGCGGGCGCTGTACCGGTCCGTTGTGGTGAAGAGAGAGCTGAGCCAAAAGGCGAAGCTCTCGATTTACCGGTCGATCTACGTTCCTACCCTCATCTATGGTCACGAGCTTTGGGTCGTGACCGAAAGAACGAGATCCTGGATACAAGCGGCCGAAATGAGTTTTCTCCATAGTGTGTGTGAGCTCTCCCTTAGAGATAAGGTGAGGAGCTCAGTCATCCGGGGAGGACAGAGTAGAGCCACTGCTTCTTCACGTCGAGAGGAGCCAGTTGAGGTGGCTTGTGCATCTGGTTAGGATGCCTCCTGGACGCCTCCCTGGTGAGGTGTTCTGGGCACGTCCCACCGGGAGGAGGCCCAGGGGAAGACCTGGGACACGCTGGAGAGACTATGTTTTCTCTGCTGGCCTGGGAACACCTTGGGATTCCCCTGGAGGAGGTAGCCCAAGTGCCTGGGGAGAGGGACGTCTGGGCCTCCTTTATAAAGCTGCTACCCCCGCGATTTTGTTAAAGTGTTCCTTTAGCAATAGTCCAATTGCTAAAGTGTTACTTTTACATTACTTTTGGGTGTGTATCACCAATTTAGATGTTAAACTTTCATAAAAGCTGTCTTAATGCAAGAAACAAAACCCTTAAACACATGAAATAGCAAGTAACTTTAAAAAACTAAAATGGTTTTGTTAACTTTTCACATTAAGCTGGATTAACAGCTAGTAAGATACCTTTGATTAAATTGGTATACTAATGTTTAAACCAGGGGTGTCAAAGGTACGGCCCGCCGAAGGATTTAGTCCGGTCCGGTGGCCAAATGCATTATCATTATTCAACGGCTGTATCTCCTCGCTGCATCGAGCGATCTGGACCAGATTTTTTGTGAGTCGTGGGGGAGCGCTGCCGAACACGTTCGTGTGAATCGCCCAGTGGACGGGCGGGCAAAATGCGTGACAGCATCTGCGGTGGCGGGCGGCCAGCGGTGCGCAAATCCCAGCGGTGGCCAATAGGCCAGAACGGCGCTTTGCTGCGAGGGCCGATCATCACCGCTTGCGGTTTTAATTATTATTATTATTATTATTAGGCCCGAGCAGCTAAGCGCTGCGAAGGCCTATTGTAACTGCAGATTTTATTATTATTATTAGGCCCGAGCAGCTAAGCGCTGCGAAGGCCTATTGTAACTGCAGATTTTATTATTATTATTATTATTATTATTATTTATTCTTGTGACTTTTGAAACGGCTTTTTGGAGGCCTAAACATGCATGAAAACTCACCAAACTTTGCCCAAAATTGTCCCCCGTGAGAAATCGCATGATTTTAGTGTAATTGAAAACGGGCGTGGCAAACCTGCTCAACAGCGCCAACTAGAGTGAGTTGGGCCAAACCGTAACACGTAGAAAGCTGAAATTTTTTACCTAGGTAGGTTTTTTAAAATTATGAAAAAAAGTCTCTTGGGTGTATGCTCTAAAACCCACAGGAAGTCTGCTATTTTGGGTCAAAGGGTAAAATATTGGCCGTTTTTGCCTCAAACTTTAACGAACTAGTCCTAGGCATTTTAACCTATTACTTTCAATTTTTTTCAGCATGCAGTTAAGACATTGACTTTTAAAAGTTATCAAAGGTTTTATGAAATATGCATATTTGCCTGAGCTGTCGCATTGCAAAAATCAGGTTTGTGGAAAACCATTAAAAACGCATTAAATCAGTAAGCCCCAAGCCATGCTTTGTCTGAGAATTATGAAACTCAGTAAGTGCATGTAACTTCATAGGCCCTACAAAAAAGCCTCTTGAAGCAATGGGCTACCTCCTACAGGAAATCATTCATTTCTCATCAAAGATGTCATTTTCCCATATTTTTGGGTGTTACATTTGAATAAACTACTCCTAAACCGTTACACTTATGGCATTCAAAGTTACTCCAAAAAATTCCTCACACATAGAGGATCAAAAGTTATCAAAAACATTTTTGCTACGTCCAACCATATTTTTTTGACAATTATTTATAACATGAATTGTGTTTTGAAGGAAAAAACATTTATTATTTCCAACACTAGATGGCAGCAAACCCAAATGTTTGTGCGTCATCTGTAAGTCACGGTACATATTTTACCAAACCATTCATACACATTCGTCCAAAAGTGGAAGCAGCTTTAAAATATCTTTAGCTGGCCTTTAAAAGAAAGAAGCTTTGAATCTTTAATCCTATATAAGGGAACCAGTTGATTGCATAAAAGTCTTGACAAGCAGCATTTCCTCCTGAAGAAGCGTAGAGTCACAGGGAGAGTTGTCTGCATTGTCCATGGCTTTGCAACAATCCCTCATACTGAGCAAGCATGAAGCAACAGGGGAAAAAAACCTCCTTCATTAACATGAAGGACAAACCTCCAGCAGAACCGGGCTCAGTATGAACGGTCATCTGCCTCGACCGACTGGGGGTTACAGAAGACAGAGCAGAGACACAACAAGACAGACAAAAAAAGCACAGAAGCACACAGTGATCCAGTAATCTGTTCTATATAACCACAACTGTTATGACTTTGGGCAATAACTAATGTGCAATAATCTATTTAATACACTGTGCTATAACCTGTGCAAGGATCCAGAAGAACTTCTTCTGCTTTCACCAAGTGAATATATGTCAGTACATGTGTATGTAGGCATGTGTATATATATATATATATATATATATATATATATATATATATATATATATATATATATATACACACACACTATTGAGCCGACAAGTGAATTTCTCCAATGTGAGATCAATAAAGACTATCTTATCTTATCTCATATCAAGACTTAGATTTGCCCACACAGGATTAGATGGTACATTATTCAAAATAGGGAAGCATAACACTGGCATATGTAAATATTGTGAGGAACAACAGACAGTTGAACGTATATGACACACTGTGAGAAAGTTCATAAAGATCAAGAGAAGAAGAAGACTTCCCAACAGCAGGGGGCGCACTCCAACAATCTGAAACGTGTCCGTTTGCCTGAGGAAGAAGTCCGTGATGCCACAGCTAACAACATTAGCACCACACATTGGAGAATTTAGGAGGGGAAACAGACAAACAGGTAAGGCTTTTTGGATTATATATGCATGTAGTGTAATATCCCCCACCACAACTTGAGGTGGGATGAGCAGTCTCAGTTCTGCGGCTAATTCTAGTGCCTTAAGGCGCTAATATTAGCGCTAATGCTAGCGCCTTAAGGCTAACGAGCAAGGCTCTTGTTTACATCCGGGTTCCGCTGGCTCAGAGCCTTTCTCTCTATGGCTCTGCGTTTGCTACCAGCACAGAGATGTATACGTAGACCAAAAGTTATGATCGGTGTTCAATCATAACTTTTGGAAGAACATCTCAAACTGGCCACAGATGCATGAATGAAAGCAGTGGTGGTCAAAGGTTTTCTTTGGGTTTATGCGAACCAGCAAGTCAGGAAGTGGAGCGGATTGACCATCTGACAACAACTTCCCTCGGTAAGCGTTTCTGTCGACAGACACACTGTCGCTGCTCCAGTTAATTAATGAATTATTTCCACCTGTGGCCATGTCACCTTTCAGCGTGTATTCACTGGCTTCCAGCAACTTAGCTGATAAACCAATCAGGGACCTCCTCAATATTCGCTGTAACGCTTTATTTAAAATTCGAAGAGTAAAGGCTAATTTACCATGACGCGCATTTGTCCCGCATTTGACAGGGTCCGATTTGGAAAAAGTTAAATAATAAATTAAATAATTTCACCTGCGCTTTTCTGAACAAAAGAAGGCAGAGCTGCAGTCAGAGCGGCTATCAGTCAATATGCAGCAGCTCCACCTGATGAGCCGCTGCGCACCACGACACTCTTAATAAAATGACAAGGATTTTGATTTGTACAGATTATTAAGGAAACGACGTAAAAAAAAAAAACTGCAGCTACAACATGGACTGGAGAGCGGGTTCTAACTGGGTGAGGCCAGAGGTTATTCTCAGAGAGCTTTTATGAAGTAATTTTTTTTATTTTTACACGCAGTTGAGCGACACTGCAGAAGCAAGTCGTACTAGAAACCACTGAACAAGCCTCCTGTCTGTGGATCTATGGACTCATTTTACTCCAACCCCAAAACATCTGCCAAACAGAGTACTGCAGCCAAGATTAACTTCAACAATAACTTTACGAAATACATTAACATTTTGCTTATTAAAAATGTCCATATTTAAAAGCAAGTTATGTTTTTTTCTGATAAACTTTGAGCAATTTTATTAAACTTTTTAAAAAATTAACATCCCATCCTTCATCGATTTATACCGGCTTTTCCCTACAGGTGTGACGTCAAGCCGTATCTGATGGGGAAACGCAGCTCGGCGTCACACGGGGTCGTGGGGGGTGGGGGCTCGTCCATCCTGGACAGGTTGCCAGTCACAGGGCAACCTGTCCTGTGACACATACATATGCCTACATACACATGTACTGACATATATACCTGGTGATAGCAGCAGAAGTTCTTTGGATCATTGGACAGGTTATAGCACAGTGTATTAAATAGATTATTGCACATTAGTTATTGCCCAAAGTTATAACAGTTGTGGTTACAGTTACTGATAGCAGCAGAAGTCACTTCTTTCAGGATTATTGCACGGGTTATCGCACAGTGAATTAGATTATTGCACATTGGTTACAGTTACAGTGCAGCACTGTATATTCTGATAGCAGCAGGAATGAATGACTTGCGGTAGCGCTCCTTTTTACAGACAGGGTGTCTAAGTCTGCCACTAAAGGAGCTGCTCAGCTGCTCTACAGTCTGGCGCAGGGGGTGGAAGGTGTTGTCCATGATGGATGTGAACTTGGACAACACCCTCCTCTCAGCTACTTCCTCCGCTGAGTCCAGAGTGCAGCCCAGGACAGAAGTGGCCTTCCTCACCAGCTTATTCAGACTCATTCGGTCCCGTTCTGCGCTGCCTGGAGCCCAGCAGACGACAGCGTAGAGAAGGGCTGAGGCCACCACAGTCATAAAAAGTCTTAAGCAATAAACTGAGTATCTCCATGTTTTGTTGACAGAACAAGAGATTTGGGAAACACTGACATTTTTCAAAATTTTGTAACATTTTATTATTATAGCAACCAATCAATTAATTGTTAAAATAATCAATAGATTAATCAACAATGGAAATAATCTAGACCCAGAGTTTGTCTTTGCATCGTGTTTACTCCTGTAAGATATAAAAATTAATTAGCTTTGAACTGTTTTTGTTCCCCCTTAGGTCACAGCAGTGTCAGACATTGGTGGGAGGACTGTGGATGAGGCCACAAGACGTATGATGTTCTTCATCATGGACTATGGCCTGTCAAGGCAGTACAACTTTGTGGGCTGGAATGGAAAGTAGGAATTCAGGACTTTAAATCTGTTTGAAGTCATATTTGGTAAGTGCATAATGGATAATAACTGTAATATAGTAACTTTAGGATATTTGTGTCTGTCGAGGGAAATTTATGTATGTTATGAATTTAATTTTCTAATGTCAATAATACCCTCACCTTAAGGACATAAATGTCCCCTCAAAACAGGTGCTCCAGAAATGTTATCATATAAGAAATGTTTTCAAGATTTTCTTGCACAGATCTTCCAGTCAACAGCTGTTCTTATCAAAAAAATTACATTTTGTAATTTTTCCTTGGTTTTTAATTTTTTTATGGGCAATTTAATAAAGCCAGATTTTAGAAAGAAGTAAAAAAATGTGACAGCCTTGGCCAGTCAGCTTTGAATTTTGATCTTTTTTTCTTAGCTTTTTCCCAGTTCATTCTGACGTTTGCAGGTTTGTAAAGTCAATTATGTAAAGGGATACTTCACCCAAAATTACAATTTAAATCTTGGGTAATTGATATAAAACTGATCATTTGTTGGTAAATTTCACCTTAACATAGTTGACTTTACAATTGTAGTTGAGAGTTGTGTTGGTACATATAAAGTGACCATAAGATATGTTTCCCGCAGGAGCTTTAAAGAACAACACATTAACCAGACAGATCACCAGGAAGGATTTGGAGAGGGCAGTGTCGAAATGGCTGATCGGATCAAGGGACAGGGGATGCAATAGAAAGGTCCAACAGGTCCCTCCTTCCCATATGATGGACCATGTTTTTTGTGTTCCATGTTCTTTTTTGATATATAACCATTATAACTAGTTTCTTAAATTGTTATAATGGTTATTATATTACGTATAATATCGTATGTGTGTGTGTGTATTATGTACCTGATACGTAAAATACAATCTATTATATCTATTATCTATTATAAGTAAGGCAGCATTGGAGGAATCTTTAGAACCTGCACAGTGTTTGAACTGTTTAGAAGCAGTAGAGCTTTCTGAGCTATCTAAAATCTTAGCTTCATCTAAAACTTCTACCTGTGTGTTAGACCCAATCCCAACTAAGTTGTTTAAGGAGGTATTCCCTTTGATCAGTGGTCCTATTTTAGACATGATTAATCTATCCTTAGTAAATGGATATGTACCACAGGTTTTTAAAGTAGCTGTTATTAAACCTTTACTTAAGAAACCTTCTCTTGATCAAGATGAGCTAGTAAACTACAGACCTATATCTAATCTTCTTTTCTTATCTAAAATTCTTGAGAAAGTAGTTGCTAATCAACTTTGTGAACATTTACAAAGCAATGACCTACTTGAGGAGTTTCAGTCAGGCTTCAGAGCTCATCATAGCACTGAAACAGCTCTGGTGAAGGTCACTAATGATATTCTCATGGCCTCAGATAATGGACTTGTGTCTGTACTTGTCCTGTTAGATCTCAGTACTGCATTTGATACAGTTGATCAAAATATTCTCCTGCAAAGACTTGAGCATACTGTAGGGATTAAGGGAAAAGCATTAGGCTGGTTTAAATCTTATCTGTCGGACAGATTCCAGTTTGTTCATGTTAATAATAAATCTTCCTTAAACTCTAGGGTCACCTGTGGAGTACCACAGGGTTCAGTCCTTGGACCAATTCTCTTTACTAAATATATGCTTCCGATCGGCAAAATTATCAGACAGCATGGGATTAATTTCCACTGTTATGCTGATGACACTCAGCTATATTTATCCATAAATCCTGATGAATCCAATCAATTACTTCAACTGCAGTCATGTCTTGATGACATCAAAAGCTGGATGACTTTAAATTTCCTGCATCTAAATTCTGACAAGACCGAAGTTGTAATCTTTGGGCCAGAGTCCTCAAAAAATAAACTTCTTAACCAATCACTTAATCTGGATGGCATTAACTTGGCCTCTGGTAATAAAGTAAAAAACCTTGGTGTTATTTTTGACCAAGACATGTCATTTAAATCCCATATTAAACAGGTTTCCAGAGTTTCCTTTTTTCACCTCCGGAATATCGCCAAAATTAGAAACATTCTGTCCAGGAGTGATGCTGAAAAACTAGTCCATGCATTTGTTACTTCAAGGCTGGACTATTGCAATTCGTTACTATCAGGAAGTCCACAAACTGCAGTTCAAAGCCTTCAGCTGATCCAAAATGCTGCAGCAAGAGTTCTGATGAAAATCAACAAGCGGGATCATATTTCTCCAATTTTAGCTTCCCTTCATTGGCTTCCTGTGAAATCAAAAATAGAATTTAAAATTCTTCTTCTAACGTATAAAGCCCTTAATAATCAAGCTCCATCATATATCAGAGCTCTGATTACCCCGTATGTTCCTAACAGAGCACTTTGCTCTCAGACTGCAGGTCTGCTGGTGGTTCCTAGAGTCTCTAAAAGTAGAATGGGAGGCAGATCCTTTAGCTATCAGGCTCCTCTCCTGTGGAACCAATTCCCAGTTTTGGTCCGTGAAGCAGACACCCTGTCTACTTTTAAGACTAATCTTAAAACCTTCCTTTTTGACAAAGCTTATAACTAGAGTGGCTCATGTTACTCTGAGCTACCTTTTATAGTTTTACTGCTATAGGCTTAGGCTACTGGAGGACGTCAGGATCTAATTTTCTCACTCTATAGAGTTCTACTGTTCTTCAATTATGCATTACGTGTTGTCATTTCTGCTTTAATTTTCTGTTTCTCTCTTTTATCTTCATAGTAGGTACACCTGGTCTGGCGTTCTGTTAACTGTGACATCATCCAAAGAAGACGGCTTACCCGCTATTACCATCTAATGTAGAACAGATTACTGGATCAATGTGTGCTTCTGTGCTTTTTTTGTCTCTCTTGTTGTGTCTCTGCTCTGTCTTCTGTAACCCCCAGTCGGTCGAGGCAGATGACCGTTCATACTGAGCCCGGTTCTGCTGGAGGTTTTCCTTCCCGTTAATGGGGAGTTTTTCTTCCCACTGTCGCTTCATGCTTGCTCAGTATGAGGGATTGCAGCAAAGCCATGTACAATGCAGACGACTCTCCCTGTGGCTCTACGCTTCTCCAGGAGTGAATGCTGCTTGTCGAGACTTTGATGCAATCAACCGGTTTCCTTATATAGGAACATTTTTGACCAATCTGTATAATCTGACCCAATATGTATCAACTGGTTTCCTTATATAGGAACATTTTTGACCAATCTGTATAATCTGACCCAATATGTATAATATGATTGAACGTAACTTTGTAAAGTGCCTTGAGATGACATGTTTCATGATTTGGCGCTATATAAATAAAATTGAATTGAATTATTGCATTTGACCTAATAAAAACATGAATAATGTATTTTATTAGGTCAAATGTGTGTATGTATATGTATATATATATATATATATATATATATATATATATATATATTAGTGCATGCCATGCCAAGAGGCAACTCATGTGTTTTATATAAAGACAAATTAATTCAATCCAATTTTATTTATATAGTTCCAACATGTCATCTCTTTACAACCCCAGCGGTCCGGCCCGGTGGCCAAATGCATTATCATTATTCAACGGCTGTATCTCCTCGCTGCATCCACCAATCTGCACCAGATTTTTTGTGAGTCGTGGGGGAGCGCTGCCGAAAGGGTTCGTGTGAATCGCCCAGTGGACGGGCGGGGAAAATGCGTGACAGCTTCTGCGGTGGCTGGCGGCAGGAGGTGCTCTTGGGACTTTTGAAACGGCTTTTTGGAGGCCTAAACATGCATGAAAACTCACCAAACTTTGCCCAAAATTGTCCCCCGTGAGAAATCGCATGATTTTAGTGTAATTGAAAACGGGCGTGGCAAACCTGCTCAACAGCGCCAACTAGAGTGAGTTGGGCCAAACCGTAACACGTAGAAAGCTGAAATTTTTTACCTAGGTAGGTTTTTTAAAATTATGAAAAAAAGTCTCTTGGGTGTATGCTCTAAAACCCACAGGAAGTCTGCTATTTTGGGTCAAAGGGTAAAATATTGGCCGTTTTTGCCTCAAACTTTAACGAACTAGTCCTAGGCATTTTAACCTATTACTTTCAATTTTTTTCAGCATGCAGTTAAGACATTGACTTTTAAAAGTTATCAAAGGTTTTATGAAATATGCATATTTGCCTGAGCTGTCGCATTGCAAAAATCAGGTTTGTGGAAAACCATTAAAAACGCATTAAATCAGTAAGCCCCAAGCCATGCTTTGTCTGAGAATTATGAAACTCAGTAAGTGCATGTAACTTCATAGGCCCTACAAAAAAGCCTCTTGAAGCAATGGGCTACCTCCTACAGGAAATCATTCATTTCTCATCAAAGATGTCATTTTCCCATATTTTTGGGTGTTACATTTGAATAAACTACTCCTAAACCGTTACACTTATGGCATTCAAAGTTACTCCAAAAAATTCCTCACACATAGAGGATCAAAAGTTATCAAAAACATTTTTGCTACGTCCAACCATATTTTATTGACAATTATTTATAACATGAATTGTGTTTTGAAGGAAAAAACATTTATTATTTCCAACACTAGATGGCAGCAAACCCAAATGTTTGTGCGTCATCTGTAAGTCACGGTACATATTTTACCAAACCATTCATACACATTCGTCCAAAAGTGGAAGCAGCTTTAAAATATCTTTAGCTGGCCTTTAAAAGAAAGAAGCTTTGAATCTTTAATCCTATATAAGGGAACCAGTTGATTGCATAAAAGTCTTGACAAGCAGCATTTCCTCCTGAAGAAGCGTAGAGTCACAGGGAGAGTTGTCTGCATTGTCCATGGCTTTGCAACAATCCCTCATACTGAGCAAGCATGAAGCAACAGGGGAAAAAAACCTCCTTCATTAACATGAAGGACAAACCTCCAGCAGAACCGGGCTCAGTATGAACGGTCATCTGCCTCGACCGACTGGGGGTTACAGAAGACAGAGCAGAGACACAACAAGACAGACAAAAAAAGCACAGAAGCACACAGTGATCCAGTAATCTGTTCTATATAACCACAACTGTTATGACTTTGGGCAATAACTAATGTGCAATAATCTATTTAATACACTGTGCTATAACCTGTGCAAGGATCCAGAAGAACTTCTTCTGCTTTCACCAAGTGAATATATGTCAGTACATGTGTATGTAGGCATGTGTATATATATATATATATATATATATATATATATATATATATATATATATATATATACACACACACTATTGAGCCGACAAGTGAATTTCTCCAATGTGAGATCAATAAAGACTATCTTATCTTATCTCATATCAAGACTTAGATTTGCCCACACAGGATTAGATGGTACATTATTCAAAATAGGGAAGCATAACACTGGCATATGTAAATATTGTGAGGAACAACAGACAGTTGAACGTATATGACACACTGTGAGAAAGTTCATAAAGATCAAGAGAAGAAGAAGACTTCCCAACAGCAGGGGGCGCACTCCAACAATCTGAAACGTGTCCGTTTGCCTGAGGAAGAAGTCCGTGATGTCACAGCTAACAACATTAGCACCACACATTGGAGAATTTAGGAGGGGAAACAGACAAACAGGTAAGGCTTTTTGGATTATATATGCATGTAGTGTAATATCCCCCACCACAACTTGAGGTGGGATGAGCAGTCTCAGTTCTGCGGCTAATTCTAGTGCCTTAAGGCGCTAATATTAGCGCTAATGCTAGCGCCTTAAGGCTAACGAGCAAGGCTCTTGTTTACATCCGGGTTCCGCTGGCTCAGAGCCTTTCTCTCTATGGCTCTGCGTTTGCTACCAGCACAGAGATGTATACGTAGACCAAAAGTTATGATCGGTGTTCAATCATAACTTTTGGAAGAACATCTCAAACTGGCCACAGATGCATGAATGAAAGCAGTGGTGGTCAAAGGTTTTCTTTGGGTTTATGCGAACCAGCAAGTCAGGAAGTGGAGCGGATTGACCATCTGACAACAACTTCCCTCGGTAAGCGTTTCTGTCGACAGACACACTGTCGCTGCTCCAGTTAATTAATGAATTATTTCCACCTGTGGCCATGTCACCTTTCAGCGTGTATTCACTGGCTTCCAGCAACTTAGCTGATAAACCAATCAGGGACCTCCTCAATATTCGCTGTAACGCTTTATTTAAAATTCGAAGAGTAAAGGCTAATTTACCATGACGCGCATTTGTCCCGCATTTGACAGGGTCCGATTTGGAAAAAGTTAAATAATAAATTAAATAATTTCACCTGCGCTTTTCTGAACAAAAGAAGGCAGAGCTGCAGTCAGAGCGGCTATCAGTCAATATGCAGCAGCTCCACCTGATGAGCCGCTGCGCACCACGACACTCTTAATAAAATGACAAGGATTTTGATTTGTACAGATTATTAAGGAAACGACGTAAAAAAAAAAACTGCAGCTACAACATGGACTGGAGAGCGGGTTCTAACTGGGTGAGGCCAGAGGTTATTCTCAGAGAGCTTTTATGAAGTAATTTTTTTTATTTTTACACGCAGTTGAGCGACACTGCAGAAGCAAGTCGTACTAGAAACCACTGAACAAGCCTCCTGTCTGTGGATCTATGGACTCATTTTACTCCAACCCCAAAACATCTGCCAAACAGAGTACTGCAGCCAAGATTAACTTCAACAATAACTTTACGAAATACATTAACATTTTGCTTATTAAAAATGTCCATATTTAAAAGCAAGTTATGTTTTTTTCTGATAAACTTTGAGCAATTTTATTAAACTTTTTAAAAAATTAACATCCCATCCTTCATCGATTTATACCGGCTTTTCCCTACAGGTGTGACGTCAAGCCGTATCTGATGGGGAAACGCAGCTCGGCGTCACACGGGGTCGTGGGGGGTGGGGGCTCGTCCATCCTGGACAGGTTGCCAGTCACAGGGCAACCTGTCCTGTGACACATACATATGCCTACATACACATGTACTGACATATATACCTGGTGATAGCAGCAGAAGTTCTTTGGATCATTGGACAGGTTATAGCACAGTGTATTAAATAGATTATTGCACATTAGTTATTGCCCAAAGTTATAACAGTTGTGGTTACAGTTACTGATAGCAGCAGAAGTCACTTCTTTCAGGATTATTGCACGGGTTATCGCACAGTGAATTAGATTATTGCACATTGGTTACAGTTACAGTGCAGCACTGTATATTCTGATAGCAGCAGGAATGAATGACTTGCGGTAGCGCTCCTTTTTACAGACAGGGTGTCTAAGTCTGCCACTAAAGGAGCTGCTCAGCTGCTCTACAGTCTGGCGCAGGGGGTGGAAGGTGTTGTCCATGATGGATGTGAACTTGGACAACACCCTCCTCTCAGCTACTTCCTCCGCTGAGTCCAGAGTGCAGCCCAGGACAGAAGTGGCCTTCCTCACCAGCTTATTCAGACTCATTCGGTCCCGTTCTGCGCTGCCTGGAGCCCAGCAGACGACAGCGTAGAGAAGGGCTGAGGCCACCACAGAGTCATAAAAAGTCTTAAGCAATAAACTGAGTATCTCCATGTTTTGTTGACAGAACAAGAGATTTGGGAAACACTGACATTTTTCAAAATTTTGTAACATTTTATTATTATAGCAACCAATCAATTAATTGTTAAAATAATCAATAGATTAATCGACAATGGAAATAATCTAGACCCAGAGTTTGTCTTTGCATCGTGTTTACTCCTGTAAGATATAAAAATTAATTAGCTTTGAACTGTTTTTGTTCCCCCTTAGGTCACAGCAGTGTCAGACATTGGTGGGAGGACTGTGGATGAGGCCACAAGACGTATGATGTTCTTCATCATGGACTATGGCCTGTCAAGGCAGTACAACTTTGTGGGCTGGAATGGAAAGTAGGAATTCAGGACTTTAAATCTGTTTGAAGTCATATTTGGTAAGTGCATAATGGATAATAACTGTAATATAGTAACTTTAGGATATTTGTGTCTGTCGAGGGAAATTTATGTATGTTATGAATTTAATTTTCTAATGTCAATAATACCCTCACCTTAAGGACATAAATGTCCCCTCAAAACAGGTGCTCCAGAAATGTTATCATATAAGAAATGTTTTCAAGATTTTCTTGCACAGATCTTCCAGTCAACAGCTGTTCTTATCAAAAAAATTACATTTTGTAATTTTTCCTTGGTTTTTAATTTTTTTATGGGCAATTTAATAAAGCCAGATTTTAGAAAGAAGTAAAAAAATGTGACAGCCTTGGCCAGTCAGCTTTGAATTTTGATCTTTTTTTCTTAGCTTTTTCCCAGTTCATTCTGACGTTTGCAGGTTTGTAAAGTCAATTATGTAAAGGGATACTTCACCCAAAATTACAATTTAAATCTTGGGTAATTGATATAAAACTGATCATTTGTTGGTAAATTTCACCTTAACATAGTTGACTTTACAATTGTAGTTGAGAGTTGTGTTGGTACATATAAAGTGACCATAAGATATGTTTCCCGCAGGAGCTTTAAAGAACAACACATTAACCAGACAGATCACCAGGAAGGATTTGGAGAGGGCAGTGTCGAAATGGCTGATCGGATCAAGGGACAGGGGATGCAATAGAAAGGTCCAACAGGTCCCTCCTTCCCATATGATGGACCATGTTTTTTGTGTTCCATGTTCTTTTTTGATATATAACCATTATAACTAGTTTCTTAAATTGTTATAATGGTTATTATATTACGTATAATATCGTATGTGTGTGTGTGTATTATGTACCTGATACGTAAAATACAATCTATTATATCTATTATCTATTATAAGTAAGGCAGCATTGGAGGAATCTTTAGAACCTGCACAGTGTTTGAACTGTTTAGAAGCAGTAGAGCTTTCTGAGCTATCTAAAATCTTAGCTTCATCTAAAACTTCTACCTGTGTGTTAGACCCAATCCCAACTAAGTTGTTTAAGGAGGTATTCCCTTTGATCAGTGGTCCTATTTTAGACATGATTAATCTATCCTTAGTAAATGGATATGTACCACAGGTTTTTAAAGTAGCTGTTATTAAACCTTTACTTAAGAAACCTTCTCTTGATCAAGATGAGCTAGTAAACTACAGACCTATATCTAATCTTCTTTTCTTATCTAAAATTCTTGAGAAAGTAGTTGCTAATCAACTTTGTGAACATTTACAAAGCAATGACCTACTTGAGGAGTTTCAGTCAGGCTTCAGAGCTCATCATAGCACTGAAACAGCTCTGGTGAAGGTCACTAATGATATTCTCATGGCCTCAGATAATGGACTTGTGTCTGTACTTGTCCTGTTAGATCTCAGTACTGCATTTGATACAGTTGATCAAAATATTCTCCTGCAAAGACTTGAGCATACTGTAGGGATTAAGGGAAAAGCATTAGGCTGGTTTAAATCTTATCTGTCGGACAGATTCCAGTTTGTTCATGTTAATAATAAATCTTCCTTAAACTCTAGGGTCACCTGTGGAGTACCACAGGGTTCAGTCCTTGGACCAATTCTCTTTACTAAATATATGCTTCCGATCGGCAAAATTATCAGACAGCATGGGATTAATTTCCACTGTTATGCTGATGACACTCAGCTATATTTATCCATAAATCCTGATGAATCCAATCAATTACTTCAACTGCAGTCATGTCTTGATGACATCAAAAGCTGGATGACTTTAAATTTCCTGCATCTAAATTCTGACAAGACCGAAGTTGTAATCTTTGGGCCAGAGTCCTCAAAAAATAAACTTCTTAACCAATCACTTAATCTGGATGGCATTAACTTGGCCTCTGGTAATAAAGTAAAAAACCTTGGTGTTATTTTTGACCAAGACATGTCATTTAAATCCCATATTAAACAGGTTTCCAGAGTTTCCTTTTTTCACCTCCGGAATATCGCCAAAATTAGAAACATTCTGTCCAGGAGTGATGCTGAAAAACTAGTCCATGCATTTGTTACTTCAAGGCTGGACTATTGCAATTCGTTACTATCAGGAAGTCCACAAACTGCAGTTCAAAGCCTTCAGCTGATCCAAAATGCTGCAGCAAGAGTTCTGATGAAAATCAACAAGCGGGATCATATTTCTCCAATTTTAGCTTCCCTTCATTGGCTTCCTGTGAAATCAAAAATAGAATTTAAAATTCTTCTTCTAACGTATAAAGCCCTTAATAATCAAGCTCCATCATATATCAGAGCTCTGATTACCCCGTATGTTCCTAACAGAGCACTTTGCTCTCAGACTGCAGGTCTGCTGGTGGTTCCTAGAGTCTCTAAAAGTAGAATGGGAGGCAGATCCTTTAGCTATCAGGCTCCTCTCCTGTGGAACCAATTCCCAGTTTTGGTCCGTGAAGCAGACACCCTGTCTACTTTTAAGACTAATCTTAAAACCTTCCTTTTTGACAAAGCTTATAACTAGAGTGGCTCATGTTACTCTGAGCTACCTTTTATAGTTTTACTGCTATAGGCTTAGGCTACTGGAGGACGTCAGGATCTAATTTTCTCACTCTATAGAGTTCTACTGTTCTTCAATTATGCATTACGTGTTGTCATTTCTGCTTTAATTTTCTGTTTCTCTCTTTTATCTTCATAGTAGGTACACCTGGTCTGGCGTTCTGTTAACTGTGACATCATCCAAAGAAGACGGCTTACCCGCTATTACCATCTAATGTAGAACAGATTACTGGATCAATGTGTGCTTCTGTGCTTTTTTTGTCTCTCTTGTTGTGTCTCTGCTCTGTCTTCTGTAACCCCCAGTCGGTCGAGGCAGATGACCGTTCATACTGAGCCCGGTTCTGCTGGAGGTTTTCCTTCCCGTTAATGGGGAGTTTTTCTTCCCACTGTCGCTTCATGCTTGCTCAGTATGAGGGATTGCAGCAAAGCCATGTACAATGCAGACGACTCTCCCTGTGGCTCTACGCTTCTCCAGGAGTGAATGCTGCTTGTCGAGACTTTGATGCAATCAACCGGTTTCCTTATATAGGAACATTTTTGACCAATCTGTATAATCTGACCCAATATGTATCAACTGGTTTCCTTATATAGGAACATTTTTGACCAATCTGTATAATCTGACCCAATATGTATAATATGATTGAACGTAACTTTGTAAAGTGCCTTGAGATGACATGTTTCATGATTTGGCGCTATATAAATAAAATTGAATTGAATTATTGCATTTGACCTAATAAAAACATGAATAATGTATTTTATTAGGTCAAATGTGTGTATGTATATGTATATATATATATATGTATATATATATATATATATATATATATATATATATATATATATATATATATATATATATATATATATATATATATATATATATATTAGTGCATGCCATGCCAAGAGGCAACTCATGTGTTTTATATAAAGACAAATTAATTCAATCCAATTTTATTTATATAGTTCCAACATGTCATCTCTTTACAACCCCAGCGGTCCGGCCCGGTGGCCAAATGCATTATCATTATTCAACGGCTGTATCTCCTCGCTGCATCCACCAATCTGCACCAGATTTTTTGTGAGTCGTGGGGGAGCGCTGCCGAAAGGGTTCGTGTGAATCGCCCAGTGGACGGGCGGGGAAAATGCGTGACAGCTTCTGCGGTGGCTGGCGGCAGGAGGTGCGCGTACCCCAGCGGTGCTTGGCTGCGAGGGCCGCTCATCGCCGCTTGCGGCTTTAATTATTATTATTATTTATTCTTGGGACTTTTGAAACGGCTTTTTGGAGGCCTAAACATGCATGAAAACTCACCAAACTTTGCCCAAAATTGTCCCCCGTGAGAAATCGCATGATTTTAGTGTAATTGAAAACGGGCGTGGCAAACCTGCTCAACAGCGCCAACTAGAGTGAGTTGGGCCAAACCGTAACACGTAGAAAGCTGAAATTTTTTACCTTGGTAGGTTTTTTAAAATTATGAAAAAAAGTCTCTTGGGGGTATGCTCTAAAACCCACAGGAAGTCTGCTATTTTGGGTCAAAGGGTAAAATATTGGCCGTTTTTGCCTCAAACTTTAACGAACTAGTCCTAGGCATTTTAACCTATTACTTTCAAATTTTTTCAGCATGCAGTTAAGACATTGACGTTTAAAAGTTATCAAAGGTTTTATGAAATATGCATATTTGCCTGAGCTGTCGCATTGCAAAAATCAGGTTTGTGGAAAACCATTAAAAACGCATTAAATCAGTAAGCCCCAAGCCATGCTTTGTCTGAGAATTATGAAACTCGGTAAGTGCATGTAACTTCATAGGCCCTACAAAAAAGCCTCTTGAAGCAATGGGCTACCTCCTACAGGAAATCATTCATTTCTCATCAAAGATGTCATTTTCCCATATTTTTGGGGGTTACATTTGAATAAACTACTCCTAAACCGTTACACTTATGGCATTCAAAGTTACTCCAAAAAATTCCTCACACATAGAGGATCAAAAGTTATCAAAAACATTTTTGCTACGTCCAACCATATTTTTTTGACAATTATTTATAACATGAATTGTGTTTTGAAGGAAAAAACATTTATTATTTCCAACACTAGATGGCAGCACACCCAAATGTTTGGGCGTCATCTGTAAGTCACGGTACATATTTTACCAAACCATTTATACACATTCGTCCAAAAGTGGAAGCAGCTTTAAAATATCTTTAGCTGGCCTTTAAAAGAAATACGATTTTAATCTTTAATCCTATATGTAGGAGCGCAAATGCATTGATTGGGTAATTAGCGTTCATGTCTTTTTAAGGGGGGAACTTTTCTTTGATAGGTAGGTTTTCCACCCGGAAGGGGAAAACAGTTTTTGACCGCAAAAAGATAAATACAAGCAAGCAAGTCTGCTTTATGTGTTGTCTGGAGATGTGTTCATGTATGATGGACATTTGATATGCAAAGAGGAAAATAAATGGACGAAGCGTTCAACATGCCCTGACGACTCGGACTCTAATTCATCCCAAAAAGGTAACAATAAGCGCGTCAACTCTATTACCCCGATGCAGCACCTCAGTGGCTTAAAGTATTGGCTTGGCCGCTACAAAACCAGTCAAAAACTGTTTGTGCATCTTCACGAACTGTGCATAAGTAAAGATACGTGTTTCTGCATGGTTGATGGTGGTGATTGCGCAAGATAAGACTGGGCTGGAGGTTACGTGTTTGGAGTGGAGCATCAGCTGATCGAACTCAGCTCACCTGAGGTGACGTCGGACAGGATAGACATCGGTGAGGACGCAGTTGATCAGCTCGGCGCTGGATTTGAACAATCATTCGTCTGGATTAGGTATGTGTAGCGCTACCACCGATATGATGGCCATCTAAATATAGTGTGCACACATAAGGGCGTAATTCCAATCAGTGTTGGGGGTAACACGTTATAAGTAACGCGTTAATAATAATAATAATAATTGAACATGTTGATCTCACAATGGAGAAATTCACTTCTGCATCTTAACCCATCCCCTTGGGGAGCAGTGGGCTGCCAACTGTGCGGCGCCTGGGGAGCAATCTGGGGTTAAGGGACTTGCTCAGGAACCCAGAGTGCCGGCAGTGGGGATCGAACCGGGTACTTGCATCCTTCTCTGAGTGCAAGCGCGCTGCTCTAACCACTCGGCCACGACCCCCCCTTAGAGTACTCTTATTAGGTTTTTTCAGTAACGAGTAATCTAACGCGTTAGTTTTGCGAATTCAGTAATCAGTAACTCCGTTATTTTCCAAAATAAGCACTCGTTACTCCGTTACTTTAAGAATTTCCCTCGATAAGGAAAGTGAAGTCCCTGCTTTTCTGCATTTAGTCAGATGCGGCTGCTTGCGTCTGTACCCTGCTCCT
The DNA here is from genome assembly GCA_037039145.1 of Fundulus diaphanus. Taxonomy (NCBI): domain Eukaryota; kingdom Metazoa; phylum Chordata; class Actinopteri; order Cyprinodontiformes; family Fundulidae; genus Fundulus; species Fundulus diaphanus. Next base: position 14,917,641 of record CM073136.1, on the reverse strand, counting down.
CCTTGCCTCTGTGTGTCTGTGTGTGTGTGTGTGTGTGCGCGCGCGCGCACCTGTGTGTGTAAGCTATTTGTGTTTGTACCGCGGCAAGATGGGCAAGAAGACAGCGTTTGATTCTTGGAGGTAAGCACGTTATTTTGAGTTAAACAGCGAAAAGGACAAGAACATGGGTCCGGCAACACGGATGCGTCGGCGCATGAGTCGAGCTCGTACAGAAAAACCTGTGTCGACGCGCTTATGTGCTACGTGACCGATACAGGAACTGTTTCGAACTGACTGACGCGCCAAACTGTTTATGTTTCTTCTGAACTGCGCGCGTGTGCATTCGCGCACTGCATCTGGATTCAGCGCGCACAGCAAAGCTATGCTGCACAGTCGTTTCAGAAAAAACGGCTGATCTACACTGAGTAGAAAGCTGCAACTCTGAGCAGCTCTTCCTCCCTTTGTCATTCTCAGCCAGGCCCGTATTAAGACAATGTGGTGCCCCTGGGCACTATACCTCAAAGCCCCCCCCCCTTACCCGTGCTGTCCTGCGGTCAAAAACATCAGACATAATCAAGGGGATTTCTTTACTATTTACTAACTTACACAACTACATGTAGGCATATGAGCAGTGAGCAATATTCAAATATCTCATTTTAAAATGTTGAAATCAAAAAAATCTTGATTTATTTATCATTTATTATTATTGTGACATCAGTGTTCACAAAACGAATAATGCATGGTCTTTCAACAATTTCAAGTAGCTAAATAATATAACTATTTATGAAAAATATATTTTTAAAGCATGTGTCATGTGGTGCCCCCCCATGGTTGGTGCCCCTGGGCACTGGCCCACTGGCCCTTATGGATAACGTGAGCATGAAAAAAATCCCGATCACTGGAACGCAAATAACGTGATTCACCATGGCAATGACAGGAAAAAAGTTTGGAATTGCGCATGTCCTGCGAGTAGAATTAGAAATATTTAAAGAAGGCATATGGACAATATTAAACCATAAGAAACAATGCCGTTGCTGCTGAAAACCGCAAGAGAAATTTGTTGAAAAAGTCAATGCATGCGCGATATGAAAGTTATGTGATGGAGAATTAAAGCTGCTTTCACCACACTTCACTGTTCAACACAAAAGGGGGAGTATGTGTGTGTGTGTGTGTGTGTGTGTGTGTGTGGGGGGGGGGGTGCATTGAATGGACATGTCAGCAAAAAATTTGTAAAAAAATAAATAAAAAAGCCAGAAACGAAAAAGTAACGCAATAGTTACTTTTACTAGTAACTAGTTACTTTTATAGTGGAGTAACTCAGTTAGTAACTCAGTTACTTTTTGGGAGAAGTAACTAGTAACTATAACTAATTACTTTTTCAAAGTAACTTGCCCAACACTGATTCCAATGCATCGGTTGCTGAAGTGGATGAACAATTAATTTTGAATCAACAAACTGTTGCCATCTGTGGACTGTCGGACTTTAATTATGGAGGATTGCGCGGCTAAAATGGATAAACATTTTAGCCGAGGGAACCAGTTGATTGCATTAAGGTCTTGACCATACCATACCATACCAGCTTTATTTATAAAGCACTTTAAAACAACCACAGTTGATACAAAGTGCTGTACAATCCAAAAACACAGCATAATAAAAATAATTATAATTAAAAGTAGTTTAAAAACAAAGACATACACTTTAAACTAGATCTCGCTGGTGTTGAAAGCCAAGTTAAATAGATGGGTTTTAAGACGAGCTTTAAAAGTGGACAGAGAAGGGGCCTCTCTGACCTGCAAAGGTAAGTCATTCCATAATTTGGGGCCCATAACTGAGAAAGCCCTGTCCCCTCTGAGCTTCCTTTTTGTTCTCGGTACCTCCAAGAGCAGCTGATTTGCTGACCTGAGAGACCGATGGGGTATGTGGAGTTGAAGAAGCTCAGTGAGGTAAGCTGGGGCAAGATTATGCAATGATTTAAAAACAAACATAAGAATTTTAAAATGAATCCTAAAATATACAGGCAGCCAGTGAAGTGAGGCCAGGACAGGGGTCACATGGTCCCTTTTTCGGGTACCTGTCAACAAACGTGCAGCAGCATTTTGTACTAGCTGCAGACGTGAGAGCAGCGCCTGACTGACTCCCAGATAAAGTGCATTACAGTAGTCCAATCGAGTTGAAATAAAAGCATGGATCACTGTTTCAAAATGGTGCCTGGAAAGAAAAGATTTCACTGACGCCAATCGCCTTAAATGATAAAAGCTGGACTTAACCACGGCTCTAATTTGGCTGTCCAATTTAAAATCACTATCCACCTTAAAACCAAGATCTGTAATAACAGGTTTAAAATATTCCTCCAAAGGTCCCAGGTCAACAGAGGAGGACTCACAGGAGCCACTGGGTCCAAACACCATCACCTCTGTTTTGTTTTCATTAAAGTTTAAAAAGTTCAAGGCCAACCAAGCTTTAATATCTCCTAGACAAGCCAGGAGATGTTTGATTGACCGTACATCCTGCTGCTTTATGGGCAAATAAATCTGACAATCATCAGCGTAAAAATGAAAAGAGATCCCGTGTTTCCTAAGGATAGAACCCAGAGGCAGTATATAAAGAGAGAAAAGCAGTGGGCCAAGAATTGAGCCCTGTGGGACACCGTAAGACATTGAGGCAATAGCATTGACAAGCAGCATTTCCTCCTGAAAAAGCGTAGAGCCACAGGGAGAGTAGTCTGCATTGTCCATGGCTTTGCAACAATCCCTCATACTGAACAAGCATGAAGCAACAGGGAAAAAAAACCTCCCCATTAACAGGAAGGAAAAACCTCTAGCAGAACCGGGCTCAGTATGAACGGTCATCTGCCTCGACCGACTGGGGGTTACAGAAGACAGAGCAGAGACACAACAAGACAGACAAAAAAGCACAGAAGCACACATTGATCCAGCAATCTGTTCTATATAACCACAACTGTTATAACTTTGGGCAATAAATAATGTGCAATAATCTATTTAATACACTGTGCTATAACCTGTGCAATGATCCGGAAGAACTTCTGCTGCTATCACCAAGTGAATATATGTCAGTACATGTGTATGTAGGCCTATATATATATATGTGTATATATATATATGTGTGTGTGTGTGTGTATATATATGTGTGTGTATATATATATATATATATATATATATATATATATATATATATATATATATATATATATATATATATATATATATATATATATGTACATGTGTGTATATATATAAGATCGGCTTTCTATCACCTGAAGAACATTTCCAGGATTAAAGGACTGATGTCTCAGCAGGATCTGGAAAAACTAATCCATGCGTTTATCTTTAGTAGAATCGATTACTGCAACGGTGTTTTCACAGGTCTGCCTAAAAAGTGGATCAGACAGTTGCAGCTGATCCAGAACGCTGCTGAACGCATCTAAATACATCACAGACTTGTTATCAGTGTATCAACCATCCAGAGCACTAAGGTCTTCTGGCTCCAGCCTTCTTTGCGTACCTACAGCCAGAACTAAACAAGGAGAAGCAGCATTTAGTTCCTACGCTCCACTTATCTGGAACAAACTTCCAGAAAACTGTAAAAGTGCGGAAAACCTGAGTTCTTTTTAATCAAGATTAAAAACACATCTGTTTAGGACTGTTTTTGACTGTTCTAGTTAAACTGTTCTACTGAAACAGCATTAGTTCAACTTTTTTAGTCCAGCTGTTTATTGATGTCTACATTTTCTGTTTTCTTTTCCTGTATTTTAATCATGTAAAGCACTTTGCATTGTCTCTGTACTGAATTGTGCTATACAAATAAATTTGCCTTGCCTTTATTTATTTATTTATTTATTATATATATATATATATATATATATATATATATATATATATATATATATATATATATATATATATATATATAAAAAATATGTGTGTGTGTGTATGTATGTATATAACCGGGAAGTACACATGACATCACCTGCCTACTCCGATTTCTTTTGTATTTTTTTAATTCTTACTTTTTTTCTCATTTTCTTTTTGATCCACTGTATATAGGAAGATACACTGTATATAACTGATGCACCCTTTCCTACTGCTGACTATTGACTGACTATTGAGCCGATGTGACAAGTGAATTTCTCCAATGTGAGATCAATAAAGACTATCTTATCTTATATCAAGACTTAGATTTGCCCACACAGGATTAAATGGTACATTATTCAAAATAGGGAAGCATAACACTGGCAGATGTGAATATTGTGAGGAACAAGACACAGTTGAACATATATGACACACTGTGAGAAAAATTCATAAAGAACAAGAGAAGAAGAAGACTCCCAACAGCAGGGGGCGCACTCCAACAATCTGAAACGTGTCCGTTTGCCTGAGGAAGAAGTCCGTGATGTCACAGCTAACAACATTAGCACCACACATTGGAGAATTTAGGAGGGGAAACAGACAAACAGGTAAGGCTTTTTGGATTATATATGCATGTAGTGTAATATCCCCCACCACAACTTGAGGTGGGATGAGCAGTCTCAGTTCTGCGGCTAATTCTAGCGTCTTAAGGTGCTACTTATAGCGCTAATGCTAGCGCCCTAAGGCTAGCGAGCAAGGCTCTTGTTTACATCCGGGTTCCGCTGGCTCAGAGCCTTTCTCTCTATGGCTCTGCGCTGGCTACCAGCACAGACATGTATACGTAGACCAAAAGTTATGATCGGTGTTCAATCATAACTTTTGGAAGAACATCTCAAACTGGCCACAGATGCATGAATGAAAGCAGTGGTGGTCAAAGGTTTTCTTTGGGTTTATGCGAACCAGCAAGTCAGGAAGTGGAGCGGATTGACCATCTGACAACAACTGCCCTCGGTAAGCGTGTCTGTCGATAGACACACTGTCGCTGCTCCAGTTAATTAATGAATTATTTCCACCTGTGGCCATGTCACCTTTCAGCGTGTATTCACTGGCTTCCAGCAACTTAGCTGATAAACCAATCAGGGACCTTGTAATGTGCGATCAGTGTTAAACTAAAATGTATGACATCATAGTGTTGGTTATATGTCCTGCATTGTCCAGGTTGTGGTTGGCCTTGTTTGTTCATATGATTAATTTATACTGAAGGTGACAGGGAGCCAGTGGAGGTAATGTTCAGATGTGAAGTAGATGATGTAAAGATGTAAATTGCTGTCTTTTGTACTAGTTGTAGTTTATGGAGGTTTTCTGGAGGACAGGGAGGGAAGGGAGCTGACAGTGTAAAGTGGACTGTGGACCAGTTTGGTTAAAGTGTTAAGGAAGAACTTGATGTTCCCGATATGAAAGTTAACCAGGTGATGTTATGGATGTGGACAGTGGAGGAGAGGATGGGAGGCTGTCCAGGAAGACACCAAGGCTCTGAAGCTGAAAGGTGGGACAGAGACATGAATGGTCAGTGGATATTGTAAAACTACCAGATTTGGTTCAAGTTAACTCTGCACAATAAGCAAGTGAGGTAACTAATGTGGCATTATTTCCACGGTCCCGGGAATATATGGGCTGACTAGGATTTTTTTTCAGTCAAACTGATTATTTTAGCTTTAACCCATGACGTAGACGCCCCGTCGTCGGGTGAGAGGCGTGCCGACAGAGCGGCCATCTTAGGTCAGACCAAGCTGCGCTCAGAGAGAATACACGTCAATGCAGCAAAATGTACTTTATGTTTTCAGACACTCTGAATCCAGCCGTGGATATTAACCCTGTGGAGCTCCCGACGGACAGTTTTGGTAGAAACAGGAGAGTTGAGGTGCACATTTAATTCTGCTGTGATTTGGGGAGCCGTGGTTTCATGTTTTTTGGATACAATCCGGGTAAGCACTCTAACATCCCTTTCAGACAGCTTCCTCTTGCGTCCACAGTTAATCCTGTTGGATGTGGTTCGTCCTTCTTGGTGGTATGCTGACATTACCCTGGACACCGTGGCTCTTGATACATCACAAAGACTTGCTGTCTTGATCACAGATGCGCCAGCAAGACGTGCACCAACAATTTGTCCTCTTTTGAACTCTGGTATGTCACCCATAATGTTGTGTGCATTGCAATATTTTGAGCAAAACTGTGCTCTTACCCTGCTAATTGGACCTTCACACTCTGCTCTTATTGGTTCAATGTGCAATTAATGAAGATTGGCCACCAGGCTGGTCCAATTTAGCCATGAAACCTCCCACACTAAAATGAGAGTTGTTTCAGTTTCATTGTCCAACCCCTGTATATATATATATATATATATATATATATATATATGCACATGTACTGACATATATTCACCTGGTGATAGCAGCAGAAGTTCTTCGGATCATTGCACAGGTTATCGCACAGTGAATTAGATAGATTATTGCACATTGGTTACAGTTACAGTGCAGCACTGTATAATCTGATAGCAGCAGGAATGAATGACTTGCGGTAGCGCTCCTTTTTACAGACAGGGTGTCTAAGTCTGGCACTAAAGGAGCTGCTCAGCTCCTCTACAGTCTGGTGCAGGGGGTGGAAGGTGTTGTCCATGATGGATGTGAACTTGGACAACACCCTCCTCTCAGCTACTTTCTCCACTGAGTCCAGAGTGCAGCCCAGGACAGAAGTGGCCTTCCTCACCAGCTTATTCAGCCTCATTCTGTCCCGTTCTGCGCTGTCTGGAGCCCAGCAGACGACAGCGTAGAGAAGGGCTGAGGCCACCACAGAGTCATAAAAAGTCTTAAGCAGGGGCCTGCTCACTCCAAAGGAACTCAGCCTCCTCAGGAGGTGGAGGCGGCTCTGGCCCTTCTTATGCAGAGCGTCGGTGTTATGAGTCCAGTCCAGCTTATTACTGACGTGAACACCCAACAAAAGAGTCCTACGTCTCTGATTTCAGCTTCATAAATGTGAATATTTCTGTTTTCTTTGCTCATTTATGGCAATAAACTGAGTATCTCCATGTTTTGTTGACAGAACAAGAGATTTGGGAAACACTGATATTTTTCAAAATTTTGTAACATTTTATTATTATAGCAACCAATCAATTAATTGTTTAAAATAATCAATAGATTAATCAACAATGAAAATAATCTAGACCCAGAGTTTGTCTTTGCATCGTGTTTACTCCTGTGAGCTATAAAAATGAATTAGCTTTGAACTGTTTTTGTTCCCCCTTAGGTCACAGCAGTGTCAGACATTGGTGGGAGGACTGTGGATGAGGCCACGAGACGTATGATGTTCTTCATCATGGACTATGGCCTGTCAAGGCAGTACAACTTTGTGGGCTGGAATGGAAAGTAGGAATTCAGGACTTTAAATCTGTTTGAAGTCATATTTGGTAAGTGCATAATGGATAATAACTGTAATATACTAACTTTAGGATATTTGTGTCTGTCGAGGGAAATTTATGTATGTTAGGGTTAGGGGAAATACAACCCCACCTACAAACAACCGCACCTGGCTTGATGGAGAAACCAGGAGAACAGCTGAGCATCTTTACGACAGTGCACTTTTACTTTCGCCCTCTGGGGGGAGCCTCGCTGGAAAATCAACCCCGGTTGCATAGTATACCTTTAACTGGGACTAGTTTGTTGTCAAGTATTAATTGAGGTAACGGCAGTATACCTGTATGAATTGAAATTTAAATCTTGCGCTCCAAGCAAATAAGCACGCACACACGCGCTAGCAATCAGAAAGAGGAAAGGCGGGATTTAAGGCAGTACAACCAATGAGAGTTAAGTTTAAAAAAATGCACAGAGCACAGTCACGTGTGCTGCCGATTTAAAGGGGCAGGCAGTCAGACAGCGGCAGCAGCAGCCGCGGAGCTGCGAGAGGAGAAGAAGGGAAAAGTGAGGCACGTTATGTGGATCATGTAACCGTGCCACGGTAACTGTGGCAATTTAGATCTAAATTATTTTTATTTTGGACATGCACACACACACACACATAAAAAAACACTGACAAAAGGGCACTTTGGGCATCAAGGGGCAAAGGGGCAGGTGACCAAGCCCCCCGCCCCCCTCTGCACGTCCCTGCTGTTAGCTGTGATATCACGTCTTTCTTCCTCAGCCAAACCGGCGCCTTTCAGTTTTTTTCAGGTGCGCCCCCTGCTGTCGGGAAGTCTTCTGCTTCTTCTTTTTCTTTATGGATTTTTTTTGCCGGTTGGCACGCAACCAAATGGTGCATTACCGCCACCAACTGGTATGGAGTGTGGATCAGAATTATTTATACTAAACAAAACAAGTCACAATCAAATTAACAAAACAATATAAACAAAACCAAAAAAAGATTTCAAATCCTCTCAATTACATTTATTAATCTAAGATAATGAAAAATAATCACATAACAATTATCTCTGGAGTTTTTCTAAGTATTTCTATTAAATCAAATTGTATTCTTTTCCTTTTTAGATTTTGGACCATTTCTCTCCTTTCTCTTTCGTACTTCCTACAGTATACCATAACGTGTTCAACTATCTCTTGTTGCTCACAATATTCACATCTGCCATTGTTATGTTTACTTATTTAGAATAATGTATTATTTAATCCTGTGTGCCCAAATCTAAGTCCTGATATAATTGTTTCTTCTCCTATGTTCTTCCCTGCCCATCTCATTTTTCCCACTCTCCTCTGGATCATGTAAAACCATCTTCTGTTCCTCTCTTCCTCCCATTGCTTTTGCCACCTTTCCTTCATCTTCTGTTTAATTATGCTCTTTATTTCCATCTTACTAATTTTAACTGACACATCAATGTCTTTTCTTGTTGTAGCCTCCTTTGCAGCCTTATCTGCCATTTCATTTCCTTTAACTCCCATGTGTGCTGGTACCCACAAAAATATGACTGTAATGTCCATCATTTGAATTCTGTATAATGTTTGCTGGATTTCTATCAAAATATCTGGTCTACTGTCTGAGTGTTTTATCGGTAAACTGATTAGTGATGAAGATGAATCTGAACAAATAATCACTCTCAGAGGTCTTATTTCTTCTACCCATTGCATTGCAAACAAAATTGCTAACATTTCTCTTGTGTATACTGATATATTATTACTTGTCCTCTTTCCTACTGTAATATGAAACTCTGGAACAATAAAAGATACTCCTATCTTGTTATCTAAACTTTTTTGATGCATCTGTGTAGATCTGAATGAAACTAGTAAATATTAATATATTCCTGTATTGTATTTGAATTTAAAAAAAAAAACCCTGACCTTATTTCCCTTTCGTAATAGTGTTAGATCTACTTTAGCTTCAGGTAGTATCCAAGGTTGTACTGCTGTCAGTGGTACTGTTGAACTGAACATTAAATCAGTTAATTCTAATTCCATTGCTTTTTGTCTAACTGTCTACCCAAAGCTTCTTCTCTCCCTGTTCTCCATTTCCCAACAAGATGTTAAAGTGGTCTGTGCTGGATGATCTTCACTATGACCCTGTAAATTAGCCCAATAGTTTAGAGATAACTGAATTCTTCTCAATGTCGGGAAGTCTGAACAACAACAACTCTTAATGCATCACGTGACTTTTGGCACAAATTTACCGCAGCGTGGGTGGGATTGTATCGTAGTCGAGCAGAGGCTGTTTTGTGCGAGCAGAGACCATTTTGTACTCGAGGAAAACTTATAAATGATATTTTGAGCGCAAGGTAGGCGGACAGTTTGCAAAACAATTTTTTTGTGTGAAACATATCTTTTTGTGTGCAAAACAAGTTTTATTTGTGTGCAACAACCTTTCAGCTGAAGACTTTTAACTGCATTTCAACCAGTAAAATAATGTTTAAACCAGGGGTGTCAAACGTACGGCCCGCCGAACGATTGTATCTCCTCGCTGCATCGACCGATCTGCACCTGATTTTTTGTGAGTCGGGTGGGGGGGGGGTGGAGCGCTGCCGTACGGGTTCGTGTGAATCGCCCGGTGGAAGGGCAGGGAAAATGCGTGACAGCTTCTGCGGTGGCTGGAGGGAGGAGGTGCGCGTACCCCAGCGGTGCTTGGCTGCGAGGGCCGCTCATCGCCGCTTGCGGCTTTAATTATTAGGCCCGAGCAGCGAAGCGCTGCGAAGGCCTATTGTTTCTGTGTTGTTTCTTATTATTATTATTATTATTATTTTTATTCTGCCCCCCTAAAGAGGGGCCTTTTTGGGGGCTTTATCATATTCAAAAACTCACCAAACTTGGCAGATGCATGAAGACTGTTTAAAAATTTTATATTTTAAGGTCATCACAAAAATCTAACGGAAAATGCCTCAACGGCGCCACCTAGCAATTTTCAAAGGACCCTTTGCTATTCACTTACTTCATCGTAGAGACGTGAAATTTGGTACAGTTGTAGAGCTCACCAAGACGTTCAGAATTTATAATTAATGTCATAGTGCAAATATCACAGGAAGTCGGCCATTTTAGATTGAAGGTCTGAGTTTGACCCCATTTTTGACGTTTACAGCATTGGTATTTGATCGAACTCCTCCTAGGGATTTTGAGCGAGCGACTTGAAACTCGGTCAGTCTGATCATAAGGCATGGCCAATTAAAAGTTATCAAAACGGTGAGTTTTTGAGCATGTTGAAGGGGCGTTAGCAGGGGTCAAAGTTCACCTACTCGCCACAAAAAATAAAACTGTTATATCTCCTACACAGAAACACACAGAGGCACCAAACCTTCTGTGATTGATCATCATTGGGTCTTCTTTAATATCCAATGGTCAAATGATGACATCACTTAGGCCACGCCCCCTGACAACAGGAAGTGTCATGTTTTGCTGTAAACGGTCGCTATGTTACCCCTCTGAGCTAATCAACATGAAACTGTGTCCAGAGACAGAAGACATGTTGGTGTGTTGTGGATTCCAGCCCCAAGTGGATTCGATGGAGCAGGGGGGCGTGGCGGCGTGGTGAAGTCACCTCAAACGCCGCTGCCATACGTTTGGCTCTGAATTCCACATTTCTGGGCCGAGCTGCTTAAAACTCACTTGGATGCATCCTTATCTAGCCCCCGACAGGAATCCATAACAAACTTTGGTGGGCGTGACCTAATGCCTCAACGGCGCCACCTCGCAATTTTCAAAGGACCCTTTGCTATTCACTTACTTCATCGTAGAGACATGAGATTTGGTACAGTAGTAGAGCTCACCAAGACGCTCAGAATTTACAATTAATGTCATAGTGCAAATATCACAGGAAGTCGGCCATTTTAGATTGAAGGTCTGATTTTGACCCCATTTTTGACGTTTACAGCATTGGTATTTGATCGAACTCCTCCTAGGAATTTCGAGCGAGCGGCTTGAAACTCGGTCAGTCTGATCATAAGGCATGGCCAATTAAAAGTTATCAAAACAGTGAGTTTTTGAGCTTGTTGAAGGGGCGTTAGCAGGGGTCAAAGTTCACCTACTCGCCACAAAAAATAAAACAGTTATATCTCCTACACAGAAACACACAGAGGCATCAAACTATCTGTGATTGATCATCATCAGGTCTTCTATCATATCCAATGGTCAAATGATGACATCACTTAGGCCACGCCCCCTGACAACAGGAAATGTCATGTTTTGCTGTAAACGGTCGCTATGTTACCCCTCTGAGCTAATCAACATGAAAATGTATCCAGAGACAGAAGACATGTTGGTGTTTTGGATTCCAGCCCCAAGTGGATTCGATGGAGCAGGGCGGCGTGGTGGTGTGGTGAAGTCACCTCAAACGCCGCTGCCATACGTTTGGCTCTGAATTCCACATTTTTGGGTCGAGCTGCTTAAAACTCCCTTGGATGCATCCTTTTCCACCCCCGACAGGAATCCATAACAAACTTTGGTTGGCGTGACCTAATTTTTCTATAGCGCCCCCTAGAATATTTTAAATGATCAGCCCCAAGCCATGCTTTAAGATAGAATTACGAAAGTTGGTACACAACATACACGTGGAATATTGCTAAAGTGTTACTTTTACATTATTACTTTTGGGTGTGTATCCACCAATTTAACTGTCAAACTTTCATAAAAGCTGTCTTAATGCAAGAAACAAAACCCTTAAACACATGAAATAACAATTAACTTTAAATAACTAAAAAGGTTTTGTTAACTTTTCACATGAAGCTGGATTAACAGGTAGTAAGATACCTTTGATTAAATTGGTATACTAATGTTTAAACCAGGGGTGTCAAACGTATGGCCCGCGGGCCGGATCCGGCCCACCGAACGATTTTGTCCGGCCCAGTGGCCAAATGCAATATCAATATTCAACGGCTGTATATCCTCGCTGCATCGACCGATCTACACCAGATTTGTTGTGAGTCGTGGGGGAGCGCTGCCGAATGCGTTCGTGGGAATCTCCCGGCGGACGGGCGGGGAAAATGCGTGACAGTTTCTGCGGTGGCTGGCGGCCGGCGGTGCGCGAACCCTCGCGGTGGCCAATAGGCCGGAGCGGCGCTTGGCTGCGAGGGCCGATCGACGCCGCTTGCGGCTTTAATTAGGCCCGAGCAGCTAAGCGCTGCGAAGGCCTATTGTATCTGTAGTGTTAATTATTATTATTATTATTATTATTCTGCCCCCCTAAAGAGGGGCCTTTTTGGGGGCTTTCTCATTTTCAAAAACTCACCAAACTTGGCAGATGCATGGTGACTGTTTAAAAATTTTGTATTTTAAGGTCGTCACAAAAATCTAAAGAAAAATGCCTCAACGGCGCCACCTAGAAATTTTCAAAGGACCCTTTGCTATTCACTTACTTCGTCGTAGAGACATGAAATTTGGTACAGTTGTAGAGCTCAACAAGACGCTCAGAATTTACAATTAATGTCATAGTGCAAATATCACAGGAAGTTGGCCATTTTAGACTTAAAGTCTGATTTTGACCCAATTTTTGACGTTTATAGCATTGCTATTTGATGGATCTCCTCCTAGAGATTTTGAGCGATCGGCTTGAAACTCGGGCAGTCTGATCATAAGGCATGGCCAATCAAAAGTTATCAAAACGGTGAGTTTTTGAGCATGCTGAAGGGGCGTTGGCAGGGGTCAAAGTTCACCTATTCGCCACAAAAAATAAAAGTGTTATATCTCCTACACAGAAACACACAGAGGCACCAAACTTTCTGTGATTAATCATCATCAGGTCTCCTATAATATCCAATGGTCAAATGATGACATCACTTAGGCCACACCCCCTGACAACAGGAAGTGTCATGTTTTGCTGTAAACGGTCGCTATGTTACCCCTCTGAGCTAATCAACATGAAACTGTGTCCAGAGACAGAAAACATGTTGTTGTGTTGTGGATTCCAGCCCCAAGTCGATTCGATGGAGCAGGAGAGCGTGGCGGCGTGGTGAAGTCACCTCAAACGCCGCTGCCATACGTTTGGCTCTGAATTCCACATTTTTGGGCCGAGCTGCATAAAACTCACTTGGATGCATCCTTATCCACCCCCCAACAGGAATCCATAACAAATTTTGGTGGGCGTGACCTAATGCCTCAACGGCGCCACTTAGCAATTTTCAAAGGACCCTTTGCTATTCACTTACTTCATCGTAGAGACATGAGATTTGGTACAGTGGTAGAGCTCACCAAGACGCTCAGAATTTACAATTAATGTCATAGTGTAAATATCACAGGAAGTCGGCCATTTTAGATTGAATGTCTGATTTTGACCACATTTTTGACGTTTATAGCATTGGTATTTGATGGATCTCCTCCTAGAGATTTTTAGCGAGCGGCTTGAAACTCGGGCAGTCTGATCATAAGGCATGGCCAATTAAAAGTTATCAAAACGGTGAGTTTTTGAGCTTGTTGAAGGGGCATTAGCAAGGGTTAAAGTTCACCTACTCGCCACAAAAAATAAAACTGTTATATCTCCTACACAGAAACACACAGAGGCATCAAACTTTCAGTGATTGATCACCATCAGGTCTCCTATAATATCCAATGGTCAAATGATGACATTGCTTAGGCCACGCCCCCTGACAACAGGAAGTGTCATGTTTTGTTGTAAGCGGTCGCTATGTTACCCCTCTGAGCTAATCAACATGAAACTGTGTCCACAGACAGAACACATGTTGGTATGTTGTGGATTTCAGGCTCAACTGGATTGGATGGAGCAGGGGGGCGTGGCGGCGTGGCATATTCACCTCAAACGCTGCTGTCATACGTTTGGCTCTGAATTCCACAGTTTTGGGCCGAGCTGCTTAAAACTCATTTGGATGCATCCTTATCCACCCCCCAACAGGAATCCTTAACAAACTTTAGTGAGCAGGACTTAGTTTCTCTATAGCGCCACCAAGCAAATTTCAAAGGACCCTTTGGTATTCACTTACTTCATCGTAGAGTAATGAAATTTTGTACAGTTGTAGATCTCAGCAAGACGCTCAGAATTTACAATTAATGTCATACTGCAAGTATCACAGGAAGTAAGCCATTTTAGATTGAAATCTGAATTTTGATACCAAGTTGACATGTAAAGCATATGTATTTGATCATACTTGTCCAGCAGGGGGCAGCAAGAGACCACAAATAAACCCCAAAGGAATTTCTCTTGGTAAGTAAGTGATCTTAACTCTTTGGTTTCCTTGTATATTTAAGTTGAACAGATATACAAATCCTGCTTGAAAACTGACAAACTCTTGTTCAATACATTTCAGTTTTTATTTATATAACGCCAAATCATGAAACATGTCATCAGGGGTGGATTGGGACAAAAAATTGGCCCTGGCATTTTGGATTAGACTGGCCCACCACATTTTTTTTGTGTACTGAATGTGTATACCAACTGTGCAATACCAACTGTGCAATACCAACTGTGCAATACCTTGAAGTCAGGATAATGGAAATTAGTGAGAGTGGACACTTAAAATACTTCCAAAATCTTAATTTATTAACACTGTAAAATGTAAACTCCACCACAGCACAGCAACTATTCTTAGATCAGAGAGAGAGAGAGAGAAAGAGAGGTGTCACGGTCAATCACACATATTATCACGTTACATCATTATAAGAAGTTATTGTAAGTTGCTCATCAGATCTATTCAGTCTTCCAGATACTGTAGGGTAACATTGGACTAATGTGCACTCACTGTGTAAAAAAGGATGCCAATGACAAAATGAACCAGAGAAATGCCTCACTTGTCATCATGGAAAGAAAGAAAATATATAATAACATAATATAAATTTTGATTTACTCAGTCATTTGTAATAAGTATTTTATTTATCTAATTTCCTAATTTTTGATCATATTTTCTTTAAAATCGCAGACTTTTCGCTATTTTTCATGTAAATCCTTGGTGGCGCTTGATAGCGAAGCCGGTGAGGCCGCAGCGAGCTTGGCCTACCCTGGGATTGCGCAATCCCATGGTAACTGCGCTGACTTCCATTCTGTGAATGCATCTTCCTGTCTCTAGATCATAAATTCAATTGTTCAAACAGTTATGAACTGATTTTCCACAATTTAATATATGTGGATTACGAATTGTGTTTTGGTCATCAAACTGTGTGCAGATAACATGTTTTCGTGGTGCTGGCCGATCATAAACAGCAAAGAACTGGTTGTAGGTGAGGCCGGCAAATCCTTGGCCTCTAGGCAGGGGGCGCTCAAGGGGCACCGCTCGTGATCCCCAAATAGTAGAGTCAAAACAAGTTATTGATGTTTTATTAGCGAGTTTTGCTAAACAAGTAAAGCACTAAAAAGACTAAACATACAGCTGGAACAGGACTGATCAGGGAAGGCTTTCCTCCCTGGCAGTGAGCTCCATTGAGACTGAGAGACTTTTAAAACTGAAGAAGATAAAGAGAACTTTTACCGGAAAATGATGATATTTTTGTTCAGAAAGAGCGCCACAGGGACTTAAATTATAAGTAGAGGTAAGACAGCGATACTTATTCATGTTTTGTTTTTGTGATAAAATCTGCGTAATGTGGGTTATAGTTTTAGAATGTGTTACAAATGCAGAAATCCATCATAACTCATAAACTGTTACCAATCAAATGACAATTTTTTTCATCAAAGAACCAATATTTTTCCATGTATCTTGGTGAATTTATTTGGCTCAATCAGTCTCCTTCAGCACTTTGCAACGAGTCTACTCTGTAGAGTGTATATATTTGTAAATCTGACTCTGATGACGTCAGTGCCTCACCAGCCATGAACCCTACCGCACGTTAGAGACTGACATTTTTTCGGGAATCCCGCGGGTCACGTGATTCCCACGGGAATCCCGCGGGATGGGAGTCAACATCAGTAAATATCACGTGATTGGGACGGTACAGGATTAAATATAAACGGGAGCAGACGGGAGCGGGAGTAAACCAACAACAGGTACAATTAACTAGGATCGAAGCCAAAAGATTAAATAAAATAGAAAATCAAAAATGTAGGTTCGCCGCCGCCATTTTGTAGTTTTTTTCCAAGAAACCGAAACTATAATGCTGGTCAAAGAACTACACGACCCAGAAGCCAACAGTGCATCCGGTTTATTTTTTCCGCCAGCGCTCAAAAAACAGAATGGGGGGGGGGGGGGGGGGGATCAACCGCTAGTGGCGAACTCAACCTGGAAAAGTTCGATCGGCAACGCAAAGTCAAAAGTAAGGACTTATTTATTAAACTCACAGCGCAACTGTAAAGTTGCAAATATTAACAAACTTGAGGAGAGTTGAATGTCACGGTGTTAACACTCAGTACCTGCTTGTAAAACGTGTTTCCTGGACTAATTTCCCAATGTGCAACAGTGTAATAATACGGCCAATAACTTAAAACTACTTTATTATTTTATTTAGTATTGTCTGAACAGTTGTGTTTTTTTCTGTTTTAACCCAATAACTGAACAATGTGTTAACACTTCTGTTTCACTATTTAACAAAAGTAAAACATGTACTTCCATGTCTGGTCGGGTAAAAATGAGACGGAGCCGACTGGACCGGCTGTTCCTGGGTCCAGTTAGCTCCGCCTCCAGCTCCGCATCATCCCCGAAAATTAACATAATCTCACTTTTAACTTTTGATAAAAGTTGACAGATCTGTCTAAGAATGTGTTTAATGTTCAATGAATGTATTGGTTCTGATAGTAAACCCTAATTAGTTTGTGGATATTTTATTGCAAATGGAAAAATACTAATATGCTTGAATGATATTCAACTTTTTTGTAATTTTTTGTTTTACTAAACTGAGTTTTTGAACCACTTCGGTACATTATCTAAATTGTGACAGTAATGCCTTTATGCACTTTTTTCTTAACTGAGTATAGATCTCTTTCTCGGTGCATTATTCTTTAGTTTCAGCAATTTGAAATGTAAAAGTAACTTCATTGTTCATGTGAAACAATTACTTAATGAATTAGTAAAAAGCAACATTGTACATTTTGTTTATTCAACTAAGATAGGCATGGTCTGTTTCCGTGTTTGTTACTTTATTTATTTATTTATTATTATTCCTTTCACTTTAACTGGCCTTTACTACAGCCAAAAAAGGAACTTAACTGACCCTTCATAGACATTCAGGTTTAATGTATTTCCAGAAAACTTAATGAAGACAACAAGAATGGGAGTAGGGCAGGAGCGGGAGTCATTCTGAGTGGGAGCGGGATGGGAGTGGGAGTAATTTTACCAGGAGCGGGACGGGACAGGATTTTTTTTTCTACTCTGGCCCGGGATTGGGACGGGACACAATTTTTATCAGTGGGAGTGGGACGGGACAGGAGTGAAAATCCACTCCCGTGTCACTCTCTACCGCACGTCACTGACTACAACCACCACCATATTTTACACCAGACACCGGAGCAGATGAAGGGCCTGCTGTTGGGGACATGTCAGTCAGTTTGACACATTTCGCAGCATCCGTTTGAAGAACTCGTTTCTTTTTTTCGTGCAGTTTCTCTGCGCCTCCCTTGCGTTTCTTATCCATTACTACTGTGAACACCGCTGCACAAAGTTCCACATGGAGCGTGAAGGTGTTTTTCTACTTTATGATTGGCCTAGCCCTTTAGACTGTCAGGGATGATAACCAATGGGCTGCAGTAGCCTGTGGTAAGGGCTGGATGATCGGAACAGACTCTTGCGCTGCTGATATTTTTCTTCATGCATTATGCAAATATAACGAGGCAGATATATAAAATAATAATAATATTAATAATAATAATACATATTATTAATATACATGTCGGGTCTGCCGGCCTGCATGTCATCTAAAGGCAGTTTACAATGTCAAAATCAATCAGATTATACATATTAAGTCAGATTATCCAGATTGGTAAAAGAAATTCCTATATAAGGGAACCAGTTGATTTCATCAAAGTCGTAACAAGCAGCATTGACTCCTGAAGAAGCGTAGAGCCACAGGGAGAGTCGTTTGCATTGTACATGGCTTAGCAGCAATCCCTCATACTGATCAAGCATGAAGTGACAGCAGAAGGAAAAACTCCCCATTAACAGGAAGGAAAAACCTCCAGCCGAACCGGGCTCAGTATGAACGGTAATCTGCCTTGACCGACTGGGGGTTACAAAAGAGAGAGAAGAGACACAACAAGACAGACAAAAAAGCACAGAAGCACACATTGATCCAGTAATGTGTTTTACATTAGATGGTAATAGCAGGTGATCTGTCTTCCCTGAATGATGTCACAGCTAACAGAACGCCAGACCAGGGGTACCTACTATGAAGAAAAAATAGAAAAAACAAAAAGGTAAAAGCTGAAATGACAACAGTCATGCAAAATTGAAGAACAATAGACCCTGATGTCCTCCAGCAGCCTAAGCCTATAGCAGCATAACTATAGAGGTAGCTCGGGGTAACATGAACCACTCTAACTATAATCTTTGTCAAAAAGGAAAGTCCCAAGAGCCAGCTTCTAGTGGAGGAGTTCAAGTATCTTGGGGTCTTGTTCACGAATGAGGGGAAGATGGAGCGGGAGATCGACAGGCGGATTGGTGCGACGTCTGCTGTGAAGCGTGCGCTGTACCGATCCGTTGTGGTGAAGAGAGAGCTGAGCCAAAAGGCCAAGCTCTCGATTTACCAGTCGATCTACGTTCCTACCCTCATCTATGGTCACGAGCTTTGGGTCGTGACCGAAAGAACGAAATCCCGGATACAAGCGGCCAAAATGAGTTTTCTCCATAGTGTGTCTGGGCTCTCCCTTAGAGATAGGGTGAGGAGCTCAGTCATCCGGGGAGGACTCAGAGTAGAGCCGCTGCTCCTCCACATTGAGAGGAGCCAGTTGAGGTGGATCGGGCATCTGGTTAGGATGCCTCCTGGACGCCTCCCTGATGAGGTGTTCTTGGCACGTCCCACCGGGAGGAGGCCCAGGGGAAGACCCAGAACACGCTGGAGAGACTATGCTGGCCTGGGAACGCTTTGGGATTCCCCCGGAGGAAGTGGCCCAAGTGGCTGGGGAGAGGAAGGTCTGGGGCTCCCTCTTGAAGCTGCCCCTGCGACCTGACCCCGGATAAGTGGAAGACGATGGATGGATGGAAAAAGGAAAGTTTTAGGATTAGTCTTAAAAGTAGACAGGGTGTCTGCGTCACGGACCAAAACTGGGAGTTGGTTCCACTGGAGAGGAGCCTGATAACTAAAGGATCTGCCTACCATTCTGGTTTTACAGACTTTAGGAACCACTAGCAGACCTGCTTTCTGAGAGTGAAGTGGTCTGTTAGAAATTACTAAAGTTTGTACACAACATACACATGTGGAATATTGCTAACGTGTTACTTTAGCAATTTTCCAATTGCCAAAGTGTTACTTTTACATTATTACTTTTGGGTGTGTATCCACCAATTTAACTGTCAAACTTTCATAAAAGCTGTCTTAATGCAAGAAACGAAACCCTTAAACACATGAAATAATTAACTTTAAATAACTAAAAAGGTTTTGTTAACTTTTCACATGAAGCTGGATTAACAGCTAGTAAGATACCTTTGATTAAGTTGGTATACTAATGTTTAAACCAGGGGTGTCAAACGTACGGCCTGCGGGCCGGATCTGGCCCGCCGAACGATTTAGTCCGGCCCGGTGGCCAAATGCATTTTTATTATTCAACGGCTGTGTCTCCTCGGTGCATCGACCGATCTGCACCAGATTTTTTGTGAGTCGTGGGGGAGCGCTGCCCAACGCATACGTGTGTATGGCATGGTAGACGGGTGAGGAAAATGCATGACAGCTTCTGCGGTGGCTGGCGGCGGGAGGTGCGCGTACCCTAGCGGTGGCCCTTAGGCCAGAGCGGCGCTTGGCTGCGAGGGCCGATCATCACCGCTTGCGGTTTTAATTATTATTATTTTTATTCTGCCCCCCTAAAGAGGGGCCTTTTTGGGGGCTTTATCATATTCAAAAACTCACCAAACTTGGCGGACGCATGAAGACTGTTTAAAAATTTTGTATTTTAAGGTCCTCATAAAAATCTAAAGAAAAATGCCTCAATGGCGCCACCTAGCAATTTTCAAAGGACCCTTTGCTATTCACTTACTTCATCGTAGAGACATGAGATTTGGTACAGTGGTAGAGCTCACCAAGACGCTCAGAATTTACAATTAATGTCATAGTGCAAATATCACAGGAAGTCGGCCATTTTAGATTGAAGGTCTGATTTTGACCCGATTTTTGACGTTTACAGCATTGGTATTTGATCGAACTCCTCCTAGAGATTTTGAGCGAGCGACTTGAAACTCGGTCAGTCTGATCATAAGGCATGGCCAATTAAAAGTTATCAAAACGGTGAGTTTTTGAGCATGTTGAAGGGGTGTTAGCAGGGGTCAAAGTTCACCTGCTCGCCACAAAAAATAAAACTGTTATATCTCCTACACAGAAACACATAGAGGCACCAAACTTTCTGTGATTGATCATCATTGGGTCTTCTTTAATATCCAATGGTCAAATTATGACATCACTTAGGCCACGCCCCCTGACAACAGGAAGTGTCATGTTTTGCTGTAAACGGTCGCTATGTTACCCCTCTGAGCTAATCAACATGAAACTGTGTCCAGAGACAGAAGACATGTTGATGTATTGTGGATTCCAGCCCCAAGTGGATTCGATGGAGCAGGAGAGCGTGGCGGCGTGGTGAAGTCACCTCAAACGCCGCTGCCATACGTTTGGCTCTGAATTCCATATTTTTGGGCCGAGCTGCTTAAAACTCACTTGGATGCATCCTTATCCACCCCCCAACAGGAATCCATAACAAACTTTGGTGGGCGTGACCTAATGCCTCAACGGCGCCACCTAGCAATTTTCAAAGGACCCTTTGCTATTCACTTACTTCATCGTAGAGACATGAGATTTGGTACAGTGGTAGAGCTCACCAAGACGCTCAGAATTTACAATTAATGTCATAGTGTAAATATCACAGGAAGTCGGCCATTTTAGATTGAAGGTCTGATTTTGACCCCATTTTTGACGTTTACAGCATTGGTATTTGATGGAACTCCTCCTAGAGATTTTGAGCGAGCGGTTTGAAACTCGGGCAGTCTGATCATAAGGCATGGCCAATTAAAGGTTATCAAAACGGTGAGTTTTTGAGCATGCTGAAGGGGCGTGAGCGGGGGTCAAAGTTCACCTACTCGCCATGAAACACAAAACTGTTATATTTCATATACAAAAACTCACAGAGCCACCAAACTTTCAGTAGTTGATCACCACTAGGTCTTCTACAATATCCAATGGTCAAATGATGACATCACTTAGGCCACGCCCCCTGACAACAGGAAAAACTGTTATATCTCCTACACAAAAACACACAGAAGCACCAAACTTTCTGTGATTGATCATCATCGGGTCTTCTACAATATCCAATGGTCAAATGATGACATCACTTAGGCCACGCCCCCTGACAACAGGAAAAACTGTTATATCTCCTACACAAAAACACACAGAAGCACCAAACTTTCTGTGATTGATCATCATCGGGTCTTCTACAATATCCAATGGTCAAATGATGACATCACTTAGGCCACGCCCCCTGACAACAGGAAAAACTGCTATATCTCCTACACAGAAACACACAGAGGCACCAAACTTTCTGTGATTGATCATCATCGGGTCTTCTACAATATCCAATGGTCAAATGATGACATCACTTAGTCCACGCCCCCTGACAACAGGAAGTGTTATGTTTTATTGTTAGCAGTCGCTATGTTACCCCTCTGAGCTAATCAACATGAAACTGTGTCCACAGACAGAAGACATGTTGCTGTGTTGTGGATTCCAGGCCCAACTGGATTTCATGTAGCAGTGTGGCATGGTGGCGTGGCGAAGTCACCTGAAACGCCGCTGCCATATGTCCAGACTTCCATAGGATATTGACAAATTTAATAAAAAGTAACTTAAAATTACCTTAAAAGGACAACATTTTTAAAAGTCAAAAGGCTTATTTAATGCTTTGAGAACATCTCTTCTATTCGGCTACAAGATCAACTGGTTTCGATGGAGCAGGGCGGCGTGGTGGCGTGGCAAAGTCACCTGAAACGCCACTGCCATATGTCCAGACTTCCATAGGATATTGATAAATTTAATAAAAAGTAACTTAAAATTACCTTAAAAGCACAACATTTTTAAAAGTCAAAAGGCTTATTTAATGCTTTGAGAACATCTCTTCTATTCGGCTACAAAACCAACCAAAACAGGATGATCTTTTAAGCTATAAGACTATTTTTAAGATGATTAAAATACATACATAGACATCAATACATAGATTTTAAGCTGGTGGGTCGCCACTGCCTCCGGTGGCCAAATGCATCGCTGCATCAACTGATCTGCACCAGTTTAATCTCGTCATGGCAAAATTATTTTTTCTCTTCATGTGTGGCCCTAATACTCCATCGTAAGAACACCGCTGTCGTTACCGCGGGTCCTGGGGAAAAAAAAAAACGCTGCTCCTGGGGGGAATTTTTGATTATGCTCACGCATAGATGTGTAAAACTTCACATTGCAATTCAGACAGGCGCAGACTGCACCGTGCAGTTCATTTTAAAGAGGCAGTTTTGGCGCATATTCCGATAGAAACGGGCTGCGTGGAGCCTAAGTGTGTTGTCGTGGGCGTGTTTACCCGCTGCAGGTAACCGCTGTGAAACAATCAGAAAGATTTCCCTGATTAAAAACATCTTTATGGCGCGCTAGACTTATTGTTACTATGTGCTGCTTTACCAGTTCTCTCTCTCTCGTTCGCTCGCTCGTCATCGGACAAAAGTCAAACTGCATCGTGTTTGTATTTGAAATTGTGCGTCAGACTCAGATTTAGAAGTGTTGTTACGACGTTTGAGCTGTAACTGCAACCGTTTTTTATATATATATATATATATATATATATATAAATATATATATATATATATATATATATGGTAACTTTACTGAATTTGCAGCTTAAGAAGATTGGGTTTGACAGACAACACCAACTGTCCCCTCAATCCAGTGCACACAATACCACAACAGACCTCATCACGCTCTACAGTACATCAAGAAAACTAAATCAACTAAAACAAGTTCACGAGTGCACATGAAATGAAGTTAATCCATATTTGTGTGTCAGGGTGTCTAAGCATTCTCCAGAATTTGACATCTCAGCAGAGCCTGTAATAATTATAGAAAGTAACATTATAGTTGTTCTGCCTTTTGTTAAGACAGCAAGGAATTCATGTCGTGAATACATTACATAAATAAGATATTAATTCTTTGTCAGAGGAAATCCAAGGCAAAAATAGTTAGAAAAGTTTTGGGTTCATATTTAATCAGAGTGAGACATCACAACTTTGTTAGATCTCTATGTGAATTACGTGAGATAGTGAGTGCTCTCACCTTAAAAAAAGATCTTTGACGTATTTTGCTCCCGTTAAAAGCTGCTTTTCAGCTATGAAGCTAGGGAAACTGCTAACGTTGAAGTTGAATTTGTTCTACACGCTTCTGCCTTGGAAAAATATTCGTCTTTTTACAAAAAGAATGTTTAAAGCCAGATTTGGGAACAAAGGTTATTCAGACAACGCAAGAAAAGGAAGCTTTGTGTGGGGAACTTTTGTCCTAGCTGTCTAGCTGCATATGGCCCCAGGACAGCACAATAGTTTTCTTGAAGTATAATTTTGGAGAAGTAGAAACAAGTATTAATTTCAAAAGGTAGGTAAAAAAGGAAAAAAGTTTTTACAAAATCTTAAAATGTTGGATAGTCGTTATTTCCATCTTGCTGTGAAAATTTGTGAAATATTATCATTTTTAATGCTTAGATATAAAATCGCAAGGCCATTACTAAAATTGCCTTTTGTTTAAAATGTTTTTTGGCATGCCATACTTTATATTTATAGGTAGCCTAGATGTGCATAATAAAAGAGTGGAACTAAAACCTGGTCTAATATTATTATGGAGCTTTAACTAGCTAAGAGTAATAACGTTAGATGATTATATCTTTAAAATGAGATAACTGTCTCAAAAAATGTGATAGTTTACTTGGTCTGAAGAGATGATGCAATTCAATGTTATTTATATAGCGCCAATTCATGAAATATGTCATCTCAAGGCACTTTACAACGTCAAAATCAATCAGATTATACAGATTGGGTCAGATTATACACATTGGTCAAAACAATTTCTTTATAAGGGAACCAGTTCATTGCATCAAAGTCTTGACAAGTAGCATTCTCTCTTGAAGAAGCGTAGAGCCACAGGGAGAGTCGTCTGCATTGTCCATAGCTTTGCAGCAATCCTACCTACTGAGCAAGCATGAAGCGACAGCAGGAAAGAAAACTCCCCATTAACGGGAAGGAAAAACCTCCAGCAGAAACGGGCTCAGTATGAACGGTCATCTGCCTCGACAGACTGGGGGTTACAGAAGACAGAGCAGAGACACAACAAGA
Organism: Fundulus diaphanus; assembly: GCA_037039145.1. Lineage (NCBI taxonomy): Eukaryota > Metazoa > Chordata > Actinopteri > Cyprinodontiformes > Fundulidae > Fundulus > Fundulus diaphanus. The sequence continues at coordinate 14,892,897 of CM073136.1, read as the reverse complement.
CAGACAAAAAAGCACAGAAGTTCTACATTAGATGGTAGTAGCGGGTGATCTGTCTTCCCTGGATGATGCCACAGCTAACAGAACGCCAGACCAGGTGTGCCTACTATGAAGAAAAAAGAAAAATCAAAAAGTTAAAAGCTGAAATGACAACAGTCATTCAAAATTGAAGAACAATAGACCCTGATGTCCTGCAGTAGCCTAAACCCAGGGTTTCCCGCAGCGCTATCTTGGCGAGGCGGCCGCCTCGCCAAACTCACGCTACCCGCCTCGCCAACATTCACAAAAAAAAAAAAAAAAAAGTGACGTTAACACGCGGTTTGTTGTTGTTGCTTTCGCGCGTGCGTGAATGGCAGGGAAAAAACACATGGATACCCCCCGCTCCGCGGACAACGTGTCGTCGTCGTCCCCCTCCCCCCCCCAACCCCCCCCCCCCCCCCGCGAGTCGGTCCGCGGACAACTTCTCGTCAAACAACCCCCCCCCCCCCCCGCTCCGCCAGTCAGTCCGCGGACAACGTGTCGTCGTCCCCACAACCCCCCCCCCCCCGCTCCTCGGACAACGTGTCGTCCAACAACCCCCCCCCCCCCCGCTCCGCCAGTCGGTCTGCGGTCAACGTGTCGTCGCCCCCCCCCCCCCCCCCCGCTCCGCCAGTCGGTCTGCGGTCAACGTGTCGTCGTCACCCCCCCCCCCCCCCCGCTCCGCGAGTCGGTCCAACAACCCCCCGCCTCGCATAACCACATTCCTGCGGGAAACACTGCTAAACCTATAGCAGCATAACTATAGAGGTAGCTCAGGGTAACATGAGCCACTCTAACTATAAGCTTTTTAAAAAAGGAAAGTCCCAAGAGCCAGCTTCTAGTGGTGAAGTTCAAGTATCTTGGGGTCTTGTTCACGAATGAGGGGAAGATGGGGTGGGAGATCGACAGGCGGATTGATGCGGCGTCTGCTGTGAAGCGGGCGCTATACCGGTCCGTTGTGGTGAATCTGCACCAGATTTTTTGTGAGTCGTGGGGGAGCCCTGCCGAACACGTTCGTGTAAATCGCCCAGTGGACGGGCGGGCAAAATGCGTGACAGCATCTGCGGTGGCGGGCGGCCCGCGGTGCGCAAATCCCAGCGGTGGCCAAGGCCGGAGCGGCGCTTTGCTGCGAGGGCCGCTCGATGCCGCTTGCGGCTTTAATTATTATTATTATTCTGCCCCCCTAAAGAGGGGCCTTTTTGGGGGCTTTCTCATTTTCAAAAACTCACCAAACTTGGCAGATGCATGGTGACTGTTTAAAAATTTTGTATTTTAAGGTCGTCACAAAAATCTAAAGAAAAATGCCTCAACGGCGCCACCTAGAAATTTTCAAAGGACCCTTTGCTATTCACTTACTTCGTCGTAGAGACATGAAATTTGGTACAGTTGTAGAGCTCACCAAGACGCTCAGAATTTACAATTAATGTCATAGTGTAAATATCACAGGAAGTCGGCCATTTTAGATTGAAAGTCTGATTTTGACCTCAATTTTGACAGTTACAGCATCGGTATAAGATCTAACTCCTCCTAGAGATATCGAGCGATCGGCTTGAAACTCGGGCAGTCTGATCATAAGGCATGGCCAATCAAAAGTTATCAAAACGGTGAGTTTTTGAGCATGCTGAAGGGGCGTTGGCAGGGGTCAAAGTTCACCTATTCGCCACAAAAAATAAAAGTGTTATATCTCCTACACAGAAACACACAGAGGCACCAAACTTTCTGTGATTAATCATCATCAGGTCTCCTATAATATCCAATGGTCAAATGATGACATCACTTAGGCCACACCCCCTGACAACAGGAAGTGTCATGTTTTGCTGTAAACGGTCGCTATGTTACCCCTCTGAGCTAATCAACATGAAACTGTGTCCACAGACAGAACACATGTTGGTATGTTGTGGATTTCAGGCTCAACTGGATTGGATGGAGCAGGGGGGCGTGGCGGCGTGGCATATTCACCTCAAACGCTGCTGTCATACGTTTGGCTCTGAATTCCACAGTTTTGGGCCGAGCTGCTTAAAACTCATTTGGATGCATCCTTATCCACCCCCCAACAGGAATCCTTAACAAACTTTAGTGAGCAGGACTTAGTTTCTCTATAGCGCCACCAAGCAAATTTCAAAGGACCCTTTGGTATTCACTTACTTCATCGTAGAGTAATGAAATTTTGTACAGTTGTAGATCTCAGCAAGACGCTCAGAATTTACAATTAATGTCATACTGCAAGTATCACAGGAAGTAAGCCATTTTAGATTGAAATCTGAATTTTGATACCAAGTTGACATGTAAAGCATATGTATTTGATCATACTTGTCCAGCAGGGGGCAGCAAGAGACCACAAATAAACCCCAAAGGAATTTCTCTTGGTAAGTAAGTGATCTTAACTCTTTGGTTTCCTTGTATATTTAAGTTGAACAGATATACAAATCCTGCTTGAAAACTGACAAACTCTTGTTCAATACATTTCAGTTTTTATTTATATAGCGCCAAATCATGAAACATGTCATCAGGGGTGGATTGGGACAAAAAATTGGCCCTGGCATTTTGGATTAGACTGGCCCACCACATTTTTTTTGTGTACTGAATGTGTATACCAACTGTGCAATACCAACTGTGCAATACCTTGAAGTCAGGATAATGGAAATTAGTGAGTGGACACTTAAAATACTTCCAAAATCTTAATTTATTAACACTGTAAAATGTAAACTCCACCACAGCACAGCAACTATTCTTAGATCAGAGAGAGAGAGAGAGAAAGAGAGGTGTCACGGTCAATCACACATATTATCACGTTACATCATTATAAGAAGTTATTGTAAGTTGCTCATCAGATCTATTCAGTCTTCCAGATACTGTAGGGTAACATTGGACTAATGTGCACTCACTGTGTAAAAGAGGATGCCAATGACAAAATGAACCAGAGAAATGCCTCACTTGTCATCATGGAAAGAAAGAAAATATATAATAACATAATATAAATTTTGATTTACTCAGTCATTTGTAATAAGTATTTTATTTATCTAATTTCCTAATTTTTGATCATATTTTCTTTAAAATCGCAGACTTTTCGCTATTTTTCATGTAAATCCTTGGTGGCGCTTCATAGCGAAGCCGGTGAGGCCGCAGCGAGCTTGGCCTCCCCTGGGATTGCGCAATCCCATGGTAACTGCGCTGACTTCCATTCTGTGAATGCATCTTCCTGTCTCTAGATCATAAATTCAATTGTTCAAACAGTTATGAACTGATTTTCCACAATTTAATATATGTGGATTACGAATTGTGTTTTGGTCATCAAACTGTGTGCAGATAACATGTTTTCGTGGTGCTGGCCGATCATAAACAGCAAAGAACTGGTTGTAGGTGAGGCCAGCAGTTCCTTGGCCACTAGGCAGGGGGCGCTCAAGGGGCACCGCTCGTGATCCCCAAATAGTAGAGTCAAAACAAGTTATTGATGTTTTATTAGCGAGTTTTGCTAAACAAGTAAAGCACTAAAAAGACTCTAAACATACAGCTGGAACAGGACTGATCAAGGAAGGCTTTCCTCCCTGGCAGTGAGCTCCACTGAGACTGAGAGACTTTTAAAACTGAAGAAGATAAAGAGAACTTTTACCGGAAAATGATGATATTTTTGTTCAGAAAGAGCGCCACAGGGACTTAAATTATAAGTAGAGGTAAGACAGCGATACTTATTCATGTTTTGTTTTTGTGATAAAATGTGCATAATGTGGGTTATAGTTTTAGAATGTGTTACAAATGCAGAAATCCATCATAACTCATAAACTGTTACCAATCAAATGACAATTTTTTTCATCAAAGAATCAATATTTTTCCATGTATCTTGGTGAATTTATTTGGCTCAATCAGTCTCCTTCAGCACTTTGCAACGAGTCTACTCTGTAGAGTGTATATATTTGTAAATCTGACTCTGATGACGTCAGTGCCTCACCAGCTATGAACTCTACCGCACGTCACTGACTACAACCACCACCACCATATTTTACACCAGACACCGGAGCAGATGAAGGGCCTGCTGTTGGGAACATGTCAGTCAGTTTGACACATTTCGCAGCATCCGTTTGAAGAACTCGTTTCTTTTTTCGTGCAGTTTCTCTGCGCCTCCCTTGCGTTTCTTATCCATTACTACTGTGAACACCGCTGCACAAAGTTCCACATGGAGCGTGAAGGTGTTTTTCTACTTTATGATTGGCCTAGCCCTTTAGACTGTCAGGGATGATAACCAATGGGCTGCAGTAGCCTGTGGTAAGGGCTGGATGATCGGAACAGACTCTTGCGCTGCTGATATTTTTCTTCATGCATTATGCAAATATAACGAGGCAGATATATAAAATAATAATAATATTAATAATAATAATACATATTATTAATATACATGTCGGGTCTGCCGGCCTGCATGTCATCTAAAGGCAGTTTACAATGTCAAAATCAATCAGATTATACATATTAAGTCAGATTATCCAGATTGGTAAAAGAAATTCCTATATAAGGGAACCAGTTGATTTCATCAAAGTCGTAACAAGCAGCATTCACTCCTGAAGAAGCGTAGAGCCACAGGGAGAGTCGTTTGCATTGTACATGGCTTTGCAGCAATCCCTCATACTGATCAAGCATGAAGTGACAGCAGAAGGAAAAACTCCCCATTAACAGGAAGGAAAAACCTCCATCAGAACCGGGCTCAGTATGAACGGTAATCTGCCTTGACCGACTGGGGGTTACAAAAGAGAGAGAAGAGACACAACAAGACAGACAAAAAAGCACAGAAGCACACATTGATCCAGTAATCTGTTTTACATTAGATGGTAATAGCAGGTGATCTGTCTTCCCTGAATGATGTCACAGCTAACAGAACGCCAGACCAGGTGTACCTACTATGAAGAAAAAATAGAAAAAACTAAAAGGTAAAAGCTGAAATGACAACAGTCATGCAAAATTGAAGAACAATAGACCCTGATGTCCTCCAGCAGCCTAAGCCTATAGCAGCATAACTATAGAGGTAGCTCAGCGTAACATGAACCACTCTAACTATAATCTTTGTCAAAAAGGAAAGTCCCAAGAGCCAGCTTCTAGTGGAGGAGTTCAAGTATCTTGGGGTCTTGTTCACGAATGAGGGGAAGATGGAGCGGGAGATCGACAGGCGGATTGGTGCGACGTCTGCTGTGAAGCGTGCGCTGTACCGATCCGTTGTGGTGAAGAGAGAGCTGAGCCAAAAGGCCAAGCTCTCGATTTACCAGTCGATCTACGTTCCTACCCTCATCTATGGTCACGAGCTTTGGGTCGTGACCGAAAGAACGAAATCCCGGATACAAGCGGCCAAAATGAGTTTTCTCCATGGTGTGTCTGGGCTCTCCCTTAGAGATAGGGTGAGGAGCTCAGTCATCCGGGGAGGACTCAGAGTAGAGCCGCTGCTCCTCCACATTGAGAGGAGCCAGTTGAGGTGACTCGGGCATCTGGTCAGGATGCCTCCTGGACGCCTCCCTGATGAGGTGTTCTGGGCACGTCCCACCGGGAGGAGGCCCAGAGGAAGACCCAGGACACGCTGGAGAGACTATGCTGGCCTGGGAACGCTTTGGGATTCCCCCGGAGGAAGTGGCCCAAGTGGCTGGGGAGAGGAAGGTCTGGGGCTCCCTCTTGAAGCTGCCCCTGCGACCTGACCCCGGATAAGTGGAAGACGATGGATGGATGGAAAAAGGAAAGTTTTAGGATTAGTCTTAAAAGTAGACAGGGTGTCTGCGTCACGGACCAAAACTGGGAGTTGGTTCCACTGGAGAGGAGCATGATAGCTAAAGGATCTGCCTACCATTCTGGTTTTACAGACTTTAGGAACCACCAGCAGACCTGCTTTCTGAGAGTGAAGTGGTCTGTTAGAAATTACTAAAGTTTGTACACAACATACACATGTGGAATATTGCTAACGTGTTACTTTAGCAATTTTCCAATTGCCAAAGTGTTACTTTTACATTATTACTTTTGGGTGTGTATCCACCAATTTAACTGTCAAACTTTCATAAAAGCTGTCTTAATGCAAGAAACGAAACCCTTAAACACATGAAATAATTAACTTTAAATAACTAAAAAGGTTTTGTTAACTTTTCACATGAAGCTGGATTAACAGCTAGTAAGATACCTTTGATTAAGTTGGTATACTAATGTTTAAACCAGGGGTGTCAAACGTACGGCCTGCGGGCCGGATCTGGCCCGCCGAACGATTTAGTCCGGCCCGGTGGCCAAATGCATTTTTATTATTCAACGGCTGTGTCTCCTCGGTGCATCGACCGATCTGCACCACATTTTTTGTGAGTCGTGGGGGAGCGCTGCCCAACGCATACGTGTGTATTGCATGGTAGACGGGTGAGGAAAATGCATGACAGCTTCTGCGGTGGCTGGCGGCGGGAGGTGCGCGTACCCTAGCGGTGGCCCTTAGGCCAGAGCGGCGCTTGGCTGCGAGGGCCGATCATCACCGCTTGCGGTTTTAATTCTTATTATTCTGCCCCCCTAAAGAGGGGCCTTTTTGGGGGCTTTCTCATTTTCAAAAACTCACCAAACTTGGCAGATGCATGGTGACTGTTTAAAAATTTTGTATTTTAAGGTCGTCACAAAAATCTAAAGAAAAATGCCTCAACGGCGCCACCTAGAAATTTTCAAAGGACCCTTTGCTATTCACTTACTTCGTCGTAGAGACATGAAATTTGGTACAGTTGTAGAGCTCAACAAGACGCTCAGAATTTACAATTAATGTCATAGTGCAAATATCACAGGAAGTTGGCCATTTTAGACTGAAAGTCTGATTTTGACCCAATTTTTGACATTTATAGCATTGGTATTTGATGGATCTCCTCCTAGAGATTTTGAGCGATCGGCTTGAAACTCGGGCAGTCTGATCATAAGGCATGGCCAATCAAAAGTTATCAAAACGGTGAGTTTTTGAGCATGCTGAAGGGGCGTTGGCAGGGGTCAAAGTTCACCTATTCGCCACAAAAAATAAAAGTATTATATCTCCTACACAGAAACACACAGAGGCACCAAACTTTCTGTGATTAATCATCATCAGGTCTCCTATAATATCCAATGGTCAAATGATGACATCACTCAGGCCACACCCCCTGACAACAGGAAGTGTCATGTTTTGCTGTAAACGGTCGCTATGTTACCCCTCTGAGCTAATCAACATGAAACTGTGTCCAGAGACAGAAAACATGTTGTTGTGTTGTGGATTCCAGCCCCAAGTCGATTCGATGGAGCAGGAGAGCGTGGCGGCGTGGTGAAGTCACCTCAAACGCCGCTGCCATACGTTTGGCTCTGAATTCCACATTTTTGGGCCGAGCTGCATAAAACTCACTTGGATGCATCCTTATCCACCCCCCAACAGGAATCCATAACAAATTTTGGTGGGCGTGACCTAATGCCTCAACGGCGCCACTTAGCAATTTTCAAAGGACCCTTTGCTATTCACTTACTTCATCGTAGAGACATGAGATTTGGTACAGTGGTAGAGCTCACCAAGACGCTCAGAATTTACAATTAATGTCATAGTGTAAATATCACAGGAAGTTGGCCATTTTAGATTGAAGGTCTGATTTTGACCCAATTTTTGACGTTTATAGCATTGGTATTTGATGGATCTCCTCCTAGAGATTTTTAGCGAGCGGCTTGAAACTCGGGCAGTCTGATCATAAGGCATGGCCAATTAAAAGTTATCAAAACGGTGAGTTTTTGAGCTTGTTGAAGGGGCATTAGCAAGGGTCAAAGTTCACCTACTCGCCACAAAAAATAAAACTGTTATATCTCCTACACAGAAACACACAGAGGCATCGAACTTTCAGTGATTGATCACCATCAGGTCTCCTATAATATCCAATGGTCAAATGATGACATTGCTTAGGCCACGCCCCCTGACAACAGGAAGTGTCATGTTTTGTTGTAAGCGGTCGCTATGTTACCCCTCTGAGCTAATCAACATGAAACTGTGTCCACAGACAGAACACATGTTGGTATGTTGTGGATTTCAGGCTCAACTGGATTGGATGGAGCAGGGGGGCGTGGTGGCATGGCATATTCACCTCAAACGCTGCTGTCATACGTTTGGCTCTGAATTCCACAGTTTTGGGCCGAGCTGCTTAAAACTCATTTGGATGCATCCTTATCCACCCCCCAACAGGAATCCTTAACAAACTTTAGTGAGCAGGACTTAGTTTCTCTATAGCGCCACCAAGCAAATTTCAAAGGACCCTTTGGTATTCACTTACTTCCTCGTAGAGTAATGAAATTTTGTACAGTTGTAGATCTCAGCAAGACGCTCAGAATTTACAATTAATGTCATACTGCAAGTATCACAGGAAGTAAGCCATTTTAGATTGAAATCTGAATTTTGATACCAAGTTGACATGTAAAGCATATGTATTTGATCATACTTGTCCAGCAGGGGGCAGCAAGAGACCACAAATAAACCCCAAAGGAATTTCTCTTGGTAAGTAAGTGATCTTAACTCTTTGGTTTCCTTGTATATTTAAGTTGAACAGATATACAAATCCTGCTTGAAAACTGACAAACTCTTGTTCAATACATTTCAGTTTTTATTTATATAGCGCCAAATCATGAAACATGTCATCAGGGGTGGATTGGGACAAAAAATTGGCCCTGGCATTTTGGATTAGACTGGCCCACCACATTTTTTTTGTGTACTGAATGTGTATACCAACTGTGCAATACCAACTGTGCAATACCTTGAAGTCAGGATAATGGAAATTAGTGAGAGTGGACACTTAAAATACTTCCAAAATCTTAATTTATTAACACTGTAAAATGTAAACTCCACCACAGCACAGCAACTATTCTTAGATCAGAGAGAGAGAGAGAGAAAGAGAGGTGTCACGGTCAATCACACATATTATCACGTTACATCATTATAAGAAGTTATTGTAAGTTGCTCATCAGATCTATTCAGTCTTCCAGATACTGTAGGGTAACATTGGACTAATGTGCACTCACTGTGTAAAAAAGGATGCCAATGACAAAATGAACCAAAGAAATGCCTCACTTGTCATCATGGAAAGAAAGAAAATATATAATAACATAATATAAATTTTGATTTACTCAGTCATTTGTAATAAGTATTTTATTTATCTAATTTCCTAATTTTTGATCATATTTTCTTTAAAATCGCAGACTTTTCGCTATTTTTCATGTAAATCCTTGGTGGCGCTTCATAGCGAAGCCGGTGAGGCCGCAGCGAGTTTGGCCTCCCCTGGGATTGCGCAATCCCTTGTTAACTGTGCTGACTTCCATTCTGTGAATGCATCTTCCTGTCTCTAGATCATAAATTCAATTGTTCAAACAGTTATGAACTGATTTTCCACAATTTAATATATGTGGATTACGAATTGTGTTTTGGTCATCAAACTGTGTGCAGATAACATGTTTTCGTGGTGCTGGCCGATCATAAACAGCAAAGAACTGGTTGTAGGTGAGGCCGGCAGTTCCTTGACCGCTAGGCAGGGGGCGCTCAAGGGGCACCGCTCGTGATCCCCAAATAGTAGAGTCAAAACAAGTTATTGATGTTTTATTAGCGAGTTTTGCTAAACAAGTAAAGCACTAAAAAGACTAAACATACAGCTGGAACAGGACTGATCAGGGAAGGCTTTCCTCCCTGGCAGTGAGCTCCATTGAGACTGAGAGACTTTTAAAACTGAAGAAGATAAAGAGAACTTTTACCGGAAAATGATGATATTTTTGTTCAGAAAGAGCGCCACAGGGACTTAAATTATAAGTAGAGGTAAGACAGCGATACTTATTCATGTTTTGTTTTTGTGATAAAATGTGCGTAATGAGTAATAGTGTGTGTGAATGGTTGTTTGTCCTGTTTGTCTCTCTGTGTTGCCCTGCGACAGACTGGCGACCTGTCCAGGGTGTACCCCGCCTCCCGCCCAGTGAACACTGGATATAGGCCCCAGCAACCCCCGCGACCCCATGAGGGATAAAGCGGTTTGGAAAATGGATGGATGGATGTGCGTAATGTGGGTTATAGTTTTAGAATGTGTTACAAATGCAGAAATCCATCATAACTCATAAACTGTTACCAATCAAATGACAATTTTTTTCATCAAAGAACCAATATTTTTCCATGTATCTTGGTGAATTTATTTGGCTCAATCAGTCTCCTTCAGCACTTTGCAACGAGTCTACTCTGTAGAGTGTATATATTTGTAAATCTGACTCTGATGACGTCAGTGCCTCACCAGCCATGAACCCTACCGCACGTCACTGACTACAACCACCACCATATTTTACACCAGACACCGGAGCAGATGAAGGGCCTGCTGTTGGGAACATGTCAGTCAGTTTGACACATTTCGCAGCATCCGTTTGAAGAACTCGTTTCTTTTTTTCGTGCAGTTTCTCTGCGCCTCCCTTGCGTTTCTTATCCATTACTACTGTGAACACCGCTGCACAAAGTTCCACATGGAGCGTGAAGGTGTTTTTCTACTTTATGATTGGCCTAGCCCTTTAGACTGTCAGGGATGATAACCAATGGGCTGCAGTAGCCTGTGGTAAGGGCTGGATGATCGGAACAGACTCTTGCGCTGCTGATATTTTTCTTCATGCATTATGCAAATATAACGAGGCAGATATATAAAATAATAATAATATTAATAATAATAATACATATTATTAATATACATGTCGGGTCTGCCGGCCTGCATGTCATCTAAAGGCAGTTTACAATGTCAAAATCAATCAGATTATACATATTAAGTCAGATTATCCAGATTGGTAAAAGAAATTCCTATATAAGGGAACCAGTTGATTTCATCAAAGTCGTAACAAGCAGCATTGACTCCTGAAGAAGCGTAGAGCCACAGGGAGAGTCGTTTGCATTGTACATGGCTTAGCAGCAATCCCTCATACTGATCAAGCATGAAGTGACAGCAGAAGGAAAAACTCCCCATTAACAGGAAGGAAAAACCTCCAGCCGAACCGGGCTCAGTATGAACGGTAATCTGCCTTGACCGACTGGGGGTTACAAAAGAGAGAGAAGAGACACAACAAGACAGACAAAAAAGCACAGAAGCACACATTGATCCAGTAATGTGTTTTACATTAGATGGTAATAGCAGGTGATCTGTCTTCCCTGAATGATGTCACAGCTAACAGAACGCCAGACCAGGTGTACCTACTATGAAGAAAAAATAGAAAAAACAAAAAGGTAAAAGCTGAAATGACAACAGTCATGCAAAATTGAAGAACAGTAGACCCTGATGTCCTCCAGCAGCCTAAGCCTATAGCAGCATAACTATAGAGGTAGCTCGGGGTAACATGAACCACTCTAACTATAATCTTTGTCAAAAAGGAAAGTCCCAAGAGCCAGCTTCTAGTGGAGGAGTTCAAGTATCTTGGGGTCTTGTTCACGAATGAGGGGAAGATGGAGCGGGAGATCGACAGGCGGATTGGTGCGACGTCTGCTGAGAAGCGGGCGCTGTACCGATCCGTTGTGGTGAAGAGAGAGCTGAGCCAAAAGGCCAAGCTCTCGATTTACCAGTCGATCTACGTTCCTACCCTCATCTATGGTCACGAGCTTTGGGTCGTGACCGAAAGAACGAAATCCCGGATACAAGCGGCCAAAATGAGTTTTCTCCATAGTGTGTCTGGGCTCTCCCTTAGAGATAGGGTGAGGAGCTCAGTCATCCGGGGAGGACTCAGAGTAGAGCCGCTGCTCCTCCACATTGAGAGGAGCCAGTTGAGGTGGATCGGGCATCTGGTTAGGATGCCTCCTGGACGCCTCCCTGATGAGGTGTTCTGGGCACGTCCCACCGGGAGGAGGCCCAGAGGAAGACCCAGGACACGCTGGAGAGACTATGCTGGCCTGGGAACGCTTTGGGATTCCCCCGGAGGAAGTGGCCCAAGTGGCTGGGGAGAGGAAGGTCTGGGGCTCCCTCTTGAAGCTGCCCCTGCGACCTGACCCCGGATAAGTGGAAGACGATGGATGGATGGAAAAAGGAAAGTTTTAGGATTAGTCTTAAAAGTAGACAGGGTGTCTGCGTCACGGACCAAAACTGGGAGTTTGTTCCACTGGAGAGGAGCCTGATAACTAAAGGATCTGCCTACCATTCTGGTTTTACAGACTTTAGGAACCACCAGCAGACCTGCTTTCTGAGAGTGAAGTGGTCTGTTAGAAATTACTAAAGTTTGTACACAACATACACATGTGGAATATTGCTAACATGTTACTTTAGCAATTTTCCAATTGCCAAAGTGTTACTTTTACATTATTACTTTTGGGTGTGTATCCACCAATTTAACTGTCAAACTTTCATAAAAGCTGTCTTAATGCAAGAAACGAAACCCTTAAACACATGAAATAATTAACTTTAAATAACTAAAAAGGTTTTGTTAACTTTTCACATGAAGCTGGATTAACAGCTAGTAAGATACCTTTGATTAAGTTGGTATACTAATGTTTAAACCAGGGGTGTCAAACGTACGGCCTGCGGGCCGGATCTGGCCCGCCGAACGATTTAGTCCGGCCCGGTGGCCAAATGCATTTTTATTATTCAACGGCTGTGTCTCCTCGGTGCATCGACCGATCTGCACCAGATTTTTTGTGAGTCGTGGGGGAGCGCTGCCCAACGCATACGTGTGTATTGCATGGTAGACGGGTGAGGAAAATGCATGACAGCTTCTGCGGTGGCTGGCGGCGGGAGGTGCGCGTACCCTAGCGGTGGCCCATAGGCCAGAGCGGCGCTTGGCTGCGAGGGCCGATCATCACCGCTTGCGGTTTTAATTAGGCCCGAGCAGCTAAGCGCTGCGAAGGCCTATTGTATCTGTATTGTAAATTATTCTTATTATTCTGCCCCCCTAAAGAGGGGCCTTTTTGGGGGCTTTATCATACTCAAAAACTCACCAAACTTTGCAGATGCATGGTGACTGTTTAAAAATTTTGTATTTTAAGGTCGTTACAAAAATCAAAAGAAAAATGCCTCAACGGCGCCACCTAGCAATTTTCAAAGGACCCTTTGCTATTCACTTACTTCATCGTAGAGACATGAGATTTGGTACAGTGGTAGAGCTCACCAAGACGCTCAGAATTTACAATTAATGTCATAGTGCAAGTATCACAGGAAGTTGGCCATTTTAGACTGAAAGTCTGATTTTGACCTAAATTTTGACAGTTACAGCATTGGTATAAGATCTAACTCCTCCTAGAGATATCGAGCGATCGGCTTGAAACTCGGGCAGTCTGATCATAAGGCATGGCCAATCAAAAGTTATCAAAACGGTGAGTTTTTGAGCATGCTGGAGGGGCGTTGGCAGGGGTCAAAGTTCACCTATTTGCCACAAAATATAAAAGTGTTATATCTCCTACACAGAAACAGACAGATGCACCAAACTTTCAGTAATTGATCACCATCAGGTCTCCTATAATATCCAATGGTCAAATGATGACATTGCTTAGGCCACGCCCCCTGACAACAGGAAGTGTCATGTTTTGTTGTAAGCGGTCGCTATGTTACCCCTCTGAGCTAATCAACATGAAACTGTGTCCACAGACAGAACACATGTTGATGTGTTGTGGATTTCAGGCCCAAGTGGATTCGATGAAGCAGGAGAGCGTGGCGGCGTGGTGAAGTCACCTCAAACGCCGCTGCCATACGTTTGGCTCTGAATTCCACATTTTTGGGCCGAGCTGCTTAAAACTCACTTGGATGCATCCTTATCCACCCCCCAACAGGAATCCATAACAAACTTTGGTGGGCGTGACCTAATGCCTCAACGGCGCCACTTAGCAATTTTCAAAGGACCCTTTGCTATTCACTTACTTCATCGTAGAGACATGAGATTTGGTACAGTGGTAGAGCTCACCAAGACGCTCAGAATTTACAATTAATGTCATAGTGCAAGTATCACAGGAAGTTGGCCATTTTAGACTGAAAGTCTGATTTTGACCTCAATTTTGACAGTTACAGCATTGGTATAAGATCTAACTCCTCCTAGAGATATCGAGCGATTGGCTTGAAACTCGGGCAGTCTGATCATAAGGCATGGCCAATCAAAAGTTATCAAAACGGTGAGTTTTTGAGCATGCTGGAGGGGCGTTGGCAGGGGTCAAAGTTCACCTATTTGCCACAAAATATAAAAGTGTTATATCTCCTACACAGAAACAGACAGATGCACCAAACTTTCAGTAATTGATCACCATCAGGTCTCCTATAATATCCAATGGTCAAATGATGACATTGCTTAGGCCACGCCCCCTGACAACAGGAAGTGTCATGTTTTGTTGTAAGCGGTCGCTATGTTACCCCTCTGAGCTAATCAACATGAAACTGTGTCCACAGACAGAACACATGTTGATGTGTTGTGGATTTCAGGCCCAAGTGGATTTGATGGAGCAGGAGAGCGTGGCGGCGTGGTGAAGTCACCTCAAACGCCGCTGCCATACGTTTGGCTCTGAATTCCACATTTTTGGGCCGAGCTGCCTAAAACTCATTTGGATGCATCCTTATCCATCCCCCAACAGGAATCCATAACAAACTTTAGTGAGCAGGACTTAGTTTCTCTATAGCACCACCAAGCAATTTTCAAAGGACCCTTTGCTATTCACTTACTTCATTGTAGAGTAATGAAATTTTGTACAGTTGTAGATCTCAGCAAGACGCTCAGAATTTACAATTAATGTCATAGTGCAAGTATCACAGGAAGTAAGCCATTTTAGATTGAAATCTGAATTTTGACACCATGTTGACATGTAAAGCATTTGTATTTGATCAAACTTGTCCAGCAGGGGGCAGCAAGAGACCACAAATAAACCCCAAAGGAATTTCTCTTGGTAAGTAAGTGATCTTAACTCTTTGGTTTCCTTATGTATTTAAGTTGAACAGATATACAAATCCTGCTTGAAAACTGACAAACTTACTCTTCTTCAATACATTTCAGTTTTTATTTATATAGCGCCAAATCATGAAACATGTCATCAGGGGTGGACTGGGAGAAAAAAATCGGCCCTGGCATTTTGGATTAGTGAGAGTGGACACTTAAAATACTTCCAAAATCTTAATTTATTAACACTGTAAAATGTAAACTCCACCACAGCACAGCAACTATTCTTAGATCAGAGAGAGAGAGAGAGAAAGAGAGGTGTCACGGTTAATCACACATATTATCACGTTACATCATTATAAGAAGTTATTGTAAGTTGCTCATCAGATCTATTCAGTCTTCCAGATACTGTAGGGTAACATTGGACTAATGTGCACTCACTGTGTAAAAAAGGATGCCAGTGACAAAATGAACCAGAGAAATGCCTCACTTGTCATCATGGAAAGAAAGAAAATATATAATAACATAATATAAATTTTGATTTACTCAGTCATTTGTAATAAGTATTTTATTTATCTAATTTCCTAATTTTTGATCATATTTTCTTTAAAATCGCAGACTTTTCGCTATTTTTCATGTAAATCCTTGGTGGCGCTTCATAGCGAAGCCGGTGAGGCCGCAGCGAGCTTGGCCTCCCCTGGGATTGCGCAATCCCATGTTAACTGCGCTGACTTCCATTCTGTGAATGCATCTTCCTGTCTCTAGATCATAAATTCAATTATTATAAGGGAACCAGTTGATTGCATCAAAGTCATAGCAAGAGGCATTCACTCCTGAAGAAGCGTAGAGCTACAGGGAGAGTCGTCTGCATTGTCCATGGCTTTGCAGCAATCCCTCATACTGAGCAAGCATGAAGCGACAGCAGAAGGAAAAACTCCCCATTAACAGGAAGGAAAAACCTCCAGCAGAACCAGGCTCAGTATGAACGGTAATCTGCCTCGACCGACTGGGGGTTACAAAAGAGAGAGAAGAGACACAACAAGACACACAAAAAAGCACAGAAGCACACATTGATCCAGTAATCTGTTTGACATTAGATGGTAATAACAGGTGATCTGTCTTCCCTGGATAATGTCACAGCTAACAGAACGCCAGACCAGGTGTACCTACTATGAAGAAAAAATAGAAAAAACAAAAAGTTAAAAGCTGAAATGACAACAGTCATGCAAAAATGAAGAACAATAGACCCTGATGTCCTCCAGCAGCCTAAGCCTATAGCAGCATAACTATAAAGGTAGCTCAGCGTAACATGAGCCACTCTAACTATAAGCTTTGTCAAAAAGGAAAGTCCCAAGAGCCAGCTTCTAGTGGAGGAGTTCAAGTATCTTTGGGTCTTTTTCACGAATGAGGGGAAGATGGAGCAGGAGATCGACAGGCGGATTGGTGCGGCGTCTGCTGTGAAGCGGGCGCTGTACCGATCCGTTGTGGTGAAGAGAGAGCTGAGCCAAAAGGCCAAGGAGGAGCTCAGTCATCCGGGGAGGACTCAGAGTAGAGCCGCTGCTCCTTCACATTGAGAGGAGCCAGTTGAGGTGGCTCGGGCATCTGGTCAGGATGCCTCCTGGACGCCTCCCTGGTGAGGTGTTCTGGGCACGTCCCACCGGGAGGAGGCCCAGGGGAAGACCCAGGACACGCTGGAGAGACTATGCTCGCCTGGGAACGCTTAGGGATTCCCCCGGAGGAAGTAGCCCAAGTGGCTGGGGAGAGGAAGGTCTGGGCCTCCCTCTTGAAGCTGCTACACCCGCGACCCGACCCCGGATAAGCGTAAGACGATGGATGGATGGAAAAAGGAAAGTTTTAGGATTAGTCTTAAAAGTAGACAGGGTGTCTGCCTCACGGACCAAAACTGGGAGATGGTTCCACTGGAGAGGAGCATGATAGCTAAAGAATCTGCCAATCATTCTGGTTTTACAGACTTTAGGAACCACCAGCAGACCTGCTTTCTGAGAGTGAAGTGCTCTGTTAGAAATTACTAAAGTTTGTACACAACATACACATGTGGAATATTGCTAACGTGTTACTTTAGCAATATTTCAATTGCTAAAGTGTTACTTTTACATTATTACTTTTGGGTGAGTATCCACCAATTTAACTGTCAAACTTTCATAAAAGCTGTCTTAATGCAAGAAACGAAACCCTTAAGCACATGAAATAATTAACTTTAAATAACTAAAAAGGTTTTGTTAACTTTTCACATGAAGCTGGATTAACAGCTAGTAAAATACCTTTGATTAAATTTGTATACTAGTGTTTAAACCAGGGGTGTCAAACGTACGGCCTGCGGGCCGGATCTGGCCCGCCGAACGATTTAGTCCGGTCCGGTGGCCAAATGCATTTTCATTATTCAACGGCTGTGTCTCCTCGCTGCATCGAGCAATCTGCACCAGATTTTTTGTGAGTCGTGGGGGAGCGCTGCCGAACACGTTCGTGTGAATCGCCCAGTGGACGGGCGGGCAAAATGCGTGACAGCATCTGCGGTGGCGGGCAGCCGGCGGTGCGCAAATCCCAGCGGTGGCCAATAGGCCAGAGCGGCGCTTTGCTGCGAGGGCCGATCATCACCGCTTGCGGTTTTAATTAGGCCCGAGCAGCTAAGCGCTGCGAAGGCCTATTGTATCTGTAGTGTTAATTATTATTATTAGGCCCGAGCAGCTAAGCGCTGCGAAGGCCTATTGTATCTGTAGTGTTAATTATTATTATTATTATTATTATTATTATTATTATTATTATTATTCTGCCCCCCTAAAGAGGGGCCTTTTTGGGGGCTTTCTCATTTTCAAAAACTCACCAAACTTGGCAGATGCATGGTGACTGTTTAAAAATTTTGTATTTTAAGGTCGTCACAAAAATCTAAAGAAAAATGCCTCAACGGCGCCACCTAGAAATTTTCAAAGGACCCTTTGCTATTCACTTACTTCGTCGTAGAGACATGAAATTTGGTACAGTTGTAGAGCTCAACAAGACGCTCAGAATTTACAATTAATGTCATAGTGCAAATATCACAGGAAGTTGGCCATGTTAGACTGAAAGTCTGATTTTGACCCAATTTTTGACGTTTATAGCATTGGTATTTGATGGATCTCCTCCTAGAGATTTTGAGCGATCGGCTTGAAACTCGGGCAGTCTGATCATAAGGCATGGCCAATCAAAAGTTATCAAAACGGTGAGTTTTTGAGCATGCTGAAGGGGCGTTGGCAGGGGTCAAAGTTCACCTATTCGCCACAAAAAATAAAAGTGTTATATCTCCTACACAGAAACACACAGAGGCACCAAACTTTCTGTGATTAATCATCATCAGGTCTCCTATAATATCCAATGGTCAAATGATGACATCACTTAGGCCACACCCCCTGACAACAGGAAGTGTCATGTTTTGCTGTAAACGGTCGCTATGTTACCCCTCTGAGCTAATCAACATGAAACTGTGTCCACAGACAGAACACATGTTGTTGTGTTGTGGATTCCAGCCCCAAGTCGATTCGATGGAGCAGGAGAGCGTGGCGGCGTGGTGAAGTCACCTCAAACGCCGCTGCCATACGTTTGGCTCTGAATTCCACATTTTTGGGCCGAGCTGCATAAAACTCACTTGGATGCATCCTTATCCACCCCCCAACAGGAATCCATAACAAATTTTGGTGGGCGTGACCTAATGCCTCAACGGCGCCACCTAGCAATTTTCAAAGGACCCTTTGCTATTCACTTACTTCATCGTAGAGACATGAGATTTGGTACAGTGGTAGAGCTCAACAAGACGCTCAGAATTTACAATTAATGTCATAGTGCAAATATCACAGGAAGTTGGCCATTTTAGACTGAAAGTCTGATTTTGACCCAATTTTTGACGTTTATAGCATTGGTATTTGATGGATCTCCTCCTAGAGATTTTTAGCGAGCGGCTTGAAACTCGGGCAGTCTGATCATAAGGCATGGCCAATTAAAAGTTATCAAAACGGTGAGTTTTTGAGCTTGTTGAAGGGGCATTAGCAAGGGTTAAAGTTCACCTACTCGCCACAAAAAATAAAACTGTTATATCTCCTACACAGAAACACACAGAGGCATCAAACTTTCAGTGATTGATCACCATCAGGTCTCCTATAATATCCAATGGTCAAATGATGACATTGGTTAGGCCACGCCCCCTGACAACAGGAAGTGTCATGTTTTGTTGTAAGCGGTCGCTATGTTACCCCTCTGAGCTAATCAACATGAAACTGTGTCCACAGACAGAACACATGTTGGTATGTTGTGGATTTCAGGCTCAACTGGATTGGATGGAGCAGGGGGGCGTGGCGGCGTGGCATATTCACCTCAAACGCTGCTGTCATACGTTTGGCTCTGAATTCCACAGTTTTGGGCCGAGCTGCTTAAAACTCATTTGGATGCATCCTTATCCACCCCCCAACAGGAATCCTTAACAAACTTTAGTGAGCAGGACTTAGTTTCTCTATAGCGCCACCAAGCAAATTTCAAAGGACCCTTTGGTATTCACTTACTTCATCGTAGAGTAATGAAATTTTGTACAGTTGTAGATCTCAGCAAGACGCTCAGAATTTACAATTAATGTCATACTGCAAGTATCACAGGAAGTAAGCCATTTTAGATTGAAATCTGAATTTTGATACCAAGTTGACATGTAAAGCATATGTATTTGATCATACTTGTCCAGCAGGGGGCAGCAAGAGACCACAAATAAACCCCAAAGGAATTTCTCTTGGTAAGTAAGTGATCTTAACTCTTTGGTTTCCTTATATATTTAAGGTGAACAGATATACAAATCCTGCTTGAAAACTGACAAACTCTTGTTCAATACATTTCAGTTTTTATTTATATAACGCCAAATCATGAAACATGTCATCAGGGGTGGATTGGGACAAAAAATTGGCCCTGGCATTTTGGATTAGACTGGCCCACCACATTTTTTTTGTGTACTGAATGTGTATACCAACTGTGCAATACCAACTGTGCAATACCTTGAAGTCAGGATAATGGAAATTAGTGAGAGTGGACACTTAAAATACTTCCAAAATCTTAATTTATTAACACTGTAAAATGTAAACTCCACCACAGCACAGCAACTATTCTTAGATCAGAGAGAGAGAGAGAGAAAGAGAGGTGTCACGGTCAATCACACATATTATCACGTTACATCATTATAAGAAGTTATTGTAAGTTGCTCATCAGATCTATTCAGTCTTCCAGATACTGTAGGGTAACATTGGACTAATGTGCACTCACTGTGTAAAAAAGGATGCCAATGACAAAATGAACCAGAGAAATGCCTCACTTGTCATCATGGAAAGAAAGAAAATATATAATAACATAATATAAATTTTGATTTACTCAGTCATTTGTAATAAGTATTTTATTTATCTAATTTCCTAATTTTTGATCATATTTTCTTTAAAATCGCAGACTTTTCGCTATTTTTCATGTAAATCCTTGGTGGCGCTTGATAGCGAAGCCGGTGAGGCCGCAGCGAGCTTGGCCTACCCTGGGATTGCGCAATCCCATGGTAACTGCGCTGACTTCCATTCTGTGAATGCATCTTCCTGTCTCTAGATCATAAATTCAATTGTTCAAACAGTTATGAACTGATTTTCCACAATTTAATATATGTGGATTACGAATTGTGTTTTGGTCATCAAACTGTGTGCAGATAACATGTTTTCGTGGTGCTGGCCGATCATAAACAGCAAAGAAGTGGTTGTAGGTGAGGCCAGCAGTTCCTTGGCCACTAGGCAGGGGGCGCTCAAGGGGCACCGCTCGTGATCCCCAAATAGTAGAGTCAAAACAAGTTATTGATGTTTTATTAGCGAGTTTTGCTAAACAAGTAAAGCACTAAAAAGACTAAACATACAGCTGGAACAGGACTGATCAGGGAAGGCTTTCCTCCCTGGCAGTGAGCTCCATTGAGACTGAGAGACTTTTAAAACTGAAGAAGATAAAGAGAACTTTTACCGGAAAATGATGATATTTTTGTTCAGAAAGAGCGCCACAGGGACTTAAATTATAAGTAGAGGTAAGACAGCGATACTTATTCATGTTTTGTTTTTGTGATAAAATCTGCGTAATGTGGGTTATAGTTTTAGAATGTGTTACAAATGCAGAAATCCATCATAACTCATAAACTGTTACCAATCAAATGACAATTTTTTTCATCAAAGAACCAATATTTTTCCATGTATCTTGGTGAATTTATTTGGCTCAATCAGTCTCCTTCAGCACTTTGCAACGAGTCTACTCTGTAGAGTGTATATATTTGTAAATCTGACTCTGATGACGTCAGTGCCTCACCAGCCATGAACCCTACCGCACGTTAGAGACTGACATTTTTTCGGGAATCCCGCGGGTCACGTGATTCCCACGGGAATCCCGCGGGATGGGAGTCAACATCAGTAAATATCACGTGATTGGGACGGTACAGGATTAAATATAAACGGGAGCAGACGGGAGCGGGAGTAAACCAACAACAGGTACAATTAACTAGGATCGAAGCCAAAAGATTAAATAAAATAGAAAATCAAAAATGTAGGTTCGCCGCCGCCATTTTGTAGTTTTTTTCCAAGAAACCGAAACTATAATGCTGGTCAAAGAACTACACGACCCAGAAGCCAACAGTGCATCCGGTTTATTTTTTCCGCCAGCGCTCAAAAAACAGAATGGGAGTGGGGGGGGGGGGGATCAACCGCTAGTGGCGAACTCAACCTGGAAAAGTTGGATCGGCAACGCAAAGTCAAAAGTAAGGACTTATTTATTAAACTCACAGCGCAACTGTAAAGTTGCAAATATTAACAAACTTGAGGAGAGTTGAATGTCACGGTGTTAACACTCAGTACCTGCTTGTAAAACGTGTTTCCTGGACTAATTTCCCAATGTGCAACAGTGTAATAATACGGCCAATAACTTAAAACTACTTTATTATTTTATTTAGTATTGTCTGAACAGTTGTGTTTTTTTCTGTTTTAACCCAATAACTGAACAATGTGTTAACACTTCTGTTTCACTATTTAACAAAAGTAAAACATGTACTTCCATGTCTGGTCGGGTAAAAATGAGACGGAGCCGACTGGACCGGCTGTTCCTGGGTCCAGTTAGCTCCGCCTCCAGCTCCGCATCATCCCCGAAAATTAACATAATCTCACTTTTAACTTTTGATAAAAGTTGACAGATCTGTCTAAGAATGTGTTTAATGTTCAATGAATGTATTGGTTCTGATAGTAAACCCTAATTAGTTTGTGGATATTTTATTGCAAATGGAAAAATACTAATATGCTTGAATGATATTCAACTTTTTTGTAATTTTTTGTTTTACTAAACTGAGTTTTTGAACCACTTCGGTACATTATCTAAATTGTGACAGTAATGCCTTTATGCACTTTTTTCTTAACTGAGTATAGATCTCTTTCTCGGTGCATTATTCTTTAGTTTCAGCAATTTGAAATGTAAAAGTAACTTCATTGTTCATGTGAAACAATTACTTAATGAATTAGTAAAAAGCAACATTGTACATTTTGTTTATTCAACTAAGATAGGCATGGTCTGTTTCCGTGTTTGTTACTTTATTTATTTATTTATTATTATTCCTTTCACTTTAACTGGCCTTTACTACAGCTAAAACAGGAACTTAACTGACCCTTCATAGACATTCAGGTTTAATGTATTTCCAGAAAACTTAATGAAGACAACAAGAATGGGAGTAGGGCAGGAGCGGGAGTCATTCTGAGTGGGAGCGGGATGGGAGTGGGAGTAATTTTACCAGGAGTGGGACGGGACAGGATTTTTTTTTCTACTCTGGCCCGGGATTGGGACGGGACACAATTTTTATCAGTGGGAGTGGGACGGGACAGGAGTGAAAATCCACTCCCGTGTCACTCTCTACCGCACGTCACTGACTACAACCACCACCATATTTTACACCAGACACCGGAGCAGATGAAGGGCCTGCTGTTGGGAACATGTCAGTCAGTTTGACACATTTCGCAGCATCCGTTTGAAGAACTCGTTTCTTTTTTTCGTGCAGTTTCTCTGCGCCTCCCTTGCGTTTCTTATCCATTACTACTGTGAACACCGCTGCACAAAGTTCCACATGGAGCGTGAAGGTGTTTTTCTACTTTATGATTGGCCTAGCCCTTTAGACTGTCAGGGATGATAACCAATGGGCTGCAGTAGCCTGTGGTAAGGGCTGGATGATCGGAACAGACTCTTGCGCTGCTGATATTTTTCTTCATGCATTATGCAAATATAACGAGGCAGATATATAAAATAATAATAATATTAATAATAATAATACATATTATTAATATACATGTCGGGTCTGCCGGCCTGCATGTCATCTAAAGGCAGTTTACAATGTCAAAATCAATCAGATTATACATATTAAGTCAGATTATCCAGATTGGTAAAAGAAATTCCTATATAAGGGAACCAGTTGATTTCATCAAAGTCGTAACAAGCAGCATTGACTCCTGAAGAAGCGTAGAGCCACAGGGAGAGTCGTTTGCATTGTACATGGCTTAGCAGCAATCCCTCATACTGATCAAGCATGAAGTGACAGCAGAAGGAAAAACTCCCCATTAACAGGAAGGAAAAACCTCCAGCCGAACCGGGCTCAGTATGAACGGTAATCTGCCTTGACCGACTGGGGGTTACAAAAGAGAGAGAAGAGACACAACAAGACAGACAAAAAAGCACAGAAGCACACATTGATCCAGTAATGTGTTTTACATTAGATGGTAATAGCAGGTGATCTGTCTTCCCTGAATGATGTCACAGCTAACAGAACGCCAGACCAGGTGTACCTACTATGAAGAAAAAATAGAAAAAACAAAAAGGTAAAAGCTGAAATGACAACAGTCATGCAAAATTGAAGAACAATAGACCCTGATGTCCTCCAGCAGCCTAAGCCTATAGCAGCATAACTATAGAGGTAGCTCGGGGTAACATGAACCACTCTAACTATAATCTTTGTCAAAAAGGAAAGTCCCAAGAGCCAGCTTCTAGTGGAGGAGTTCAAGTATCTTGGGGTCTTGTTCACGAATGAGGGGAAGATGGAGCGGGAGATCGACAGGCGGATTGGTGCGACGTCTGCTGTGAAGCGTGCGCTGTACCGATCCGTTGTGGTGAAGAGAGAGCTGAGCCAAAAGGCCAAGCTCTCGATTTACCAGTCGATCTACGTTCCTACCCTCATCTATGGTCACGAGCTTTGGGTCGTGACCGAAAGAACGAAATCCCGGATACAAGCGGCCAAAATGAGTTTTCTCCATAGTGTGTCTGGGCTCTCCCTTAGAGATAGGGTGAGGAGCTCAGTCATCCGGGGAGGACTCAGAGTAGAGCCGCTGCTCCTCCACATTGAGAGGAGCCAGTTGAGGTGGATCGGGCATCTGGTTAGGATGCCTCCTGGACGCCTCCCTGATGAGGTGTTCTTGGCACGTCCCACCGGGAGGAGGCCCAGAGGAAGACCCAGGACACGCTGGAGAGACTATGCTGGCCTGGGAACGCTTTGGGATTCCCCCGGAGGAAGTGGCCCAAGTGGCTGGGGAGAGGAAGGTCTGGGGCTCCCTCTTGAAGCTGCCCCTGCGACCTGACCCCGGATAAGTGGAAGACGATGGATGGATGGAAAAAGGAAAGTTTTAGGATTAGTCTTAAAAGTAGACAGGGTGTCTGCGTCACGGACCAAAACTGGGAGTTTGTTCCACTGGAGAGGAGCCTGATAACTAAAGGATCTGCCTCCCATTCTGGTTTTACAGACTTTAGGAACCACTAGCAGACCTGCTTTCTGAGAGTGAAGTGGTCTGTTAGAAATTACTAAAGTTTGTACACAACATACACATGTGGAATATTGCTAACGTGTTACTTTAGCAATTTTCCAATTGCCAAAGTGTTACTTTTACATTATTACTTTTGGGTGTGTATCCACCAATTTAACTGTCAAACTTTCATAAAAGCTGTCTTAATGCAAGAAACGAAACCCTTAAACACATGAAATAATTAACTTTAAATAACTAAAAAGGTTTTGTTAACTTTTCACATGAAGCTGGATTAACAGCTAGTAAGATACCTTTGATTAAGTTGGTATACTAATGTTTAAACCAGGGGTGTCAAACGTACGGCCTGCGGGCCGGATCTGGCCCGCCGAACGATTTAGTCCGGCCCGGTGGCCAAATGCATTTTTATTATTCAACGGCTGTGTCTCCTCGGTGCATCGACCGATCTGCACCAGATTTTTTGTGAGTCGTGGGGGAGCGCTGCCCAACGCATACGTGTGTATGGCATGGTAGACGGGTGAGGAAAATGCATGACAGCTTCTGCGGTGGCTGGCGGCGGGAGGTGCGCGTACCCTAGCGGTGGCCCTTAGGCCAGAGCGGCGCTTGGCTGCGAGGGCCGATCATCACCGCTTGCGGTTTTAATTATTATTATTATTCTGCCCCCCTAAAGAGGGGCCTTTTTGGGGGCTTTCTCATTTTCAAAAACTCACCAAACTTTGCAGATGCATGGTGACTGTTTAAAAATTTTGTATTTTAAGGTCGTCACAAAAATCTAAAGAAAAATGCCTCAACGGCGCCACCTAGAAATTTTCAAAGAACCCTTTGCTATTCACTTACTTCGTCGTAGAGACATGAAATTTGGTACAGTTGTAGAGCTCACCAAGACGCTCAGAATTTACAATTAATGTCATAGTGTAAATATCACAGGAAGTCGGCCATTTTAGATTGAAAGTCTGATTTTGACCTCAATTTTGACAGTTACAGCATCGGTATAAGATCTAACTCCTCCTAGAGATATCGAGCGATCGGCTTGAAACTCGGGCAGTCTGATCATAAGGCATGGCCAATCAAAAGTTATCAAAACGGTGAGTTTTTGAGCATGCTGAAGGGGCGTTGGCAGGGGTCAAAGTTCACCTATTCGCCACAAAAAATAAGTGTTATATCTCCTACACAGAAACACACAGAGGCACCAAACTTTCTGTGATTAATCATCATCAGGTCTCCTATAATATCCAATGGTCAAATGATGACATCACTTAGGCCACACCCCCTGACAACAGGAAGTGTCATGTTTTGCTGTAAACGGTCGCTATGTTACCCCTCTGAGCTAATCAACATGAAACTGTGTCCACAGACAGAACACATGTTGTTGTGTTGTGGATTCCAGCCCCAAGTCGATTCGATGGAGCAGGAGAGCGTGGCGGCGTGGTGAAGTCACCTCAAACGCCGCTGCCATACGTTTGGCTCTGAATTCCACATTTTTGGGCCGAGCTGCATAAAACTCACTTGGATGCATCCTTATCCACCCCCCAACAGGAATCCATAACAAACTTTGGTGGGCGTGACCTAATGCCTCAACGGCGCCACTTAGCAATTTTCAAAGGACCCTTTGCTATTCACTTACTTCATCGTAGAGACATGAGATTTGGTACAGTGGTAGAGCTCACCAAGACGCTCAGAATTTACAATTAATGTCATAGTGTAAATATCACAGGAAGTTGGCCATTTTAGATTGAATGTCTGATTTTGACCCCATTTATGACGTTTATAGCATTGGTATTTGATGGATCTCCTCCTAGAGATTTTTAGCGAGCGGCTTGAAACTCGGGCAGTCTGATCATAAGGCATGGCCAATTAAAAGTTATCAAAACGGTGAGTTTTTGAGCTTGTTGAAGGGGCATTAGCAGGGGTCAAAGTTCACCTACTCGCCACAAAAAATAAAACTGTTATATCTCCTACACAGAAACACACAGAGGCATCAAACTTTCAGTGATTGATCACCATCAGGTCTCCTATAATATCCAATGGTCAAATGATGACATTGCTTAGGCCACGCCCCCTGACAACAGGAAGTGTCATGTTTTGTTGTAAACGGTCGCTATGTTACCCCTCTGAGCTAATCAACATGAAACTGTGTCCACAGACAGAACACATGTTGGTATGTTGTGGATTTCAGGCTCAACTGGATTCGATGGAGCAGGGGGGCGTGGCGGCGTGGCATATTCACCTCAAACGCTGCTGTCATACGTTTGGCTCTGAATTCCACAGTTTTGGGCCGAGCTGCTTAAAACTCATTTGGATGCATCCTTATCCACCCCCCAACAGGAATCCTTAACAAACTTTAGTGAGCAGGACTTAGTTTCTCTATAGCGCCACCAAGCAAATTTCAAAGGACCCTTTGGTATTCACTTACTTCATCGTAGAGTAATGAAATTTTGTACAGTTGTAGATCTCAGCAAGACGCTCAGAATTTACAATTAATGTCATACTGCAAGTATCACAGGAAGTAAGCCATTTTAGATTGAAATCTGAATTTTGATACCAAGTTGACATGTAAAGCATATGTATTTGATCATACTTGTCCAGCAGGGGGCAGCAAGAGACCACAAATAAACCCCAAAGGAATTTCTCTTGGTAAGTAAGTGATCTTAACTCTTTGGTTTCCTTATATATTTAAGTTGAACAGATATACAAATCCTGCTTGAAAACTGACAAACTTACTCTTGTTCAATACATTTCAGTTTTTATTTATATAACGCCAAATCATAAAACATGTCATCAGGGGTGGACTGGGACAAAAAAATGGCCCTGGCATTTTGGATTAGACTGGCCCACCACATTTTTTTGTGTACTGAATGTGTATACCAACTTTGCAATACCAACTGTGCAATACCTTGAGGCCAGGTTAATGGAAATTAGTGAGAGTGGACACTTAAAATACTTCCAAAATCTTAATTTATTAACACTGTAAAATGTAAACTCCACCACAGCACAGCAACAATTCTTAGATCAGAGAGAGAGAGAGAAAGAGAGGTGTCACGGTCAATCACACATATTATCACGTTACATCATTATAAGAAGTTATTGTAAGTTGCTCATCAGATCTATTCAGTCTTCCAGATACTGTAGGGTAACATTGGACTAATGTGCACTCACTGTGTAAAAAAGGATGCCAATGACAAAATGAACCAGAGAAATGCCTCACTTGTCATCATGGAAAGAAAGAAAATATATAATAACATAATATAAATTTTGATTTACTCAGTCATTTGTAATAAGTATTTTATTTATCTAATTTGCTAATTTTTGATCATATTTTCTTTAAAATCGCAGACTTTTTGCTATTTTTCATGTAAATCCTTGGTGGCGCTTCATAGCAAAGCCGGTGAGGCCGCAGCGAGCTTGGCCTCCCCTGGGATTGCGCAATCCCATGTTAACTGCGCTGACTTCCATTCTGTGAATGCATCTTCCTGTCTCTAGATCATAAATTCAATTGTTCAAACAGTTATGAACTGATTTTCCACAATTTAATATATGTGGATTACGAATTGTGTTTTGGTCATCAAACTGTGTGCAGAGAACATGTTTTCGTGGTGCTGGCCGATCATAAACAGCAAAGAACTGGTTGTAGGTGAGGCCGGCAGTTCCTTGGCCTCTAGGCAGGGGGCGCTCAAGGGGCACCGCTCGTGATCCCCAAATAGTAGAGTCAAAACAAGTTATTGATGTTTTATTAGCGAGTTTTGCTAAACAAGTAAAGCACTAAAAAGACTCTAAACATACAGCTGGAACAGGACTGATCAGGGAAGGCTTTCCTCCCTGGCAGTGAGCTCCACTGAGACAGAGAGAGACTTTTAAAACTGAAGAAGATAAAGGGAACTTTTACCGGAAAATGATGATATTTTTGTTCAGAAAGAGCGCCGCAGAGACTTAAATTATAAGTAGAGGTAAGACAGCGATACTTATTCATGTTTTGTTTTTGTGATAAAATCTGC
Organism: Fundulus diaphanus; assembly: GCA_037039145.1. Taxonomy (NCBI): domain Eukaryota; kingdom Metazoa; phylum Chordata; class Actinopteri; order Cyprinodontiformes; family Fundulidae; genus Fundulus; species Fundulus diaphanus. The sequence goes on along the minus strand of CM073136.1, from coordinate 14,864,243 downwards.
GTAATGTGGGTTATAGTTTTAGAATGTGTTACAAATGCAGAAATCCATCATAACTCATAAACTGTTACCAATCAAATGACAATTTTATTTTCATCAAAGAACCAATATTTTTCCATGTATCTTGGTGAATTTATTTGGCTCAATCAGTCTCCTTCAGCACTTTGCAACGAGTCTACTCTGTAGAGTGTATATATTTGTAAATCTGACTCTGATGACGTCAGTGCCTCACCAGCTATGAACCCTACCGCACATCACTGACTACAACCACCACCACTATATTTTACATCAGACACCGGAGCAGATGAAGGCCTGCTGTTGGGAACATGTCAGTCAGTTTTACACATTTCGCAGCGTCCGTTTGAAGAACTCGTTTCTTTTTTTCGTGCAGTTTCTCTGCGTCTCCCTTGCGTTTCTTATCCATTACTACTGTGAACACCGCTGCAAAAAGTACCACATGGAGCGTGAAGGTGTTTTTCTACTTTAAGATTGGCCTAGCCCTTTAGACTGTCAGGGATGATAACCAATGGGCTGCAGTAGCCTGTGGTAAGGGCCGGATGATCGGAACAGACTCTTGCGCTGCTGATTTTATTTTTCTTCATGCATTATGCAAATATAACGAGGCATATATATAAAATAATAATAATAATAATAATACATATTATTAATATACATGTCGGGTCTGCCGGCCCACCAGGAAAATGCCGGGTACGCCCGATTACCAGTCCATGCCTGCATGTCATCTAAAGGCAGTTTACAGTGTCAAAATCATTGGCTTCCTGTTAAATCAAGAATAGAATTTAAAATTCTTCTTCTAACGTATAAAGCCCTTAATAATCAAGCTCCATCATATATCAGAGCTCTGATTACTCCGTATGTTCCTAACAGAGCACTTCGCTCTCAGACTGCAGGTCTGCTGGTGGTTCCTAGAGTCTCTAAAAGTAGAATGGGAGGCAGATCCTTTAGCTATCAGGCTCCTCTCCTGTGGAACCAACTCCCAGTTTTGGTCCGTGAGGCAGACACCCTATCTATTTTTAAGACTAATCTTAAAACATTCCTTTTTGACAAAGCTTATAGTTAGAGTGGCTCATGTTACCCTGAGCTACCTCTATAGTTATGCTGCTATAGGCTTAGGCTACTGGAGGACATCAGGGTCTAATTTTCTCACTCTACTGATTTCTACTGTTCTTCATTCTACGGTTCTCCAGTTTTGTATTGTATTACATTGAAATGACTGTCGTCATTTCAGCTTTTAACTTTTTGCTCTCTCTCTTTTTCTTCATAGTAGGTACACCTGGTCTGGCGTTCTGTTAACTTTGACATCATCCAGAGAAGACGGCTCACCCGTTACTACCATCTAATGTAGAACAGATTACTAGATCAATGTGTGCTTCTGTGCTTTTTTGTCTCTCTTGTTGTGTCTCTGCTCTGTCTTCTGTAACCCCAGTCGGTCGAGGCAGATGACCGTTCATACTGAGCCCGGTTCTGCCGGAGGTTTTTTTTTCCCGTTAATGGGTGGTTTTTCTTCCCACTGTCGCTTCATGCTTGCTCAGTATGAGGGATTGCAGCAAAACCATGTACAATGCAGACGACTCTCCCTGTGGCTCTACGGTTCCCCAGGAGTGAATGCTGCTTGTCAAGACTTTGATGCAATCAACTGGTTTCCTTATATAGGACATTTTGACCAATCTGTATAATCTGACCCAATCTGTATAATATGATTGAACTTGATTTTGTAAAGTGCCTTGAGATGACATGTTTCATGATTTGGCGCTATATAAATAAAATTGAATTGAATTGAATTGAAAATCAATCAGATTATACATATTAAGTCAGATTATCCAGATTGGTAAAATAAATTCCTATATAAGGGAACCAGTTGATTGCATCAAAGTCGTAACAAGCAGCATTCACTCCTGAAGAAGCGTAGAGCTACAGGGAGAGTCGTTTGCATTGTACATGGCTTTGCAGCAATCCCTCATACTGATCAAGCATGAAGTGACAGTGGAAGGAAAAACTCCCCATTAACAGGAAGGAAAAACCTCCATCAGAACCGGGCTCAGTATGAACGGTAATCTGCCTTGACCGACTGGGGGTTACAAAAGAGAGAGAAGAGACACAACAAGACAGACAAAAAAGCACAGAAGCACACATTGATCCAGTAATCTGTTTTACATTAGATGGTAATAACAGGTGATCTGTCTTCCCTGGATGATGTCACAGCTAACAGAACGCCAGACCAGGTGTACCTACTATGAAGAAAAAATAGAAAAAACAAAAAGTTAAAAGCTGAAATGACAACAGTCATGCAAAATTGAAGAAAAATAGGCCCTGATGTCCTCCAGCAGCCTAAGCATACAGCAGCATAACTATAGAGGTAGCTCAGGGTAACATGAACCACTCTAACTTCAAGCTTTGTAAAAAAAGGAAAGTCCCAAGAGCCAGCTTCTAGTGGAGGAGTTCAAGTATCTTGGGGTCTTGTTCACGAATGAGGGGAAGATGGAGCGGGAGATCGACAGGCGGATTGGTGCGACGTCTGCTGTGAAGCGGGCGCTGTACAGATCCGTTGTGGTGAAGAGAGAGCTGAGCCAAAAGGCCAAGCTCTCGATTTACCAGTCGATCTACGTTCCTACCCTCATCTATGGTCACGAGCTTTGGGTCGTGACCGAAAGAACGAGATCCCGGATACAAGCGGCCAAAATGAGTTTTCTCCATAGTGTGTCTGGGCTCTCCCTTAGAGATAAAGTGAGGAGCTCAGTCATCCGGGGAGGACTCAGAGTAGAGCCACTGCTCCTTCACATTGAGAGGAGCCAGTTGAGGTGGCTCGGGCATCTGGTTAGGATGCCTCCTGGACGCCTCCCTGGTGAGGTGTTCTGGGCACGTCCCACCGGGAGGAGGCCCAGGGGAATACCCAGGACACGCTGGAGAGACTCTGCTGGCCTGGGAACGCTTTGGGATTCCCCCGGAGGAAGTGGCCCAAGTGGCCGGGGAGAGGAAGGTCTGGGCCTCCCTCTTGAAGCTGCTACACCCGCGACCCGACCCCGGATAAGCGGAAGACGATGGATGGATGGAAAAAGGAAAGTTTTAGGATTAGTCTTAAAAGTAGACAGGGTGTCTGCGTCACGGACCAAAACTGGGAGTTGGTTCCACTGGAGAGGAGCATGATAGCTAAAGGATCTGCCTACCATTCTGGTTTTACAGACTTTAGGAACCACCAGCAGACCTGCTTTCTGAGAGTGAAGTGGTCTGTTAGAAATTACTAAAGTTTGTACACAACATACACATGTGGAATATTGCTAACGTGTTACTTTAGCAATATTCCAATTGCTAAAGTGTTACTTTTACATTATTACTTTTGGGTGTGTATCCACCAATTTAACTGTCAAACTTTCATAAAAGCTGTCTTAATGCAAGAAACGAAACCCTTAAACACATGAAATAATTAACTTTAATTAACTAAAAAGGTTTTGTTAACTTTTCACATGAAGCTGGATTAACAGCTAGTAAGATACCTTTGATTAAGTTGGTATACTAATGTTTAAACCAGGGGTGTCAAATGTACGGCCTGCGGGCCGGATCTGGCCCGCCGAACGATTTAGTCCGGCCCGGTGGCCAAATGCATTTTCATTATTCAACGGCTGTGTCTCCTCGGTGCATCGACCCATCTGCACCAGATTTTTTGTGAGTCGTGGGGGAGCGCTGCCCAACGCATACGTGTGTATTGCATGGTAGACGGGTGAGGAAAATGCATGACAGCTTCTGCGGTGGCTGGCGGCGGGAGGTGCGCGTACCCTAGCGGTGGCCCATAGGCCAGAGCGGCGCTTGGCTGCGAGGGCCGATCATCACCGCTTGCGGTTTTAATTCTTATTCTTATTCTTATTATTCTGCCCCCCTAAAGAGGGGCCTTTTTGGGGGCTTTCTCATTTTCAAAAACTCACCAAACTTTGCAGATGCATGGTGACTGTTTAAAAATTTTGTATTTTAAGGTCGTCACAAAAATCTAAAGAAAAATGCCTCAACGGCGCCACCTAGAAATTTTCAAAGGACCCTTTGCTATTCACTTACTTCGTCGTAGAGACATGAGATTTGGTACAGTTGTAGAGCTCAACAAGACGCTCAGAATTTACAATTAATGTCATAATGCAAGTATCACAGGAAGTTGGCCATTTTAGACTGAAAGTCTGATTTTGACCTCAATTTTGACAGTTACAGCATTGGTATAAGATCTAACTCCTCCTAGAGATATCGAGCGATCGGCTTGAAACTCGGGCAGTCTGATCATAAGGCATGGCCAATCAAAAGTTATCAAAACGGTGAGTTTTTGAGCATGCTGAAGGGGCGTTGGCAGGGGTCAAAGTTCACCTATTCGCCACAAAAAATAAAAGTGTTATATCTCCTACACAGAAACACACAGAGGCACCAAACTTTCTGTGATTGATCATCATCTGGTCTCCTATAATATCCAATGGTCAAATGATGACATTGCTTAGGCCACGCCCCCTGACAACAGGAAGTGTCATGTTTTGTTGTAAGCGGTCGCTATGTTACCCCTCTGAGCTAATCAACATGAAACTGTGTCCACAGACAGAACACATGTTGGTATGTTGTGGATTTCAGGCTCAACTGGATTCGATGGAGCAGGGGGGCGTGGCGGCGTGGCATATTCACCTCAAACGCTGCTGTCATACGTTTGGCTCTGAATTCCACAGTTTTGGGCCGAGCTGCCTAAAACTCATTTGGATGCATCCTTATCCACCCCCCAACAGGAATCCATAACAAACTTTAGTGAGCAGGACTTAGTTTCTCTATAGCGCCACCAAGCAATTTTCAAAGGACCTTTTGCTATTCACTTACTTCATCGTAGAGTAATGAAATTTTGTACAGTTGTAGATCTCAGCAAGATGCTCAGAATTTACAATTAATGTCATAGTGCAAGTATCACAGGAAGTAAGCCATTTTAGATTGAAATCTGAATTTTGATACCAAGTTGACATGTAAAGCATATGTATTTGATCGTACTTGTCCAGCAGGGGGCAGCAAGAGACCACAAATAAACCCCAAAGGAATCTCTCTTGGTAAGTAAGTGATCTTAACTCTTTGGTTTCCTTATATATTTATGTTTAACAGATATACAAATCCTGCTTGAAAACTGACAAACTTACTCTTGTTCAATACATTTCACTTTTTATTTATATAACGCCAAATCATAAAACATGTCATCAGGGGTGGACTGGGACAAAAAAAACGGCCCTGGCATTTTGGATTAGACTGGCCCACCACATTTTTTTTGTGTACTGAATGTGTATACCAACTTTGCAATACCAACTGTGCAATACCTTGAGGCCAGGTTAATGGAAATTAGTGAGAGTGGACACTTAAAATACTTCCAAAATCTTAATTTATTAACACTGTAAAATGTAAACTCCACCACAGCACAGCAACTATTCTTAGATCAGAGAGAGAGAGAGAGAGAGAGAAAGAGAGGTGTCACGGTTAATCACACATATTATCACGTTACATCATTATAAGAAGTTATTGTAAGTTGCTCATCAGATCTATTCAGTCTTCCAGATACTGTAGGGTAACATTGGACTAATGTGCACTCACTGTGTAAAAAAGGATGCCAATGACAAAATGAACCAGAGAAATGCCTCACTTGTCATCATGGAAAGAAAGAAAATATATAATAACATAATATAAATTTTGATTTACTCAGTCATTTGTAATAAGTATTTTATTTATCTAATTTCCTAATTTTTGATCATATTTTCTTTAATATCGCAGACTTTTCGCTATTTTTCATGTAAATCCTTGGTGGCGCTTCATAGCGAAGCCGGTGAGGCCGCAGCGAGCTTGGCCTCCCCTGGGATTGCGCAATCCCATGTTAACTGTGCTGACTTCCATTCTGTGAATGCATCTTCCTGTCTCTAGATCATAAATTCAATTGTTCAAACAGTTATGAACTGATTTTCCACAATTTAATATATGTGGATTACGAATTGTGTTTTGGTCATCAAACTGTGTGCAGATAACATGTTTTCGTGGTGCTGGCCGATCATAAACAGCAAAGAACTGGTTGTAGGTGAGGCCGGCAGTTCCTTGGCCGCTAGGCAGGGGGCGCTCAAGGGGCACCGCTCGTGATCCCCAAATAGTAGAGTCAAAACAAGTTATTGATGTTTTATTAGCGAGTTTTGCTAAACAAGTAAAGCACTAAAAAGACTCTAAACATACAGCTGGAACAGGACTGATCAGGGAAGGCTTTCCTCCCTGGCAGTGAGCTCCATTGAGATTGAGAGACTTTTAAAACTGTAGAAGATAAAGATAACTTTTACCGGAAAATGATGATATTTTTGTTCAGAAAGAGCGCCACAGGGACTTAAATTATAAGTAGAGGTAAGACAGCGATACTTATTCATGTTTAGTTTTTGTGATAAAATGTGCGTAATGTGGGTTATAGTTTTAGAATGTGTTACAAATGCAGAAATCCATCATAACTCATAAACTGTTACCAATCAAATGACAATTTTTTTTCATCAAAGAACCAATATTTTTCCATGTATCTTGGTGAATTTATTTGGCTCAATCAGTCTCCTTCAGCACTTTGCAACGAGTCTACTCTGTAGAGTGTATATATTTGTAAATCTGACTCTGATGACGTCAGTGCCTCACCAGCTATGAACCCTACCGCACATCACTGACCACCACCACCATATTTTACATCAGACACCGGAGCAGATGAAGGCCTGCTGTAGGGAACATGTCAGTGAGTTTGACACATTTCGCAGCGTCCGTTTGAAGAACTCGTTTATTTTTTTCGTGCAGTTTCTCTGCACCTCCCTTGCGTTTCTTATCCATTACTACTGTGAACACCGCTGCACAAAGTTCCACATGGAGCGTGAAGGTGTTTTTCTGCTTTATGATTGGCCTAGCCCTTTAGACTGTCAGGGATGATAACCAATGGGCTGCAGTAGCCTGTGGTAAGGGCGGATGATCGGAACAGACTCTTGCGCTGCTGATATTTTTCTTCATGCATTATGCAAATATAACGAGGCAGAAATATAAAATAATAATAATAATAATACATATTATTAATATACATGTCGGGTCTGCCGGCCCAAACAGCACGTCGGCCCACCAGGAAAATGCCCGGTACGCCCGATTACCAGTCCATGCCTGCATGTCATCTAAAGGCAGTTTACAATGTCAAAATCAATCAGATTATACATATTAAGTCAGATTATCCAGATTGGTAAAAGAAATTCCTATATAAGTGAACCAGTTAATTGCATCAAAGTCGTAACAAGCAGCATTCACTCCTGAAGAAGCGTAGAGCCACAGGGAGAGTCGTTTGCATTGTACATGGCTTTGCAGCAATCCCTCATACTGATCAAGCATGAAGTGACAGCAGAAGGAAAAACTCCCCATTAACAGGAAGGAAAAACCTCCAGCAGAACCGGGCTCAGTATGAACGGTAATCTGCCTTGACTGACTGGTTGTTACAAAAGAGAGAGAAGAGACACAACATGACAGACAAAAAAGCACAGAAGCACACATTGATCCAGTAATGTGTTTTACATTAGATGGTAATAGCAGGTGATCTGTCTTCCCTGGATGATGTCACAGCTAACAGAACGCCAGACCAGGTGTACCTACTATGAAGAAAAAATAGAAAAAAACAAAAAGTTAAAAGCTGAAATGACAACAGTCATGCAAAATTGAAGAACAATAGACCCTGATGTCCTCCAGCAGCCTAAGCCTATAGCAGCATAACTATAGAGGTAGCTCAGGGTAACATGAACCACTCTAACTATAAGCTTTGTCAAAAAGGAAAGTCCCAAGAGCCAGCTTCTAGTGGAGGAGTTCAAATATCTTGGGGTCTTGTTCACGAATGAGGGGAAGATGGAGCGGGAGATCGACAGGCGGATTGGTGCGACGTCTGCTGTGAAGCGGGCGCTGTACCGATCCGTTGTGGTGAAGAGAGAGCTGAGCCAAAAGGCCAAGCTCTCGATTTACCAGTCGATCTACGTTCCTACCCTCATCTATGGTCACGAGCTTTGGGTCGTGACCGAAAGAACGAGATCCCGGATACAATCGGCCAAAATGAGTTTTCTCCGTAGTGTGTCTGGGCACTCCCTTAGAGATAGGGTGAGGAGCTCAGTCATCCGGGGAGGACTCAGAGTAGAGCCGCTGCTCCTTCACATTGAGAGGAGCCAGTTGAGGTGGTTCGGGCATCTGGTCAGGATGCCTCCTGGACGCATCCCTGGTGAGGTGTTCTGGGCACGTCCCACCGGGAGGAGGCCCAGGGGAAGACCCAGGACACGCTGGAGAGACTCTGCTGGCCTGGGAACGCTTTGGGATTCCCCCGGAGGAAGTGGCCCAAGTGGCTGGGGAGAGGAAGGTCTGGGCCTCCCTCTTGAAGCTGCTACCCCCGCGACCTGACCCCGGATAAGCGGAAGACGATGGATGGATGGAAAAAGGAAAGTTTTAGGATTAGTCTTAAAAGTAGACAGGGTGTCTGCCTCACGGACCAAAACTGGGAGTTGGTTCCACTGGAGAGGAGCATGATAGCTAAAGGATCTGCCTACCATTCTGGTTTTACAGACTTTAGGAACCACCAGCAGACCTGCTTTCAGAGAGTGAAGTGGTCTGTTAGAAATTACTAAAGTTTGTACACAACATACACATGTGGAATATTGCTAACGTGTTACTTTAGCAATATTCCAATTGCTAAAGTGTTACTTTTACATTATTACTTTTGGGTGTGTATCCACCAATTTAACTGTCAAACGTTCATAAAAGCTGTCTTAATGCAAGAAACGAAACCCTTAAACACATGAAATAACAATTAACTTTAAAGAATTAAAAAGGTTTTGTTAACTTTTGACATTAAGCTGGATTAACAGCTAGTAAGATACCTTTGATTAAATTTGTATACTAGTGTTTAAACCAGGGGTGTCAAACGTACGGCCTGCGGGCCGGATCTGGCCCGCCGAACGATTTAGTCCGGCCCGATGGCCAAATGCATTATCATTATTCAACGGCTGTGTCTCCTCGGTGCATCGACCCATCTGCACCAGATTTTTTGTGAGTCGTGGGGGAGCGCTGCCCAACGCGTACGTGTGTATTGCATGGTAGACGGGTGAGAAAAATGCGCGACAGCTTCTGCGGTGGCTGGCGGCGGGAGTTGCGCGTACCCTAGCGGTGGCCCATAGGCCAGAGCGGCGCTTGGCTGCGAGGGCCGATCATCACCGCTTGCGGTTTTAATTCTAATTATGTCTACAATCAATGAAAGCAACAATAACAACGAAATATGGTAAAAGGGAAACCCTCACCTTTTCTTTTTCAGACAGCTGTGGCTAAGAATCTGACTTTTTAATAGCCTATAGTCTTTGCTTTTCCATCTTTCCAGCAGTCTTCAGAACTCCTGCCTGGCACAGAATATTTAGTTTTATAAAACAGATTAGGTTTCTGTTGATAAATGCATTATACTTCAGAATTAGATGCTATTTTGAGATGCTAATGTTGGTTACTTACATTTCTCAAGTTCCACAAATCCAAACAGTCTCTCCTGCTTCTTTACAGAACTGCACTCAGCAGCTTTCACCTATTTTAGTGCTGATAATATTTAGTTTTTTAACTGGGACTAGTTTTGTTGTCAAGTAATTGTGGTAACGGCAGTATCCCTGTATGAATTGAAATTTAAATCTTGCGCTCCAAGCAAACAGGCACGCACACACACACGCTAGAAATCAGAAAGCGGGAAGGCGGGATTTAAGGCAGTACAACCAATGAGAGTGGAGTTTAAAAAAAAAAGCACAGAGCACAGTCACGTGTGCTGCCGATTTAAAGGGACAGGCAGTCAAACAGCGGCAGCAGCAGCCGCGGAGCTGCGAGAGGAGAAGAAGGGAAGAGTAAAGGTAACAATGTGACCGGAGGGCTTTTTGTGTTGTTTTTCTTGCAAAAAAAAAAAAAAAAAGATAATAATAATAATTTCAGTACAAAAGGGCACATTGGGATCATGGAGCAAAAGGGGCAGGTGCTCAAGCCCCCTTAGCACCCCCCTCTGCACGTGCCTGTTCCCTCTGACTGCTGCGCAAACCAGCCGCAAAGTACAGATTGCAGAAACAGCTTTGTTCATTGTCAGCTGTTGCAGGAAAGCAGACGCGAGACGGTGGATGCCTCCCCTCACCAGACAAGCTGAGAGATCAGACTATTAAATCGGGCTGCACCCGAGTCAGAGAACGTGGCAGAGACCAGGCCTCCAACCGCGACCATGCTGTGGGTTAGCTCATGGCTGCAGAGCTAAACGCTAGCCTGCCAAGACAAACCAACAACTTCCCTGCTTCCAACGCTCCTTCCTTGGAATGGCCAAACTGGACAAAACTCACACGAGGCAAAACACAGGTTTGGGCAGGAAGAGCTGCGGGAGAAGTTAAAAGGTTTATTGGGAAATGTCTTGTAAACCGTTGTACACAGAGCTCTCAACTCTCACGCATTGACCGTGTGACACACGCATTTCACTGACTTCACACGCTCACACACAACACATGGCATTTCACACGCAAACATGGAATTTCTCACGCATAAAAATCACAAAGCCCATCTGGGCTGCGGACGACAAAACTCCGCCTTCTGCTGAGCTGTTTCGGCTTCTTTCACAGCTTGTGGCCATCTGTAATTCCTGCTGCAGTTCGTGTTAACAGAGCAGCAGGAAGAGTGATCAGAGTTATGAATAATTTTAGTCTTAACAGTGGTGAAAGCGAGCCGGTAAGGTCCTGTACCGCTTATGCAGGAGGGGAGGGGGCGGGGGGAGAGCTGCTTGCTTGCTGCACGTAGGATCATAAAACAGTTCTGCTATCCAGATGCATTTTAAAACGCCACTTGGTCTGTTTATAAGTTTCATTTTTATTAATTCTGCATTTTTTAACTACATGCACCGTATTTCTGTGCCTCCGCGCTTGCTCACTCCCCCCCTCCTTTTCCCTCGGAGCAGGTGCTTTTATCACTGTTCACTATTCAAAACGTGAATCACTACGTTTAATTCCCTCACATCGGTAGCAACGTGTGCCAGTTAAAGTCAATAGGAGAGTTGCTCTTGTATTTTTAACAACATAGAATCATTGGCGCTTCGGTGGGCGTGCTGCCTTGCGCTTTAATTCAGGTGCGCACTTTTAAGGGTCATTTTAAAGAACTTGTAACATCAGGGGCTTCATCTCAGACCTGTCAGTACCCCCGTTTCCTTTATAGGAGCCCTTTACAGCCTTTAGTTATGTATTTTCCCCACTGTTTATCCGTCGCACGCAGCGCACCAACGGGGGTAAAATCCGCCCACCTCACCGCCCAGAGCGCACTGACAAGAGCAATAGAGATTTGTCTGGTCAGCGCGGCGACTGACTGAGAAACATGTCGCTGTGAAAGGTGATGAGAATGTTATAAACTGTAACAGTCTAGAAGTGCATTGAGCTGAAAAGAGGGAGACATCAGCAGCTGGATCGTGCGTAATGATGCAGCGGGAACCTCTGTGAGCTTCAGTGTTGCTGCTGAGGGGAAAATGTTGACCATAAAGGCTTGATGAATCTCAGCCTGATTCACCAATCAGGTTATAGATCTACAATGATGAACAAACCCATAGATGAATATGTAACTGTGTAATAATTCGGTCAATAACTTAAAACTACTTAATTTTATTTAGTATTATTTGAACAATTGTGTATTTTTTTATGTTTTAATCCATTAACAGAACAATAAAGTATTAATACGTCTCTTTCTCTTTTTAACAAAAGTAATACATATCTACTTCATTGTCTGGTGGGATAAAAATGAGATGGAGTTGACTCCACCGGCTCTTCCAGGGTCTGGTTAGCCCCGCCCCCAAACAAGCCCCCCCCCCCCAAATTAGCATAATCTCACTCTTAACTTTTGATAAAAGTTAAGAGGTCTGGTTGTACACATGGTTGCTTTAGAACAAAGGGCTAACAGAGGTAGCTCACGCTAGCCTTAATGCTATTAGCCTCGCTAACATCCGGTCCCGGACATTTCAAAAGGAGTTTGTTTTAAAGCATAAAGCGTAACTGTTCTGCTCCGCCATCCTTCGATGGTGTTATGAGCCTTATTCCCGCATTAATATGGTATATTAATGCCGGTTTTCAAGGCAATTTTGATAACTATAGACTTTAACCAGGTTAGCGACGATTGCTGCAGCGACCCCTAGCGCCCGCAGGTAGAATCGCATAAACAAAGGCAAGCGATTCTGAATTAAATGATTTTACAGGACAACCTGGTCCTCAGAATGTTATTTCATCAAATAATGTTCTGGTTAACTTGTGCTTTGCATTGTGAATGGGTTGAAACACATGTCAAATGTTGTTCTGAATTAGTTAAGCTAATTTAACCACAATTCACATTCTTTAAGGTGAACTTTGGTTCTTTAACTTAAACAAAATATTATTTAATCAAATAACGTTTTGTTTAACTTGGGCTTTGCATTGTGAATAGATTGAAACACATGCCAAATATTTTTAACTCCATTCCATGCTTTTGGAATCAGATCCGTAGTGAACAAGGATTCACTGAATTAATCTGATTATGACCAACCACTTTTGTTTTGTCTTTTCTTTGTTTTTGCATGTAAATAGTTCCTTAGCTTAGCTTCTTTTTATCTTCATTTTGCTTAGTAGTTTAGTCAATTCAATCTGAAAAACTCACAGAGAAAGAAATGGCAATTAGAAGGATTTTATTGATACAATATTTTAAGTCTTTGGCGCTCAGACCTCAGCAGGAACATTAATGCTGAATTATACTTTAATATGCATAAGTAGATGTATGAGAACAGGGATGTTCCCCCCCCCAGGTCTGAAACTGGTGGTGGAGTGGAGATAGAAGAAGTTTGTTCAGTCCATATGATCTGTTTAAGATAGATGTCCAACTTGATAAACACAGGTTTGCATGAACTGTCCATGATGAGCAAGCTTGAAGCGACTGTGGAGAGGAAAAACTCCCCTTTGGGAAGAAACCTCTTGCAGAACCGGGCCCAGCATGGTGGTCTTCTGCCGGACCAATAACGAGGTGATAGGGAGTGCTGAAGACTGAAGGGAGAAAACACTCTGATGGGTTGAGGATGGAGGAACGTCTTGGAAGCTAGATGAACTCAGCTATGATGGTGGAGAAGGGGTTGGGGGTGGGTTGAATCGGACATCTGATTCGAAATCCGACATGCAATCCGTTTGCGCTTGCTGGTTAGCAGGCTGAGACGTGGATTTGAAGTTGCTTTTAAGATGAGCGCGGGATGCTGATTGGCTTCATGGAGGTGCGGTTCGTAGCTGATTGGCTCACATTAGAGGCGTATCGGACTCTGATTGAATGGAGGCAGGCGATGAGTTTCTTCGATTGAACTTGCGCTTCAGCTTCATGTTTCACTAGCCTAGTAGAGAGGATTTGTTAATCGAAATATTGTGTTAATTCAGATAAACAGCATTACATAGAGATGTTCTCTGGATGTTCATTTTATTTCTGTTATTAAATTCTTCAACTTGAAAAGAAGTTGTCACTCCTTTATTCTATGTGTGTGCAGGTTTTGCTGTTAAAAGATATATATATATATATATATATATATATATAGTTACGGCCCAAGGCCTTTCCTCTAAGTCCCTAATTGGTGCTGATTGGAAGTGGAGGCAGCTGGCCAGACTGACGTCAGCAAGCTTCCTCACCTGACAGCGCAAGCCCAAGCTCCGCTCTAGCCCAAGCACCAGGGGCCCGTTCTTCGTACGTTGCTTATAACTAGGGTGACCAGACGTCCCCGATTTCCGGGGACTGTCCCCGATTTCCGGGGACTGTCCCCGATTTCCGGGGACTGTCCCCGTTTTGGACCACCTGTCCCCGGCTAAAGCCGTCCCCGGAAATGTCCCCGATTTTACCGAGGGGGAAAATGTTGCGTGTAGACTGTTATTACGGTAGAGCTGTTGCATGCAGAAACAGGTGTTACGGTAGCAGGTTGCGCTGCTGATAATATAAAGACGAGGAACAGAGCGCACCACTAGAAGGGCGGCAATTATCATTTTGGATGTGGTCAGCACCCATTAAAACCCGAAGAAGAAAAAGAGCGCACCACTTTTAAAACAGAAGAAGAAGAAGTGGAAGTTCGTTGTCATAAACGATGGAAACTGATGGGAAGCTGCTGTGTCATGGTAAGTGTATTAATCGATTAATTTTATTTGGATCGGGCTGATCCTGTGATAAATGTTCGTGTCCAGGTTAAAAAATAATCAATAAAAAGTAAGACAAGACCACGAGTTGCTGCTGAGTAAAAGACACTCGGATAAAATGTAACAGAATGATTGAAAACTCTTTGTAAGGCACTAATCTGGTACGGTGGATCTCCAGGGATCAACAAGGGTTCGTCTAAAGATGTTTTAGAACTGATTGGTGACCTTTAGTTTATATTTCAGATAGTTATTATAAGTAGAGTTATTACAAGTTGTTTTGCTGATTTATGGTTGTGATTTATGAGCATAGACTTTTGGCTTATGTGTGCTTTTTTACTGCTCAGTTTGGATATATGAAAGTTCCTCATGAAAAAATTGGAGTCAGTAACTGAATAAGATATGAGTATGATCTGAGAATGATGGAGGAAGATGTAATGGCATGATATGACCACTTGGTGGCACTCTGAAGAGTTGATGTTGGAATGTAGAACAAGGAAGAAATATAATAAACGTTATCTAGTTGCATCCTGATCGTTGTGTCCTTGAATACAGAGAATAGAGGAACAATACATGGTGTCAGAAGATCATAACTCACGAAGGAAGGAGTCTAGAGGCACAGATAACGTGTTGGAGAAGTTATAATGTGGAAAGTGAAAAACGGATCACCTGCGGTGCAAGAAAAGCAGTGAGTCGGCGAAAGCTAAGAGCAAGCTAGCGACTTGCTAAAAGCACGAAGCATGGACAACGTATTTACCATTACACCACCGGGACCGTTCGATTTCGAGCCAAGCTCGTGGCCAGCATGGATAAAAAGATTCAAACGCTTCAGAATGGCTTCTGGTTTGACAGAAAAAGACAGCGCATACCAGGTGAATTCTCTCATTTACACAATGGGGGATAAGGCTGACGATATCCTGAGTTCATTGCAATTAACAGAAGAAAAACAAAAGGACTATAAAGAGGTGAAAGAGGCTTTTGATGGACATTTTATTGGAGTGCATAACGTTATTTATGAACGAGCCAAGTTTAATAAGAGATGTCAGGGAGTCGGCGAATCCGCAGAGAATTTTGCAAATATGGCCTCTTACGCGAGAAGATGATCCGAGATAGGATTGTTGTCGGCATACGTGACGCCAAATTGTCTGAAAAATTGCAACTTAACCCAGCGTTGGATTTACCTAAAGCCATTGTTCAAGTGAGGCAGCACGAGGTGGTGAAAAAGCAACAAGCTGTTCTGCGGTCAGCTGAGTCACCAGGGCAAATGGATGCAGTTTCTCATAACTATAAGTCTTGGCAACGTGCAAACCATTCTCAGCCTCATGCTACCACGACAATGTCCAAACAATGTGGAAAATGTGGCAAAACCCCAAAACATTCATGGACTGAGTGGCCAGCTAAAGATGTTGAGTGCAGAAAATGCCTTAAAAGGGGACACTTTGCGAATGTGTGCAGATCAGCTCAAAAGCTGGAATCCATTGAAGAGGACGCAGCTGGGGCTTATCTAGGAACTATTGACCATCCACATTTGTCGACATGGACAGAAATACTTACCATAAACGGCAGCCCGTTGCGTTTTAAGGTGGATACTGGCGCGTCCGTGACTGCTATCCCAAAGACAGAATATGTACAGGATCGATATGGCAACCACACAGCGCCACAAAGACCACTGCTAGGGCCCGCCAATCAACCTCTGGATGTTAAAGGGCAAGTGCATGCTGTCATTCAGAGAGGCGACAGAAAGATTGAGGAGGAGGTGTTCATTGTGAAGGACCTGAGCACACCCTTACTGGGCCTCCCTGCCATTCGCAGACTGCAGATGATTCCACAGCTCCATAGCATAGACGATGCAGAGGCACACTTTCGCTCAACCTACCCAGATGTCTTCACAGGGCTAGGTAAACTTAAAGGAGAGTACAAAATTAAGCTGAAAGACGATGCAACACCCTACGTTCTCTCTGCTCCACGTCATGTAGCCATTCCTCTCCGCAGCAAAGTGAAAGAGGAATTGGACCGGATGGAGAAGATGGGGGTCATAGGCCGCGTGGAAGAACCAACTGAATGGTGCGCAGGCATGGTCCCTATTGTGAAAACATCAGGGAAAATACGCATTTGTGTAGATTTAACACATCTGAATGAGAATGTCATCAGAGAGAGGCTCATCTTACCGGCAGTGGATGACACGCTGGCCAAGCTAGAAGGAGCCAGGATCTTCACAAAGCTCGACGCGACATCAGGCTTCTGGCAGGTACCACTTCATAAAGATTCAATGCTGTTGATCACATTCATCACACCAGAGGGACGCTACTACTTCAAGAGGCTCCCTTTTGGAATATCTTCAGCTCCAGAACATTTTCAGAAGAGGATTTCTCAGCTGATTGATGGTGTTGACGGAGCCCTGTGCCATGCTGATGATGTCCTTGTCACGGGAAAGGATCGGGCAGAGCATGACGAACGGCTGCACAAAGTGCTACAGAAATTCAGAGAAGCTGGACTCACTCTGAACGAGAAATGCCAGTTTGCTATGGGTGAGATTCAATTCCTGGGCCATGTCATAAACTCAACAGGCATCAGAGCAGACCCAGATAAAATAACAGCGATCCTTGACATGTGTAACGCTACTTGAGGCTAGGCGCCTGACTACGGCCAATTTTGTTAGTATGGCAATCAGAAAGGTTCGGCCGAGGAGCCCGTGTGTGAATAAACACCATGACAAAAAGTAAAGCTGAGTTATTGTATTTTAATGTATATTTATATATATATATATATATATATATATATATATATATATATATATATATATATATATATATATATATATATATATATATATGTGTGTGTATATATATATATATATATATATATATATATATATATATATATATATATATATATATATATATATATAGGAAGGTATTGAATAATAATAATAATATTTTCTTATAAATATAAACAATAAACACAACAAGGAACCAAAAATAACAGACAAACAAATAAACCCGGATGAGACACAAGAGGTTTTCTTTCTCTCATTCAAGTCCGTGTTTTTCTCTTTTTTTCTTTTAAGGTGATTAATGAGTCACCAACAATAGTCCAACAGGTGTTAGTCCATGATCCAAGGGGAAAGAAAAAAAATAATTAAAGGTCCGGGAAGAAAAAAGAGGTTGGTTCTAGTACATCCTACCGCAAAGCTGCGGTGATCCGGTGGTAGCTCGCCATCCTGACTTGAAACCGTGGGGGGGAAAAACCTGACCTAAACGAGGTCATAGATAAAATAACAATTAGCATTTAACCAGGGTTAAACTGCTATTCAAAAACATACATAACTAACCAAATAATATTAGTCAGGAATCATTTAAGTAAGTTTCCAAGTTAATCGCATTAATATTACAGATCAAATAAAGTCAGACAAGATATCAAAATAAAGTCAGACAAGGTATCAAAGTAAAGTCAGACAAGGTATCAAAGTAAAGTCAGACAAGGTATCAAAGTAAGGTCAGACAAGGTATCAAAGTAAAGTCAGACAAGGTATCAAAGTAAAGTCAGACAAGGTATCAAAGTAAAGTGCACTTTTAAATTCTATGCAATTTTAATTGACAATAACGTCAATTAAAATTAATTCACTTAAATACTGCTTCAATAAGCATCTAATTGGTCTCTAGTTTTGTTGCGCAACTTCAGAAACCAACCAGTACAAAGTTCCATTGGCCGTTCACAAATCAAATGAAAAATAACAAAAAGTGTCCCTAAAGGACGAAATCAAAAGGCTTATATAACATTTTAACGGCATATGGTTCAATCGCCCACATAATTAACAAAAGAAAATGGTTTTTTTTAGACCACAAAACCATTTAAAACGCCAATACACAACTCATAAGTGGGCGTGTCGCCATCAAGTTTCTACTTTTCCAAAAAAAAGAAATGACAGGGAATTAGCAACTCACCGTCAAGTAGTGGTCACAACACGCTCAAAGTAATCCTTCGGCTGCTTTAATTTGAGTTGATGCTGCAATATGCTTCAGCGATTTAGGGAAACGCCAACAGAAGCAGCTAGCCACAGTAACAGCAGCAACAGCAATGGAGGCGATCAGAGCTCACCTTCAACCCAGAACTTAAAGGGTGGCTTCCCGTTTGACCCGCCAAAATAAAATACGGGTAATTATTTTATGCAGGTTACACATGCCTGAGCCGAAGGATGTGGGGGACATTCGCCGTTTCATGGGCATGGTGAATTATGTGGGCAAATTTTCACCACGTCTGCCTGACCTGACAAAGCCCATCCGTGACCTGTTAAAGTCAGAGAACAGCTGGACATGGCAGGCACCCCAACAGAGAGCGTTCCTGGAGACGAAGAAGGAACTAGGGTCAGAGACTGTGTTAGCCCAATACAGCCCAAGTCACGAAACCATGGTATCAGCCGATGCTTCTTCCTATGGAATGGGAGGTGTGTTGACACAAAAAAAAGCCAGACGGTGAATGGAGACCTGTAGTTTTCATTTCTAGAAGTCTGACCAAGGCCGAATCGCGATATGCCCAAATAGAAAAAGAGGCTTTAGCTGCGACTTGGGCATGTGAGCGCCTGCGAGGATACTTGTGTGGGCTGGATTTTACTATAAGGACTGATCAAAAGCCACTTATAACCCTCCTGAAGTCCAGAGCACTGGACGACCTCCCTCGGAGGATTATCAGATTCAGACTTAGATTGCTCAGATTTAATTTCAACATAATCCATGTCCCAGGCAAAAACTTGATAACAGCTGATGCCCTGTCGAGAGCGCCTCTTCCAGCCACAGCTACGGAGGCACAGCAAGACCTGGAAAAGGAATGTAAAGCTTACCTGGACAGTGTAGTAGAAAGCCTCCCAGCCACACCGACAAAGCTGGAACAGATTAAGAGGGCACAAACCTCAAACAACACATGCAAACGTCTCAGTCAATACATTGCAAATGGCTGGCCCGAACACAGACGAGATGTACACGAGCTGCTGCTGCCCTACTGGCCGGACAGGTCAGTTCTGCACTATGGAGGATTACTCATGAAAGGTGAGAGACTCGTAATACCTGAAAGCATGAGACCTGATATCTTGCAGAGACTTCACCAGGGACATCAAGGTATCAACAAATGCCTAGCTAGAGCTAGAGAATCAGTCTGGTGGCCAGGCATTACGTCTGCTGTGAAGCAGATGGTGGAGAGATGTGAGATTTGCGCAAGTGAAGCTCACACAGCAGTCGAGCCTCTGCTTACTACTGACCTCCCAAACAGACCATGGCAGAGAGTCACGGCAGATCTTTTCCAATGGCAGAATGGGAACTATTTAGTCATGATAGACTGCTTTTCTCGTTTTATCAAAGTTTGCAACCTACCCAACAGCACATCTGCAAAACAGACTATTGCAAGAATTAAAGCTGTGTTTGCTAGGTATGGATGCCCAGAAGTGCTTGTCACGGACAATGGTCCACAATTTTCCTGTCACGAATTTGCTCTGTTTGCGCAAGAGTATGACTTCATGCACGTGACAAGCAGCTCCTGTTATCCCAAGAGCAATGGGGAGGCTGAACGGGCCGTCAGAACCGTGAAGTCCCTTTTGGAGAAAGAGGGAGATTTCCATAAGGTTCTGTTGGCCTACAGGGCCACCCCATTGGCTCTTGGGAGCTCCCCAGCACAACTACTGATGGGGAGGAGAATCAGAACACCGGTCCCTGTGTCACCGGAGCAGTTACAACCAAAGTGGCCTGATCTCAAGACATTCAGAGAAAAGGACACTGCCTTGAAACTGCAGCAGCAACAAACGTTCAACCGGGGACACCGTACTCAAACCCTGCCACCTCTTCAGCCCGGACAGCAGGTGTGGATCAGACCCACACGCACCAGAGGGACAGTTGTGGGGCCTGCACCTACACCGCGCTCATACGAGGTGGAAACCCCGGAAGGAGGACGGATGCGGCGCAACCGTTCGCACCTCAGAGAGGTACCAGTACCTCCAACATCAGGTGATGTGACAACGACTAGGTCAGGGAGACTGTCCAGGGCTCCTGAGAGACTGGACCTTTGAACAGTATACACACATGCACACCACGGTGGACGAGAAAGAAAAACAATAAGACATGTTAAAAAGAAGAAAAAAAGTCACTATTTCCTGTTTGAAAGTTGAAATGTTTATTAGAAAAGACATGTTCTGGTTATTGAAAACTAAAGGTTTAAGTAATAGCCACAGTGAAATGGAATGTCTTCTGTTAGCCTCTCAGTTTACATTAACTGATGAATATATTACAATGATTTGAAGTTCTGCCAAAACAGTTAAACGTTCATCTAAAAGGGGGAGATGTAATGGCATGATATGACCACTTGGTGGCACTCTGAAGAGTTGATGTTGGAATGTAGAACAAGGAAGAAATATAATAAACGTTATCTAGTTGCATCCTGATCGTTGTGTCCTTGAATACAGAGAATAGAGGAACAATACAGAAGAGATAACCAACTGTTTTAATTTATTATGTTGTTTTTGCTTGTAGCAAAATTAACAAAATTAACAATTAACAATTAACAAAATTAACAATTAACAATTATTGTGGTAATTAGCATTTTTAGTATTTAATCAGATGAGATAATAATAATAATAGGAAGTTTTCATCTTGTATATTCTAATGTTTGTGTAAGTGATTTTAATTATATAATGTCTCTGTTTTAGAATAATGTAAGATTGATACAAGAGGAGAGAGGAAGAAGATAGGAAGACAGAAAGGAGATTAAATGAGAGTGGAGGAAAATAGGAACACTAATGGAAAGGACAGTTGACAAGAAGGGAGAAAAAAGTATTAATAAAGTTGATAAAGTGATAAGGCGTTGACATGATTTGAGTGATAAACTAACCTATTGAGTAATGTACTGTGCAAAGTATGCTATGTAAAAGAGTGGCTATATACTCAGGTTTGAGTTGTCTGAGGATATAACCTCTTTCTGAGTCTCTGCACTGAACATGAGTTTCACTGCACTTCCCTAGCTGTGACACAATGAAGAGGCAGATTAGTTGTATTTTTTTCTTGTGTTTTAAAAATTTCTGTTCTGCACATAATCCTCTTCTCCTCTTATTTTATCCAGACCTCTGGATACCGGGGCTGGTGACTCTTCAGACACAGAAGGCCTTGAAGAAACCAGAGATGATCACGTGTTAGCTGACTCACTGACCAGAGTTAACTCACCTTATAGGAGCAAACAATATACTTGCACATCAACTACTACCATACACATACACATAATGTAGTTATACACACTTTATGTAACTTTATACATGCTCATGCTGCACTACACACTCAATCACTTGCATTCATGTCAAGGAGATTTCCAAGTCTGTGCCTTTTTGAACATGTTTAACACTTTTTTCACCTCCCATCACCACAACCCATTTTCTTGTCCCAAACAGGCTCTATGCACAGCTCCACCTTGGCCGTTTCTCAATATGCGTTCTTGAGCGTTCTCGTGTGCTCGTGACACGTCATCAGCCTCAGCCCGAGCACTGTTCCGATTGCCAAGAACGCCAAACCGAGAACGCGCCGAATTCCCCGGATGTTGTTCTCGCCCGCCCTCTTTATCGAGCATGCATCAGAGCAGACTTGTGCGTTCTTCAGACTGACCGCTTGCCCAGAATGCACCGCGGCAAGATAATTTTTAGGCTTTTTAGAAATTAAAAATGTTGTTTTAAAAAAATTTTCAATAAGATTTATTGTGGTGTAGTATATAAATAGTTTTGAATGTTAAAGAAATGCTAAAGAACTGTGCGTCTCATGACGTCACAAGTACGCTTCTGTTCCAATACACCATACGTGCTGCGTGCTCGCGTTCTTGTCAAGTCCGATCTTCCTGTGTTCTCGCCAAGACCGGACTTGACGAGAACGCGAGTCCGTACTCGCGTTCTCGTGAATTGAGAAACGGCCCTTATCCTGAACTTCAGCAGCTCCTTTGTTTCCTGTCTTTCATTACTGGTCAGACTGATTAATCCAGGTGTGTCTGACCTCAGTAACCAGACAGACACACCTGGGTTAATCAGTCTGTCCAGTAATGAAAGGCAGAGAACAAAGGAGCTGCTGAAGTTCAGGAAGAAGTGGAGCTGTGCTTATAGCCCATTAGTGGGATAAATTAATCTGCTTCTTTGAGATGCACAGGCCCCTGATGCGGTCAGGTGACAGTAAGAAACATGTATTATCCTTTACCTACGGGCTTGACCGCTACTTCTTTTTGATGTTAACACAGAAAAACCTATTTCTCATAGGTATGTAGATGTGAACAGAATAAGTATTTGTTGCACTTTTTTGAAAAGGTGGGGGAACTCTGTCTCCATAGACAGCCACAGGCTAAATGTTTGTATTTACTGGTTTTTCTTTTCCTCATGTCACTCTCCCCTTAGGAGGCAGCAGAGCTCTTTGGGCCCTACAAAATTGGAAAGTCCTGCTAAACACCTTGACCCCTCCACTCCCACCCCCACCACTTTGCTCCAACCCAGAGACACAGTTCTAGTTTTCTATTAATAACACTATTGATGTATTCATTTTATTAATCTTATGATATACTAAAATTGTGGAGAGGCACATTCCTGCTTTTACACTTGATTTTTGTTGTTTAAATGTTAATAAATATGTAAAAATAAATGAAACCTTACTGTCCCCGTTTCCTAATTTCATCTTGATGTTTGTATTTACTGGTTTTTCTTTTCCTCATGTCACTCTCCCCTTAGGAGGCAGCAGAGCTTTTTGGGTCCCACAAAATTGGAAAGTCCTGCTAACCACCCTTGACCCCTCCACTCCCACCCCCACCACTTTGCTCCAACCCAGAGACACAGTTCTAGTTTTCTATTAATAACACTATTGATGTATTCATTTTATTAATCTTATGATATACTAAAAGTGTGGAGAGGCACATTCCTGCTTTTACACTTGATTTTTGTTGTTTAAATGTTAATAAATATGTAAAAATAAATGAAACCATTACTGTCCCCGTTTCCTAATTTCATCTTGATGTTTGTATTTACTGGTTTTTCTTTTCCTCATGTCACTCTCCCCTTAGGAGGCAGCAGAGCTCTTTGGGCCCCACAAAATTGGAAAGTCCTGCTAACCACCCTTGACCCCTCCACTCCCACCACTTTGCTCCAACCCAGAGACACAGTTCTAGTTTTCTATTAATAACACTATTGATGTATTCATTTTATTAATCTTATGATATACTAAAAGTGTGGAGAGGCACAGTCCTGCTTTTACACTTGATTTTTGTTGTTTAAATATTAATGTCAGGAACCAGAGACAGATGGACCCAGTATTCAGCCAGACAAGAGAGAGGTTTTAAGCAAAAAACTGGATTTTAATACCAAACAGGGACAGGCAAGGTTCAATGGTTTACAAAGGCAATCCAAAATCCGGTACACGAAAGGCAGTCCAAAACAGGCAAAGGTACAGACAAGGATGAGGCAAACTAAGAAAATCCCAAGGCAGATCCAGGTCAGAAAAACAGGTAAGCAATCATACTGGGCAAGAAAATCAGGTTCAGGGATCAGGCTGGCTCAGAATCAAAAAGGCAATCGGGTCGGTATCAACAGGGCTATCAGAAATACAACGCTGGATAAGACTCACCAAGTGGCTCAAATTGATCTGGCAGATTGCAGAGGTTTGTGACAGGACTATATAGGGGAGTGAGCAGGTGAACAGAAGTGAAGACTAATTACTGACATGGGTGGAGCTTATCAGGAACAGGGAAGTTACTGGAAGAAAACTGACACTGATTGGATGGTGACTGGAGAAGAGGAGTGACAGGGTGTTGACTACGAGGTGAGCTGGCAGGTGAACTGAGTGACTGATTAAAGGCTGGATACAGAGAAGTAAACAGACCAGGTCAAGTGAAGTGATAATAAACAAAATCAAACCACAATAAAATCCAAACTAGACCATTACCCAAAACAGAACCTAAACCTAACACTAAACAGAACACAAGCTATAACAGAAACCAAACAAGAAAGAACCCGAAACCAAAACTGAGCTTTAAAGCTGGGAGAGGTGTCTGGCTGCAGACCTCACGTTTCAGTCGCTTCCGCCTTCGTTCTCAGTCGCGTCCGTTTTCATCCTTCCAGCTTCGTCCTGGGTTGCTTCCGCTTCCTTCTTCCTCTCTGTTGTCATTGGAAACGCGCAGATAATTGTAAACAAATCTGAAGAAATTCACTAAATAATGCTTCTAAATAATGCTTCTGTGTAAATGTTTTAAATAGCGTTTGTTTGGCGGGGATTAATAAAGTGATAAATAAATAAAAAATGTTTATGAACATATTATGTTACCGCGCTTTCCACCGTTTATTTTTGCATGTTGCATGTCTAAATAATGCTTCTGTGTAAATGTTTTAAATAGCGTTTGTTTGGCGGGGATTAATAAAGTGATAAATAAATAAAAAATGTTTATGAACATATTATGTTACCGCGGTTTCCACCGTTTATTTTTGCATGTTGCATGTCTAAATAATGCTTCTGTGTAAATGTTTTAAATAGCGTTTGTTTGGCGGGGATTAATAAAGTGATAAATAAATAAAAAATGTTTATCAACATATTATGTTACCGCGGTTTCAACCGTTTATTTTAGCATGTTGCATGTTGTTGCAGGTACATTATTTGCAACACTGTACCTTAACTTCAATGTGCAATTACTTTCCACTGCACTTTAATTTGGAGAGCTTCTGCCAAACTTTATTTCTTAAACTGCTATACTGCACATTTTAGCCTAACTTATGTATATCTATCGTTAAAGGAAAAGTCCGGTCAAAATCAGAATTCAAACTGCTGAAAGTACTTTAAATATAAAACTACTACATACTGTTCAAAAAATTATACGTTTTTTTAATTAAGAATAATTTTCATTTAATCATGTTTATGTGGAGGAACCCATCTTGGTCAAGAATAGTACTGTCACCTCCCATTTTGTGACGTCACTCAGCGGACCCGCTGTTGAGCAAGTTTCAACGTTCTGTTGTTTTTCACGACGCACTATTTTTCAAGATGGCGACGACTGGAGCTCTGTACGAAGCAGAGAGTGATGAAGTACTTAGTGACAGTGATGAGAGTTCCGTGGACCTATCATCATCTGATAGCGATATGGATTTTTTTAGAAGAGTTTCTTGACCGAAACCGGACTTTTGACGGAATCCAGCCGTACCAGTTTGAGCCAAGGAGACCACAACGGGATGATGTGAGTTGAATCTGTCTGCTGTGGCACCACAGCCGTCTCCTTATTTTTGTGTTATTCTTCTCAGTTTGTTCTTCCTGTCGATGTAATATCTCAGCGTCAATATAAATTACAATTAGTTGCAGTTTTTTGGGCTTGTTTGAGAAAGTGAAGTGGATTGTATCGGTTCTAAACTACGTGACGCTGCCGCATTACAGCCGACAACGGAAATATCCCTCCGCATCATAACGTAACGTAGCTCATAGTGCCATGGAGTGCGTAAAGTCATAGAGTGCAGCGCTGCCTGTATTTTCGGCAGTTTACGGTTGTAATAAATTATGATTACTGCTAACGGTGCAGATCACCATTTTGAGCAGAGATTGGTTCTAAAGATGAGCTTTTACTCCATGATAACATTTGATCAGTGATTTAGCCATTATTGGCCAGAATTTAACATTTTATGGCACCAGGATGTTTTCATTCAAATTCTTAAGCACTTGAAATAAGAAAAAACAGAGAACTTTTGTACACACATTTTAATAATGCCATTAATGGCAAAATCACATATTAAAATGCCCTATTTGGCTTTTACCCTTTCAGAAATAAAAAGAAAAAAGTGATTAATTTAGGATTAATCTAGAGTTAACCTTTGGAATTATGCAATTAATTGCGATAAAAAAAATTCGTTTTACAGCACTACCGTAATTATAATACTTTATAACAGACTACATAGATCTTATTACCCTAACAATGATAATTAAATTGTTGGCCCTACACATTTAATCCTACAACCTAATTAAATTTTTATTTTTATAACTCTTGTTTCCATTTAGCTGTTACAAGACGGTCCAACTTATTTATTTTATTTCTGTTTTTTCAGGCCGAGCCTCACCCTTCTGATGAATCTGATAAAGACAAGAGCAATATGTCAACCGAGGAGCCACCAACCGAACAAAACCGGCTTTTGGACTTGTTTTGGTGTTTGTGTGGAAGCTGCAACTTGATGACGACTGTAGATGAATCATGCTGCTGTCGTGAAATAGACCGGATTCTGGAAAAAACTGATAACTACTCGCACCAGGCTTGCATCATGATGATGGAGGAAGTGCAAACAATTTGTCTGAATGATGCTGTGTTACGGCTTCCTTTACTAACTATGTGTAATTTCTATAACAGTGAAATGCCACCAAATCCAGCACCAAACAGACTTATGCGGCTGGCAGCGTATAGACAATTCACTCTATGGCTGTACGACAAGCTTGGCAAGAAAAATAGACGGGTCATACCATCGTGTGTAGTTCTTGCCATTAGGAATAAATATCCTAGTGATGATGGAGTTTATCTCGGGTTTAAAGAAGCTGACAATGATAGCTAGTTGTTTTTTGTATGTTGAACTAATAAAAAATACATGTGAAATGTATATAAAGTGTAAGTTTTTAATCCTAGCATGGTGAACAATTTTCAAATGGTAACCCTAAAGTCAAAAGTGTCCAATGTCATATTTTGAATTGGCCCTTAAGTCTATATTCAGTTTAAATTTTCACCCAAGCATGTATTATTTACCACGCTGATACAAATTTTAACTATAACTAGAAAACTGCCTGGAAGGCACTGACTGCTCTGTATTATTTATGTAACCACAAATTACATACCTTACTATGTACTTAGCTTACAAAACAAACAGAAATGTACAATACAATGGAAAAAAACTAGGAATATCTTCAGAAATTTATTCTCCACTTATCAATTTTTTTTGACCAGATGGATCTATAAATCAACACAAAAATAAGGCCTATAAAAAGTTTTGGCCGTTTTTACTTATCTGAACAATGTATCTGAACCTTTTTATTTAGTCAGATCTACTTAGTTTTTTTTTTCATTCCCTTTTAATGATTGACTGTCAAACAAAGGACAAATACTCAAATGTATAGGTACATTTCTAAGACAAAAAAGCAACAGGAAGAAAAGGTCATCAATGCAAAATATGATTTATTTTGTTCATATGCATTCACTGTCTTAATGGTCCTTGATAAATCTAGTGTGCTGGCTCTTCAAGAGTTCATTTGTTGGGGGCCTTGCAACTGGTGCTATGTTGGCAGGCAAATCAGGACAGTCTATACTAACTAGGTCATGCTCCTCTGACTCAGCTAAGGATTTCATCATCCTGTGAGCATGGTCCAGAGTTTTGGCCTCGAGGATTGGTTGCACATGCCACCTTTTGTCCTGTTTCCGACAGATGGACTTAAACCTTAATTTTCCAGTTTTTTTGTGCACTGCCTGTGCACGACCAACATTTTCATTGAAGTCCATCGCTGCCAACTGTGTTGAATCACAGAAACTCCGTCTTTTTGTTTCTGGTCTTCTTTGGGTGGACACTGGGCTGCTCCTTTCTTGAACAGTAACACTTTTCCTGTCGCTGTCCAGTAGCACCTGTCCAGTAGCACCTGTACTTCCAAGAACTTCAGAAACCTTAAACAAATAGACACATGTACGTATTAAAATCATGTGACTTGAAGTAGGCATTAACAAAAAAGAAGACCGTGTGATTGCCTAGAATAGCTTGAATAATAAAACTAAATCATTACCATTTCCTGTTGTTGGCGTAAGAGGCTCCGATTCGTTGACAACGTTCTTTTTCTTTTTTCTTTTCTATAACAAAATACTGTGGGGACGGCAGTGGGTGTGAGTCTCCTTCGTAGAATTGACTGTTGGTTTTCCTCTCCATGGACTTCAGCTACAACATGAAATTAAAAAAAGTTAGGTGTACTGCTCATATTCATGTACAAAATCAATTCACACACATTTGATTAAAATAATACTACAATTGCTTCTAAGCAGGGGCGCAACTACCCAGTGTAAGAGGGGTATGCAGCATAAGTTTTGGCGCCCCCCACCTGGATTAAAATAAATAAATAAGTGCCAGACATCATCATGTATGGTCTTTAAATAATAAAGGTTTATTTTAAAGTATATCAGCCACTGTAGGCCTGCCATAATAATAATTAGATGGTATATTATTAACAATGTTAACACATAATAAACAGTTGCAAATTGACAAACATTAACATTATCATTATAACCAATGCAACTTAATGTAGCCTTTCTAAATCAGCCTAGTGATGGCATCAGATAAGACAACTATTATGCAGTAAGGTTTTGCTGCTGTTGAAATTACATTCACATTTTGGATTTTAAAAAGTAGAAATATGGATAGCCTTAGCACAGACCTTTAGAGAGAGAGAAGTGACCCTGTAATTACAGCTTCCATGTCACCCAACAAATGTAAAGCAGCCTACATGTCTGCCAGCACAGCTAACATGAACAGCTAATGGTAAAACAACATCTTTATTGCATATTATTTATGCATGAGTTACTGCATAAGTTATGTTTTCTGGATTCTGGTCATTTATTGTACATGCTACCTTATATTTTCCACTATGTCAGCGCAGCAACATTGGTTTTGCATTAAGCTAGAAGCTAGCTGTAAACCCCCATTTGGTTGCTACATTCCCACTGTTAGCAAACACAAGCTAGTCTGTTCATATATATTCATATTGTATGAATATACAAGCCTAAGTAACGGGAGCAAATCTATGCATGATTCCATGGTAAACCAAAGTCATTGCATTAGTTATATACATCAACAGCTAATGGTAAAACAAAATATATTAATGATTCCATGATAAACCAGTTTATGTATCTGTTTTCCAGATTCTTGTCCTGTATTGTACCTGCTACTTTACAGGGTTTCCCGCAGCGCTATACTCACGCTACCGCCTCCCCCCCCCCCAGTCGATCCGCGCAAAACTTGTCGCCCCGCTTAAGCAAATTCCTGCCTTATATTTTCCAGTTTTCAACTCAGCAACCTCGGTTTTGCACATTCTAAGCAAGCTGTGAACCCCCATTTGGCTGCTACGTTAGTAATCGCTAGCTAGTCTCTTAACGTGAATAACGTTATTTGCAAGCCTCCAAGCACAGCCGTCAAACTTTAATTCCTACCTGTTGCCTTTCACCATCCACTTGTTTAACTGCTGTTGCATCCCTTGACATGCCATCTCCCTTTCCCTCTTCCTTTTTTTATTTTTCGCCGGGAAAAAAACAAAACAAAACAAAAAACATTCCGGGCGGACGGTCGGGGGAAAAAAAAGTCCGGAGGTAGTGCTGTGTGTGTGTGTGTGTGTGTGTGTGTGTGTGTGTGTGTGGGGGGGGGGGGGGGCAGAAGTTAGATGGCAAATCCGCTCTCTTCAAGTTGGCAATACAGCGACGAGCCCGTGGTGGCTCATGAATCGGGAAGTTGAAATAAACTATGTTTTTTCCACTTTTACCGGTAGTGTTGGAACATCCGATGGCCATGCACGTGGGCATTGTTGCTTTAGCAATAGCTCTTGGGAATGTCAGCGGTGAAGTCCTCTCAAAATCCGAAAAAAATATTGATGATCGCAGCTGTGTAGAACGGCTCCTATTGACTTTGCATGGAAAGAGCGGAGAAATGCTGTCGCCGCTTCCGCTCTTCCACGTCACAGGATGTGATGTCAAACGCCCCTTACTGCCCAAATATGGGCAGTAATGTCAGCCCCCATACACAGTGATTCAGACGACAATTTATGTTTTTATTTTCTTATTGATTAAAGATAAGTTCATTAAATAACCACAAACGTATTAGTTTTAGTTATAGCTAATGATACCCTGATTTTTCCTTGTTGACCGGACTTCCCCTTTAAAAATCATTTTTATAGATATAGTAATAGTCATGCGTATATACATTCTTAGTAAATATTGACCTGTAAACTCTGTTATAATAACAACCATCTAAATGTTATGTCCATTGTACATATCTGCTAAAATTCTATTTTTATGGTGATATCCACCTGAATATTATACTCAGTACATATCCAGCTGTGAATATGTTCACATTACTAGTTATTCTTATATTAAACTCATAGTACAAATCTATCTGTAAATTCTGTTTATAATAGTATTCATCTCCATATTTATTCAGTACATATCCATGTACTGCACTCATGGAGCCATTGTATATCCTGCACTTTACTGATATTGCACTTCTGGTTAGAACTAAACTGCATTCCGTTGCTTTGTACCTGTGGAATAACAATAAAGTTTAATCTAATGTAATGTCAAAATATAACGTAGATATATTGGGTATATATATTATATTAAAAAAATATATATATAACATATATATATATATATATAGATTTTTTTTTTTTAAGAACACCTTTCCTTACAATTACTACTTAAACATTATTTTATACATGTTGTTTAACCAACTGTAAATAATCTTGCCTTGCCTAAATAATCTTAAATACAATCTAAAAACCATGGTTATGACTTATTTTCGCTATTCCCAGTCTAAAAGATATATCGCCTGGTGTTTTTACTTTAGCTTTATCTGTAATGTAACATCTCACTGTTTCTCTGCAAAATTCTTACTGGGCCAGAGTGTTCAGTAATTGCTGTAAGTAACATTGTTGTTTACATAGTCTTTTGTTAGGCTCAGAACAGGTGGACCCAGAATTCAAGGCAGACAAACCGTTAGGGTTTAACAGTTTATTAAGATCAGATGCGGAGCGGGAGGCGTCAGCGTCTACAGCGGGATCCTCTGCAGAAGGAGACGGCAGGTTAGTGACCACGCTTATCTGAAGGGGTTTGCACACAAACGTGTCGGTCACTAACCTGGTCTTAATGTTCAGTTCAGATCCAGTAGATCCCAGCAGGCGGGTCGTCAATTCGCTGCGGCGGTTGCCGCTCATAAAGTCCCAGAGGCAGGTGTTTCGGAGGTCGGAGGACAGGCAGGAGATCAGAACCGTGAGAGCAAACGCAAGCAGGATGAGCCGTAGAGCGAAGACGAAGTCGGGGACGTAGTCGAAGGTCGGAGTCGGGAGGTCAGAGAGCCAGTGAGGTACCAAAGGATAATCCAGGACGGAGTCAGGTCACAGTTCCAGGTTCGATACACAGGGCAGAGATCCAGCGGGTAGTCAGGTCAGGCAGAGGTCAGATCGGGCAAACAGAATCAAACAGGAACAAGCAGGCTCAGAGGTCGAAAGGCAAACAGGTCAGGATCAGGAATCAGAATAACAAACGCTGGAATAAGTCTCACACAAGGGTCAAAATAAACTGGCACTGCTGTCTTGTCTTGGAGCTGGTTAAATACTAGAAAGGACAGGTGGTACAGATCTGTAGTAATGAGGAATGGGTGGAGCTAAACAGGTGTGGGACATGAAAGAGACAAGACAACAGTGCCAGAATCATGACAGTCTTTACATGAACTTATATCGTCAAATTTTAATGTAAAATATTGTTAGACTGTCAAGGTGTGAAGACCGAAGGAGGAGGAGGACCCAAATGCAAGACTTAACTGGTTATTTATCAAAGAAACTCAGGAACAAGGTGAAAAACATGCCTTCTTCAGTCTTTCTGCTAAACAATTAAACAGCATAAAATATACAGTTGTTAAAGTAAACAAGGCAATAAGCATACAATGTTCCATGAGTGCAGTACATGGATATGTACTGAATAAATATGGAGATGAATACTATTATAAACAGAATTTACAGATAGATTTGTACTATGAGTTTAATATAAGAATAACTAGTAATGTGAACAGCTGGATATGAAAAAACGATAGGATAAACCTTATGTCAAAAGTTAATTTATGGCCCATATGAACTGTATATGACCTTTTGATTTATGACACCTGTCACCCCCCTTTCCAAAAATATGATTTATGACCCCCGACCGCCCCCCCCTTCCTGACCCCCTCCCCATTTTATGAGACCTCTCACCCCTATGTGAACCCCTTCCTGAACCTCCACCCTACACACACACACACACAACACTGTACCTTAACTTCTGCCCTCAACCGGGCAGACAGCGAACGCCTCGTCAAAATCGGCTACGTCTCAAGAGGAGACGTGATACGTTTGAAAGCGCCCGCGGGTCTGCGCGACAGAGGACCGGAGAACCTGACGTTGGATACATTGTGATCAGTCCACCTGAGTCTCCCGTCCGAGAAGTTGTGAATTCATCGGTTCGAACCGTTCAGGACCCAGACGTCTTCGGCAACCGAGAAGCTAACCAGCAAACGGTTAACCAGCAAACGGCGATTCATGCCGCCCCTGTTCACCAGGACCCACACGCGGCGCGTAAGTTAACTATTTTAACTCTGAATCTTACACCGATTGTACATTTCCGAATTATCTCGGTTCATTTAATCTATGTGTTTTATTTAGCCGCAGTAACAATCCACCGAGACATCGTAGCCGAAGCGGCGTTTACGGCTGAAATATTATCTCCCACCGCAGCATTTAACCAGCCGGACGGTAAATCAACATCTGTTTACTTTGTTTATTCAGTATTTAATTTATTTTTATCTTTCCGCATCTAGTACCCCTGTTTAAAAAAAAAAAAAAAAACTCTGTCTCTGTATGTTTTAATTTCTTCAGTAGCGGCTCACTCTGTAACCGAGAATATACCGGTTGAATCTCCACCTCTAGCTTCTACAGCGCAGTTACCCTGTAAGTCTGCAACTATTCATTGTTATTTTTATATTTTATTTATTAATTTATTTGTTTTTGGCAGCAGTTCAAGCAGACACTGCCGGTAAAACAATACAAGATCTGCCTTCCTGAGTAGCTGCCCAGGCAGCAGTAACACAGGGGGATATACTTATCCCGCAATCTCCAGTTTTGACCCCGCCATCACAGGATCTTCCTCTCGACACCTCAACCCCTCAGCCGGAAGGTAATTGAATACCTGTTTTGTTACTATTTTATCCGGTATTTATATTTAACTTTATAAATTATAAATAAAATTTCTTCAGCTGCACTCCCCTGCGGGCAAGCAGATCTAGCCTCCCTGCCTGCAGCCTCCCGGGCAGACACAGCCAATGAACCATTAGAGGATATCCCCCCTCCACGAGCAGCTTCCAGGGCAGACATAGCAGAGCAGACTCCACAAGCAGCAGTAACACAGGGGGACATAGCGATCGAGCCATCAGAGCATCCTTTTCCCCACACCTCAACCCCTTGCTTGATCAACCTCCGTTCATCTGTCCTGAAGCTGCAACAAGACATCGGCCGAGTAATCATCAAAGCTCGTGCTGTGAAAAGGATTATTCAAGGTATAGTTTAATTTCAAAGCTTTCATAGAATTAGTTTGTGATATATAAATTTTTATTCAATCCTGATTACGTTAAAAATCTAATTATATTCTTTTTTATTTGTATCACAGACACATCAGCGGTTGTTGAGCAAATTCCGTCGTCAGGAGACAGAGCACAGCTTTACTGCATGCAGGCTGGAGAACTTGTGACATCCTGCCAGATCCAGGTGGACCAGATGTTCCAGTCGTCAAGACTGCACTCAGTGTAATCAAGTAAAATTGTGACCTCTGTAAAAATGGGGAGCCAGCAAATGAGAGATGCGTTAAATGAAATGTTGAAAGCTGTAAACGAATTACAAACTATAGCTGTTGATGATACGTCTGGGGTTCTGAATCTACCTAATGTTTCACCCTCTCGGTTAGAACAAGCCCTGCAACAATTAAACGCTTCATTCTCTCAACCCTCCTCCCCGGAAAATGATTCGCCACACTTTGAGATGCAGGTTACAAATGTTTTAAATGATATCACGCAAATGGTTAACGAGCTTCAAAATATTCCAGTTCAGGATACGTCTGGGGGTGCTAATTTACATGAAGGTAATGGTTCACCGGATAGACAGCAGGTTCACGCTGGCCAGGGTTGGAATTATGAACGTTTATCGTTGCTAGAACAAGCCCTCCATCAATTAAACGCATCCTCCTCTCAGTCATTTAACCCTAATCCTGCAGGCGAACAGTCTCCTCATCACCACCTGCAGCAGCACGGGGGTAGTTTAAATCAAACTGTTGTAGAAAATCATATTCCGTCTGGTTCTTCTAATACAGTTTCGCAAAACCCCACCTCCAGCACGCATCAACTGCCAGACATGCAGGGCCTACAGGATCAACCCTGCACCAGCCAGTCAGCTGTAAACAGCTCTGAGCACACTCAGCAGTCCTCTACATCCTCTAACGTCTCGTAACGACATTATTCAACTTGAATTAAGCGGGCAAGGGTTTTCTCATCACACCATCGTACAAGTCGATGGCGAAGGCGATTCAATTTTGCCTGCATTTCAGGAATTTTTAGACAACTTTACACAATCTAACGAGGAGTTAACCGACAACGTAGAAATTGTCCTTCAAGTTGTAAGAACGCCAAGCGGGGGTGCAAAACGTTAGGCTGTTAAAACATTAGACTGTGAACTGATCCATAAAAAACAGCGGCATCTATATATTGTTGAAAATTCTTCTAATCAACTTTGTTTTGCAACAAGTCTAGCTCATCTCTTTAATCCGACTTTTACAGACAGTGAAGCTGTCCACCAAGGGACAATTTGGCAGCATATGGCAGGTCTGACCGAGCAGACTCCTGTAACTTTCGGTGATGTGCACAAATTTGAAAATATTCTCAAAAGGAAAATTTGCGTTTTCTATAAAGACAGCAAGGATGCACTGCTTCGTAATTTCCAGACTGACTTTTCAGATCGTTCAAATCCAATTTTTTTGTTTCTGTTCAAAAATCATTACTATGGCATTAAAAGTCTCACAGCATTCACAGGTTCTAATTACATCTGCAGCTACTGCTTTAGCGGCTTCCAAAACATCAACAGACATAACTGTGAAGGTCGCTGTGCGGTTTGCCTTGATCCGAACTGTATGATGCAGCCGTACAGTTCTGTGCAATGCATAGACTGTAAGCGCATATGTCGTAATCTGCAATGTTTTAATAGCCACAAGGTGCCCAGATTGAAGCCCAAACTCAACAAGCATGTGAGTAGCTGTGACACCACTAAATTCTGTCCTGTTTGTAAAAAGCTATATGATTTGTCAGCCGGCAAAGAGAGCAAACCTCACGAGTGTTGCATAAAATGTCCGATCTGTCATGAGAAAGTGCCTGCTGGTGCTGATGTAACGTTAAACGGTCATCAGTGTTATATTCAGCCAAGTCTGACTGATGCTGAACTCAATGACAAATTGGTTTTCTACGATCTCGAAACTTTTACAGATAAGTCTGGTTCACACATTCCATATCTTGCTTGCGCAAAAACTTTGAAGGGGGAAACTTGGTATTCCTATGGGTTGAACTGTGTCAAGGAGCTTCTGCTCCATTTTCGGAGACCTTGTTATACAGGTTACACCTTTTTAGCTCACAACAGCCGAGGGTTTGACTCTTACTTGATTCTGAGTGTGATGGTTCAGTTGGGTATAAAACCACATTTAATAACGCAGGGAAGTAAAGTTTTTACCGAGCGGGACTACAGCCTGAAATTCATAGACAGTCTCTCATTCCTTACTATGAAACTCAGCCAGATGCCAAAAGCATTAGGATTCACTGATCATTCTAAAGGTTTTTTTCCCCACTTGTTCTCCTCTGAGAAGACTTTAAACTACGTGGGCCCGCTTCCTCCACCTAGTTTCTACGCTGTGGAACACATGAACCCAGCCGAGCAGGAACGTTTTTCCAGCTGGTACAACGAGGCTTGTAAGCATCCCTTTGACTTTCAGAAAGAGGCTCTTTATTATTGCAAAAATGATGTGGAGATTCTTTTCAAGTCATGTATGAAATTCAGAGAAGAGTTCTTTAAAGAGACAAATGTGGATCCATTAAAGTCCATAACAAAAGCATCTGCTTGTATTAAAGCTTTTACTTCAAATTTCCTGCTCCCTAACACTGTAGCCATACCTTCCCCTGTGGATTACCGCTGGCAGTGCAAGACTTTTTCGGATGCGTCCATTCAGTGGTTAGAGTGGGTAGCTGCTGAACGGGGAATTTTCATTCAACATGCTCTTAACAAGGGGGAGGTGCAACTAGGACCTTATTATGTGGATGGATTTGCAGAGATTCGAAGAGTAAAGACTGTGTTTGAGTTCAATGGATGCTTTTATCACGGATGTCCCAGCTGCTTTCCAGCTGACCAGAAATGCCCGCTCAGAGGAGTCTGTTTTGAGACTTTCCATTATGCTACCATGGAGAGAGCCAGGGTATTGGAATCGGTTTATGGGGTACATGTTGAGATGATGTGGGAACATACTTGGAGTTTGATGAAGGCGTCACACTCGGGTCTCAAAAGGTTTCTGGACTGTTTCAGCGCACCTGTACCTCTTCGCCCTCGAGATGGTTTGTTTGGGGGCCGGACTTGTGCTCTTAGGCTCAGGTACACGGCCGGAAAGAATGAGTCTGAACGCTATGTAGATTTCACATCTTTGTATCCATTTGTGAATGCCAACTGCAGCTATCCGTTAGGCCATCCCAAAATCATTTGCAAAGATTTTGATGATCCTCATAACTATTTCGGCTTCATCAGGGCGATCGTGTACCCGCCTCGTGGTCTGTTTTTCCCCGTTCTGCCATACAAGACATCTACCAGTAAACTGGTGTTCACACTGTGCCGGGCTTGCGCCAGTCGGGTCCTTGCACTCACTCTGACGAAGAGAGAGCGTTAACAGGTGTATGGGTAAGTGTGGAATTCAACAAGGCTCTTGAGCAGGGATATCGGCTTGCTAAAATCACTGAGGTTTGGCATTTTGAAAAACAGAGCAGTTCAATCTTTAAACTGTATATCCACACATTTCTCAAGGGTAAACAGGAGGCTTCAGGTTTTCCGGCTGAGGCTACGGACGAGGAAAGTCGTATGAAATATGTGGCAGACTACAAACATGAGCAAGGCATCCAGCTAGATGTACGAAAGATTGAGGTGAACCCTGCTAAAAGGCAGGTGGCTAAATTGTGTCTGAACAGTTTTTGGGGCAAATTTGCACAGAGAAATGATTTGGCTCAGACAAGCATTGTCAGCGAGCCCGAAGAGTTTTTTAACTTTCTATTTTCCGGTAAATACACAGTAAGCTACTTTCACTTCCTGAACGATGAAATGTGTATGGTTCAGTGGAAATACAACAAACAATGCGTCTCTCCCCCCAACAAGGTGAATAATGTTTTCATCGCTGCCTTTACAACTGCCCACGCACGTCTGAAATTGTACACCTGTCTCGAAAGACTTAAGGAGCGTGTTTTGTACATTGACACGGACAGTCTGATCTACGTGGTTAAACCGGGTCAGACCTCCCTCGAGCTAGGGCATTTACTTGGTGACCTAACCGACGAACTTTCAGGTGACTCGATAGAGCAGTTTGTTTCCGCAGGTCCGAAAAGCTATGCTTACCAGACCAGAAGCCAGAAACGGGTTGTGATGAAGTTTAAAGGTATCACTCTGACTCGTGAATGCTGTGAGAGAGTGAATTTTGACAGCGTGAAAGAGTTGGTTGAAGGTTATTTGCAAAGTTCTACAGAGGATGTTTTACAAGCTCCGCAACACACCATCAGAAGGCATAAAAGAAACTTCCAGCTTCAAAATGCCACATTTCATAAAAAGCTCCGGGTGGTGTATGACAAGAGAAGGCTTTTTCCTGACGGTACAACTCTTCCGTTTGGTTATTAAAGGCTAACTGAGAAAAATAAAATGTCCGTGAAACACAGGAGGTCGAATTTGACCCTAGACTAAAAAAACCCTTTTCACTTCTAATAGCAGGGCCGAGTGGTTGTGGTAAATCTTATTTTGTTAAAAATGTTTTGCAGAATTGTAGCCATGTTATGGATGTTGTTCCTGAAAATATCGTCTGGATTTACACCTGTTTCCAAAGTATGTATTCTGAATTGCAAAAAATGAATAAAAAGATTAAATTCATCTAAGGACTACCTGATTCTTTTGATGATGAAAATCTGTTTCCTCCTGATCAAAATCATTTGGTTATTTTAGACGATGTAATTTTCCAGGCTTCGGACCATCCGGAAGTGGTGAAGATTTTCACTCAATACAGGCATCATAAAAATATGACTGTTATAATGTTAACTCAAAATATTTTTAATAAAGGGAAGTATAGTCGTACCATCAGTTTAAATGCTAATTATATGGTGTTATTTAAGAATCCTAGAGATAAACTGCAGCTGAATATATTAGCCCGTCAAATATTTCCGTCAGAAAAAACTTTCTTTATGGAGAGTTTTCAAGACGCCACCAGAGAACCTCACGGGTATTTAATCGTGGATCTGACTCCCACTTGCCCAGACCGTTTCAGACTGAGAACTGGAATGCTCCCGGGTCAGTGGCCAGCTATTTATGTACCGAAATTAAATTAATTAATTTATCATGTCAGCTCGCTTTTAAGAAGTCATCATTTGTCGGAGGAATGTATTTCTGCACTGAGGAGTGACAAGGTAAGTCATAAATATACAGCAAGTCCTCTACTTGAAATTTGACCAATTCGGCAGTTATTTATAGTTAACTCTGCTTTGGATACACTTGCACTGCCCGGTGCAAGTGTATCCAAACGGACGGTATTACAGCCCTGTAATACCGTCTCTGGCTCTGTTTACACGGTGAAAACAGGTTTGCGTTGCCTTTGTACTCTCCATTTACACACTACAAGGTTTAACTGTTGCTTAGGGGGACTTTCAGCTATAGCTGTGGGTTTATTTACAACAGTTTGCAGCCGAAACAGTCCTCCGCCAGCCGCTGTTTTCTTCTTCTGGGCAATTTGACGCGGAGCTTCAAAAATCACAGCGCTACTAGTGGTGCGGCAGGGGAATTACAGCGTTTAAGTACTCTGTAAACAGGGCCTGTGACTGCAAATGTACCTATCTATGCCTTTATGTATTTTAATCAAATATGATTAAAATAAATTTTAATCCGACACTTGTAAGGCTAATTAAAAGTATGTGTATTCTACACAATGAAAGTGAGGCTAGATAAAGCTACATTTATCCATATTTTATTGTGTCAAAACAAAGATATGAATACAGAGCTTTCTAATGGGACAATTCACAAGCCAGTGAAGGACAACTATTTATATGAACTTCATTAATAAACCCTGTCAACTACTGACATGCTTTAATAAGGGGAAAAGCAAAAACTGATAATCGATTATCATTGCTGCAAATTCAAAAGTTAATATCAGAATTTATCAATGAAAGCTCCTGGCAGCAAGGCACCATTGTTCTCAGTTTATTTGTTGTTCCATTTGTTTTTTCTGATGTCTTTAAACTTACTCAGAAAAGAAAACAAATCTTAATCAACAACATTGTTCCATTGCAGTCTAGGTTTAAGCAATTTTAACATTGATCCAGTCTAACCTTAAATCACAATTTTAAACAGTAGCTATTCTCCTTCTGATGGGAATTCTGTAAAAGTACTTTTTAAAATTCCCATAAACAAAAACATTAAGGTAGGAGGACCAGTATTAAGATAGCTACATTAAAAATACAGCCAGAAAATGAATGTTCCCTTTTACATCTTAGAATGCCTGTGCATTTGATCTGACACTCAAAATTTAAATATTTAATAACTTTGAATTTGGAATATTTAGCTACTCACATTTAGCATAAGTAACGTGCTCAATTTTTAGAAAGAATAAATTATGTTATTTTTACATTTTGTTTAAAATAAAAAACTTGAAAAAACAATAACAAAATCTCTGCTGTGTTTACAGGTTGGCATCTCTAAAGCTGAATACATGGATGGTGTTGTCCAAAAGTTACTGCTGGATATTTTCTTCCAGCAGTAACAGAGGGGGTACCACAGCCAGAATTCATATAGACATGGAGACAGAGAATGGTACAATGAAAGACATTCAAAGATCTTTGCGTCTTGATGACAGCTATCCTGAAAACAGCTTCATTGTGGGATCCAGCACCCACAGCCAACTCATCAACAACTGGTGGGATATCTTAAGGAAACGTCGTGCACAGTACTGGATGAACCTTTTTCAAAAACTGAAGAATTCAGATTACTTTACTGGTGACTTCTTGGATAAGCAGCCAATTCTGCTCACATATTTAAATATCACTGAGGTATGTTTGAATGTAAAAGATAAATACTATATGATACATGCTTTTAAATATGGAGTATGTACTTTAAGAACTTGTTTATTTTCTTGTCTTTCAGGAACAATTCTAAAAAGTGGTTCACTTATGGAACATCATTTGTAAGATTAGAGATGCAATGGCTCCAAGTGGCCGGCCCTACATGATGTATACCTGGGGTGTCAAGCTACGGTCCTCGAGGGCCGGTGTCCTGAAACTTTTAGAGGTTTCCTTGGTCCCACACACCTGAATCAAATGGCACAATTAGCTCCTCAGTTTGCAGTCAGGTTCTTCAGAGTCCCGGTAATTGCCTGATTATTTGACTCAGGCATGTCGGACCAGGGACATATCTAAAAGTTGCAGGACACCGGCCCTTGAGGACTGGACTTTGACACCTGTGAACCCTTCCACGGCTTTTTGGTGAACAAGATCATCTCAAACAGGTTTCTAAGCAAGCGGCAGAAACTTGCACAGTCCAACGTCTTCAGAGGACCGTTTACATGTGATGAGACAGTTCTAACTATCATACCTTCTGATGACGGAAAACTTTCTTCATGCACCGTCCACACATGAAACAATTAAGTTATGCTTATTTTTAAGAGCTTGTATGCACACAAACCTGTGACATGTGTGACATTTTCTTGTAAAAAAGTTTGTGGAGCAAATGACCTTGTGAGCCTGTCCAGAATGACCCTGTCACCTTCCTACACAGTCAGAAATAGGCAGCTGCAGACCCCACAACCAATAATGGAAAATCAGTCAAAGAAATACAGATGGAATAAAAAACAGACCTCTGTTTTCACTGACTCCCATGTACTTAAATGTTTCATCATGTACATAATTTTTTGAATTTTGGTAACAGGTTTTATATTTTGTGTGATTCTTGTGTGTGACAGCAAATATACACTACTAAATTAGGACAGTAAGAAATTTAACTTCACATTTGCCTTGTAATCTGTCATGTAGGACAAAATGTTTAAATGACATGTTCTGTAAACCCCACCACTGGTCCTCATATTCAAGACATAATTCCTATATTTATAACAGCAAGACTCTTATAGTTCTGTTACTGAACACTGAGACCCAAGTTATGTACTCTTTTACAATGATGATATGGTCAAGTGAGATGAAAAATTAAGTGCCTATGCTTATGTGCAACGTGAAAACTTTTAATGAATCTTTTGTAAAAACCCATTACAAAATAAAGTGCAATGGTTTGTGATCAAACCAACTCGTTCTTTCCTTAGAAACATAACATATTGCAATGTTACATCAACTCACAGAAGAACATACATTAAAAGTACCTTTAACAAGTTCTCTGAAATATCCTTTTGAAAGGAAGTTCTCTACCTCCAGATAATGACCTAACTAGAACATAATCTATGAGTATTAAAAAGATAAATACATGGATCTCAAAATTGAACATGAGAAAATCCTTTTACATATGACAAAAGTCGTTGTTAGAAATCTGGGCACTATTGCGCTCAAAGCATTTATTTTACAATCAACTTTAAAGAATATAAAAGAAAAATAATGCCCTATGGAAAGAAAAGTACAGTTTAAACACATGCTTCAAATTTTTTTACCTTAAAGAAGCTTAATAGCAACAGCAATAATTTCACTTCAAAAACTTGTATTTCACGATGTTGGAGTAATCTTTTTAATCAGTATTTTTGCTCTTTGTCAACAAAAACAAAAGCTAATTGACTCTATTGTGGCTCACTTCCATATGTTCTTGAAAACACATTTTGAGTCAAATGGTAAGCTTTCTTTAAATATATTACATAGTGATATTGTCATGGTTTTCAGATGACAAGCCCACATGCAGATACGATCGGGGAGCAAGGCACAGTTTTAAGATGTTTATTTAGGAAACAGGCCGATATAACAGACGGAACTACAGGCAACTCGGCAGGGTCAGAACGTCACGGCTGGAGAGACTGCAAAGAGTAGAAGAGTAAGTGACTCTGATAGGTGAACTAGAAGCTGCGCTGCTTACCATAAAGCTGGGCGGACCTAACCGGGGAGAAGTAGCGCCGAGGGAACTCTGTGATCCTACTCTGTTGGTGTTTGGCGGCTAGTGGCTGAGGGCGGCAGATGTTACTGGTGAGGGATCCAAAGCGTGCCTCCTCGGCAGTGGGTGACAGATGGATTGACCAGAGTGAGGGAAGAACCAGCAGAATCCGGGAGGGGGAATCTCAGGCCCCGCTGGGTAACATCCAGGGAGTATGAGGGGAGAGCCAGAGCAAAATCTGAGCAGGAGGATTCTGCAGTTCTGTTTCTTCGGACAAGACGTCAAGACAGGTGAGTGCATCAGAGCACCAAAAACTGTGACAAAAACAGGGAGATCCAAAATTAGTCAAAGTTCAAAGACAAAAAAACTCACAAGCAGGTTTTCAGGAGTTGGGTCAGCGGCCACGTCGTACCACGA
Organism: Fundulus diaphanus; assembly: GCA_037039145.1. Classification (NCBI taxonomy): domain Eukaryota; kingdom Metazoa; phylum Chordata; class Actinopteri; order Cyprinodontiformes; family Fundulidae; genus Fundulus; species Fundulus diaphanus. The sequence continues at coordinate 14,821,465 of CM073136.1, read as the reverse complement.
CTGGTTAAGGCTCTGGCGTCTTCCATCTGTCAGCGCTCTGCTTAAAGGGGAAGTCCGGTCAACAAGGAAAAATCAGGGTAGCATTAGCTATAACTAAAACTAATACATTTGTGGTTATTTAATGAACTTATCTTTAATCAATAAGAAAATAAAAACATAAATTGTCGTCTGAATCACTGTGTATGGGGGCTGACATGACTGCCCAAATATGGGCAGTAAGGGGCGTTTGACATCACATCCTGCGACGTGGAAGTGCGGAAGCGGCGACAGTATTTGGCCGTTTCTCAATATGCGTTCTCGTGTGCTCGTGTGCTCGTGACACGTCATCAGCCTCAGCCCGAGCACTGTTCCAATCCAGAGAACGCCAAATCGAGAACGCGCCGAATTCCCCGGATGTTGTTCTCGCCCCGCCCTCTTTATCGAGCATGCATCAGAGCAGACTTGTGCGTTCTTCAGACTGACCGCTTGCCCAGAATGCACCGCGGCCGCAGCTTGATTCCAGACAGCGCAAACAGAGCTCACAGCGGTAAGTTAAAAATTCCCTTTTCTGCTGCTGTTGTTCTTCAAAAGTACGTTTTCAGATCGTTTGAGGTGAGAAAATTATACTTTTAAGCTTCCCTATGTGGCCTGTTTATAGAGTTAGTGCGTAATTTAAAAAAGTAGTGTGCATAATACCGCTGGTTATGATTTATTTGTTTTGTGTTTATCTGACTGACGTGTGTTGCTTTATTAACTCAATACTTGCTGGAATAAATTGAAAATCTCCCCCTAGGACGACAGCAGCATATAAAATAAATAAATAAATTCTATAAATGTTTTTCCTATCTAAGTGAGTTTCTTCTGAGTCAGGACACGAATAATTGAGAGGAGAAAGAGGGAAAGAAAACAATAGTAATAATAGTATATGAAAAAACAGACATTTATTTTATACAAATGTTTAATCTTTGGAACAGAATGAAGGTGTAATATATTCAACAAATTATTAACAGTTCCTAACATGGTTTAAAACAAAGAAATAACTCCTATTAAGATCTCATACAAATAGACAACGCCTATAAACTTACAATTAAAAATAGTTGGAATGGAAACTAATTTAATGATTATTTAATGTATTTTTCCAGGTGGTGAAAAAAAAAAGAAATGAAGCAGCATGTGAACATGACTCCAACTGATCTACATTAGGTCAGGTGTAGTCATGTTCACTTAAACATGCAGCCAGCTGGAGCAGCTCCCTGTCTTCAGCCGCCGGATGGTCATCCTCCTCTTGGTCCACCGTCTCGTCCTCCACGTCCAGCTGGTCCCCTGCCTCTATACTAATATTGTAGAGGATGCAGCTGGCGGCGATTACTTTTGGGGCAAACGTCGGGCAGACCTACAGCGCCCTTAAGAAGATGAAACGCCACCGTGTCTTCAGACCACCAAAGACACGCTCAATGATGTTTATCAGCCTTGGCGTGGTGCCTGTTGTAGCGTGCCTCCACTAGACCTGTACCAAATATAAAATTAACTTGTAATTTAGGTAATATGCTGATATGTCTTAATCTTCTATCCAATTAATATAATCTATGTATCAATTGTGTGTCATTGTTGGCTCTATTTAAGGACAAGAAGGTAAGAAATCTTACTGGCAAGCTGTTTCCCTATAGGATGCACCGCAGGCCAGCCAGTAGAGGGTCACCAGCACCTCTATCTCCTGTGGCCATCCATGGACCTACTGGATGGGCAGCAGCTGAAGGAGGAGGACGATGGTGGACCTGTTTAGCCTGAAGGCTGGTTTCAGGTCCCCTTCATTAAAAAATATTTGGAGGATCGGCACAGAGGTGTTTATCCTCACATATTTGGTTTCTGTTTCTTCCTGTAAAGAAAAAATGCCAAATGTTACCATAATTGTTTTTTTTCAGTTGTCACCTTTTCACAGCATAAAACTATACCTGCTTAACATGCAGATTATTATAGTTCTCAAGCAATAAAAAGGTAAAATGTATAGTAAATGTAGCAAAAGGCTTCCCTTCTCTGGTATTTTTACCATTTCACTGAAAAAATGGGCTGAACTAACTGCACATAATTTATAGATTAATCATTGTGAAGGTGGACAGACATAAAAATATGTTTTTTCCTTTCTTAATCAATGCTGTGAAGGTCAGTAGGTGCAATAAAGTAGCTTAACCCTACTGTTATTAATGTTAAAATTGGGTTTTCATTTTAATTATTTATTGAAAAATAGTCACAATTTCAACCTGATCACGTTTTTAATACCATCCTCAATGTTTTTTTAAAGATAAAAGTAGGAAATAGGCTGTCAATCTTAAAATGCCTACCAGTTGGCAATAGATGGGTGAGCAAAGCCTGCCTTCTGAGCCTCCTCTGCTGCATCTATCTTCTCCTTGCTCGGATTTGCCTTCTCAACTGCATCACCTCCTCTTCAGCCTGCTGGTAAAGCTGACCAACGACCGAAGCAACAGCAACATTGCTCGTATCGCTCATTTTGGTTCTATAAAGTGCTGATTTTTAAAGAAGATTCAATCGCCTCTACAACTACAACAATTACAACTCCCAACAAAGAAATTCCCGCTATTGCTGGTTTTAAACCCACAGTTCTGTAATTATTTTAGATATTTTTTATACTTTTTAGAAATTAATAAAAAAACGTTTTCAATAAGATATGATGGTGTAGTGTATAAACAGTTTTTGAACGTTAAAGAAATGCTCAAGCGCTGTGGATGTGATGACGTCACGAGTATACTTCTGTTCCAATGCACAATGCGTGCTGCATGCTCGCGTTCTCGTCAAGTCCGATCTTCTTGTGTTCTTACCGAGAACAGACTTGACGAGAACGCGAGTCCGTTCTCGCGTTCTCGTGAATTGAGAAACGGCCTTTCTCTCCGCTTTCCATGCAAAGTCAATAGGAGCCGTTCTACACAGCTGCGATCATCAATAATTATTTCGGATTTCCAGAGGACTTCACCGCTGACATTCCCAAGAGCTATTGCTGAAGCAACAATGCCCACGTGCATGGCCATCGGATGTTCCAACACAACAGGTAAAAGAGGAAAAAACATTGCTTATTTCAACACAGTCACTTCAGCGATCTCTCCTCCGCTGTGTGTGTGTGTGTGTGTGTGTGTGTGTGTGTGTGTGTGTGTGTGTGTGTGTGTGTGTGTGTGTGTGTGTGTGTGTGCGTGCGCGCTCAGCTGCAGCGCCGGTGCAAAGCCGTGCTCAGCCCAGCATGTGCTGGAATGCTCTTATATTTTAATACTTATACTATAATAATCAGCTAACTTAAGTCACTTCAGCGATCTCTCCTCCGCTGTGTGTGTGTGTGTGTGTGTGCGCGCGCTCTGCTGCAGCGCCGGCAAAGCCGTGCTGCGCGGAGCGCGCACACACACACACACACACACACACGTGTATAGATATATACTGTAGGACCGACTGAGTTTGATCTTGGAAAATAGTGCGCCGTGACAAACAGAGCGTTGAAACTTGCTCAACAGCGGGTCCGCCGAGTGACGTCAAAAAATGGGAGGTGACAGTAATATTCTTGACCAAGATGGATTCCTCCACATAAACATGATTAAATGAGAATTATTATTAATTAAAAAAACTTATAATTTTTTGCACAGTATGTAGTAGTTTTATATTTAAAGTACTTTCAGCAGTTTGAATTCTGATTTTGACCGGACTTCTCCTTTAAGAAGCCAGAGGAAGCCGCCTGCAACGAGCTGCAGGTGTGGGCCACGCCCCCTCAACCAACTAGGCACACCTGAGGAGTAGAGTTAGAGCAGAACAACACAGAGAACCCTGACAGATATTACCTGAAACCAAAAACGTTTTAGATCAAATTGGACTTTTTCCATGAAGATTTGCATGTAGAGTTTTTCAAGCAATGTCTGTTGAAGGGCATCTCTTTCACCTTTTCCTTGGAACTCGGAGCAAAATCTCTGGGTGGCAATTCTGTCAGCATAGGTGGGAATATAGATGGCCAAGCTCTCATCCATGCTTGCTATAGCTGATATGTCAGTCTACAAGCACAATGAAATTATGGTTAATATAAAAACCGTAAAAAACTAAAAAGACACTTTTAAGCACATGATTATTAATCTTTACAGCAGAATTTATGATTAAATGCATGACATGTTTTTAAAAATATTAAGCTGCTTATCCTTATCTCTATCTCATTAACATCCATGTAGAACATTTGCAGTCACAGGCCCTGTTTACAGAGTACTTAAACGGTGCAATTCCCATGCCGCACCACTAGTAGCGCTGTGATTTTTGAAGCTCCGCGTCAAATTGCCCAGAAGAAGAAAACAGCGGCTGGCGGAGTACTAGTGATGGTGAGATGAAGCCTCATGAGGCATTGAACCACTTGAGCCAATTGGTTCGAGAAAGGGTTCATTTCTTGATGCTTCATGTGCACACGACACCACCTACTGGCCAGGTGTATAATCACAGCCAGCTGTATCTTAACACGTGTGATGCATTGAATTTTTGTCTATTATGACTCTTGGGAATGACTTCACAAAAGGTGTAGGACGAAATAATTTGTCTACATAAATTTTGTATACACATGTGTATAATAAAACATTGTTTGAATGTATTGTCTGTGTGTAATTATTCCCAAAATAGTAGTGACATGATATGGCATGTTGTGTAATAATGTTTTTCTGTGACTCTAGAAAAATGGCATGGGCTTAATCAGGCAGAGGACAATGAAAGTGCTTGTGGAACTAGGGAGGGGGTAGTGAATAGGCTAATGCTTGTGTAACTTGGATGATTTCATGCATTTTTATTAAGAAACAAACATTTCTCCACAGTTTTTGGTTTCAAATGATTTCTCTTTTTTGATACTACTTCTCCAACCTTTGAAAAGACACGCTCACATGGCACAGATGATGCCGGGGTGCATAAATAAATAAGTGCAAGTATGTACAGATTGGGGTACAGTGACCAATGATTAGCCCAGTACTATACGGTCCCACAGTTTCCCCTCAGCAGCAACACTGAAGCACACAGAGGTTCCCGCTGCGTCTTTACGCACGATCCAGCTGCTGATGTCTCCTCTCTTTTCAGCTCAATGCAATTCTAGACAGTAACAGTTTATAACCTATATCACCTTTCACAGCAACAGGTTTCTCATCTCAGTCGACCAGACAAATCTCTATTGCTCTCCTCAGTGCGCTCTGGGCGGTGAGGTGGGAGGATTTTACCCGATGGTGCGCTGCGTGCGAGGGATAAACAGGGTGGAAATGCATAAATAAAAACTGTAAATGGCTCCTATACAGTGATCATAGGAGCTGACCAGTCTGAGATCAACCTCCTGATGTTACAAGTTCTTTAAAATGAAAGCGCGCACCCAAATTACAAGTAACGTAATTTTGCGCACCTGAGTTAAAGCGCAAAGCAGAAGCGCATCAAAGCGCTGAGGCACAGAAATACGGTGCATGTAGTTAAAAAATGCAGAATTAATAAAAACAACTTATAAACAGACGTAGCGTTTTAAACTGCATCTGGTGGGCAGAACTGTCTTATGATCCAGAGTGCAGCCATCACTGGTTCTGAATGAAGGCAATATCTGGCAGCAGCTCTCTTCCCCCGCCCCCTCCCCTCCTGTGTACGTAGTACAGGACCTTACCGGCTCACTTTCACCACTGGTTAAGACTAAAATTATTCATAACTCTGATCGCTCCTCCTGCTGCTCTGTTAACATGAACTGCAGCAGGAATTACTGATGGCTACAAGCTGTGAAAGAAGCTGAAACATCTCAGCAGAAGGCGGAGTTTTTATCGTCCGCTGCCCAGATGGGCGTTGGGATTTTTATGCGTGAAAAATGCCATGTTTGCGTGTGACCGTGTGAAGTCAGTGACGGTCAATGCTTGATAGTTGAGAGCACTGATCTCCTATCTATATATCTCTCTCCTAAACTCTCCAAACACCAAACTAACTGTCTCAAACTAAATAACCATTATCCAAACTCTGCTATCCAAACTATCAAAACTCTATCCACTCTCTCAACTGACCGCAACTCGCCTACAACAACCCACATTTTGAATGGAGCCTGTGGGGTTTCTAAAGCTGTCGAAGCCGCGCCAACATCTGAACCACTTCCCGAAGCAGTCACGTGGTACAGCCGGCCAGCGAGGCTTCGGACGTCATCGTTTTCGGCTCCTCCCCTAAATGAAGCAAGCCTCGATATGCGCTTCACGGAAACGCCCCCTCCATTACTCGACACACGCCTCGAAGCCTCGGCACATAACGTAACATCACTACGGAGTACTGTTTCGGCTGCAAACTGTTGTAAATAAACCCACAGAGCTATAGCTGAAAGTCCCCCTAAGCAACAGTTAAACCTTGTAGTGTGTAAATGGAGAGTACAAAGGCAACGCAAACCTGTTTTCACCGTGTAAACAGAGCCAGAGACGGTATTACAGGGCTGCAAGTGTATTCAAAGCAGAGTTAACTATAAATAACTGCCGAATTGGTCAAATTTCAAGTAGAGGACTTGCTGTATATTTATGACTTACCTTGTCACTCCTCAGTGCAGAAATACATTCCTCCGACAAATGACGACTTCTTAAAAAGTAATAAAAGGCGCCCCTCCGTCTCTCCTCTTCTCCATGACACTCAAATATCCCGCGAGGTGATGCCGGGTTATGTTGCGTTGTTATGAGACGAAAATTATGTCGTTTAAGCAAGATAAGTCTCTCATTAAAACAAGAAACTTTGCCGTTAAAGGGAGAAAGTTATATAGTTATAGGAAGTTGCCTGTCAGCCGTCTGTGCGGCATGTTTACAGTGTCCTCCACAGATGGATCTCATGGCTGATCCAAGGTCGGTGGTGTGGGCGAGAACCCGATAGGGGGCGTGGCCAATTTGCATATTTTCGAAACATTTAGATATAACATTTAACATTTAGATATAGATTTAACATTTACATTTAACATTTAACATTTAGATATAGATTTAACATTTAGATTTAAATTTAACATTTAGATATAGATTTAGCATTTAGATTTAAATTTAACATTTAGATATAGATTTAACATTTAGATATAGATTTAACATTTACATTTAACATTTAACATTTAGATATAGATTTAACATTTAGATTTAAATTTAACATTTAGATTTAAATTTAACATTTAGATATAGATTTAACATTTAGATATAGATTTAACATTTAGATTTAAAGGGGAAGTCCGGTCAACAAGGAAAAATCAGGGTATCATTAGCTATAACTAAAACTAATACATTTGTGGTTATTTAATGAACTTATCTTTAATCAATAAGAAAATAAAAACATAAATTGTCGTCTGAATCACTGTGTATGGGGGCTGACATGACTGCCCAAATATGGGCAGTAAGGGGCGTTTGACATCACATCCTGCGACGTGGAAGAGCGGAAGCGGCGACAGTATTTCTCTCCGCTTTCCATGCAAAGTCAATAGGAGCCGTTCTACACAGCTGCGATCATCAATAATTATTTCGGATTTCCAGAGGACTTCACCGCTGACATTCCCAAGAGCTATTGCTGAAGCAACAATGCCCACGTGCATGGCCATCGGATGTTCCAACACAACTGGTAAAAGAGGAAAAAACATTGCTTATTTCAACACAGGCACTTCATCGATCTCTCCTCCGCTGTGTGTGTGTGTGTGTGTGTGTGTGTGTGTGTGCACGCGCTCAGCTGCAGCGCCGGTGCAAAGCCGTGCTCAGCCCAGCATGTGCTGGAATGCTCTTATATTTTAATACTTATACTATAATAATCAGCTAACTTAAGTCACTTCAGCGATCTCTCCTCCGCTGTGTGTGTGTGTGTGTGCGCGCGCTCAGCTGCAGCGCCAGTGCAAAGCCGTGCTCAGCCCAGCATGTGCTGGAATGCTCTTATATTTTAATACTTATACTATAATAATCAGCTAACTTAAGTCACTTCAGCGATCTCTCCTCCGCTGTGTGTGTGTGTGTGTGTGCGCGCGCTCTGCTGCAGCGCCGGCAAAGCCGTGCTGCGCGGAGCGCGCGCACACACACACACACACACACGCGTGTATAGATATATACTGTAGGACCCGACTGAGTTTGATCTTGGAAAATAGTGCGCCGTGACAAACAGAGCGTTGAAACTTGCTCAACAGCGGGTCCGCCGAGTGACGTCAAAAAATGGGAGGTGACCGTACTATTCTTGACCAAGATGGATTCCTCCACATAAACATGATTAAATGATAATTATTATTAATTAAAAAACCTTATAATTTTTTGCACAGTATGTAGTAGTTTTATATTTAAAGTACTTTCAGCAGTTTGAATTCTGATTTTGACCGGACTTCTCCTTTAAATTTAACATTTAGATATAGATTTAACATTTACATTTAACATTTAACATTTAGATATAGATTTAACATTTACATTTAACATTTAACATTTAGATATAGATTTAACATTTAGATATATATTTAATATTTAGATTTAAATTTAACATTTAGATATAGATTTAACATTTAGATTTAAATTTAACATTTAGATATATATTTAACATTTAGATTTAACATTTAACATTTAGATATAGATTTAACATTTAGATATAGATTTAGCATTTAGATATAGATTTAACATTTACATTTAACATTTAACATTTAGATATAGATTTAACATTTAGATTTAAATTTAACATTTAGATATAGATTTAACATTTAGATATAGATTTAGCATTTAGATATAGATTTAACATTTACATTTAACATTTAACATTTAGATATAGATTTAACATTTAGATTTAAATTTAACATTTAGATATAGATTTAACATTTAGATATAGATTTAACATTTAGATATAGATTTAACATTTAGATATAGATTTAACATTTAGATTTAAATTTAACATTTAGATATAGATTTAACATTTAGATATAGATTTAACATTTACATTTAACATTTAACATTTAGATATAGATTTAGCATTTAGATTTAAATTTAACATTTAAATATAGATTTAACATTTAGATTTAAATTTAACATTTAGATATAGATTTAACATTTAGATATAGATTTAACATTTAGATATAGATTTAACATTTAGATATAGATTTAGCATTTAGATTTAACATTTAACATTTAGATATAGATTTAACATTTAGATTTAACATTTAACTATTTATTTTACTTTATAAACATATTGTTGACAATTGCATATAAGATCTTGTTTATTGTGAATTTCTGTCTTAAATGTGAGAAAAGGGAGTTAAATGTGAGAAAAGTGAGCTAAATAATCAAAATATATCAGCTATAGAATTGTATCTGAAATTTTACATTTGGCACCCCATAGCCTCCTAGTGGCCATCTGCGGTACTACCGCTCTCTGGGATTGAAGGCGCGGATTCAGGCAGGGGGCGCATGTATGGAGTGAATATTGTCTTAAAAAGATTTGAATAAATATAAAAAAGATTTGAATAAATATAAAAGTTTATATATACATATACATGGTACATATTTGTGGATCTTGTGTGCAGTAGGAATGTCTCAAAATTACGTCATCGACATGAAAGCGAAACAGAGATTCACAAATGCAAAAAGGAGATTCACAAATGCAAAAAGGAGATTCACAAATGCAGATTCCACATACAAAGTCAAGCATATTTATTTTCAAATCTCGAAAATATATTTACAAAGACACGTTTATTTATATAAATTTGTTTATTTATTTGTATGTCACATTTTTATATTTGTATTTTGTTTATTTATTTGTATGTCACATTTTTACATTTGTATTTTGTACTTGGATATTTATAAATGTATGTATATGTATATATATATCCTTTTATATTTATTCAAATCTTTTTAAGACAATATTCACTCCATACACGCGCACCCCCCTTTTGGAGAAAGGACACACAGTGATCCCGAATTCTTACTGCTCACAGCTCAGGGCCGTTTCTCAATATGCGTTCTTGAGCGTTCTCGTGTGCTCGTGCGCTCGTGACACGTCATCAGCCTCAGCCCCAGCACTGTTCCAATACCGAGTACGCCAAATCGAGAACGCGCCGAATTCCCGGATGTTGTTCTCGCCCGCCCTCTTTATCGAGCATGCATCAGAGCAGACTTGTGCGTTCTTCAGACTGACCGCTTGCCCACAATGCACCGCGGCAAGATAATTTTTAGGCTTTTTAGAAATTAAAAATGTTGTTTTAAAAAAAATTTCAATAAGATTTATTGTGGTGTAGTATATAAATAGTTTTGAATGTTAAAGAAATGCTAAAGAACTGTGCGTCTCATGACGTCACAAGTACGCTTCTGTTCCAATACACCATACGTGCTGCGTGCTCGCGTTCTTGTCAAGTCCGATCTTCCTGTGTTCTCGCCAAGACCGGACTTGACGAGAACGCGAGTCCGTACTCGCGTTCTCGTGAATTGAGAAACGGCCCGTTTCTCAATTCACGAGAACTCAGGCAGTAAAGCAGTGAAATCTTTGCTAAGGTCGACTATGGGGCAGTAAAGGTTTGTGGCTTTGCTTACGTATGTCCACAAGGACATTCATTTAGACATCAACAAAATCATTGACATATTTGTCCAGAAGCATCCCAGAAGGTTGACATTCATAAACCCATTATCATCGTCATCATAAAGTTGAAGGTGTTGTAGAAGAGAACAATATTAAATAAAATAAATAAAAGCCTTACTGTTCTATTATAGGCTTATGGCTTGACTTCACCATACATGTTCATTGATTTAACTTACTTTAAAGTTTTTTTTTTTCTCAACAAAGTTCATCTCGTTAAAATATATTCAAAACTCCTTTATCACTTGAGCCATACCAGACTGTTCTAAGTCCTTGGGTCTTTTTTAAGTAATTTTTTCTTAATATAGTTTATCTGGTTGAAATATATTGTTAAAATACATGTACATTCAAAATCCTTTATCACTTGAACCATACCAACCAACCAACCAAACTGTTCTTAAGTCCTTGGGTCTTTTTATTTTATTTTACTAAATAAATATAATTTCTGGAAATAAACAAAATCTTTGTTTGATTAAATGTTAAGGATACTTTTTTTTCTTCAAACTACTTTTTAACTGCATGCTGTAAAAACCAAGAGATTTTGTCTTAAAAATAATGTTTCAATTACAATAATGTAATCTTGCTAATTCCACTTATTTTCATCCATTAAAGAGATTATCAATTAAAAAACCCTTAGATGAATAATTAGGGTAGTGTGAAAGACTAAAGATGGCATTCTTTGGCTGTGTCTCATTCCGCCTACTTCTACACTTCGAACACTTAGTTTTAAGTAGGTAGTGTAGATAACACAAAAAGTCAGTGCACTGAAAGTACCCGGATGACCCCCTAAAAACGGGCACAAAATGCAGTGTGTAACGATGGACCCTACTCGCACTAAACGGACGCCATCTTGACTACAAAGCGGAAAGGGAGGGGCTAAGGACGTTGGGAAGATGTTCCCAGTTTGAAAATAATGGCAGACAATTCAGCCTAGACAGCCGAAACCGCGACACCGCAATCATATAAATGTAAGTAATGGTGGTAATACGAGGCATTGTACTCGATAGGTGTTTGTAAAATACACGAACATACCTCATGTTCAGCCAATATTTGGAGGATCCTGCGTTGACGTCGAAGGCGATGTAATTTCAACATGCTATGAATGTAAACGATTGTTGTTTTTATAAAAAAAATAAAAAAAACAGCGGCATATATTTCTTGGCGGTCTGAAAATTTCACGGTCACGTGTGTTGCGTTCGTCACGTCATCCCGTCATTTCCGGTAAGTGTTTTAACATAAGTGTTCCTTTTGGAACACTACTAACGGTCGAAAGTGGGCACTACGGCAGTAAGTGGTCAGTGCACATCAGCAGTGCACTGACGAAAGTAGGCGGAATGAGACACAGCCTTTGGCCATTTCTCAATTCACGAGAACGCGAGAACAGACTCGCGTTCTCGTCAAGTCTGTTCTCGGTAAGAACACAGGAAGATCGGACTTGACGAGAACGCGAGCATGCAGCACGCATTGTGCATTGGAACAGAAGTATACTTGTGACGTCATCACATCCACAGCGCTTGAGCATTTCTTTAACGTTCAAAACTGTTTATACACTACACCATCATATCTTATTGAAAACGTTTTTTTATTAATTTCTAAAAAGTATAAAAAATATCTAAAATAATTACAGAACTGTGGGTTTAAAACCAGCAATAGCGGGAATTTCTTTGTTGGGAGTTGTAATTGTTGTAGTTGTAGAGGCGATTGAATCTTCTTTAAAAATCAGCACTTTGTAGAACCAAAATGAGCGATACGAGCAATATAGCTGTTGCTTCGGTCGTTGGTCAGCTTTACCAGCAGGCTGAAGAGGAGGTGACGCAGTTGAGGAGGCAAATCCGAGCAAGAAGATTGATGCAGCAGAGGAGGCTCAGAAGGCAGGCTCTGCTCACCCATCTATTGCCAACTGGTAGGCATTTTAAGATTGACAGCCTATTTCCTACTTTTATCTTTAAAAAAACATTGAGGATGGTATTAAAAACGTGATCAGGTTGAAATTGTGACTATTTTTCAATAAATAATTAAAATGAAGACCCAATTTTAACATTAATAACAGTAGGGTTAAGCTACTTTATTGCACCTACTGACCTTCACAGCATTGATTAAGAAAGGAAAAAACATATTTTTATGTCTGTCCACCTTTACAATGATTAATCTATAAATTATGTTCAGTTAGTTCAGCCCATTTTTTCAGTGAAATGGTAAAAATACCAGAGAAGGGAAGCCATTTGCTACATTTACTTTACATTTTACCTTTTCTTTCTTGAGAACTATAATAATCTGCATGTTAAGCAGGTATAGTTTTATGCTGTGAAAAGGTGACAACTGAAAAAAAACAATTATGGTAACATTTGGCATTTTTTCTTTACAGGAAGAAACAGAAACCAAATATGTGTGGATAAACACCTCTGTGCCAATCCTCCAAATATTTTTTAATGAAGGGGACCTGAAATCAGCCTTCTAGCTAAACAGGGCCACCATCGTCGTCCTCCTTCAGCTGCTGCCCATCCAGTAGGTCCATGGATGGCCACAGGAGATAGAGGTGCTGGTGACCCTCTACTGGCTGACCTGCGGTGCATCCTATAGGGAAACAGCTTGCCAGTAAGATCTCTTACCTTCTTGTCCTTAAATAGAGCCAGCAATGACACACAATTGATACATAGATTATATTAATTGGATAGAAGATTAAGACATATCAGCATATTACCTAAATTACAAGTTAATTTTATATTTGGTACAGGTCTAGTGGAGGCACGCTACAACAGGCACCATGCCAAGGTGAGAAACATCATTGAGCGTGCCTTCGGTGGTCTGAAGACACGGTGGCGTTCCATCCTCTTAAGGGCGCTGTAGGTCTGCCCGACGTTTGCCCCAAAAGTAATCACCGCCTGCTGCATCCTCTACAATATTAGTATAGAGGCAGGGGACCAGCTGGACGTGGAGGACGAGACGGTGGACCCAGAGGAGGATGACCATCCGGCGGCTGAAGACAGGGAGCTGCTCCAGCTGGCTGCATGTTTAAGTGAACATGACTACACCTGACCTAATGTAGATCAGTTCTAGTCATGTTCACATGCTGCTTCATTTTTTTTTTCACCACCTGGAAAAATACATTAAATAATCATTAAATTAATTTCCATTCCAACTATTTTTAATTGTAAGTTTATAGGCATTGTCTATTTGTATGAGATCTTAATAGGAGTTATTTCTTTGTTTTAAACCATGTTAGTAACTGTTAATCATTTGTTGAATATATTACACCTTCATTCTGTTCCAAAGATTAAACATTTGTATAAAATCAATGTCTGTTTTTTCATATACTATTATTACTATTGTTTTCTTTCCCTCTTTCTCCTCTCAATTATTCGTGTCCTGACTCAGAAGAAACTCACTTAGATAGGAAAAACATTTATAGAATTTATTTATTTATTTTATATGCTGCTGTCGTCCTAGGGAGAGATTTTCAATTTATTCCAGCAAGTATTGAGTTAATAAAGCAACACACGTCAGTCAGATAAACACAAAACAAATAAATCATAACCAGCGGTATTATGCACACTACTTTTTTAATTACAAAAACAGGCCACATAGGGAAGCTTAAAAGTATAATGTTCTCACCTCAAACGATCTGAAAACGTACTTTTGAAGAACAACAGCAGCAACAGAAAAGAGAATTTTTTTACTTACCGCTGTGAGCTCTGTTTGCGCTTGTCTGGAATCAAGCTGCGGCTGCGGTGCATTCTGGGCAAGCGGTCAGTCTGAAGAACGCACAAGTCTGCTCTGATGCATGCTCCATAAAGAGGGCGGGGCGAGAACAACATCCGGGGAATTCGGCGCGTTCTCGATTTGGCGTTCTCTGGATTGGAACAGTGCTCGGGCTGAGGCTGATGACGTGTCACGAGCACACAAGCACACGAGAATGCTCAAGAACGCATATTGAGAAACGGCCTTTGTCTTGGCTTGACCCTTGACCCCATGACCCTTAGGTTTTTGGTTTTTTTTTACAAAAATTAGAAAGTTACAGTTCACGTTTGCATGAAGGGAAAACAAAAACAGTCAAAATAAAATAAAATACATAAAAGACACTTTTCAACAACAACAATTAAAGTACATAGCCAGAGTAACAAAAAATAAATATCAGTCAAATTAATTATAAAGTTAAAGTAAATAAATGTTGTAAACATTTTGATGCTGATTTACCCTTTAATCCAGAAATGCAGATTATATATTTTTTTAAATCAATTTTAAAAACACTGAAAAGAGGTTTGTTCTTCATAAATTTTGATTTATGGATGAAGACTTTACCAAGCAAAATAAATAGATTGACTATATATTGTATAGAGGGGTTTGAGTCAGAGAAATAAAAGAAAATGTCAAAACTGGATAAAAGAATGTTTGAGCCAAAGTGACCATAATAAAGCATTGCATATCATTCCAAAGAGAAGAGCTATAGTGAACAACTATAGAATAAATGGTCTAACGTTTCTATGTCCAAAGAGCAGAAGGAGCATTTTTCATCTACAGTGGGGATACATTTTGAAATAAGCTCATTACAGGGGTAATAATGGTGAAGGATTTTAAATGTTATTTCTTTTACTTTGTTTGTAATTAAAAATTTATGTGGGTTACTCCATGCTCTATTCCAGTTAATGTTTTCATACAAGGGGGACCATTTGTACCTGGAGGCAGGGATAGAGTTTGCACATAAGGTTTTTAATTACTTTGTTGTTGACTTTTCTGTCTAGAAAAGATAAACCATTTATCGAAATATTGCTGGAGACAAAAACATTCATTTGATCCAAATCTTTCTCGTCTCTAAGTAGGGTGATGATCCCATGGGCCCATGACCCTTAGGTGCGCACCCCCTTTTGAAAAATCCTGGATCCGCCCCTGGACCGAGCAAATCAAAACGGCGGCGCCCGTAACATTCAGGAAGTTAAGCTTGGACAGACTCGGCTTTTGAGACGTGGATAAGACACACGAACGTCTAATAAGGATTTACAGACGCAGGAAACAACGACAGACACTGAGGTTCATCACACTGCTAAGCAGAATCTTCTCTGGAAACCGTGTGGCACGGTAAGGAAGCTAGTATTTTTATGAATGTCTGAAATTTGTCTGAATGGAGTGTGAATCGGGACGTGCAGTGAGACTGCCGAAAAAAAACGAGAGGTGTCTGGCTGCAGACCTCACGTTTCAGTCGCTTCCGCCTTCGTTCTCAGTCGCGTCCGTTTGCAGCCCACAGACATCGGCCGCTTTATTTTGAAGCGGTGGGCTGGGATGACGTCATTGGCTGAAATTAAAATTCATAATATCTCCGAAACCAAAGCAGCACAAACGATAATTTTAACGGCATAAACCTGCACAAACGCAGCACTAAAAAAAGTAGCCTAGTTTGGTGGGATTCGAAGCAAAATGGGGGGATGGTGAACTCTGGATGACCTTAACAAATATTCTTTAATATCTTCAAAACCAAAACAGCACAAACGCTAATTTTAACGGCACTAACGTGCACAAACGAAGCACTAACCATTTTGTCTATTTAACTGAGTTTTTTCTGTGGGTGGGGTGTCAGCTTCACGCAGCTCTTGGCGAGAACACAGGAAGATCGGACTTGACAAGAACGCGAGCACGCAGCACGTATGGTGTATTGGAACAGAAGCGTACTTGTGACGTCATGAGACGCACAGTTCTTTAGCATTTCTTTAACATTCAAAACTATTTATATACTACACCACAATAAATCTTATTGAAAATTTTTTTAAAACAACATTTTTAATTTCTAAAAAGCCTAAAAATTATCTTGCCGCGGTGCATTGTGGGCAAGCGGTCAGTCTGAAGAACGCACAAGTCTGCTCTGATGCATGCTCGATCACAGACATGAATACGTAGACGCCGCGTCCTCGGTTGAGAGGCGTGCCGACAGAGCGGCCATCTTAGGTCAGACCAAGCTGCAGTCAGACAGAATACAAGTCAATTCAGGAAAATGTACTTTATGTTTTCAGACACTCTGAATCCGGTGAATTCTCACCCGATTTCCAGATAAATCAACTGACTGAAAATGTCACCCCTTTAGGGGCTACATGGGACCAATTGATTGAATTAAATTATTGTCTAACTTAATAAATAATTTCGATTTTGTATTGAGAGTAAGCCAACTTCCAGATCTACGTCCCAGGAAGCCCGACTTTTACTCCACTTATGGGTGCGCAAATAAAAGGACACTAGGAACCAGATCCTGGGGAATTACCTTCCATAAGTAAGATTTTATGATAGATCATCCTCATGCTTTACAGTTACAGTTTTCCGGCATAAACACAATATGTGCTAATGGGTAGCAGGGATGGAAGTAGAGAAAAGTACTTTAAACACCAAAAAAAAAAAAAAAATGGTCCTAAATTACTGGGTAGACATGATTTGTGGGGGGGGGGGGTTAAATATTGTACAGTTTTTACTATGATTTTGTAATGTATTTGATTCTAAGATGCACTATTAGGTTTTTTGTTGATTTTTTTTTCCCAGATTGCGGTTTGTATTATATAATTTTTAAATGCTGTTATGGGCACCTCTGCTCTCACTTGTCTGTATATAGTTTTGCTCCTATTTAGATCAGTGCTGTTGTCTGTAGATCAGTGTCTGTGTATATAGCCTATATATACAGTATATATATATTGGAAGAAAGAGAGAGAGATTTATGTGTGTATAATCTGAGTGTATATTAGATTAATATGTAACTGCAAAATATGTAAGTGCGTGTACATTTTTCATCCAGTTTGACTTCAGTTTAAATAGTTTTGGTTCTGAATAAATATGTGTAATCTGTCTGAAAGGTCACCAGCATTGTGAACATATGATTAAAATGAGATCTGAACTGCCTCCTATTCATTTTGACAGCAGCTGTCTGATCTGTGGTCTGACCCAAGATGGCCGCCCTGTAGGCACGTCGGCCTAGCGGCCGGCAGCATACAATGGGGCGTCTACGTATAGGATGTCTATGTGCTCGATAAAGAGGGCGGGCGAGAACAACATCCGGGGAATTCGGCGCGTTCTCGATTTGGCGTTCTCGGTATTGGAACCATAGACATAATATAAGAGTAGACGCGTCATTGGGCGGGTTCTGCCTATGCTGCGATGCGTCAGAGCGTCCGCCATCTTAAATGTGGCAAATCTGTTAAATCTAAACATTGTGGTCTTCATTATTTCATAAAACCGTGTCACATGTGAACCTTTAGGAACAGACTTTTTTGGGGAGTATTAAAGAGGTAAGATTAATAATAAGAGAAAAAAAGTCCTAGGTCAATAAAGTAAAAAAAAAACACACAAAAGTGATAATGTTATGAGAAAAACGTCATATTATGAGAATTAAGAGGGAACATTTCCAGAATAGTCACAGTTTGCAGAATTATTTCACTCCTGGAGTAATAGGGCCAGGTTAGATAACGTTAAATATTTTTATTCTTTAGGAGAATAAATTCAGGAGATTGAAGCTAAAGGGATACGAAAATAAACTTGTAATATTACAAAAACAAAAATACTACGAATACAAAGTATATTCAGAGATTAAAGTCCCTCTGATACTGTTTAAGTGACTAACTGCAGATTTGCCACATTTAAGATGGCAGACGCTCTGACGCATCGCAGCATAGGCAGAACCCGCCCAATGACGCGTCTACTCTTATATTATGTCTATGTTGCAGCCATAGACATAATATAAGAGTAGACGCGTCATGTGTGTGTGTATGTGTTATGAATATAAGGATCAATTTACAGATAGATTTGTACTATGAGTTTGAGAATAACTAGTAATGTGAACAGATGTACAGCTGGATATATAAGAGTATAATATTCAGGTGGATATCACCATAAAAATAGAATTTTAGCAGATATGTACAATGAACATAATATTTAGATGGTTGTTATTATAACAGAGTTTACAGGTCAATATTTACTAAGAATGTATATACGCATGACTATTACTATATCTATAAACATGATTTTTAACGATAGATATACATAAGTTAGGCTAAAATGTGCAGTATAGCAGTTTAAGAAATAAAGTTTGGCAGAAGCTCTCCAAATTAAAGTGCAGTGGAAAGTAATTGCACATTGAAGTTAAGGTACAGTATTGCAAATAATGTACCTGCAAAAACATGCAACATGCAAAAATAAACGGTGGAAACCGCGGTAACATAATATGTTCATAAACATTTTTTATTTATTTATCACTTTATTAATCCCTGCCAAACAAACGCTATTTAAAACATTTACACAGAAGCATTATTTAGAAGCATTATTTAGTGAATTTCTTCAGATTTGTTTACAATTATCTGCGCGTTTCCAATGACAACAGAGAAATAGAAGGAAGCGGAAGCAACCCAGGACGAAGCTGGAAGGCTGCAAACGGACGCGACTGAGAACGAAGGCGGAAGCGACTGAAACGTGAGGTCTGCAGCCAGACACTCTTGAAAAAACCCGCGGACAGTCAGCTGACTGTAAGGGGATGACGCGGTTTGCTCATGCGCTCTGTCTTATCCAAGATTTGGATTCACATCATGTCCTCCACAACCTGAGGACCTCACCCCTCCCCCTACTGTTACCTCTACAGTGTCCTTCACTCCTAACCTGGTGAGAAGA